>CM029635.1:1796161-2526161 GCA_017311315.1 Dendrocalamus latiflorus
TTTTAATTTTGGTATAGCCACAATGTGGCTTCTAGCTGTTTACCTTTCGGCTTTACATACACTACAATAGCTATTAGTTTTTTTCTAAATAATTAAATTTAAAACTAAAAAGTTATGTCATCACAAATAAATATAGAAAAAATTAAAAAAGCAAATTAAAAAGTTAGAGTTCAAACTGAAACCGTTTAACCCCGCTCGGTTGGGCTGAAAAGCTGTGGCTTATGGCTGAAATTATACTGTAGCTGAAGGTGGCTTATTTAGTGTAATTAAATCTAAAAAATTTAAAAATAGAAAAACATGCTAGCTCAACACAGACAACACAAATGAATACAGGAAAAAAAAGAACTGGCAAAAAAGCTCAAAAAATCAAAAATTCAGACAAAGACGAAATTTATGAATAGTAAAAAATAAACCAGAAGTCAGAAACTAACGCTGAAATGAGCGAGGCCTAAAATGGAGGCGGATGTGTCGGCACCCTCTTTTACCGGTTGGTACTAATGGTGTCTTACCATCAAACCCTGGACTACTCCAGTCAGTATGAGTGCACATATTGGACACGGGAAGTTTATAACTTACAAACTTTCTCGAAACAAAGTTAGAACTTGACACTGGTATGGACAATTGGACAACGAGAAATACAAGATTAGAAGAAAACGGATGCGAGAGATTTCTAGAAAATTATATATATCCGCACGGATTACTGCTTCCTTTGATCATGAGGCGATGGCGTTGAGTGCATTGGATTCCTTCTTGCGAATGACAATGGCTCCCTTTGTTCGCATGCATAGCAGAGATCAAATGCAACCAGAAACTCCCACCGGCCCTCTTGGCCTCTTCGATCAGACGAGGCACCCATACATGATCCGGTGGGTTCCTTCGGCTTTGACTTTTCAGCATCAGCGTGGATATTTGTGTAAACAGTTTTACTGTTGCACAGGCGACTGAAATTTTTTTACGTTTCAGTCACCTGAAATTGCACTCTCAATGAACTAAAATTGCAGCCCCCCTCCTAAAAAACAACTGCAACTTTAGGTGATTCAGAGTGCAACTTCAGGTGACCTGAAATTGCACTCTCAATCAACTAAAATTGCAGCCCCCCTAAAAAAAATATGTGCAACTTCAAGCCATTCAAAGTGCAACTTTAGGTGACTGAAAGATAAAAAAATTTCAGTCGCCTGTGCAATAGTCTATCCCTTGTGTAAATATACTGAATGCTAATAAACCTGTTTAAAAATTGTTCTAAGAAGTTGTTTCAAAAAATCGACGAAGAAATTATCATGTTTACTTATTTAGAAAAAGTTATAACCTATAATTTGAAAAGAATGTCCGGCAAAATTTATCAATCATGGATTGCGACATACTTTTCTAAAAGAGAAAAAAAAGCAAATACAGTGATATATGTATAGTTCAGAAATGTATACACGTTTCATGGGAATAAAGTTCTTTTCCAACTGGAGGATCTTCACTTAAGATGCTTGTTACAATCAACAAAAGCTTGCGGACATGTAGAGCACGTTTCTTCCGCCGTTTCTTACTCAAGACTGTACAAATGTTTAACGCCCATGGCTCCTCTTTGTTTTATAAGGGCACTTCCAATACTCCACTCTATACAATTATCTATAGTATTAATTACCCATGTATGTATATCTGAGCCACATGGGATAAAGATGATGCCGCAAAGAATTAAGAGAGAGACAGAGAAAAGCGGTGTCTTCTATAAGACATTGCATGTGCATAAAATCCCATCACCAGGCCATTAAACCATACAATCACCAGGCCACAAATCTTCCTTTCCTCGCCGCACCGGTCGGCCACAGGGCTACCCATGTGCTCTCCACTGCGCCGCCCACATGCCGCTACGTCGTCCGTGCACTCACCCACCGTCGCTGCGCTCACCGTTGTGCTGCCAACGTGCTCGCCCCAGTATCCCGCACGCCGTTGTGCCACTCGTACGCTCGCCATCAGTGCCCTCGCCTGCTACCCGCCGTGGCCACCACAAGACCGTCATCGCCACCTGTTGTGGCTTCCACATGCCCTCGCTACTGCCTGCCCTTGTCCACGGCTCAAATCTGACCAGATTTGGGCCTTGCTGGCTCAAATTTGGCCAACTCCGGTGTCTTAACCACGACGCTCTTGTTTTGGATCAGATCCAACTGGCTTGGGCGTAGGTGACATAAGTGGCAGCGCTCGGTGGGGGCCGGAGGGGAGGAAGAGAGGTGGAGGAGAGGAGACGAAGGGGAGGTGGTAGACGAGCCACCGCGTCGCTTGCGCGCTCGTTGCTTGTGCTCTTGCCTTTGAGCCTCCTGTGCTGCCCCCGTGCTCGCCATGAGCAGCCCATGTTCCTCGCCGCCGTGCCATCCGAGCAAGTAGAGGGGAGATAGGGCGTAGATGGGTGGGGAGAGGAGAGAACATGGGAAGAGGGAGTGAGAAGGTGAGAGGAGGGAGAGGGAAGGTAGCGGATGAGATGATATTTATTGCTTGGGTCCATGATATATACTATGTATTTAAGAGGTTGTTTTTAGTCTTATATCTATACGAGGTAGCAGTCTACAGATGTAATATGCAGTGTCTTTCCCTAGGAATGCCCTAATGTCTTTAGCTAGAGACACCACTCCACATTCCACAACAGTATGGTAATCTCATGTTAGCACGTCTACCAACCAAATGTCAAGAGACTTATGCCCTACTTTAAATTCTTCCGGGATTATCAGTATTTGAAATTTCAGCATGACTACATTTGCCATCCAAAATGTCAATAGAGTTGGGCATATCTAGATTTTAGTCATGGGCGGGTTCCTTATAAGAGTTTACCCTTTTTTTAAAGACGGCAGGAACAATGTAATTAATTTAAGGCTCACAACTCACATAGTCACAAGGTGTCTTGCCATTAGGATATCCTACGGCTGGCAGAGTTTACCAATTTTACGCTCCACTCGTTTGGGTTTGGATTTGGATTTTTGACTTTCGGCTTATTTTTCACTATTTCTAAATTTCATTTTTTTTTGAATTTTTGAGCTTTTTTACTGGCTCTTTTTCCCGTATTCATTTGCAATATACGTGCTGGGCTAACCTTTTTTTCTATTTTTAATTTTTTTAAATTTAATTATGTCAAATAAGTCACTATCAGTTACAGTATAATATCAGCCAATTACAATGAAAATTTAGCTATAAGCTACACAAAATCCGTCTAATTGAGCACCACCTTAATGTGGGTATTTAGATCCTAGAAGAAAAAAAACCCCTTTTATTGTGAATAGGCTATTACGTTGATCAAGCAATTCTAAATACAAATGATGGCAATCCACCACCACACGCCAATCAGTGGACAGAATCAACCACCCCGTTCCAAAGACTGTGACTGACATGGCACTCCAAGTCCCTCCTGTCCATTAAACATTCCTTTCCTATGTGATGCTGTGTCATCAAAATGACTTGCACTGAGACGTACATCTCAATCCCGTTGGGTACACGTAATTATGTGTATGTGTGTACTATAAAAAAATTGAAGAAACAAAATGTCTTATGCAGTGATCGTTTTGGCTTCAGTTTTTAGCTTCCGGCTTATTTTTCACTATTCATAAATTTCGTCTTTTTCTGAACTTTTGGCTTTTTATTTAGCTTTTTTGCCGGTTCTTTTTTTTCCCGTATTTGTTCGTATTATACGTAATGGGCTAACATATTTTTTAATTTTTTAAAATTTAATTATGCTAAATAAGTCTCTGTCAGGTACAGTGCTTTTTCAATCAGTTACAGTGCTTTTCAGCTATAAACCACAAAAAAACCCAAATGATCACCAGACCAAGCACCATAGATGTCAAGGGCACCGACACGTCGCTTTGGTACATAAGTTGGAGAAGAAACAATTGGATAGAACCAATTAACTGTTAGGTACCCATATGACAAAGGATTGAGTCATGTCAATTGAGTGAGTCTTAAGAAAATGTTTTCTCTTTTTTTTTAAGGAAAAGAGAGCTTTGTATATTACACAAAAACAAAGTTACATTTCTAAGCAGCTAATTGCTTGACACAAGATGGTAATTGATCATGCCAAACCACACAATGATTTGTGTGTTTCGCCATTTATGCGAGCTTATAAGGAACATAATTTAGCTCTCTCTTCGTGTGCCGGATTGAGGATGCTGAGAACTAAGCAGCATACTTTAGGACTACTGTGACGATGGAGGCGATTCTCGAGCGTTGCACCGTGGGGTTAGCTAACAAATTCACCACCAAAGCACACTGCATTTCCAAAACCACAGGTTTAGGTACCTATTCTGTAGCCAAACTCCGCTCGTTTGGGCTTTAGATTTCTGGCTTCCGACTTATTTTTTACTATTCTTAAATTTTGTCCTTTTCAGATTTTTCGGATTTTTTTGAACTTTTTTGCCGATTCTTTTTTCGTATTTGTTTGAATTATATGTGCTGGGCTAACCTATTTTTCTATTTTTAATTTTTTAAATTTAATTATGCTAAATAAGCTACCATCAACTATATTGTAATTTCAGACAACTACAATAAAAATTCAACCATAAATCACAAAATTTCAGTCCAATCAAGCACCACCTAAAACCCTCCTTGAAGCCTGGGCTTGCCGCAAGGGTGTTTTTTCTTCTTGTACTGTGGTCATTATTTTTAGGGAAACTTAAGCAAGGACGGACGCTACAAGGCAGAAGAATATTTTTGAATGCTATTATGTTCGTTCATGATACCTCGCAAAAGAAATGTTCGTCCATAATACAACCACTAATATTAATTTTGAGGACCAAGTGAAATCAAAGTACTATGAAGAAAACAAGGCGAGAAAATGACTTACCAATTTGCTTTTGATTGACGTGAGAGATTAACCACAATGTCCAACACAATAAATTTGGAAAACAACATGAATGGAAATGACAGAACTGCTAAGATATTTCTGTAAGCAAACAGATAAACACATAAGATTTTTGAGCTGGCAGAGCTAATTCAGAGCCATGTGTCTGCGTCATATATTTGTGTCCCAATCATCATATTTGTAAGAATTGATAAATACATCTAGAAAATTAATCATAAATTCAAAGGAAGATACTTACTAGTCAAAACAGTCTACTTGTAGCTAAATAAGGCATACTAATACCACTAGCTATTATCATGTGTTCTTTGGGGGAAACAATATTCCCATTTTAGGTACATTGCTATCGGAGATGTTGCAACTATTTTCATTAAACTTACTGATCAACGCACTATGTATGCTCTCACTGAACTCAGAGTTTGTTTTTATTTAATCAGTTTATCTACAACTATCAGTCTTTTAATTTGTTGTTGTGCTTACCGAACCATAAGAAAATTAGGAGTAGTATTTTTAGGCTCTCGGCTCGAATAACAGGTTGTACGGCCTAGGGTTTTAACATTGTAGATTTTATTTCAATACTCTCATTTCTTTGATCTTGAGAATGTTTTATTTCTAACCTATCCTAACTTGTTTGAGATAAAATGTTTTGTTGTTATTGTTATTGTATCTACAACTATCAGTCGGTGTTTGCAGTTCATAAGCACAACAACACACTATTAATGATCTCAAGTGAGAAATTTAATTGGTAGTTTGGTACCGAGTAAGACTATTACAGTAACGAACTTACGTATGCCATGATATTTGCTCATAGTCCCATATAATTTTAAAAACAAGGAGGAGTAAAAGCAAACCCAGTGTGCTAGATGGAGTGGTATGTTACAACAAACACCATGCTCATTGCTCAAAACAAAATAAATCTTGAAGAATAAGGTCTATTCTTTTTTACTGAGCTTTATGATTTTTAGCTGTTGCTTGTAACTTTTGACTGTTCGTGCGAGAGATTACAGAGTAACAAAACTTACGTGCAGATTTTGCCGATATAAATGAAGTTGGTACAGTATATACTACAGTTAACTAGTAGACCCTATCTTAAAAAGATATTTCATTTAAAATCTAATTACTACATAAAAGTCAAAAACAGAAACCCAATCTAGTACGGTGGCCATGGAGCAAGGAATCATAGACAAGTGGCTCGACATTTGTGGCAAGAATTTGACACCGTAACGTACTAGCAAGTAAAATAACGATAAAACATTTGACAGTTTTTCGTTAAAAAACCATTTGGCCATCACAACTGTTTACAAACACCTAAGGAAAACAAAATGGTGTCACATTTGTGCCAAACTAATCTTATCTCCCAGAGTGGTAGTCCATGTAAATGCCACCGGATAACTACACAGTCAGCACTCAGCAGTAGCAGTAGGAGCTATAATAGCAATTTTTTAAATAACCTATTATTTTATTAATATGGCAAAAATAAATGCCATTTCAAAAAATTGCAAGAATAATACTCTGTCACTAATCCATCTAGACACAGGCTTCTGTAGCTAAATGAATTGGTGATAGACTAATGTGGCGACTCCTGTCACCAATTAATTTGGCAATAGGACCTGAATTGGTGACATGAGCTTCCTCGTCAGCATGTCACCAGTTTATTTGATAACATAAATCTTGTCGTTAAAACATTCAATAATTGATTATTATTTATTTGACAAACTTTTGTCATTGGTTGATCTCGTTGATAGATTACTTTGGCCAACACGTCTGTCACCAAATTATTTGATGACGGATTCTGTCAACAATTAAAATGATGATAGAAGGGCTTTGTTATTCTGTATCCATTTCGTTCAATGATAAGCTCTTGTTGCCAATTCATTTGATAGAATTTCTATCGTCAATTCATTTAGCGATAAAGTATTATTTTTGTAAATTTTTCAAAGACATTTATTTTTGTCATATTAATAAAGAGGCGTGTTGTTTTTTTAAAAAAAAAATCCTGTAATAGCATGATGGCAACTTCGCCTCACCTTAAACAGCGTAATTAGCACGGTCCCGGTCAGGTTACTTTTGCAACTTTTGGAGAAAACGCATGTCATCTTTGCATTTTTCTCTCTATTATTTAAAAATCTTTGTGCTATTTGTTAAAAAAAAAATTCTAGAGCGAGTACAAAGTTTATTCGGACCCGTACGGACCACTGAACTACTTATCAAAAGATCTTTCTGTATCATTGGAATCGGAATCCAATGGGCGCCCACAGAATTGGATGAGACTACGACCCATGGATTTGCGATCGTTTTTTTTTTCAGTGCTTGTGGTCGACTGCAGAGAGGATCTAGCCACGCGATTCAGTGCACACGAATAGGAATTTTCTTTACCTAATCCTAATTGTGTTTGTAGAGCTTAATTGGTGGTACAGATTCACTGCAAAGGAATCAAATGAGAACTCGTCACCTTTAATCGCTGGCTCCCATCTATAGCGATTCGTAATGGTGGAAGGTCCCTTTCTACTTAGTCCCGGCCCACTCATTTCAGCTTCAGCTTATGGATTCTGGCTTATTTTTTACTATTTATTTATAAATTTCGTTTTTTTCTAAACTTTTAGCTTTTTTTTAATATTTTTTGCCGGATCTTTTTTTCTTGTATCCGTTTGTATTGTCCGTATTGAGCTAGCATTTTTTCTATTTTAAATTTTTTAGATTTAATTACATTAAATAAGCCACCTTCAGCTACAGTGCAATTTCAGTCATAAGCCACAGCTTTTCAGCCCAACCGAGCGGGACCAGGCTCTGTTTATATTGGTTTGTCTTTTAAAAACTATTTTTTATAGTAAATAGTTTTTAAGTATCTATCATTTAAATAGGGTATCTTTTTAAGACAAAATCTACTAGTCAATTGTAGTATATACTATATTAACTTCATTTATATCGGTTAAAATCACATATAAATATCTCTCTATAAGTTATAATTCATAAGTCAAAAAAAAACTTAAAACTAAAAGTTATAATTCATTAGTCAAAAAAACTTAAAACTAAAAGTTAATATGAACAGGCAATCCCATTAAGTGGTTGGAGTACCTTGCATCTCCAACGCTGTCATCAGTCACCGGAAACTTGCCTTTTCTTCTATTCTAGGGTACTTTGGTCAGATACTCAGATCGTAGGCTTATCGCACCTTTTTCCGTAGGAAAATTGTTGCAAACAATCTTAAGCCTGTGATTTTTGGGACCTTAAGCTTGCGATGGTTTTAAGCTGATGGAAGTATTCACCAAGCCAAAGTTCAAAAATCAAAATTAAAACTTTGGCTATTAACAATTTTCAAAAATCCATGTTTCCTTGCATGATTGGCTGGTGATTACGCTGGCATACTGGTCTAGGGCTGAAAAGGGAGGGTAGTTTTGTTAACCTTTTCCTTGTCTTGAGAATGACAGCCACTGAAATTTTCTTAGAAATTTTCTTACATTGTTTCATCTGCTTGTCTGAGATAAAACCATGCATACAAAGGCAGCCACAAGTTGGCAAGAGGCACAACCTAAAGTTATTACTCCACTGATTCGAGTTCCTATCCCTCGAAGGCGATCGTTGGGATTAGGGGAAACACAAGGAATCTTTATATTATTAAAGCAAATGCAAAAAAGAGTCACCATGTTTGCTTTTAAGTGCTAGAAATTTTCACATTAATCAAGAAAAAATATAACAGATCTAGTTGTCTATTGGGTAGACTGAAATTATAACGGTTTAAATTAAAACAAAGAGTCTACGTAAAGTATAATAAAAAAATAACTGAACCTCTAAATAAAAATAAAAAAATTAACAATCATCTCAGCCATGGTTGATAAAAATTAACATATTTATCGTAAAGTATAATAAAAAATAACTGAATCCCCATGCCAATACCGTCATGCCTAGTATAGCAGGAGGGAAATCCATAATAACTCCAATTGCTGCAAGGCAGTTCAAGAGCTCTCCAGCCATGGTTGAGATCCAGAAGACACTCATTATAGGGATAATTGACTAAATACCATTGCAATCGTCTCAACTTTGAGAAATGACATTGCAATCGTGTTCCTTTGAAAAATACCACTACAATCATGAAACACTCCTAGAAATACCATTATGATCAATACTAGCCGACTTTACATGAATACACTTTCCATATTTTAATTATTTTTGTATGGACAAAACACATATCGACATAAGAGAGGTGTATTCATATAAAATAGGCTTTTATTGATGCCATTATGATCGATACAAGCCAATTTTACATTAATAAACCTTTCGTATTTTGATTTTGTATTTTTGTGTAGATAAATGTCACTTCAATCATCTCATACTCGTATAAATACCATTATAATCAATAAAAACCCATTTTATATCAATAAGTATTGATTATAATGGTATTTCTAAAAGTATTTCACGATTGGAGCGGCATTTTTCAAAGGAACACGATTGCGTTGACATTTCTCAAAGCTGAGACGATTACAGTGGCATTTAGTCAATTATCCCCATTATAAAAGAAATGAGGGTACTTGCAATGTTTTCTGTTTCTGGGGCTTCTTCCTCAAAAAGCAAGTAGGATAGAGCCAAACAAAAGCTCACAAAGAGCACAACAGACCAGAGGGGGGAGCGGATTTGAGGAAGAAGAAGCACTATTCGGCTATCCAATGGAATGAATGAACTGAAAGAATACAGGAGTATTACAGGACATAGACAGATGTTAGCACAGATGTAAAATTTGTTCCATTCAGATTTCAGAAGGAAGCGTTGAAGGTATTGTGAGTTTCAGAACAAATGTGACAGACCATTCCCAAACTTTTGTTACCTGCCAGAGATCGATAACAATCATTATCATGAAAATGCAGAGGTTGAGAGGAAAATGTTCATGCTTCCATACAGTCTCATAAGAAACCAGGAACTAAATGTCATGGCAATAAGCGCTTCAAAGGTCTACTTTTGAGTGTCATATTTCCTTGGATATTCGGACTTATGATAGAGATGCAAATAATTCTCCAACTGAAATGGTCAACACTATATCAAGACTCTAGGTGCTTTCCATGTGTTGCAACTATGAAAGTTAACAGGTTGGAAGTTTACAAATACTGGCAAAGGATGGCATTATTTACATGTTCAATTACTATAAGATTAAGTGATGCACGGTGGTATATTCTATAGGCAACATTCTATATTGGCATATGTACTCCATCCCAAACTTCATAATGGATGTAACCAGATCCTTTGCTCAGTTGAGCAAGAAATAATGCAGCGTTGCTAGAGCTATGTGAAGTTTTGAACTGCTTGGTAAGAGCTAAAGAATCTTATTTTGCTAGGGTCCTAGGCTAAAACAGCCTCCATGCGCGACCGCCCCAACGACGAACGCGGAGACGAAGGCGCCGGCGGAGAGGATGGCGGCGAGGCCCGCCCGCGGAAGCCCACCCTCGCCGCGGAGCGCGGCGGCGGGGGCGAAGGCGTCGGGCGCGCCGTTGCCGAGCGCGAGGAGGGTGACGGCGGCCATGGAGGGGGAGAGGTGGGAGACGGCGGGGGAGAAGTGGGCCCCCGCGGCGGCGGCGAGGACGTGGAAGCGGAGGTGGAGGAGGAGGAGGGCGAGGACGGGGAGGGAGAGGCGGCGGTCCGCGCGGAGGAGGCAGGAGTGGATGGCGGTGTAGATGAGGAGGCCCGGGGGAGCGGCGCGGACGGTGGCGAAGGTCCCCCGGTGGGAGGCCATGCCATGCGCCGCGCGGTGGTGGAATGAGGCAGGGACGCCGACGCGTAGGCCGAAGCCCAGTGGACAGAGCGGAGCGGCCGATGCCTAACTTGGTGGTGGTGGTGGGTCCGCGGCGGAGGAAGTTGTTGCGCGCGCCTGGCTTGAGGACAACCGGCCCATCCTATAGCAGACTTTGAGTACGCCCATTTCAATTTAAACTTATGACTTTTAACTTATTTTTTTATTTTTAAATTTTACCTTTTTATTTTTAATTTTTTTGAGTTTTTTTGCTGATTCTTTTTTATTCGTTTGCATTATTTATGATGGGCTAACCTATTTTATCCATTTTATAAATTTTTAAATTTTAGTTACGTCAAATAAGTCACCATCAGCTATAGTATAATTTCAGCCAACCACAGTGCAATTTCAGCCATAAGCCAGCTTATTTTAGCCTAACCGAGTGGCACATTTAGGTGCTCAAGTTAGCTTATCCTTTTAGCTTTTAGGTTCTAAATTTTTAGTTTCGTTTTTTCCTAACCTTTTAATTTTTCTTTTTTATATATTTCTTTGCAGTGTCTATGATGAGAGAACATATTTTTTATTTTTAAATTTTTTAAATTTAAGTATGCTAAAAAAGTTTACTGCAGCTATAAAGAAGAAAAAACTCAAACAGTACCAATAAGCCTGAAAATAAAAAAAATATAAGTCCAAATAAGCACCCACATGAGTTGTGGGGTGGGCTGATGGGGGCTTTCTCAGGTGAGTTCCCTTATATGCCCAGGTCTTCACCCAGTCAGCTTAACCCACAGAAGGCAATGGCAGCTGACAATTTTCAGATAACATACAAGTACCTATCACGTGAGAACATTTGGGAAAGTGACCATATCGGGCATTTGTGTTGGTTTTTACCTGTGATTGATGGTTTTTTTTATTGAAAATAAATGATAGTGGTTGAAAGAAGTAGCTTTTAGAAGAAGGGGGGCAAGTGGTGAAAAAAATAAGAGAGATATATGCGCGTAATGTGAATAAAAGGAGTAGAGTGCATGATACATCCGTAACTCCTGTCTTATCTCCGAAGCGAGACGGTAGCGAGAGAAGTGGAGAAGCCACTTCAAGAAGTCAAGTGTTCATATTGGCTTTTAACTTTTCTAAGCGGAAGCCAAAAGCGAAAGCCAATAAACACAGGGCCATAGTCGTGTCATGGGAATAAGGGTGTTTGTTCCCACTCGCTTGTGTTCATCTCTAGGATCGACACGATGTACCATATTTATTTAGAATACATATGTGTATACGTTCAGTGAAAAAGTGTCCTATTTATTTAGAGTACACATACGTATATGTTTAGTGAGAAAACGTGTACCCACACTCCATAAGGCCAAGAAGCCTCAGAAAAAGTTCCTAGTGTATGTAGTGCATGTGACCACATATGTATGCGTGTGTAGCATGAGTGAAGCACGAGTTTTCGTCCACTGCTGCTGCATTGGTCACCAGTCTGTACCATGCCAACTTGCCCTTGATTGCCTACATTTCCAGAATCATCTACGTTACATAGTAAGACATATAAAGTGTACACAATAGTTAGATGGAGTTTGACTCACCGGTGTACGGCTTGCGATAGGAACCTACCGTCCAGAGGGGGCACGGCTTGGTGCAAACCCAACTGTCACATCACGCGTTGTGGTGCGTAAGCCTCCACCATGTATGAGAACACCAGATGGTGTGTCGTCACCCATAGCTCCCCGTCCTCTAGGCAATGAGTTCTAGTCCGTACGGAGATACACGATGCACGAAATCTACCGTTCATGGACTCCATATGACGTCGCTATCGTGCAATGACTCGAACTAGTTGTGCCACAAAAAGTAGCACCTTGACGGTTTACCCTACACCCACCGCAGACGGGCAGCAGTCCACCGGATGCCCATAGTGGGCCTATCTACCAGGTCGGCGAACTCGCCAAATTGGTGCACTGGCGGTGGCGGCTTGCATGAAGCCGAGCGGAGTTGGGGCCCAACACGGGGTGGTTGTCTGGGGCCGACAACCAAGGTGCTACTCAGCTACAGCTGGGGAGCCGTCGATGGTGCACGATGTAGCGGGGTCACGCTGTGCGGGTGGGTGGCGACCGATTTGAGGCGCGGCTCCGAGCCGGCGACGACGCGTGCAAGGCCAAGTGGCAGCAGCTCACTGAGTGACGGCGGTGCGTGCGAGGCAGCGCTCAGGAGGTGGCGCGTGCGGGCGGCGCCTGGGAGCTTCGACGCATGTGGGCGCGACGGCTCGAGTGGCACTCGAGAGCGGTAGCACATGCGGGCGCGACGGACAATAGCACCTTGTGTGAAGATGGCGGCTTCGCCCGGGGCTATGTGACGGCGGAGCGGTGGTTCGGTGTGGCTGCGGGCCGGTGCATGCGGGCGGGCGGGCAGTCGGCCGGCATGCGAAGCATACAGGCGGCACTCGAGGTGATTTTTTCAATCTACGGTGCAATCAATATCTACTCTTTTATACAAATCTATTGATCGGCTTGGCCAGCAACTCCAAGTCAGTTCGTGGTAGATTAGAGCAGATTTGCACCAGATAATTATAATCTAGGAAGCAAAATCCAATTTAAAGCGATCTATATATAGGCACTTCAATATACGAGTGTTTCGATGATTACCTTCGATCCACTAGAGCGATTCACGCTGATAACATGTCGAGGAACCGTGGCTGGCGAGTTTAGTCCGAACAATTCCTCCCATACGAGAGAGATAGATCAATCACAGGTAATGCAAAAATAATAAAAGATTGAACACTGAGAGAGATTAAGGAATTTCTTTTCTTTATTGTTTTTTTACAAGTACAAACTCTAATTATTAGAATCCTCTATTTATAGATTAAGCGGAGGATTTTCATCAATAAACAAGCCTGTAGGTTTTTCAACAGAAAAAAACCAAAATGAAGATTACCAACTCACCAGTCACCACCTAGCCTTGCCGGCACGTCCGAAGCTCCCAACGCTCCCCCTCCCCTCCACGTCTTCCTTCGCCTCTTTACACGCGCAAACCGCAACGCACCAGCACCACAACCGTAAATGGCGTACAACTAGGCTACGACAATGCAGCGAGTACTAGTAGTACTAAAATGCAGCGACAGTGCAACGCACCACCCGCTTTGCAATTGAAACCATCCCCATCTCCCTCATGACTGCGGCCGGAATCGATTCCTCTGACGTAACGACGTCAGAGTGACGCGGGGTCCACGCGTCAGTCACCCGGCGAACGTTAGAGGATCTCAATTCGACTGGGGCCTCCTCCACTCCTCAAGTCTTTTAAGGTCGGCGCGCGCACATGGTGAGGCAGTAGACCGGCGGTGCTCCCACGCTCGGCGAGCTCAGGAGGAGAAGCGCCGGGACCCGAGAGGAAACCGTTGCTTGTGCCGCGGGATTCCGTTCTTGGTTTCGTTCTTTCCTTCTTCTAGAGGGAGGCGCGCGGCGATGGTGGGGTCGTCGGCGAAGCGGCTGGCGCGGCGGGTCATCAAGAGGCCGCTCGAGAAGGCCGGAATGGTGGGCCTCGCAGCGGCGGTCGTCGCTGCCGCCGCGCTGGTGCTGGTTTTCTGCGCCGCGTCGCTCCGCTGCTCGGCGGCCGTCGGCTCCGCCCTGTCGGCGCCCAAGAAGCTCTGGAGCGGCGGGGTCTCCATCGCCGCCACCGCCGCCGCTGGGGCGGAAACGCGCGGGAGGGCGCGCGCCGATGCGGTGGTGGGGCAGTGCGACCTGTTCGACGGGGAGTGGGTGTGGGACGACAGCTACCCGCTCTACGAGTCCAAGAACTGCCCGTTCTTGGACGTCGGGTTCAGGTGCTCGGAGAACGGCCGCCCGGACGCGTCCTACACCAACTGGCGCTGGCGGCCGTCGCGCTGCGATCTCCCCAGGTTGGTTGGAATTTATCAGTTCTTGCTTGTCTCGTTGCTAGTCCCCCTCCAATTGGTTGTTGGATTTGGGGGTTTTGAGGGTTTAGATAGGGATCGATTCGGATGTGTTTACTTTTGGCAAACTTCTCAAAGCCAGGATTTTAGACACCTTAAACGAAATATCTTACTACAATCTTTTTTCCCAAACTGGAAACACCCGGATTCCATTATTATGGGTAAGGATCTCTTACTACAATCTAAGCTTTCAACATGGCGCATTGTTGGTGGAATGAGTTTAGATTTAGGGCTTGTTTGGTTCATGACCAGAAGTTGCCTAGCCACAAGTTAGGCGTGCCACAGTTTTTAGGTAGCTGTTTGGTTCACTGACGCAACTGTGGCATGCCATACTTTCTTAGCACCCGGCCCCACACGTCATAGACTCAATTTCTTGCCAAACTTTGCCACAAGTGTGGCTTCGATTTTGTTAGGCACACTTTCTGTGGCAGCCACACATTGGCTAAGTTTAGACATGGCAAGCTTAGGCACCAACCAAACAGACCCTTAGCATTTGCAGTTCCAACTTCCAATAGGGTCCTTGGAGATGTGGATCAGAGCCTGTGCAATTTAAAATGTCTAGTTGGAATGCTCTAGCACTTAATTTGGCGAACTTGTCAAAGTGAAGTAATTCGGACGGCTATAGATAAACTCGGTACAATGTAGCACTCGACATGTCACATTGATAGAACGAGGATTAAATTTGCAGCAGTAGCTCTGACTTTGGGTGCTTTAGGAGGATGCTTGGTAAGATGTGGATTGGTGGGTGTGCATTTTAAAATCATAAGCCTGGTTATCATTAGATTAGTGGAACACGAGGCTGTCGACGACCACCCCAACTTGGGATTGTGCATCACAATTGGAAACTCGATGCCCTTTGCTGTCCACTGGATTAGCAAACAATGTTATGCACATAGTTAGTCCTGGGGAAGATACATTAATTAAACCAGTATTGTTTAATTATTTGGTCTGTCATGCGGTTGCCGTCTTCACCTTTGATGAAAAGGTGGCCTCTTCCCGTTAATTGTTGAGTACTCCGTGTTGTGTGTACGGTTTTAGTGTTCTGTTAAACTGTCTTTGCTTACAGAAAGGTTGTTGCTTAGTTCAATTTGGAATACCATAGTGAGTCTAGGCTCTATCCTTTCCATGGTCTGTTTTCTGCCTTTCGCAAAAGTAAACTAAATCTTGGTCCTCGTCATCATGCATATCAGTAGCTTTTACTTGGGAGTAAAATATTCTTGTCCTCCATAACCGCCAATGGTAGGAGATTTTACAGAGCTAGTTCTGGAATAGTGCCACATTAGGGAAGTACTATATGCTGTTACAAAGTTACATATTTTTATGAGAAGCATAATCTAATTGTGGAACATCCAAGTATTAGCAAATTTCTTATTCTTTTATTAGCAGGAAGGCCTTTTGATTTCTCAGTGAGATAACCCATAAAGAAAAAGGTGTCCTGATATGATCCCACTCAAATGTATTTTTGAAGTGAGCCTACCACCTAATGCCATCAGCAACATTGTGCTATGTTTTCAATAGCTAGGAATAGGACTTGATGGTGTTAGTTGTATGGAGATAACACCAATGGTAGCATTGTAGACTTAACAGCTAAACCACAACAGCTTTTGCCAGTATATGCTGCCGGTTGAGTCACTGATGGTGGTATTTAGGGAACAAATATATTTAGTATGTGTAAATGGCAGGCGCAGTGCGGTGGATGCTATATACCATGTGGACGAAAGTTGCAGCTGTGGCTGCAGTAAATAGTTTCTTATGCGTAGCACATTACAGTTGGCCGCTGAACAACATTGACTTGTGTTGGAATTGAAAGATTATACAGTTGATGCTTGTGAATTGTTATATGGTTTACTAAAAGAAGAGCTACAACAGTAATCTTTACTGATATCACAACCTTTGGAGCAATTCGAAATTTTTCTGAAGCCTAAGAGTAACAGCTAATCTTATACCCCATTTCTAGTAAGTTTCATGATTTTGTGGCCTCATAAATGACGTCTGATTTATCCTTGCGGATCGAGGACCAATATGAATAATCCACTCCATCCACTTTAGCATAATTGATACCATTTTCTGGTTTAATCATTTTTTCTTTGATTTCTCAGATTTGATGCCAGAAATATGCTGGAGAAGCTAAGAAACCGAAGAGTCGTGTTTGTTGGTGATTCAATTGGACGGAACCAATGGGAGTCTCTACTTTGTATGCTTTCTGCTGCTGTTCCTGACAAGAGCTCAATCTATGAAGTTAATGGGAGTCCCATTACAAAGCACATGGGTTTCTTGATTTTCAAGTTTAGAGACTACAATTGCACCGTGGAGTATTACAGGTCTCCTTTTATAGTCCTTCCAGGTCGCACTCCAGCTGGAGCCCCTGAGATTGTTAAGTATACAATTAGGGTAGATACCATGGATTGGATGTCTGACTGGGGTCAGTGGAGGGATTCTGATGTGTTGATCTTTAACACTGGACATTGGTGGAACTATGAGAAAACCATCAGAGGGTAAGCATAAATATTTGGACTATATTGATCAAATAATATTTCCTATTTCATTTGTGATGACCGATAAATCATGTTTTGCAATTCATTCTTTTTGTGAACAAGTTTTTTGGATCACCATAATTGCATCTTTTGTAGTCTAGTTGAAGCTAAGCTTACTGCTGTCTTGTACCAGCGGTGCCTATTTCCAAGAAGGAGATGAGGTGAAAATGGACATGACTGTTAGAGATGCTTACACAAGATCGATAAGGACATTGTTTGATTGGCTTCAAAATGAAGTTAACACAAGCAAGACCCAGGTCATCTTCCGTACATATGCCCCTGTGCATTTCAGGTCTGCATGACCACCCACTTACTAGTGATCAGTGATCACTTCCTTTTCCCGTTTCCTTGCACAAGCATTATTTGACAATGTTGAGAGGTTGTTTATGTTCTAAGCAATATCCTCAGATGTTGTTGACTGACATAATAAATTCTGTAGTCTGGTTTCACCAAAACATTTCTTCAGTATATAATCCACCTTTCATTGGCTGTTTCCACAGTGCTAAAAATGTATGGGCAGAGTTGTCATCGAAAGCCCCACTCCTTGGATGATATGTTTGAATTAAAAAAAAATCTCCCAATGCATTTTCCTCTTGTTTTTTGTTTCTTTTGTTTTGGATCTTAGTCAAATAGTCAACCAGGAACCATCATCATGTGATTGACAAAAGTGCTTCAAAAGCACGACTATTGTGCACATTCTTAGCCTTCAAGTTTAAAGGAAACAAGCTAGTGGCTTTCTGATCTTCAATGTTATCTACAATGTTCTAAAAGAACAAGAATAACTTGACATTAACACGGAAACAAAGTAGTGCACTTGATATTTCTATTTAGACACACGAATGACTTGACCTCCAGTGTTATCAAACTGTCTCTTTAACTAAGTCCATATTTGTGCAGAGGTGGTGACTGGAAGACTGGAGGAAGTTGTCACATGGAAACTCTTCCAGATGTGAGACCGTTTAAATCGCTGGAGCAATGGGCTGACCTGCTAAAACCCGTGAATGATGTTCTGGGGAATAACATCAGACCCAGGCTGCTTGGTTTGGATATACTGAATGTGACTCAGATGACAGCTCAGCGAAAAGACGGTCACGTTTCAGTATACCTAAGTCCTTCAGGGCCTGTCCCTCTCTACAAACAGGACTGCAGCCACTGGTGCTTGCCTGGAGTCCCTGATACCTGGAATGAGCTTCTCTACGCCCTCTTTATGAAAAGACAGATGATGATAGATCAAAATATTTCCCTTGTTGGCACTACAACACTGAACACTGGCTGATGAACGCCATGGGACGAGTTACTTGATGAGGAACTGTTCACACAAATGGCACTTGAGCCATTCCTCTTTGAGCTCGGCAGAACGCCGCAGTGATTAATTAGTGTTAAATATGCTCAATTAGTGCTAATCATGCAATATGATGATTAATTAGTGCTAATAATGATTAAACTAATTACCTGCCGGTTTGTAGGGGCTGCCGTGGTTGCTCGCAGGTCAAGGAGTTGTGGTTGCTTGGTAGGACCTGTTGAGTTGCTATAGCGCGGCAAGCAACACTGTGGCTGTTGAGCTTGGGGAGGGGGTTAGATATACAAAAACGGATGTCCGGTGCTAAATTTAAAAAAAAAAATGTGGTTATAGTGCCATCTGCGTGCACAGTTCACATGATGAGCTGATGGTGCTCTCCTACTGAAGAGAAAAGTAAATCCAGCAACTCATCATGACAAGGCAAGCTTCATAGTCGTCCTGACCTGAGTGATGGTGATGTCAGTTGGTTTGCTGGAAGCTGCACCACTGCTGTGATTTGTACATGCCGAGCTTGGTGAATAGCTGTGCAGAGGTAACAATAGATTACACCTTAGCTTGTATTGTGAAGGTGATTTGTGTGTTTCATAGAGGCTAACCATGCGAGTATCTATGTTTGAATTGAAGGTGGCCGTGGTGAACTGTGTGTAATCGAAGAGTATCTATGTTTGAGCATGTGGAATTTCGGTTGCTCCTTGTTTTGCTCGCATGGTTAGATGTTCCGTTTGGGCGAAATACTAAGTTTGGATGTATAGCTTCGAGATCTTATTAGAGGGTTTTCCATAATTTTTACCTGTCCATGCCGACGTTGGTCTGATGCCAGGGAAAGCCTCTCGCTGCAACGGACCTCTGTGTGGCGCCGGCCGAACCTATACATGCCAGGCCGCGCGTGTTTTGGGCTACGGAAACGGCCTGGACCACTACGTCCTGTTTTTCAGGCTACTGCTATCATATGATAAATAGTACCAGCTAATAACAACCAAGGCTATATATTAGGATAAGTTTTTTTTTTGGACTTATAACTTGTCTTTTTACAGTGATTAATTTTTAAACGAAATATTTTTTAATGCTCTAACTTTATCTATATCGGTTAAAATTGCATGTGAGTATTTCTCCCTTTGTACTCTCTCATGAATAGTTACAATTCAAAATTTTAAACCAAAAGCTATAAACTACTGCCCAAAAGAATCCATTAGGGTAAAAAAGAATAGGACCTAGCTTCTAAATGCTAGATTTGTATTGGTTTCTAAAAGCTGTTTTTCTACAGTAAATGGTTTTTCTACCGTATCTAGCTTTTAAATTAAGTGTTTTTTCAAGACGATGTCTATTAGTCGATTGTAGTATATTATAGTGACTTTATTTATATCAGTTAAAATCACACATATATATTTCTATAAATTTTTCTATAAACTATTACTAATAAAACCAAAAACTAAAATAAAAAACTAATATGAAGGCCCTAGTCGGTTGGGCTGTGGCAATGCTAGCTAAGCCCATGTGGACACTCCAAAAAAATACGACTTCCTGCCCTGGAAGGCGAGTCGGTAGTCTCCTCTCCTCGTGCCGTCCGCCTCCCAACGGACGCGGCCACCCGCTGCGATGGCCGTCGTGGAGGAAGATACGCCGGCTGCGGCCGCCGCTTCTTCCGATCCTACCTCTGGTGAGTTCCCTTTTTCTCTCGCCGCCCCTCTCCCATCCTTCCCTCGCCCGAAGCCCCTTTCCTCCTTTTGTCGCCATCAGTGGCTCAGTGCTGCCACCCAGACTTACTACTACTACTCCACTGTGCTTCTCACTGAGATTCGCGGATCAGAGGAGGTTCTGCGCTATGCTCGAGTAGATTCGATCTCTTTGGGACACAATTTAAAATCACCGCGAACGCTAGGAAAATCTAAGTCTCAAGTCGATTGCGTTGAACATCACCTTGTAAATCCCTGCTTCAATGAATGTGGAAAGCAAGTTCAAACCAAAAACCCCAATTTTCGCAAGTGATTTGAGGCAGGGCGATTTGTTTCCCTATGAGCTTGAACCACAACGAAGTACTAAGCTTATATATTGCTATTACTAGATCAGTGGATCTCATGCTTCACACTTTACGGGTTTGGGTTATGTTGATTCATACCACATGTAGTAAAAGTGTAACAGAGAGAGAACGATGTAACACTGTATAGCCATACACGCTCATCTAGAGAGCAGCATAAGTTATTTAAACTTTTGACTTATTCTGATGGACATTCTTTTGTAAAGTTTAGTAGGTTAAACCATTCTTTCCATGGTGCCTGATAAGTGATCATGGCAGTATGGCACTAGCATAGTGTCCCAAAACGGATTGTTCCACTGTCATCGTGTCCGAGTATATCCTCCCATTTTGGCTGGTATGAATGTGTGATGCAGCACATTGAAGTGCACAAGCAGCACAACCAATGCACTGGTTCAAACTTGTAGATTGTCAACTTGAAAAATTGGAACACAGATAGAACCAAGGCCAAGCTCTTACTTCTTTCTTCTGCAATTCCTGGTGATCTTGTTCTCTCCGTTGTCCATACGTAGTAAAACTGCAGCTGTTATGGACGTTTGTGTGGCCCTGTGGTTCGCTACCATCCCAAGTTGCACCCTGCATAGAACTGCCATCCTCCTGCATCTTGTCAGTCAGATGAAGCATCGAAACTAGCAACATGTTGAGAAGTTTCGAAATACCACTCTTACACTGGGGCTTATCATTTGGAATTTTTCATTACAGGTCACAATGGTCGATAACACAAAAAAAAAAAGTCGCATGGTACTGAGCCACAGAACTGAAATGCTACAACTGCAAGGCATGTGTATCTAATGACATGTGGCCGACCACATACTGAATGCTTAAAGAAAAACAATCATAAACAGAGGAAAATTGGAGACAATCAGACTGACGACAGACGTGAAGAGCAGCAAAACGAACAGACGTAAGAAAATAGGCATCAACCATATAAGGGCATAGTATCGATTTCATTATTCCGTCGGCCCCTATTACGTGGCACACTGCTCATGTTTGAAAATTTCCACAACTAGATAGATAATTGTCGCTTGGAATCGTAACGCAAATCCTATGATGACACCATAGGAAACAAAACTGCTCATTTTGCTAGCTATATGATTATACATAGCCAAGAAGCAAACGTTTTGGCCCCGTCAAAAATCTGGCACACCATGCCAATAACAAGCAGGGGCTGGTTGCCTAATCGTCCAGCTCAATGATCTTCACAACCGAGGAATCTCCCACTTTCTGGCAAACAACGACACGATCATGCGACTTGATCACACCGGAAGCTTTGCCGTGGTCAAGAGCAACCTTCAAGACTGACTCATTAGTAGCGCTGGTAGATTCAGCCTGCAAGATAATGGGAAGTCAGGTCGATACCAAGTCAGAACTCAGAAGTTACCAGCCAATCCGAGTAATAGTCATTAGTTAGGTCAAAATTAATCCAGCAATTCTCATTACGCAATGCAAATACCCAAACCGTTCGAGATGAACAAAATATCTGCTCAGGAGTTGAGACAGAATCAGTGCTTGAGCATAGGCTGTAGGATAACAGTTCAAACCCACAACAAAGAGTTCAATTAAGGGCCTTATGGTCTACCCTAGCCCTCTCTTGTAAGCTTGCTTATCTTACTGCGCTTACAGAACTCAGTAAACCAACCTATCAACCAAGTCTGAAATTTTTTTTGGTTAACCAAGGTTATGATACCTTACTAACTGTTTGGAACTGAACTTGCATTCTGATGTTATTGCTTTCAAACCATTTATCATAGAAAATTTATTAGTAACAGTGGAACATGATGCAAGCAAGAATACTAGAATGTTATATTAATACAGGTGGGTACCCGTAGTACGCTATTAGCCTAGTACAACCTTCTGAAAAGCATCTAAATTTTATTGGACACTTTATGACAATAGCAAGAAAGGATGATACTCCTTGAATAATACGTAGTTTAATCCTGGGAGTATGCACTAATAATGTTGATCTGCCATTATCCTACTATTGATTAACAAGGATGTTGATCCCAGCCATGGACTAATAGGGCAATTTGGTTTTTCATATCATATTTCATGCTCATCTACTAGGACTTGATACGTATCAGAAATCTGTAAGAATTCATTCCTACCCTATGATAGGGGTCGTGTGTTTTGCAAGTGAATAAATCCACCAAATATGTTTCCCATAGATATGTTTTGATTCCTGTAGCCAACAGAGGACAGTCAACTTACTGGATGGCGGGGATCAGCAAGCATTGGAAAGAGGCCTCTGACTATAAGTGATTGTCTTGCCTGCAAGAGAGACAACAAATATGAGCTACAACAGTGCCAAGCTTCAACATATGCCTCCCTAAAAAAACTCCAGGCTCTTCCCTACTGTCTCCCATGGAAAAAATATTAACAAAATATGCAAACTATCTTTTCCTAGTACCACATGAGACAAAACTGATATATTGCTCCTCTCTATTGAGTTGCACAACGTTGCATGGTTAAATGTTGGATGTCATTAAGAAAAACTTCATAAGCCAGAAGTTATCTTTTACAAATTGAAGATCAGCGTACTAATGTTAGACATTACCCAGATTGCACAACTAGAAAATATAATGTACCACAACAGACCACAAACATAGAAGTAAAAGAGTGTCCACGTACTTCAAATGCACCAGTGAAACTCCACCTCAGTTGGTTTGTTTTTAGACGAGGAATGACAACAGACAGAACAGGCATGGTGGGCCTGTACTTCGAGATCAATCTGCAGAAAGTAAAGGTTATACATGAGATCAGTTTTCATTAAAACTACAACCCCATTCAAGCAAGATTCATTTCTTTCTACCTTGCAGCACGTCCAGATGAGGTGAAGCAAATGATGACAGAAGCCTTA
Source organism: Dendrocalamus latiflorus (assembly GCA_017311315.1). Classification (NCBI taxonomy): domain Eukaryota; kingdom Viridiplantae; phylum Streptophyta; class Magnoliopsida; order Poales; family Poaceae; genus Dendrocalamus; species Dendrocalamus latiflorus. The sequence goes on from CM029635.1 coordinate 1,819,366, forward strand.
ACTTTGATAGCAGCTCGCACCTGGAAAACAGGTGTGGAGCTATTTCAGACATGGAAATCAATGTTTCATAAAGAATTTATGATGCTAAATCAATGTTAGAAAAGTGTATCCCGTATGAACAGCAAACAAAGGTTGGAACAAGACAAGAAACAAATAATGTACCGCGGAGGAAGCAATAGACTCCAAGTGGGTCATGGGTTCTCCCACATATTTCACAGTTCGCTTGAAGTATAAATCTTGGTTGAAAACCTTCTCAGCCTATGAAACAATTGACAAACATATATCACTAAATCAACGATGCTGGCAAAGTAGATGCAGAGAAAAAAAACAAGCAGCAGTAAAATTCCATTAGAGTAAAGATATACTTGCTGAAAATGCATCGACTGTTCATCAAGAAAACATAGAACTAGAAATAAAATTCACCTCAGCACAAATTTTGCCCACTGTTGAAATAGTCTCAACTGGATATAAACCACGAAGAGTCTCAGCACCAAGGAGAATGGCATCACTCCCTGAACAACGCAAAAAAACATGTGGTTCATGAATGATTTTTTTTTTCACATGGAGTGCAATGAGCAGCTGTATGTCTACTTGTCTAGAGCCCAAGTCTACACAAGATATCCAAAAGGTAATTGACACCATCAACAACTCACCATCAAGTACTGCATTTGCCACATCAGTTGCCTCCGCACGAGTAGGCCTGAGGTTGTCAGTCATACTGTCCACAACACGAGTAACAACAGCAGGTTTTCCAGCCATGTTGCACTTGTGCAGAGCAGACTTTTGAAATAAAAAGACCTGCAATATGGCTAGGTAAAGATCAAAGACCAAATAAACTAGAACCAGATCAAGGTTATCTATGTCATCTTATAAGATGAAAATAAAGCAGCAATTTATGGCCAAAGCACATAAGGATCTGTCACTAAGCTTCTGTTGTGTAGGTGGTCCAGCCAGGCCGGCATGCACAATCGCAGCAAATGACACAGAAAATAACAGATGTCTCAATTAAGCGATGCCTTCTGAACTGCTGAAAGTAAGTTGAGATAGACAACCTTTTCAGGTGGAAGATCAATTCCCAGGTTTCCTCTAGACAGAATGATACCATCTGCCTCTTGCAGGATTTCATCAAAATGATTCAAGCCCTGCAAAGAAATAAGGAGCGAATAGGTGAAAAAACTAGTCAGAGTTGCTCAGAAATGTTAGAAGAGTATCTTGAAAATACCTCCACATTCTCGATTTTGGCAAAAATCTGAGTTTGGCTGAGATCACCTAACTTCGAGAGGAACTCCCGTGCCTGTGTTGCAGGGAAAATATTAGCACTGTTGAGAACTTTTCTTCTCAAGTACAATATGAAAACAAACAGGTGATACATATTCAAAAATAGCAATGCAACATTTTCAATGAAGATGACAATTGCTGGGGAAACATAGATATTACTTTGAAGCACAACACACAAAGAGAAGGTTTGAAGAAACTCAAAATGTATCCATAATGTAGTTAGTTACTTGCCTGCCGCACATCTTCTGCATGTCTTGTATAAGACAGAGAGAGGAAGTCAATCTTGTTTGGAGCACCCCATTTTCTGATAACCTGAAAACAGTGCATGCTCAAAGTTCTTAAGATCAGTTAGAGCAAGGGCTCCCAACGTAGCAAAAACAATTATAGATTTTGACTCCTAATACTGTTAAAAAGTGAAGTTCTGGAAGACAGACAGTGGGAAAGACATCAAAGCAACAATTACACAAGGAGTGAAGGAGATATAAATCACTATTCTGGGAGGAATTCCTTACATCCTTGTCCACATCAGACAGTGTGGGCAAGTCGATATGAATCTGGGAGCAATGCAATGTGAACAGTGACCCAGCCAGGGTAGCTGTGTTCTTTATCACACAAACCACATCATCGCCTTTAACTTCAGAAACCTACATCAGGAAGATGAGAGTTTTGGTATCAGAAAATGTACACAAGAGACAGAATCCAACAAACAGGCATCTAGAATATAAAAAATGCAGAACGTTTAAGTGCAGCGTGCCAAAGACTTTTACCTCCAACCAAACTGAAGTAGTCTCGCTGCCTGTGAACAAGTATTGCCCAACAAATATTGAAGCACCTGGTTTCACAGCCTGCGAAGAACAAAGGAGACTTTTTTTTTCAACACCCATGAGGAAGGAAAAGATGAGCAAACGATGGAGATTATAGTGACACAATGAGAAACAAATGATGGACACGGAGCCACCTACTTGCAGCTCATTGAGTACCGAGTAAATACAGCATGATATTTGACATAAATCACACTAAAATAAGTTACCTTGGCAAGTCCAGAGAAGTTGATGGGCAGCAAGTTGGAGGAGGCTTCCAGCCCCTGGTCAGGGGTGAGAACAACAGTACCGTTCTCTTCAAGGGAGATCTCGGCTTCACTCTTGTTGACCACCTGCAACTCTGGGCCGACCGTGTCAAGCATGACCTGCCCAAAAAGATCGAGAGAAATTTCACATAGGCAGCATTGGATCCATTCATAGTTAACTGCTGTCAAAAGTCTATGCGACGTGCAGATTTGCGGTTGCCCCTCTTGTTAAGCAGTAACTTCATTATGCAACAAGACAAGAGCGCGTGAAACGAATTGCAGCATGGCTATATAGCCAGGGACTTACGGCGCATAGCTTCTTGGTGGACTTGATGGCGAGCTTGAGGTTCCCGAGGGTCTCCTGGTGGTACTCGGCGTCCCCCCACGAGAAATCGAACCGGGCCACTGCGAAGACGCCACAGTCGCAACAGAAAATGGTCAGCTTAGCACATCCTTAGGGCCGCAAGTAAGGAGAGGTGGTGTTGCTGTGAAGGAGACTTGAGATAGTGATTACCAGACATGCCGGCCTTGAGGCAGGAGGAGATGGTGTCGACGGCGCGCGACTTGGGACCCAGCGTCCCCACGATCTTGGTCATCGCCGGGAAGAAGCTCTGCGCATACATTATCATCATCACCGGTTAGGCCGATCGACTACTCAACTAGGGTTCAGGCGTCCAGAATCCACGGACGAATCTAACCAAGATAGCGCTGCCACTTACGGTCTTGGATGGCTCGAGGATGGATGCCATCCGGATGGGCTCCTCCAGAAGCAGATTGGTGGAATGCATCTTGGTATTGCTCCTCTCTTGCTCGCTCCTCAGATCAGATCGGGGCAAAACAGCAGCGGCAGCGGCAGCGGCAGCTTTCCCCTCCTCCTCTTCTTCTTCTCCAAGAACCTAGTGCCTCGCTCCTGTGTTTATAGGTGGTAGGTCTCCACCTCGCCTGGCATATGCCGCTTTCCGATGGGTGGAGTGGGTCTCGAACGGTGGACGGCGACACGCGGATTTTGACGGCCACAGCCGCTGGTTTTTTTTTTCTTTTTCTGGCGATATCTGGGTTGGGCCGAAGCCAACACGCCCGCCCGGCCCATAACCGCGAACCCAGCCCGGCAGCGTCCCTCCCAGAAAAGCTGCTGCTGCTGCTGCGGCCCAGGGAGACTGATTGCTTAGCAACTATTTCTCTTTGGTATTTTGTATCTACCTTCTATAGTCTCTGCAACATTTTTTTTTGAAAGATACCTTTTGTTGTCTCTGCAAGATTTTTTTTTTGAAAGACACTGGCAGGTGCTTTGCCTAATCAATATAAGCAAGGGAAAGAGTTACAACGTTAGGCAGCACCATCCTCCACTCATGCAAACTATTCAATGCAGGAAAAAAAGAACTGAAGTATACAATATTGTTGTGGGGTGGTCCAATCCCTCACGACTGAGCTGTGCAACTAGTCCAACATATAATAGATCTAATAGTGTAGAGGAATATACCAGTGTAAATATACCAATGTACCATCATCCTTTGTAAAGTACTATGGGGTAGAATGAGAAATCTCATTCTACCCCACTCATGTATATAAACCCCTAGGAGGGGTAGGACTGTAGGAGGAGGGACATCCTCTCATTCTTACCAACTCTCCCACAGATCTAACTCTCCTCGTACTACTAGTCCCCTTCCTTACTGTTTGGCCAGTAGTCACAACAAATATTATTACCTATAAAATGACTCTTTACGCGATAGATGGTCATGCCTTCTGCTTTCATAAGTTTCATCACATTCTTCATAAGTTTCTTCTTATTGAAAACTCAAAAACATTTGGTACATACAGCAGAATGACCACCCAATTTTTAGGTCTTTCAAGCTAGGCTTTAAATGATATCTTAGATTATGTATCCCCTGAAAGGAGCAACAGGATAATGGAAAACATGACAGTTGTCACAGTGACGGACCCAGAATGAAAATTTAGAGAGGGCTAGTTGAAGAAATTCAACACCTATCATCAACAACTATAGTCTACAAATAATAAAACTATCACACATTGTTGAAGAATAAAAGAAAACGAAAGCTCAGCCTCTGTCCCACCCAAACTGCACCACTAAGGTGACCACTCGTGCGCGATTACTGAAGTCGCAACCAAATATGTATCTCTGTCGGTTGCTCGTACGCAGTCGCTAACATCACTGTGGATCCGCGCTTTTTCTTTTCTTTTCTTATTTACTCTCTTTTTCTTCTTTCTTTTCTTTTCTTTCCTTCTTTTTTTCTTTCCTTTTTTTTCCACTCTCTCTTCTTTTCTTTGGTTCTTCCACCAACAGCCACCTCCTTCCTCTCTTTCTTCTTTTTTCTTCTTTTTCCACGACGCCTGCTGCTTCCATTCTTCTTCCTCCTCTTTATTTCTTCTCTCTTGCCGATTGCTCTCTAGCTCGGCCTCCACGAGCTCGCCCACGGTGCCTTGCCAAGCTGTCTCGCCAAGCCACCTCGGCCTCAGCCGATGCGCCGCCGGTCATCTCCTCCTATCGAGCCGGTCTCGGACTGGTTGACCGGCGCTCCACTGTTGCTTGCATGCTGCATGCATGGCTCCGCGTCGCCTCTGGCCGCCATATCTCTCGTCGCTATTGCTGGGGGGGATGGGGAGGGGGTGGCCGACGGTAGGGGGTCCCAGCCCCTCTGATCTCCCGGTGGGTTCGCCCTTGAGTAATACAATTGCTAATCGACCGATAATAACACTAAGCATAGGTACTTCATCATCAGCTCGAGGGCGGCCACAGACAAGAGAGAGAAAAAGAAGTACTTGGGAAGATGAATAGCTCTCACTTTCAAGTATACCGAGGCCACAACGCTAGGCTGAATGCTAACTATGAACATATCACAATCCAGAAAAGGAGGAAGTTAAGCAGATTCTGAACTAGTAGCTGAGACGACCATCCCCATCGTCTGTGGTAATGCCGATGGACGGCGACATTGAAATGTCCTCCTCCGGAAGCGGCGACTGATCCACTGGTATACTCTCGATCATCTTCACCACATCGGCCATGGAGGGCCTTTGCTCCGGCTGCTGAGCAACACATGCCAACGCGATGTGCAGCATCGCCACCATCTCCTCCTCGATGTTCTTGTACCGGAGCAGCTCCACGTCAAACACCTCCGCCGTCCACTCCTCTCGTACCACCGACCGCACCCACTCGGGGAGACTGACCGCTGGCTGGCTCCTCTTATCTTTCCTTTGCATGTCGGCGTCCGGCAACGGTTGCAGGTGTTGCGCCGGCACCTTGCCAGTGAGCACCTCCAGGATGAACACGCCGAAGCTGTAGACGTCTGCCTCCTGGGAGAGACGCTTGTTGTCTGACTGTTCGGGAGCAATGTAACCTCCAAGACGGGCAATGGCGTGCGCAGGACTGAGGAGTAGAGCAAGACCGAAGTCCGCGACGCAGGCAATGCCATCCTTGTCGAGCAGGACATTGGAGGACTTGATGTTGCCATGGGGTATGGCAGACATGCGGTACTCCTTGTGGATACAGGCCAGCCCTCGTGCCGCGCCGAGCAGCAGCCTCACCCTCGTCGTCCAGTCCAATGGCGACTCTCCAGACATCCGATGCCCTGAATCAGTCATCAGACAATGGCAAGAACATCGTATCAGTTGCAGGTCGATCCCGAGTAACAACAGTGAGTAATAATGCTTACTAATCGAACAAGCAAAGATACCGTGGAGGCGATCGTAGAGGTTGCCATTGGGGAGGTAATCGTAGATGAGGAGCTTCTCTAGCTTGGCGTAGTAGAAGGCCCTGAGAGGGACAAGATTTGGGTGGCGCAGCCGGCCGATGAGGTCCATGTAGCGGTGGAACTCCTCGCGGGCGCAGGGGTTGGCGTCACGCAGCCGCTTCACGGCGACCATGCGGCCGTCCCCCAGCACCGCGCGATACACGGTCCCCAGGCTGCCTCGGCCAACCATCTCCGCCGACGCACGCAGCAGCTCCTCCAGCGCGAAACTGCTCCTCCTCCCCTGCTGATGCGACGCCGACGATGTCCAGCCACCCCTCGCCCTCCTGCCGGCGCTGCTATCGCTGCCTCCGTCGTCGTCGTCGTCTTCGCCGCCCTCCCCGTCCACCCCGAAGAATACCAGCTTGCTGCGTGCCCCGTCGCTGTCGCCACCGTCGCTGCATCTGCCCGCGCTGCCTGGGCGAGCAGGCTGCACTCCCTTGCTGTGGCAGAACAGCCCGCCGTCTCCATCCTCCAGGCCGACGCGGCCACCTCTTTTCCTCTTCTTGGCTGTCTCGCCGCCGCCGCCTGTGCTGCTGCAGCAGTACGCAACTAGCAGCGACAGCAGAGCGAACAAAAAGATGGCATTGCCGACGGCGATCCCGGCAATTGCGCCGGTGCTCAAGCCCCCCTTGCCAGCTCCAATGTGTGACTCCGGTGTGGCCAATGCCGGGGAAGATGATGCAACCGAAGACGAGGAGGACGCTGCCTGATTGGATGGCACCACGGACTGCGACGACGAGGAAGGCACGGAAGGCGATGTCGGGGCGGGCTCACGCGGCAGGAAAGAGCAGCGCGGGAGCGGCGGCACGAGCCCGCAGAGGCCAGCATTACCGGAGAATGAGGCGAGGCCGAACTTGGCGCGCATGGCGTCAGGCACCCTGCCGGAAAGCTGGTTGTTGGAGGCGTTGAAGTCGGCCAGGCGAGGGAGGGCGGTGGTGATGTCCGGGAGCAGGCCGGTGAGGAGGTTGTCCTGGAGCTTGAGCGTGAGGAGGCGGGTGAGGTTGGCGAGCGCGGTCTCCGGGATGGGCCCGCACAGGCTGTTGTCGCCGAGGTCGACGCGGAGGAGGCGGGGAGACCGGGCGATGGTGTCCGGGATGGCGCCGGAGAGGTCGTTGTGGGAGAGGTAGAGCAGCTTGAGGTTGGGAACGCCGAGGAGGAGCGTGTCGAGCCTGCCGTTGAGGCGGTTGCCACGGAGGTCGAGGGAGAGGAGCTCGCCGAGGTGGGAGAGCGGGTCGAGGGGGCCCCGCAGGTCGAGCGCCGTGAGGGAGAGCGAGGTGACGCGGCGGCCGTCCGGGGAGCAGCCGACGCCGGTCCAGCGGCCGGCGCAGGCGTCGGGGGTGCTCCAGTTGGCGGCCAGGATGCCGTGTGCGTCGGCGCCGTGGCGGAAGATGGTGAGCACGTCCGTGTCGCTCGGCTTCACCTCCGGCTCCGGCTGCGGCACCGCCGCCGCTGCCATCGAGCTCAAGCACGCCATTATCGCCAAGAAGCCCATGGAATGCATTGTCATCGCGCAACCGCGAGTATGGTGGGGACTAGACGACCATCCTCCGGCTAGAAGATTGGCATTGGTTCATGAAAGGGAAGGGAATCACTCGATCAATGCCATGATCTCTCTGCTACTCCACAGTGGCGGACCCAGGATTTTTGAGATAAGGGTACGAAGTTAAGAATCTACGGAGTATATATATAAGATAGAGAATTTTGATACACATAATATATATATCTCATATAGTTAATCAAATAAACCTTGTGTGCAGGGGCGGCATGGCCGTCGGGAGCGCCGCCGCCGTTCAAGCTGGAATAGGGGAGGAGCTGCCGCCGCCGCATGGGCCGCCTGGTCGTGGGGACTTCTTCGCCGTCGACGCCGTGTCGGCCATTGGGTGTGGGTGCCCGGCGCCGCGCCGCCGCTGGCAGCCGTTCGCCGGTCGCCGCGTCGCCGGAGACGAGGAGGCCAGGGGCGTGCTGTAGGCTGTGGCGGCTGTGCAAGAGAGATGGAGAGGAGGCAGGCATGGAGCAAGGCAGGAGGCGCCGTGGGAGGCAGCCAGGCAGAGGCAGGAGCCCGCCGGTCGCCGCGTCGCTGGAGCCGAGGAGGCCAGGGGCGCGTAGAGATGGAGAGGAGGCCAGGGGCGCGCAGAGATGGAGAGGAGGCCAGGGGCGCGCAGAGATGGAGAGGAGGCGGCGTGGGAGGCAGCCAGGCAGAGGCAGGAGCCAGGAGGCTAGGGTTAGGTTAGAAAATACCAATTGGGCCTTTTGGCTAATAGGCTGAATTTGCTAAATTACCTGCACTTCTAGTTTATATATATATATATATATATATATATATGATTTTTTGCAAAAAAAATTTGGGGGTACAACTGTACCCCATGTCCCATGGTGCGTCCGCCGGTCAATCTGTGTTGTGCTTTCTCTCGTGCAGCTTTTGGTTTTTCAATTCGACGAGTTCATCGTTGTCAGTACTGGATGCTTCCACTTTGCCTTTTGCTCTGTTCTTTGTCTGCTCATGTCATCATAGGCTTACAGGCCTGGCTGGCCTTGTTCAGGTCAGAAAGCGCAGCGGACATTAGGTTTGGGTTAGAATTAGGGTAATGGTAGGAATCACGTTCGATCCGGACGTCCGCTCGGCTGTAATAATTTTTTTTATTTTGTAATATTTTCCATCTATTTTTACAATAATTTTTGTTCGTGTTTTTATTAATATTTTTTATTTTATATATGCAACATCGGTTTTTATAGCACATATTTTTGTTACATACGTTGATTAAAACTGTTGCACATATTATTTAAAAATATTATATCGAAGCGTACAATGTTATTTAAAAATGATGGTGATAGTGATCTCACCTTAAGAGCAACTCCAGCAGGGCCTCTACTTGAGCCCTCAAACCCCATATTTGAGGGCTTGAGGCAAAAATAGAGGTCCAGCAGGGCCCCTACTAGAGCCCTCAAATTTGAGGAGCCCCTCAAATCCCCCCTTCACCCCTCATTCCCAGGGCCCCCCTACTCTGGCTCTCATCCTACGGTTTCTTCCCGCTCCTGAAACTTCCCCCGCCTCCACCCCAAAATTCCCCGCCTCCCCCCCAAAAAATCCCCGCCCCCTGTCGATTCCCCCGCCTCCGCCGCCCGCTCGCCCCCCGCCGAATCCCCCGCCTCCGCCGCCCGCTCTGTAACATCCCAATTAGGGAGCTAGTGTAATTTCAAAAACTTGAAAATCTTTTAATCGTTTTTCCTGTGTTCTCAGAAGTTTTGGCGTATTTCAAATTTCTTGAGTTGGATTTTCTTGCCAAAAGCCCGATTAATAAAAATCCAAACCTTGGAATCAAGATCTAAAAATTTAAATTAAATTATCTTAGCCCCAAAAAAAAACCCTTTTGGCCCTACCCAAATTCCCTCTCTTTTCCTCTCTTCCCGGATGGGCCAGCTTCTCTTTTTCTCCCGGCCGGCCTGCCCTCTCTGGGGCCCGTTCCCCTTTTCTCTCTTGGGCTTCGCCCGGCCCAGCGAAGCGCTCCCCCTCTCCTTCTTCTTCCCGCAGCACCCCGCGCTCCTCCTCTCTCCGCCCTGCGCGCGCCCTCGCCGGACCCAGCAGCAGCGGCCCGTCCGTGGGTTCTCCGCGCGCGCGCGCCCCGTGGTGGTCTCCCCGTGCTTCCCGGCGCCCTCGCCGGCCTAGACTCCCGGCCCCCTCGCCGTAGACTCCCCACGCGCCGGCTCCTCGTTCGTCGCCGGTACAGCCCGATGGAACCACCCCCGGTCTCGTCGTCCTGGCCACGTCGCCGCTCGCCAACCTCAGGCATGGCCGTCGCCGTCGCATTCAGTGGGCGGCAGTGGAGCCATGTCCTTCCCCGCCTCTCCGGCGTTGTTGCTCGCCGTCCGCACCGCCCCGTGGCCGCGCCGCCGCACCGCCGTACCCGAACCGTAGCCGCCGGACCAAGTTGGCCATGCCGCGCACCCCCTCCTCCTCTGTGCGGCCGTGGGAGCGCGGTACCCTCGCCCATGCCGGCCGTGCGCCCTAGCGTGCCTAGCCCCGTCACGCCTCCCTTCTCGCCGGGTACGCTACAGGAGCGGGAGCTCCGTCGCCCATGCCCCCCTCTGTCCTAGCTGCGCTTTTCTCCGCTATAAAACCCCCCCCCCCCTAGTGCCCAGTAGTTCCCCCCATTCACCCCGTTCTTCGCCTCGAAAATTGCCGCCGGCGGCCGTTCTTCGGGCCGTCGCCGCCGCCAGCCACCCCGAAGACCCACGGCCGGCATTACTCTTCTCCCCGACTCTTTTACCTTTACTAGAAGCTCCCCTCGCGCCTAATCGGGTTTTTCCCCTCTCTTTGCAGCCGCCGGCCCCCATTTCTCCCCCATCTCCGGCCATCTCCGCCGCCGCCGATCCAAGGGGTCCCCGGCCGATTCCTCGCGCAAGGAGCACCCTCGCCACCCCAGGAACTCGACCGAGCTACCAGCTTGAAGCTTCGTCGACCCATCTTCCCCGGCCCCGATCAACACCCTCCGCCGTGTGAGCTCGTCGCCGCCAGCTTCCACCGAGCCTCCCCGAGCTCCGTTCTCCGCTCCGGTGAGTTCCTCGTGTCCTACTCGTACTCCCGCGCGCCTCATTTCCTTCCCCCTCGCACTCGGCCGCCGGCGCCCCATTTCCTCCTCCCCGTCGGCCGCCTAGACCCGCCGCCCGCCGCCTTGGCGCCACCCCGGTCGGAGCTGCTGCTGTCCCAAGCTTCCTGGATGCTTGGGCAACTCATTTTGGAGGTCGCCGCCACCTCCTCGGCCTTTCCCCGCCGGCGTCGCCGCCGCCATGCTCGGCGTTTCCTCCCCTCCTCTGTTCCTCTGTTCCTACTGCTTCTGCTTTGCTCTATTCTCAGCTCAAGCCGACAGCTCCTTCTCTGTCTCCCTCTCTTCTGTCCAGTGGACCCGAATGGAATCTTGGCCTCAAGCTCCTACTCATCAGTGTGTCATCCCCCTCATTCTTGAGCTAGGAAATGAAATATGATTTGGGGAATAAAGATGAAAATGATAAATTAGTTGCAAAAGTATATTAGGGGCTTGCAATTAACAACTGTTCTTAATAAATCTCATGATGATAAGGGTAACAAATAGCATATAAATTCTCATGTAAAACTAAAATAAAAGAATGCATGATCTAATTTCAAATCGGCATGGATTCAATGGATATTGATCAAATGCATGGAACTAATTAAAGGACCATCTTTTATGAATCAAAGTGTACTAGAAGCTGATCCTAAATGACTAAAGACGTTGAAACTTTATAGAAATAATTTTGATACTTTTAAATCTTTACTCTGGAAAACTTAAATAAATCAATTTAGCAAGATTTTGCCACATAAAATATTGACCATAACTTGATCATCTTTAAGATCATGCCATCTCTCTTATTATTGCTTAAAATAAACATTAGCAAGCCCCATAAGATATCAAGTGTGGTTTACTCATCTCTAACATCATGGGAGCTATCTTTTCACAAGTGTTTAGCACTATCTTAAAATACTGAGATTTAAGATGACAAATAAAATACGATTAAGAAAATCTTAAGCAAGGAAGAGCAATCCTTAGTCTTTGTCTAGCACCCAAATCCCTAATCATTATCTCGGGATTTAACTTTAATGATCGAAAGCGAATAATAATAAAAGGATTAGCTTTATTAGGAAGATCCCCATAAAGTCATAGCATCCCTTTTAGTAAAACATAATCGTTGGCCATATCTAATAATGATTGTTAATAAGCCAGCTAATTAACTTTGCTCATAATAACGACTGGATTAAAATGGCCAACCCCATCATTTACTTAAGTCGCTAACATAATGATTTATTAAGTTGGCTACTGCAATCTCAAATAAGTATTGCCACATGAAATGTCAAAGATTACACTAAGTACTTAAAAATCTCATGAAAAGCTCCCGCATCCTAAAATCACGAAGCTCTGTCCCTCTTTACTATCTTTGTTAACCCCTTTTATCTGTCCATGAGTCCTGCCTGACTCATGGAACTTCCTTGATAAATATAAATCGATTAAAAGAAAGTCATCAAATAAAAGATCGATCCTTGCCTTTTCCAAATCGACTAAATCTGGCCACTTCCTTTTCCAAAGTGGATAATTCATGTACTTACTTCTCTTTCATTGTTGATCCTCGTCATCCTAAAATTTTCCCTCATGGTAAAGCTACTTAGATAATTCATTCTCCTGCCCAATTCATCTACCGCTGTGTTTACGGCACACTAATCCGAATCATCCTTCTATTCTCAAATCGTAACAAATGTATAATTTAAATTAAATCGGGCATTTAATTTAAAGTGTTTGGATTTATTTGGTCTTTCTTTTCTTTGCCGCGTATTAGAATCAGAAGACTCGACGAGGCGACGGATTCGATCAGGATCGAGACTTGGGTAAACGCGAAGATCCGCAATTATAAGCACTAACTGAGTAGGCTTTGATTTAGATCAATCAAGGCCATGGTACACCAAGCAAGGCAAGTCATCACTTTGATCATATTGATCCCATCTTTTATGCAAAACTATGTTCTTTAAAGCTATCAACTTGCATGCTTAATTTATTATGCAAATATATGTTAAAGCTTAAGGTAGCTACATGCCCACTTGATGTTGTATTAAAATTATTATGCCATCCTTTGATACTTGAATCACCTGATCCTTGTCACCATAGATATTAATGATAACTTTACTAGCTATAAGTCATATTAAATGTCATGCTAGTCTTGTCAAGTCCAGGGCGCTAGTTGCCCTGATCATCAATCTTCATAAACATGAGAACTTGTTTTGGGACAGTCACGGGATGTACGTGGCTGAATACTTTGTGACTACTTAGTTTATGCTTCTCAAAACCCTTAAAAACATGCTATACCTGTCTGGGCGGGTGGTAAGAGTGGTGGGTGTGGAAGTAGCACATTGGGTTGTGGATTGAACCGCCCAGACGCATTAAGGACTTAATCCTGTGATGACTCCTCCGTGTAAAACAGTACAACCACAAGTCTGCAAAGTGCAACTTGGCTAAGTAAATCTATCGGACCCCCGGAACTCATCTCACCGGTAGGGGAAAGGAGGATGCTATAAGGGCAAGAGAAGGCCTAAAGGGACACCGAGTGCAGGGTGAAGTTTCCAGCCGTGCTAGCGTTGTGGAGAGTTGCAGTCCGAATGCGCTAGTTTCCGTGGTTACATCCCGTGCAAAGTATGGGACCCACCGCAAGTGGGAGAAGCCCATAAAGTGAGATGACAAAAGGGGCTCGATATTTTGAACAGTTATTGTGATGATCTACTCAACCGCATGACTAAGGAATCATGTGGAGCAACGAGCGGATCGTCTCTTGTGGTGAAAGTGTACAAACTCTGCAGAGAATAAACTATTCGAATAGCCGTGCCCACGGTCAAGGGCGGACATGGGATTCTCCTCGAGTTAGTTCTATTTCCAAAAATATTTGTGGGTGGAATAAAAACCTATCAGAGAGATGTACTCTGATTTGGAACTTTTCCTGGAGAGATGTACTCCAGCGGCGAAAACTAGCATTGGTGGAGGTAGCCATGCACTCTAAAAGGTGGATGTAACCTACACTACAATTATAATCGCATTCTCACTATCAATTTAGTAAAAACATGTTTCAGTTAAAATTGCTACGTCTCAGGAGATTTTCTTACTTACTGTAATTCCAAAACAATGCTTTTAGCAAATAAAAGAAACTCAAGCCCCCCTTGATAGCTTGCATCTATTATTACTGCATCCTGTGTGGTGGCTTGCTGAGTATCATCGTACTCATTCTTGCTTAATTGCTACATTCAGTCAGAAAGAACAGGATTGTCAAGCCCTGCGACGCTAAAAAGGGGTCGACAGAGCTGGAAGACGAAGAGGCCATGGACTAGGTCGCGAACCCCAGTTGGCTGCCTGTGGGCAAGTCCTGCGGGTCCCACCTGTGTGAAGTTTCCGCTGCTGCATTTTATCGTTTTCGGCCTAACCGGCTCATGAGTAAGAATTACTGTATTAATTACGCTTCCGCATGATATGTTTTTGATATACAGTAATGTATCTGTGAGCACTATCTACTGATCCAGGGAATAGTGCGGTGGAATCACAGAGGATCTGGGTTTGCTAACCCGAGGTCCGACAGAGCTGGTATCAGAGCATATCGACTGTAGGTCGTAACCTTAGTTAGCATGGCCGTTAGCTTTATGATTAGAATTATTTCTTCAAAATCTAACTAGAAAATGTAAGTAGTATTACTACTCTCATCCCTCTTAGATGATTCCCTCTCATCTACTTGCTGCCCTGGCCATTTTTAGCTCCAAGGCTCTCTTATCCCGAATTCAAACTAGCGCGTGCCTAAGTTCTCTTCTGAAAAATTTCCTTGGGCCAAAATCATAAAACCTATACTGAGTTTTATTTACAAAAGTTGTTTATCCTTGGAAGATTAAATTGCCAAATATTATTTGCAAAGCTTATTTCTAAGCTCATTTCAGCAAACCTAAGCTTCCAAGGAAAATCTTTCCAAAATTAAACTCCCTGCCAATTTATTCTAAAAATCCGCTTTGATTTCGCAGATATATGTGTAAATCTTGGTGGATTCATGTCAATCATAAGAGAAGATCAATATTGTGAACTTCAAGATGAAAAATAATCGAATCAACTTGGGTGATTGAACTGACTCAATGGACAGATCAGGTTAGATGATTGGATAGGTTAGAATGGGTGGACCAATCTCAATGATTAGAATGGTTAAATAAGTCAACCCATGCAAAAAGGACTAGATTGGCTAAATAATCGGATTGGTTAAATAAATAGAGCGATATTCATGATCGAATAAATCAAATGAGTAGACCAACTCAAAAAGATTGGATTGGCTCAAATGAGTGGATCGACGGAATTTTAGAAGAATGGGGAATCTAATAACAATTGTTGGTTTGCAGTTTTAATAAACAGTATGGCTCCCGGAGAATGTTTACCCTGGTGGGATAATGGAATATAGCTTGACTACTGGATGGATTGTTGGAAATTCTGAGGAAATTAGGAGAAGTAATAATAAACCTTGATTTATAGATTTGAGTAATAATCTTATTCTCGATGGACGTTTATGACGATAAAGTCGCTTGGAAGGAAATTTGCGGATAGTAGGACTGATCACTTGATAAACAGATTATGAGTATACATCAATGGTGGAAAAGGTTGGATTATAATACAAATGCTATTGGTGGATTGAAATATCGGAACCATAATACAAGTGGTACTGGTGGATTTAAAATGTAAAAGATGTGAGTGGTATTGGTGGATTTAAAATATAGAAATCTTGAAACCATGATGCAAACAAATACTAGTGGATTTAAAGGTAAAGATTCTGGAGTAATGTGCAGGCAAATAGTTGAATGCGATTGTGGAATGATGGACCCAAGACTGGACTTATGATTTTATGTAGGAAAGTGAGATTCATTTGAGGAATAGGTAACTCTGATTTGGTGAATGAACCTATCGATGATACCTTGGCAGTTATATGATTGTGGATCGGAACAATGATAACAGTTACTGTTTGGAGTATTAGACAACAGTCGTGCTGGGACTAATTGATAAAGGGAGCTACTTTAGATTCAATCAAGTGTACGCAAGATTAACAAGGCCTTGGATTCTAAGCCTACAAATGAAAATAGTTTGGGAGTAAATTAGTCTGTCAATATGGTGACCTGGGAGGATATTAGGAAAAAAAAAGAGAAGGCTCTGTTTCCAAAACGATAATAAGAAGCATGAGCTTCGTTGCCAAAGCACTTCTTAACCCTTTCCTTCTGCTACTCCTGTCTACAAAAAGGAAGCTTGGTTTTTCCTATTTTCTCTTCCTTAATTCAAAGGTTTAAGTTCGAAGACGTCGAGGATGCTCGTGAAGATTTGGTGGCCTCGCTTCAACAAACCTAGTGTTCAGAACCCTGTGCTCTCTTGTGTGTCTTCGTGCATAGACGTTGTTTGGTCAAAAAGATTTTATTTGGCCCTGTGCACTGCCTTCTTGCCCTCGGGCATTGTATTTCGTAGTCACAGGAAAAGCGTGTTTGCAAAAGCTTGGTTTTTCGGTGTGGCTTGTGTACTGCCCCAGCTTCTGGGTGTGCACTCCTTAGAATGGGTTAGAATATCTCATCCCTGTAATTTTTTTTTCCGTACCCCGTGCTAATTCCCCCTCACCTTATTGCTAAAAAACCTCGTCAAGTCTGCAGGCAAGAGGTAGCAGATAGCCAAGTCAAGATACTTAAAGCTCTCCAGTCGAAAGAGGCAACATCTTGAAAAAGACAACGACTTGGAAGCTACGTCACTCAAAAGGATCAATATTCAAGTCCCCAACTCACTGAGAACTCACTGATCCCGTCATCATCAAACAAGCATTGGTCAAGAACACGACTAGAAGCAAGACGAAGGAACCAGTAGCTCCTACTTGCTTTAGTCCCTACCACCGCACCAAGTATTCGCTCAGACCCACTTCGCAGGGATCGATGAGAAGCAGTCATCACAACGGGAATACCAGTGGCATGACCCCAAGCAAACTTCGAAAGGATATTGTTTGCTTCTATTGCCGAGATATTGGACACTATGCTAACCAGTGCCCCCAGAAGAAGCAAGACAAAGGAGTCAAGTGCTTCAAATGTGGTGACCCAGGACATTATGCGAAAGACTGCCCTCAACAAAGGTTGAACAAGCAAGAAGAGGATATTGTAGCCATCAGCCTCGGTCTTGACAAAGGGAAGGGTGTTAGCTCCAAGTGTGCCATCCAGGAACCAACTGGACCTAACGAAGCCCCACTATCAGGTCCAGAAGAACTGCCCGCTACTGCACGCGCTGAATATGGCAAGACAAGACATGACACCCAATCATGCCCTCCACTGCAGCAGGTTACATGCTCTACCTGCGGACAAACCGGACACTACAGCTACAATTGCCCAGCTCCGTATTGTCCTTACTGCAAGAAACACCATCTACCAGAAGGCTGTCTCCAGAACCTAGTGGCATGTACACGTTGTGGAGAAAAGGGACATGAGAAAAGTCAATGTACAACAAATTGCCCCAACTGTGAAGAAGACCACCCACCAGGAGAATGCCCAACGAGCAAGATCACCTGTTTTCTCTGTGAGGGACAAGACCACTGCCCCAAGGATTGCTCCATGAGCCCGTTGCTGACCAAGGCTGCCGAGATACAAAGGCTGAGTCTCCAAGCTGCCATCAGACTCGTCATGGCAAGAGCTGACAAGGGCAATTAGTACCGGTCACTCGTCATTTTAAGGGGGGTAGCCTGAATAAACAAGAAGTATCAGCACACCTTGATGTCAAGCCCTACTGCCACTTCAGTATAAAGAGAGGTTAGCAATCAGCACTAAGGAAACAACAAACCCCTGAAAAGTCGAGCAGTGAAGTGAAGCCAGCTGCCAGCTATCCAGAAGAGCAAGGTTTCCCTTGTGTGGCGTTTCTCTCCAAGTGCTAACCCACTTTTGTGCAGCTTTCCTCTTTTCTGGCAGTACCAAGAGCAGTATGCGTAGTATCAAGCAGTGCTATAGAACCTATTGCTAGCTAGCTTGTTCCCACCTTCCTTCTACTCCACTCGAATCTCGGGGACGAGATTCATGTTAAGGGGGGTAGGTTCTGTAACATCCCAATTAGGGAGCTAGTGTAATTTCAAAAACTTGAAAATCTTTTAATCGTTTTTCCTGTGTTCTCAGAAGTTTTGGCGTATTTCAAATTTCTTGAGTTGGATTTTCTTGCCAAAAGCCCGATTAATAAAAATCCAAACCTTGGAATCAAGATCTAAAAATTTAAATTAAATTATCTTAGCCCCAAAAAAAATCCCTTTTGGCCCTACCCAAATTCCCTCTCTTTTCCTCTCTTCCCGGATGGGCCAGCTTCTCTTTTTCTCCCGGCCGGCCTGCCCTCTCTGGGGCCCGTTCCCCTTTTCTCTCCTGGGCTTCGCCCGGCCCAGCGAAGCGCTCCCCCTCTCCTTCTTCTTCCCGCAGCACCCCGCGCTCCTCCTCTCTCCGCCCTGCGCGCGCCCTCGCCGGACCCAGCAGCAGCGGCCCGTCCGTGGGTTCTCCGCGCGCGCGCGCCCCGTGGTGGTCTCCCCGTGCTTCCCGGCGCCCTCGCCGGCCTAGACTCCCGGCCCCCTCGCCGTAGACTCCCCACGCGCCGGCTCCTCGTTCGTCGCCAGTACAGCCCGATGGAACCACCCCCGGTCTCGTCGTCCTGGCCACGTCGCCGCTCGCCAACCTCAGGCATGGCCGTCGCCGTCGCATTCAGTGGGCGGCAGTGGAGCCATGTCCTTCCCCGCCTCTCCGGCGCTGTTGCTCGCCGTCCGCACCGCCCCGTGGCCGCGCCGCCGCACCGCCGTACCCGAACCGTAGCCGCCGGACCAAGTTGGCCATGCCGCGCACCCCCTCCTCCTCTGTGCGGCCGTGGGAGCGCGGTACCCTCGCCCATGCCGGCCGTGCGCCCTAGCGTGCCTAGCCCCGTCACGCCTCCCTTCTCGCCGGGTACGCTACAGGAGCGGGAGCTCCGTCGCCCATGCCCCCCTCTGTCCTAGCTGCGCTTTTCTCCGCTATAAAACCCCCCCCTAGTGCCCAGTAGTTCCCCCCATTCACCCCGTTCTTCGCCTCGAAAATTGCCGCCGGCGGCCGTTCTTCGGGCCGTCGCCGCCGCCAGCCACCCCGAAGACCCACGGCCGGCATTACTCTTCTCCCCGACTCTTTTACCTTTACTAGAAGCTCCCCTCGCGCCTAATCGGGTTTTCCCCCTCTCTTTGCAGCCGCCGGCCCCCATTTCTCCCCCATCTCCGGCCATCTCCGCCGCCGCCGATCCAAGGGGTCCCCGGCCGATTCCTCGCGCAAGGAGCACCCTCGCCACCCCAGGAACTCGACCGAGCTACCAGCTTGAAGCTTCGTCGACCCATCTTCCCCGGCCCCGATCAACACCCTCCGCCGTGTGAGCTCGTCGCCGCCAGCTTCCACCGAGCCTCCCCGAGCTCCGTTCTCCGCTCCGGTGAGTTCCTCGTGTCCTACTCGTACTCCCGCGCGCCTCATTTCCTTCCCCCTCGCACTCGGCCGCCGGCGCCCCATTTCCTCCTCCCCGTCGGCCGCCTAGACCCGCCGCCCGCCGCCTTGGCGCCACCCCGGTCGGAGCTGCTGCTGTCCCAAGCTTCCTGGATGCTTGGGCAACTCATTTTGGAGGTCGCCGCCACCTCCTCGGCCTTTCCCCGCCGGCGTCGCCGCCGCCATGCTCGGCGTTTCCTCCCCTCCTCTGTTCCTCTGTTCCTACTGCTTCTGCTTTGCTCTATTCTCAGCTCAAGCCGACAGCTCCTTCTCTGTCTCCCTCTCTTCTGTCCAGTGGACCCGAATGGAATCTTGGCCTCAAGCTCCTACTCATCAGTGTGTCATCCCCCTCATTCTTGAGCTAGGAAATGAAATATGATTTGGGGAATAAAGATGAAAATGATAAATTAGTTGCAAAAGTATATTAGGGGCTTGCAATTAACAACTGTTCTTAATAAATCTCATGATGATAAGGGTAACAAATAGCATATAAATTCTCATGTAAAACTAAAATAAAAGAATGCATGATCTAATTTCAAATCGGCATGGATTCAATGGATATTGATCAAATGCATGGAACTAATTAAAGGACCATCTTTTATGAATCAAAGTGTACTAGAAGCTGATCCTAAATGACTAAAGACGTTGAAACTTTATAGAAATAATTTTGATACTTTTAAATCTTTACTCTGGAAAACTTAAATAAATCAATTTAGCAAGATTTTGCCACATAAAATATTGACCATAACTTGATCATCTTTAAGATCATGCCATCTCTCTTATTATTGCTTAAAATAAACATTAGCAAGCCCCATAAGATATCAAGTGTGGTTTACTCATCTCTAACATCATGGGAGCTATCTTTTCACAAGTGTTTAGCACTATCTTAAAATACTGAGATTTAAGATGACAAATAAAATACGATTAAGAAAATCTTAAGCAAGGAAGAGCAATCCTTAGTCTTTGTCTAGCACCCAAATCCCTAATCATTATCTCGGGATTTAACTTTAATGATCGAAAGCGAATAATAATAAAAGGATTAGCTTTATTAGGAAGATCCCCATAAAGTCATAGCATCCCTTTTAGTAAAACATAATCGTTGGCCATATCTAATAATGATTGTTAATAAGCCAGCTAATTAACTTTGCTCATAATAACGACTGGATTAAAATGGCCAACCCCATCATTTACTTAAGTCGCTAACATAATGATTTATTAAGTTGGCTACTGCAATCTCAAATAAGTATTGCCACATGAAATGTCAAAGATTACACTAAGTACTTAAAAATCTCATGAAAAGCTCCCGCATCCTAAAATCACGAAGCTCTGTCCCTCTTTACTATCTTTGTTAACCCCTTTTATCTGTCCATGAGTCCTGCCTGACTCATGGAACTTCCTTGATAAATATAAATCGATTAAAAGAAAGTCATCAAATAAAAGATCGATCCTTGCCTTTTCCAAATCGACTAAATCTGGCCACTTCCTTTTCCAAAGTGGATAATTCATGTACTTACTTCTCTTTCATTGTTGATCCTCGTCATCCTAAAATTTTCCCTCATGGTAAAGCTACTTAGATAATTCATTCTCCTGCCCAATTCATCTACCGCTGTGTTTACGGCACACTAATCCGAATCATCCTTCTATTCTCAAATCGTAACAAATGTATAATTTAAATTAAATCGGGCATTTAATTTAAAGTGTTTGGATTTATTTGGTCTTTCTTTTCTTTGCCGCGTATTAGAATCAGAAGACTCGACGAGGCGACGGATTCGATCAGGATCGAGACTTGGGTAAACGCGAAGATCCGCAATTATAAGCACTAACTGAGTAGGCTTTGATTTAGATCAATCAAGGCCATGGTACACCAAGCAAGGCAAGTCATCACTTTGATCATATTGATCCCATCTTTTATGCAAAACTATGTTCTTTAAAGCTATCAACTTGCATGCTTAATTTATTATGCAAATATATGTTAAAGCTTAAGGTAGCTACATGCCCACTTGATGTTGTATTAAAATTATTATGCCATCCTTTGATACTTGAATCACCTGATCCTTGTCACCATAGATATTAATGATAACTTTACTAGCTATAAGTCATATTAAATGTCATGCTAGTCTTGTCAAGTCCAGGGCGCTAGTTGCCCTGATCATCAATCTTCATAAACATGAGAACTTGTTTTGGGACAGTCACGGGATGTACGTGGCTGAATACTTTGTGACTACTTAGTTTATGCTTCTCAAAACCCTTAAAAACATGCTATACCTGTCTGGGCGGGTGGTAAGAGTGGTGGGTGTGGAAGTAGCACATTGGGTTGTGGATTGAACCGCCCAGACGCATTAAGGACTTAATCCTGTGATGACTCCTCCGTGTAAAACAGTACAACCACAAGTCTGCAAAGTGCAACTTGGCTAAGTAAATCTATCGGACCCCCGGAACTCATCTCACCGGTAGGGGAAAGGAGGATGCTATAAGGGCAAGAGAAGGCCTAAAGGGACACCGAGTGCAGGGTGAAGTTTCCAGCCGTGCTAGCGTTGTGGAGAGTTGCAGTCCGAATGCGCTAGTTTCCGTGGTTACATCCCGTGCAAAGTATGGGACCCACCGCAAGTGGGAGAAGCCCATAAAGTGAGATGACAAAAGGGGCTCGATATTTTGAACAGTTATTGTGATGATCTACTCAACCGCATGACTAAGGAATCATGTGGAGCAACGAGCGGATCGTCTCTTGTGGTGAAAGTGTACAAACTCTGCAGAGAATAAACTATTCGAATAGCCGTGCCCACGGTCAAGGGCGGACATGGGATTCTCCTCGAGTTAGTTCTATTTCCAAAAATATTTGTGGGTGGAATAAAAACCTATCAGAGAGATGTACTCTGATTTGGAAATTTTCCTGGAGAGATGTACTCCAGCGGCGAAAACTAGCATTGGTGGAGGTAGCCATGCACTCTAAAAGGTGGATGTAACCTACACTACAATTATAATCGCATTCTCACTATCAATTTAGTAAAAACATGTTTCAGTTAAAATTGCTACGTCTCAGGAGATTTTCTTACTTACTGTAATTCCAAAACAATGCTTTTAGCAAATAAAAGAAACTCAAGCCCCCCTTGATAGCTTGCATCTATTATTACTGCATCCTGTGTGGTGGCTTGCTGAGTATCATCGTACTCATTCTTGCTTAATTGCTACATTCAGTCAGAAAGAACAGGATTGTCAAGCCCTGCGACGCTAAAAAGGGGTCGACAGAGCTGGAAGACGAAGAGGCCATGGACTAGGTCGCGAACCCCAGTTGGCTGCCTGTGGGCAAGTCCTGCGGGTCCCACCTGTGTGAAGTTTCCGCTGCTGCATTTTATCGTTTTCGGCCTAACCGGCTCATGAGTAAGAATTACTGTATTAATTACGCTTCCGCATGATATGTTTTTGATATACAGTAATGTATCTGTGAGCACTATCTACTGATCCAGGGAATAGTGCGGTGGAATCACAGAGGATCTGGGTTTGCTAACCCGAGATCCGACACGCTCGCCCCCCGCCTGGCCCGTCGCCTCCGCCGCCCGCTCGCCCCCCGCCTCGCCCGTCGCCTCCACTCTCCGCCGCCTCCGCTCTCCGTCGCCTCCGCCCGACACCTCGCCCGACGTCGTCGCCTCGCCCGGCTCCTCCCCCCAAAATCCGCCGCCTCCTCCCCCCAAAATCCCCTGCGCCCCTCCCCCAAAATCCGACGCCTCGCCCGACGCCTCCGCCCGACGCCGTCACCTCGCCCGTCATCGTCGCCTCGCCCGGCTCCTCGGCTCGCCCGTCGTCGTCGCCCGACGCCTCCGCCTCCGCCCGACGCCTCCGCCCGACGCCTCGCCCGACGCCGTTGCCCGACGCCGTCACCTCCGCCCGACGTCTCCGCCCGACGCCTCCGACCGGATTTAGGAGTGGGTCCCATGTGTCAGTGTGTTGTGGGATGAATTTGAGGGCTTAGATTTGAGGGGTGCTGTTGGAGTAGATGCAAAAAAACAGGGCCCTCAAAAGTAGAGGGAGCCCTCAAATGAAAAGTTGGGGCCCTGTTTTGAGTAGTACTGCTGGAGTTGCTCTAAGAGGAGAGCAGGGCTAAATCATTGTGCTCTTGGCCGGCGTGACAAGAAAGGTTGGAGGAGGCATCATGTCGCGCCGCTGCCTTTTTCTTTTGCCTCTTCTTTTCACGCTAGGCAGCCTTCCCATTCCAAACGGTTAAGCCAGAAGAATCGTGTCCGTCTCTTAATTTCATATTTTGATTTTTTTTATACTTTTGGTTTTTTCGTCTTTATTATGTTGTCCCTAAAGATGTAGTAGCGTTTTAATTTTTTTTTCTTATTTTTTATTTTTGATTTAAAAAAAATATAACAATACAATATAATTGTAGAAAAAAACATATAGCAAAAACTAAAATTTATAGTTTTTAAGTCGTTTGGAGCACTCGTGATGGTCGACTGCAATATCGCAAATTGGACAAAATAGCGGCAGCATAGTGTCTCGACATGGAACGAAGTCACCAGCATGCCGAATAGACCTCACGTCAGTTAACCTTTTGTCCAAGAGGAGAGGACTATCTTGTTGTTCAACAACAAAATGACAAAATTAGTGCAAATGAATAAATAAAATATAATTTGCAATTAGGAAAATCAGGACTCGAGAGGGGAAATCAGGGCACCAGTTTGTCCATGATGAACTTCGTTTCGCTAAAGGCAGAAATATCAAACTTCCAAGTTTTCCAAACTATTTTTAAACTGCAACAGGGCCACAGTGCCTTAAAATGAATTTAAATATGCATCGAGATAGTTTAAAAACAAGGGGGAAAAGTCTATTTGACTCCCCAAACTTTTGTCAAAGCTTAAAAATCAACCCGAGCTACTAAACTGGGTACTAGCCCCTTAACTGCTAAAATTGTTGATTTTACACCGTCGAGGTCATGCCAATCCGGTT
The DNA here is from genome assembly GCA_017311315.1 of Dendrocalamus latiflorus. NCBI lineage: Eukaryota > Viridiplantae > Streptophyta > Magnoliopsida > Poales > Poaceae > Dendrocalamus > Dendrocalamus latiflorus. The sequence continues at coordinate 1,843,454 of CM029635.1, forward strand.
TTCAGGTGATATGGCACACAGATGTGGCGGTTATTTTTGAAACATAAGCTGGTTAGATGACATGGTAATTAGTCAGCAGAATCAGCTAATGAAGCCAAAAAAAATGCTAAGACCCACATATCATACTATATTTTCTTCCACCTCCATTTTCTTCTCCCCTTCCTCTTCTCTCTCATTCTCCGCGTAAACACTCCTTTGCATCTTCTTCCCGCTCAGCGCTTACATCCTGAGAGACTCCACTTCTATGTGTCGTTTATCACTGCAAAGCCTCATTCGTATTTGGCATCCTCAGTCTATGATGTAAAACCTTGGTCATCTAACCGCTTACGTTTATTTACTACTATAGCTTTTTACTTATAAACATATATAGATGTGAAATTTATCATTATTATATTGTGTGAGACCGCTACTAATTCAGAAACTAGCTCAGAATATAAAGAATATTCAGATTAACAAATCCGTATCGCTACAGAATCCCCCTCTGATGAGGTGCTCCCCTCGAAGGCTTGGCTCCAGCTCGACACGGGTGGTGACACCGGGGACGGCGAGGATGGTCCTTCCTCCGTCGCATCATGGAAGACGAGCTGATTGTCTACCGTTCCGGCCCTCACCAAGGTGACGGTTCACGGTGGACGCTCCACACCGTCATGGCATGACAATTGGCTTCCGGTCGGCGCACTCCACGTAGCTTCACCCGCTCTGTGCAGTGCTCGCACAGAACGCGGCCTAGCATCCGTGTGGCCGACGTCCTGGGAGACGACTTGCAGCTAAACCTGCGCGGCTGCGGCCGCTGCTTGGCGCCGCCGCCTCCGCATTCCTACTGCATCCTGCATCGGCCCGACGTGGCCGGACGTCCTCCTCGCGCTGCTTTGGCACATCTGGAAATCCGGTGAACGCCATCGGTCGTGTTTGCACGACAGTTCCGGACGGCACCGGAAACCCTTTCCCTCGCCATCCAAGATCTGCAACTCCGGCGACACCGCTTCAACAAGGTAGCCGACAGAGCCGCCTTAGATGACTGATGCCTTGGAAAAAACAAGACTAAAAAATGGCGGAGGCTATATACTAACCCATACAAAGCTCGGGGATTGCTGCGCGGAGAGAATGGCCACGTCACCCCCAGCGCTCGGTCGGCCGGCGCGTGGCCTCCGGGTTTTACGTACGGCCGGTCGAGCCTATTTCCTTCTGTTTTTCGAAAATTACGTAAAGGTCATTTTTCCTCGCGAAAAAATCCCTACAAGTTTTTTCCCCAAAAAAATTTTTTGATAGCGCCTCGCGGGTTTCCAAAATTACATACATGTCCTTATTTGCTTACGTACAGGTCCTTACAGGTCCTCGGTTTTTTCCGAAAAAGATCTTTGGTTTTTCCTAAATTACACATGTGCCCTCTATTTTTTTTATTAATCCCCTGCGAATTACCATCTCTTTTACTTTGGTCCACACGGTAGCTAGCGCGGCGTACGCCGCGCTTATATGCAGCTAGTATCAATGATAGCAATAGCCAGTTAGCCACTCTTGAGAAAGAGGCACTTCTATCTGAAAAAGAAAAAGAAGAATGAAAGAAAGAAAATACAATGACAGGAATATATGGCTTTCTAGCTTCCAAGTTCCATATAGCCCGTAGTTAGCAGCGTCCTAATTCTATAATTCTCCCCCAAAATAAACCACCTAAAGAATGGAAAATGGTCTATGATGACCGATCCTTCAATATGTACAGTGTGAACTTCGCAGTGGTCATTACTAGTCTAACTTTATAATGGTTAAAAGGTTTGTCCATAATCAACGCCAACTTCCAAACGATCAGTAGCACGCTAGCAATGCATACCAAGTTGCCAACAGCTAGATGGAATTTTTTTTCCCATCCAGATTCCTCAGTGCGCTTCACGAGATGCCTTGCACCTAAAATTAACAGAAAGCACGCTCAGGAACCATAAACCCAATTCTTGTTCGCAGAAATCAGGTAGGTATCCATATAGAATATCGTTGTGTTTACCTGCCATAACAAATACTGCTGCCGAGCTGCTACCCGATAACAAATGCAATGAAGTCCAAAGCTCATCATCGCCACTCCCGGCAAGCACCACAACTCCAACTGGCACTATCAGCAGGGTCTTCACTTTCCTCCCAAGGTGAGCAATGACGGTGTATGTGCAGGCCACAGACTGTGCATTTGAGATCAGGTGGCGGCTGAGGGTTCTTGCACTTGTGACATGCTACCTCTTCAGAGGAGGGATCATTTGCTGGGAAGTGCATATTTGAAGAACCATCTTCTACCAGGAAAGCCATTTCATCGAAACTGATTCCTTGTTGATCAAAGTTTCCTGTGCAGTTACCATCATCTTGCAGACCAGTAGACATCCCAAATGTATTATCAATCTGAGTATCATCAGCTTCAAGCAGCTCAGTGAACGAGAAATAAGTCTGCGGCTCATATTCCTCGGTCACAAAGCTGCCACAGCTGGTCTCATTCCGCTGGCAATTAGCGGTGAAATCAGGAGCAGCAGTATATGCATTTCCTTGGGAAAAATCCCACCCCAATAGCACTGAAGCATCCACACCATCAGCTTCTGACAAAGAAAGTTCATTCACATGACTGAAATTGATGTTTGCATTCCCTGGAGGTTGATTCTGAATATAATACTCGTTCACAGGTATGCCAGCTTGATCAAGATATTCACAATTTTTCACTTGTGACCTTCTTATGGATAACTTCTGATTAATTCCCGGGGTAAAACTTGCCATGTTCATTGATAAATCAGCATCTATCATTTCTTCCCCAATCGGTTCTACTACTCCATACGAAGCAAGCAGCGGATCTTGATCTGCTACAGCAAAAGTCTCCTCACTAGAGAACATAGTTGACTGTGATGATGTAGCAATTATTTGTTCACTGAATTCTGGTTCAGGCTTCTTATAATCATCTGAATGAGGACATTTTGGTATCGCTCGCCTTCGGCATCTGCAGCATCGGTATGCAACCAATTCAACTATTCTTTCTTCCTCCAGTTGCAAGGCATCACCATGAAACCATTCTGTATGCAGGGAAATATCAAGAAGTTTTTAAAAAATGAAACAGGACACAGAGATATAGCTTTAAGTAACAATGGTAAATGGACTTACTTCTGCACCTCTCGCAGCAGACATAAAGGAAATCTGGACAGTAAGGTTTGTTACAGAGACAGCAAGCCGGTTTTATCGACGAACCTATGCCATCCTTGCTTTTTAGGATTACATCATTTGCCCTGAAATCACTTCCACTATTGTCATTCTTATTTTTCTTCCAAACAAGACCAAAGTATGTGATCTCTTGGAATTTTTTAGGTTTTCTCGGTTTTTCTGACTTGGATTTTTTAGTTTTATTCTTTGGCTGAGCTTGCACCTCTGCAATATTCTGAGTTGCCACATTTGTAATTGGCCAGGTTTCCACCTTCGTGATTTGCTGGGTTTCCACCTTCGCAATTGGTAGGGCATTCACCTTTGCAATTGGCTGGGCTTCGACCTTTGCGACTGGCTGGGCTTCAGCCTTCATGACTGGTTCAGCGGAATGGGAAGAACCAACCTTGAAGATTATTTTGGGAGCAGTCACTGGCAGTTGGCCATTACTCTTCTGTTGAGGCAGGACATAATTTGCATTTGTATTGTAATTTGTAAGCATAAGATTACGCTTCTGAATGCATAACTTGCATATCAAAATGGGAGCAGCATTGCCTCCTTTGCTACCAACAGATCTTGACATGCACTCTTTATGACAATTGCCTGAAAAGTTATTTTTAGTTAGCTTAGCGATATTGTGATATTGTGACTTAGCATTGGACAGCTCAGAAATAATTGATCAATCATCTTTTTTACTACATTACAAGAAAAAAGCAAAAAGAAATGACTTAAAGGGCATGTAAGTAGTCCATACCTTGACAAGAGCTACATTTTACGACATCCCTACGTGTGATTCATCCAAAACAACACATATGAGAAGTGAAGATAAAGTCAGTATCTTATAAAAAGAATAACCAAATAAGCACAACAAAAAGGTGAAGAAGAAAACCTGAAGGCGACATCCTTCTTGCATGAGGTGCAGGGATACACATCTCTCCCTTGTGAAAGAGATAAGAAAAGACATCTCGGATGGATGCTTTTACTCGCCTTTGGTAGAAATTGGTGAAACAGTTAGAGAGTAACATTCCTGGACTAGGCAAGGAGCTAACCCCAGATTTCTGTTCAAATTCTCGTACCAAGTACAGTGGGACATGGTTTTCAGAAAACCACAATTTTCCATTCTCGTCCTGATCATCTTCTGCTTCCAAAATATTCTTTGTTACACGCACAGGAAGATGCTTCTGGTTGGGAAACTTAAGTGCATATCGTATCTTATTGTCGACTATTTTTCTATCGCAAACGACTGCATTTCTGAGTGCAGAAAAGTCAGCATCTGAACTTTTTCCATCTGAGGGAATTTGATCTGGAGGGATGAACTCCTTCCATCTTATATGGGCATCAAGATATCTAACCTGAGAGATACAAATATTAGTATCATTGCTAATCTATAGGTCGATGTAATACTCTTTTAAACATCAAGATAGAAGGTGCTAACCAGCAGAGCAAGTTGAGATGAATTCTGGCTTAATCCAACACATGCTCTCCAAGCAAATTGCCGAGTTCGTCTTGGAAAACTGGAACCTTCATGGTAAGATAGACCTGCTATCCTTTTTTTACCACCTAGCGAGCACAGAGCACGTCAACTTGTTCTCGTCATCAAGACAGATCACACATAGAGGATGAAATAGTAATAATAACAATCGAAGATGTGCAATACCTTGACGAGCAGCTTTTCTTATGGTCGAAATCAGAAGAGCCCCCCTCTGCAAAATACGTTTAGAAATGTTTCCTCCGCTCCACCAATTCACCACTTTCCAGCTGTTGTCATCATCAGTAGCAGTAGCAGATTCAGATGCCAATGAACGTTTTCTACCCCGCCTTCCACCAGTTCCACGTTTTTGGTATGCTGCAGGACGGGATGCACCAGAAGACACACCAGGAGATTCCACAGGCCAGTCATCTATTAACTTCAACCAACTTGCAGAAAATGCTATGCCACGAATATTAATCTCCAACTGCACATAACATGCAACAACTTTTGTAAGGTAACAGTTGTATTTTGTTTTCCACTGCCATTTATTGCAGTAATTTCCCATTGAGAGATTTCAACTTTCTTTTACTGCTATCATCACATATCCAACTTGATTCCCAGAAGAATTAGCACGGAACATAATTACACTAACTATGCTACTGTATTTTCCACATTATTTTCTTTTGCCTACTAAAGACTTCACTGTCTAGTCCTTTTTATTATCTAAGAGCTGAGCCTGTGAAGCACTAGACAAAATTGCCACCTGCACTTTTCTGTTTTTATGTTACCTTAGATCTTTATTTTCACATTGGCCCTTAATATTTGGGATGTTTTCTTTTAAGATTGAGGTAGTTTATTTCTTGATATATGCGAAATTATGGTACCCATGTATATTGCCTCAATGTGCTACCATTTTTTTTTGGGTACGGTATGTCTGGTACATTATAGAAACCCTTCCATAATCTGCTATTAATAACTAGATTTACTCATCGGCTGTCCAGTCCAACTGGGCTCAACTTTTACGGGTTTTATCAGCAGGCAGACTTGTCACTTAGTATTGTGTTAAGGACTGGCGCACCTAACCGTAAAGAAATTTGGGTTGAACTCAAGACTTAGTGATTAGATAACCCAGCCCAAAATACATGTTGCAAAGAACTGTAGCCAGTAGCCCAATAGACTCTGGTCTAATATGCGGTATGCGGTGCCTTAAACCTTGACTCCGGCCAGAAACACCAAAATAGCAGCAGCACCTCATCTCCATCTAATTATTATTCTCTGTTCATCCATATCTGAAATCTCAAATTGAACAAAACCTTGGTAGTTATTTGTGTTCTTCAGTGTTGTTTTTTTTTCCCTTTGGGTGCTGAAATGGTTTATTATAATTGTAAAAAGTTTGGTTTGCTTGTCTTTTGAGTTTTGAGTTAATTGTTCTTGTTGCAATTAATGCATGTAAGGTGCTTATGTATCTAGCTCAAGCTGCACATCTGAACATATGCTTTGTCAGAGTTATTAAAAATCTACAATATTGCCAGGACAGGCTTCAGGTTTTTTATTTCTATTTATGGCACTATAAGCTGAGGTCAAGTTTGAAAGAGGTTTAGCCAGAAAAGAGTCCATGCCCAGGGTTTTAACAGCCAAAAATAAAACACTGGAAACCCATACCGCAAAAGTTTTCTGGTTGTAAATGGTAATTACTAGTTTACTACAATGGGAGGCAGTCAAGTTTCATTATCTCAAGGGAACAAAAAAACTGCCCATTAACATGTTCCCTAAATGGGTACATGCTTTTAGTAATCTACTCTATCATATATAAACTAAATAGTCTTCACAAAACTATGAATACCAATAATGTGCTAAACGGCCTTTTTGTTCTTAAAAGTATTATTGACATTTGACAAGTATCAAAGGATGCTTAAACAAACATGAATTGAATCCTATAACTCACTTCAAGCAAGAGGGGTACTATAGTTCTGCAGTTGGAAGCTTCTTCTAGTTGTTTATGCCACCGTTGTCTCTGCTGCATGTCTTGTAGTGAACCAACTAAAAGGCCACGCAAACTTTCCTCCATGTTGGACAGATAAGCAACAATGCTGGGGAAATGGCTCTCAGAACTTTTGATTACATTCATGACACTAAGAAATCGAGCAGATCCTTTAGCAGCATTTGCAGTGGCTAAGTTAAGAAAACAAGCCTTTTTGTTCCCAATTGCTGAACTTTTACAATTAAGGCACCAACCACATCTATCTCTTGGGACTTCCATAACTTTTTTTTCGGTACTTGGCCAAATAAATTGTGCAGCTGCTGAGGAAAATGCTTTCACTTGTAAAGCACAATCCGCAGCCATTTTCTTCCTTGGGTTTGTGATGATTTGGGATGCTGAAACCTTACCTTCATCAGATGTAAGAACAGCTAGATTAGCAGCAGCAGATGCTGCAACATTGCCATGATTGTACAGATTCATGTAAGCCTGAGGTTTAAAAGATGACACTTTAGCTGGCTTGCCACCACTCATATTTCCAAATTTTTCAGCAATCAGCTGAAGGGGGTGTTTGCTTTGATAAGATGGACAAAACGAGTCTGCCTTTGCAGAAATGGTGCTCCCAATATGCTCTCTTGACATGCCATTATCAATCCCTGAACCGCAGGCGGACAAGTCTGGACGAATTAACCCATGTGCTGGCTGTGCATGTGTTATGTTAGATACACCTGTTCCCATGGACCCATTCTGACGAGAAATTGAGGATATCCCAGTGGGTCCAATAGCTCCATTTCTGGATGCAGTATGTGTGTGGTTCTGAGCTAACAGAGTTTGTCTACAAACTTCGTTGTTCTTCTCAGTGGCAGCACCTACACTAGTCATCATGCATTTATGTTCCTCCAGGTGTTCGGCTGAGCACACTGTAAATTGACTAGCCACAAATCCATGCTTCACATCTCTCTGAGGCAGTACTACTGTCTTACTGTCCCCACCATCTTTTAAAGTTGTCCAAACACTTCCATCTCCTGCTTTCATTGGAGTAACACTCAACAACGTATTGGATTGTGGGGTATGGCTTGCACCATCTTCTCTACCTATTTTTGATCTCTCGTTCTGAAATATATCAAGCAGATGCCTCCAGTACTCCGTTATTCTCCTACATATATCTGTATATGCATCTGAAAAGGCAAGTATTTGGAGGACCTTGACAACATCATACTGATTGTAATATCTTGCATAAGACTCTGCATTCAAAGATGTTCCAATCCTGCATTGTTTGATAGAATTAACATTAAAGAAAGTATAGAAACAACCACATATCTAAGAAAGGTAAGAGAGAAAAAGGAAGGTATTTATGTTATGAACAAGGTGCAAAAGCAATAGAACTGAGAAAGGGGAAAGGCGAAACAAATGACTGAACCACGTGAGAACAGAAAGGGCATAGTATACTAGAGGGCTTGACATGCAACTTAACTGTGGTTATCAAGTCAAATAGAAAATGATTCTTCCCCTCTTAATTTAATCCATCCAACTTTCTAGTGTTGGCTGTTTATCCTTATTTCAGACATAAAAAGGTCTACTTTGGAAAATGAATTGGCAGTATTTATCGATAGCATACTGGTGATGCAGGATGTCATGGCCATGAGCCATGTGCACCAGGTTCATTGGAACCACAGGAGGCTTAGCCTGTTAGTTTACTTGATTATCAAGTTAGCTCTTAGAGATATGGTATGTTAAGATTTGATATCCCTTTAGGTATGGTAGGTTAGGATTTGATATCCCTTCAGGATTATTAGGGTATGGTAGGTTAGGTTTTGATATCCCTTCATGATTATTAGATAAAGATTGTTAGGGTATCTCTTTATAAGGGGACTCAGGTATCTCCTAATGAAGAAAGCAAAGAGTTAAGAAACTATCTATCTCCCTCACGCCTCTACCTTCTCCCTGGCCAAAGGCTCCTTCCTGTCTTCTTGCTGCCTCCCTACCAATCTATTACTATTTCTCCAATTCCTACCCCAGCTACCCTCACCAAAATCAGTCCATAACAACTTGGTATCAGAGCAATCAATCCCTCCCTGTGACTTCTGCTACCGAGCTATCACAGACATACACCATGCCTTCCACCAACAATCAGTTCAACATGCAAGCCCTTTTATTGCAAATGACAACCATGATGGACGAGAAGCTCAACACCCTCCTTGATGCTAAATTCAGCGCGCACCTCGCATTGCTGGCTGCACGCATGGAAAAGCAAGAAGAGCACATCACGGCCTTGGAAAAGGCTGAGTTGCCCGCTTAAGTGGAGGGGCAGTCGGCATGTCTTGCTACATTGGAGGTTCCACTTCCAGTAGACACCACAGTGCAAGACCAAAAGCTGGCGGGGATTGCACAAAAACAAGAGTTGATCAGCATGCGCCTCTCAACCTTGGAGAAGAAGCCAGCCCTCAACTTTGGTGGCACTACATCCGCGGGGCTACTGCCCAAGCCGGTGCACCTACCATCCATGCTGGTGCCAGCCAGAGAGAGCGCTGTGGCCACGGCCAGCAGCTTGTTGTCCGTGTCGGCATCTCAACAACTGGCCATTCTGCAAACAGGGCATCGACCACCACCACCAGGACTAGGTGTTCAAGCCGTTCGAGTGCCACGCTTTCATAAGCTTGAGTTTCCTATCTATGATGGGAAGGAGGATCCTTTCGGGTGGCTAAATTGCTACGAACAATTTTTTTTACGGCTAACGCACCATGGAGGAGAAGGTTTGGCAAGCGTCGTACCACATGAAGGGGTGAAGCATCTATGCCCCTAAAAATTACTGGTAATTAACGACGACAATGATTAAAAGGACTAACTTGTTTATTAAGATGATTGAAAGGTTTAATCCCGAATTTTGATGACGTCATGGAAAAAGCATGCAAAGGTAATCAAAGATCACTATGGATCAAGATATGGCTTAAGACAAAGGTATATTGTAGTCTAAGAAACTCTTTATAGTTTTTACTGGTCTCGGTGTTTGGTTGAAAATACCGGATTTGTAGAATAGATGTCGTATTATAAAGAGGGGTTATGGCTAGTAACTTAAAGTTTATCTTGTGCCATTCATGCATGCATTTGGAACTTCATTTGGAACCCTCTCTAAATTTTCCTTTGAACACTGATATGACCGCAGGCATATTGACGGTAGTACCACTGCATCGGTACTACTGGCCGTTACATGCCGATAACTTATTTCCAGAGAGGTGTTTTTCAATCATTCCTTCGATTGGTACTACTACTGGGCGGTATGACCGCACGGTGAGAGCGGTACTACTAGAGTACGCTATAACTGAACTTTAGTTGGTGATAGCTAATTTCCAGAGTGATGTGGTGCTCGCCATCTCCAGAGTGGAGGAAGAATAACCCTAGCGAACTTGAGGTGGTTAGGCTTAATTCATGAAGCCGGTCTAATCCGTTTGGAACTTTGGGTATACCTCAACACGGAAGACCGGCAAGTCTTCGAGACCACGACAAAACATCGCGTCTCCATTGTAGTTTATCATTCTTGTCTTTATTTTCCGCATTTACATTTCTATCAATTATTGAATTATCTTATGTAGCTAGAATTGTATCTAGTATAGACTTAGAGTTGTAGTGCCTTTGTGAAACCTAAAGAATTTAGGCCTTGATTGTGCAAAATATTTTTGATTAAGTTCATACTTGCTTAAATTGTGATTTAGCCAAAAGAATTTAAAAAACCTCCTATTCCCCCCACCCCTCTAGGCAGTTATCCTTGATCCTACAAGGGAGCGGCCCAACAATGGTACTACCGGCTGGAACGCGATGAAGGTATGTCAACATGGCCGTGCTTCAAGGACTGCGTGCATCTTTGCTTTGGACCTCCAATACGGAGCAACCTGTTAGAAGAGCTCACTGACCTATGCATGACACGAACAGTGGAGTATCAAGAAATATTCCTAGCACTGCTTTGTCGCGTGGATGTCCTTACTCCATGACAAGTGCAAGTATTCACAGCAGGCTATCAGATCTCATCCGCATCGATGTGGAGCTGCAGAATCCGCATGACTTGCAGGTAGCCATGAGTTTGGCCTGGGCATATGAAAGGGGGGTACCAGTGGCTGCACGCCGACCGACCCCGAAGCACAACTCGAAGACGAGCTGTCTTGCGAGGAGAGGTGAAATGTCATGGCCATGAGCCATGCGCACCAGATTCATTGGAACCGCGGGAGGCTTAGCCTACTAGTTTACTTGATTATCAAGTTAGCTCTTTAGAGATATGGTATGTTAAGATTTGATATCCCTTCAGGTATGGTAGGTTAGGATTTGATATCCCTTCAGGTATGGTGGGTTAGGATTTGATATCCCTTCAGGATTATTAGGGTGTAGTAGGTTAGGATTTGATATCCCTTCAGGATTATTAGCTAAAGATTGTTAGGTTATCTCTTTATAAGGGGACTCAGGTATCTCGCCAAAATCAGTCCATAACACAGGATAAAATCATTAGCAAACCCCAAGTAAAGTAGGAGCAAGATACAAGAACTTACACCAGCAAATAGTTGCAGGATCCTAGGAAGAGCCTCCCGCACATATCAATGCCAAACATTTGAGCTCCTCTTGCCCCACGCTCTATTCTTGAAGATGTTGGTCCAAGCTTGTTAACCACACATTCTGGACAGAACCATTGTCCCTGGGGTAGGAACGCTTTGTTTTGACCAATACATCTTGAGTGATATGCCCATGGGCAGCCATCACAGCATACCAAAGTCCCATCCATTCCACATATTCGGCAATCATCACTGTTGCCATCCTGAGAAGCATTTGCTTCAACAGTTTGTGGATTTGTTACATTTGGAGCACTTTCCAAGTTCTGTAAATCTTCAATACTTTTGCAAGCAGAAGCCTTTGAGGCTCTAGTCAGGACTGCTCTTGACGCAGCCTCCAAAAAAATACTAGAATCCATCTCATATTCCACTTCTTCATTGTAGCCTTCCCGAGCCTCCAGTTCAGTTTTGAGTTCTTCTGAATCAATGACATGATCACAGAGTATCTGCAGGACCTTAAGCTTCATGGTAACAGGAAGCTTATAGTATTCAACGGCTAGGAGGCTTCTACCAAAACTCTGCCCCCCTAGATTCTTAATGCAACCCATTACATAGAGGTATTCCAATAAGAAAATTGGCCAAGTCAACGCATCTAGTAATGCCCAATCTAGATACCTGCACGCAAATCAAAGAAAAGTGAAAACAAAAATGAGCAGTGAAGTAACAAGACACAACATTCATGAAAATAATGGTTCTAGTTAAGGGAGGGCTGATAGACTATGTACTTCAAGCAATTTGAAGCAAGTTCTGATCCTTCAGAGGATTTAGTTTCAAGATGCCGCCTCAGCGCCCGCAGTAGCGAGACATGTACAGCATCCAACAATGTATTCTGCACAGTGCAATTAATGGATGCAACAAAATCATCCAGCCCAAATGGACTGAGGAACAGCTGCACACTGAATGATCGCAGGAAGTTGTAAACAGAAAAAAGATAACTTATGGACTCCTCCTGCACAGCAATGTCCCCCGATGATGGAGGCAACTCTGGGCCCTGAACTGGCCATGGCGGGCACAGCTCAGCTGACAATTCTTTAGTGGATTCTGATGAATTGCTTGAGGATTCTACATCCTCGGATACATCCGAGCCAGACCCACTCTGCTGCGATGCATCAGGCCTGGCAGACATCTCGCATGCATCGACTCTCTGCCTAGTACTTGGTGGTCCTTTCACCTCCGTGGCACTCCCCGATGAAACCAACAAGTCCAGCTTCCTCTTCCTGCAGCTCACCTTCATGCCAGCTGCACCATTCTCCTCAGCCATGAGTAACTCCCGGAGCTGAGGAAGCCCCAAATCCTCACCCTGTCCATCCTCAAACACCACAGAGTACATCCCAGTGCTGCTATCAAAGGATGAAACCTTCCCAAGAAGAATCCTTCCATGCCCAGCAGCATTAAGGCTGACGTAGCGGCCCAGCAAGCATTCCCCCTCGTCCTCTTTTACCTGAATAACGCCAGCAGGTGTGGTGCGCTCTTGATTCAACACTCTGCCCTCACCTCCCTCCATCTTCACTTCACTTGCCACAGCCGCCACAGTGTGCTCTTGCTCCGGAATGCTGCTCTCATCCACCTCCATCTTCACTTCGCGTGCCACGGGAGCTGCAGCATCTTGCTCCTTCTCCAGAATGCTGCTCTCGCTCACCTCCATCTTCGCGTCGCTTGCAACAGGCGCCGCAGCGTGCTCTTCGTCCGCCGTGCTTCCCTCATCCGTCTCCATCTTCGCTTCGCTCACCAAGGGCACCACAACATGCTCTTGCTCCGCCGTGATGCCTTCACCCGCCTCCCCCATCTTCGACTCACTCGCCGCGGGCAAGGCAGCAGGGGAATCTTCCACCGCCGCGCTGGTCTCAGCGATCTCCATGCCGCGCTCTCTCATCACCTCATCAGCATCCGGCGCCGAGGCTGCGGGAGGAGAGGCGTCAACCATCCGATCGGAACCCTCCACTTGCTTTACCCCCTCCTGAGGCTCCGCAGAGTCCATAGCACCAGACGCGAAAACCCTAGCAAGCGCTTCCTACAGAAGCATCCGCATCGCGAATCACAGAACTCTAGTCGAGGTTCCGACGAGATTCGCGGGGTGGAGGAGGCACAGAGCGGGGGCAGATGAGGAAATCGGGTGCGAATCTGGAGAGTTGGAAGGCGGCCGATCTCGCGATTGCCACTGCGGCGGCGGCGCGAAAGCCTCGCGGGAGGAATGGAACCGACCGGTGGGATTTGGTCAGCGGCAGGGCTTGTAACCCTACGCGGCGGCGGCGGCAGCGGCGGCGTGAACGCAGACGGTGGGACGCGAGGAGATGGGGAAGAGGTGGAGAGTGGAGACGACGAGAAGGTTTGAGGAAAAGGAAAGGGAGAGAAGCGCACGAGCGAGCGAGCGAGCGAGCACAAAAGGAAAGGCAAAGCGGGGGTCAGGCTCGCCGCTCGCGTCACTCCACTCCGGTCCGGTTCGCGTCGCCTTTCCGCCCGGAGCTTGGGTTCGGGTCGTTTGCGGGTTCGCGGAGCGCTGCTGCAGCCCGACCCACGGGGGAGGCGAGGGAGGGGAATTGATTCGGCCTTTCGGTTTCGGGAGAGTTCGTGGGCGGATGCAGGCGCCGAAACGGGACCGACCCGGTAAGGCATTCTGCAGGCGTGCCAGGTTTGTCGTGTCGGTCTGACCTGGCTCAACCGAGTCACACAGCGCGCATACTAGTACACACGTACGACAGCTACTTGGTCGTGTCGCTCGCCCGAGTCGACGGTGTGGTGTGCGTGCTTCCCGCAAAATGGTGGGGGAAGGAGGGAGGGAGGGAGGTGCTGCACTTTTTCAAATTCAAAACGGAGGGAGTAGGAACAGCAATGGCCCTCGACAACTACTGGTAACTTGTGGAGAATTCTTCAATTAGAAAATGGATATGGAGAAGATTTTATCCCCGCTAGATTATATAGAATGGGGATGGGAATGCCTCTCCCTTCTTTGATCTTTGATATTCTCCAATATATACTCATATACACGTAGATTGATACTCCTATATGTCTAAAATATAGGTACTTTGTCTCGAACCTAATATATTTTGATATAATATATGGTATACAACTTATCTAGTATTATATTCTACCATCTCATATATTAATGAATTTACTTATTTTTTACATAGCATACGATAAATATATGAAATTACCCTTAATGTCATTGAAATTTAGGTTCTTGATGAGTCCCATTCCCTGCTAAAACTCTGGTGGGGATTGGGACAAGATAAAAATAACATCTGGTAGCTAAAAGAGCTTAAGTTTCTGCCTTATAACTTTGGTTGTGGCTTTTTGGATAAAATTGTACTATAGCAGTTTGTTAGCTTTTTCTAAGTTATTCAATAAAAGATTAAAAAAGAAAGAAAAACCACTATATCATCACTGACAATACAAAGGGGTAGGGAAAAAAGAAAATCAAAAAAATAAAATAAGCTAAAATTAGAAACCGACGCGTTCCAAATGGCTTCTACTTTAAATAAGCTGAAAGCCAAAAAAGACAGAAACTGAAGCCGTTTTAAAAGGGCCCTAGGTTGTAGGGTGGAAGGCAACCGTTTGGTTTGCGCCAAGCAAGGTTGTCAAGATTGCAATCTCAAGTAAGATCGTTTTTCGTCTAACGAGATTGGATCATAAGATCGGATCATATAATTATGATTCTATCATATTTTTAAAAGCATATATATTTTATATAAAAACTAAATTATATTTCTAATATGCAAGTCTATAGTAGAATTTTTGAATTTTTTGAATTTAATTTTGTAATTTGAGTATACTTATTCATGTTATATTGAATTAAGGTTGACTTTGAAATTTATTTAATTATTTTTTAATAAATTAATAATCTAATCCAACATGTCAAAGATAATACTTTTTTACCTTAGAATAATATGTAAATAGCAAAAACAAAGCAAATTAAACTAGTGCAACTTAAATTAGCAATAGGTAATTAATATCAAATTTTATATGCTAAGATAGTTTGTTATTAGGATCATGAACCCACTGTAATCCTACCTGATCTTAACGATTCTATGAGTTGAATCATAATCTCATTGTGATACTACCTGATTCCGATCTATATTATGATCCATATCATCTAGCTCTAGTAGAATAGTATGATGCATGATACTATGATACGTGTCGCGTGATGACAACCTTGACGCCAAGTGTCGGATCTATGGATGTTTCCCCTTGCACACTAACTGAGCCCTTTTACTGGTAGTATCATAGTAGTGTGCCAACGACACACTTGTACACTGTGCAAGTGTTCCCGGCCTCGTGCACCCCTTCACGCTTCATCCTTTGCATAATTGCATGTAAGCTCCTACGCGTACCAACATGAGCCTCACCTAACACCTCATTGTAATTTGGTGGTGCTCTCTCCAGATGCTTGTGTATACAGTGTTCGATAGAGTGCAAACTTTTCCCAGAGTTGTACATTTATTACATGTTGATTAGGCCGAAATGGTAAATTTTGAAGCATGATTAGCAAAAATGACAACCTCATAGCCGCAATTACAAAAATGAAGCTCTCATCCGCACGACCAGCTTGTGGACAAGCCACAATGATGCGGATCCACTAGCAAGCTAGCTGAACCCCGTTGCTTTGGCTCTTATATTTCACGATACGCCTTGTTGGATGCCCTCTCCAAGATAAGCCTTCTCCCACGCACACCGCAGCACGTGAACAAAGGGTAGAGAAACCGAAGTTTCAGCGAGTAGAATCCAACACCACAATTGGATTCAACACACCAAGAGCAATTCCTGAATGGAAATCTCAAGAACACGCCAACAATGGCCACCAAACCATGGTGATTTTCTGGTTTCTATTTCTCAAATCAAAGTCCAAATTACAATGGGGCTAAGGCCCTGGCTTTATATTGGTGCACAATGCACGGCCTTGATTACAACTCACGCACTACTTGGCCTAACGCCGAAACAAACTCCAATACGAACTAAAAAGGAAATATCTAAACTGCTACCTCTGGATTCTCTCTTAATTTGCGATCTAACTATGAGGATTTCGTGGCTGGCACCTTGTCCATTATGTGGGGCTTCAAAATAGCTTTCCAACGAGTCCAAGAACGCCCAAATCGGACTCCGTTTGTGAAAGTTATGGACGTTTTAGTATCGGTCTTGCCAGCTGTCACAATCCGAGTCCGAATCGGTTTCAAATCTTCATATGTTTTGTTTTCTGGTTCAAGGGGCTTCCAAATCCGTTTGGAACCTGAAAAGGAAACCTTCTCAACCTTTAGAAAGTCATGGTGTGGTCGGATTTTACCCTTACTTGCATTGCAATACTCGAACTCTTTATGTTTTGCAAGTCTCGCGCGTCTCTCCGGACAGCTCGTGCAGCATCCAATGAAATTGTCATAACTTTGTGTAGGAAGCTCCAAATCAAGTGCCGTTTGATTCGTTGGAAAATAGATTTCATTAGCTTTCCAAATATGTCTTTTGTGCACGTTAGAAATCTCAGAATTGGTATTCAAAGCTTCTTGAACATTGTGCACAGAACTGCAAGCACTAACCAAAGTTGTAGTGCTACTTGGTGCCACATCATCCTCCCCTCCTTGAAGCAAAGCCGTCCTCGGCTTTGGGGTAATCTTGGGAGCTTGCTTCTTCTTGGCTGTAATTTCTTCATCAACATGAATAACACTCTCCAATTTTGGTTTCAACACATGCTTCTTTCCCTCATGTACAAATGTATATGTGTTGGATCGGCCCTCATGCGTAGCATTGCGATCATATTGCCATGGTCTTCCCAACAATAACCCACATGCATCCATTGGAACTACGTCGCAATCCACCTTGTCAACATAGTCACCAACAACAAACGGAACACGCACCTTGTGAGTTATCTTTAGCCTTCCGGAGTTGTGTAGCCACTCCACATGATGTGGTTGAGGATGCCTCCACGTGGACAGCCCTAAAGCGTACACCAAATCTTTGCTAATCACATTGGTATAACTTCCACCATCTATGATCAACTTGCATGCTTTATTTTTGATTTTGCACTCCGCTTGAAAAACACTCCACCGCTGTCCTTTTGTTTCAGTTTCTTTACTTTGCACCTTTCGGACCAAAAGATTAACACTATTCAACTCTGGATAACAATAGACAATATCTTCCTTGGAATCATCGGATTTTTCACTTTCAGAATCACTACTAGAACTTGTTGAAGCATAGCCATCTTTATTGAGAAGCACACTTCGTTGATTTGGACAATCACGCATCATATGACCTCTTCCCTTGCACTTGAAACACTCAATTTCTCTAGCACGAGCATTAGAAGGCAAACTAGAATCAGTTTTAGTTCCTTCTTTACCTCTATTGCTTGCCTCCCTTGAAAGAGCACCATTTGAACGGCTTGATGCCGCCACTTTGGAGTGTGAACCCACATCATCGCCTTGCTGTAATGAACGCCTCCATGACTTTGTTTGAGTGTTAGCATGTCCACCCTTGGCTTGTTTGCGCTTCAATTGTTGTTCAGCACGTTCAGCTTGATGCACCAAGTCTTGAATGTTGTAGTAATGGACCATCTCCACCCTATCTTGCACATCCTCATTCAACCCATTAAAGAAACGTGCCATAGTAGCCTCATCATGCTCCTCTGTCCCTGTACGGATCATCAACATCTCCATCTCTTTATAATATTCATCAACACTAGAATTACCTTGACGTAGTTGTTGTAGCCGGTTGTACAAGGTCCTCGTGTAGTGTGCTGGGACAAAACGTCGCCTCAAAATATTCTTCAGTTGTGCCCAAGTATCTGGACGAGCTCCTACGCGACACAATTGGTTCCACCAAACAAGAGCATATCCAGTGAACTCAATTGTCGCCAACCGAATCTTCTTATCCTCAGTATAGTGATGGCTGTCAAAAATTTGTTCGACACGCATCTCCCAATCCAAGTACTCCTCCGGTTCAGCTTTACCATTAAATGATGGGATAGAAATTTTTATCCGCCCAATTCCATCATCCACGGCAACACGCTGAGCAAACCCGACACCACCTCTGCCACGCATGTCCCTACCACGGTCAGAGACGGAACTGGGGGGGGCCAGCAGGGGCCACGGCCCCCCCTATGCCGCAAAAAAATTTTTAGACCCCCCTCAGGCCTCAGCGCAGCCCAGCCCAACAACGGAAGCGTGGAAGGAGAAAGGTCACGTATACGAAGCATCTCGATCGCGTGATCGCGTCCCGGCGGCCGGCGTCCATCGGCAATTCGGCATTGCGATTTGCGATTCATCGGCAATTCGGCGGCCGGCGTCCATCGGCAAATTGCGAAGCGGGGTAGCACTGCCGTCTGCCGCTCCGTCGCGCCGCACCTCGGCCTGGGCGCAGTGATCTGCCTGGGCGACGACGGGTGGGTTTGTTCTCTAATCTCTTCCCGTTCCCGGCTATAAAATTGGCGGTTGGTCAAACGTGATGGACTGATGGTCGAGCCGCAGGTCAAGCAGGTTTGAAGAGATGCAGACATGGTCATCGTCATTTCAGAGGAGCTTTCAGACGAGTTCAGAAGAAAAATAAAAGCAGCAGCCATGAGCCATCCAAGGTATTGTATGAATGAAGCATGTGTGGTGCCTTCTCTTTTAAAGTAAGAAATGAGGAAAATATATGTAGAGTACGTACACATTGATGCACATGGAACGCAAAGATTTTAGAAATGGCAGGTGTAAGGTGTTGCAAAGTGTACTACTATATATATTGTAGTAACAAAAAAAGTGTAATCACGATTCACGCGTACATACAACCTATGCAGATTAATGTGTAAAAGACCTTGCCCTGTGTGAACTTGATCAATTAGTCCGATTTCTATTTTTTAATTGATAATTTGCAATGATCATCCGTGCAAATTTTTGATTTTGTATCATTGTATGCATATTCAGGTAGGAAATAATGCCCCCTAAAAGGACAATTGATTCTTTTTTCAAGAAGGTAGATAGAGATGGTGATGGACAATTGGAGCAAAATAACTCTCCAGTGGTCGACGAAGAAGCCCCCAATCCTGAAGAACAGAGGACTGCATGCTAATCAAGTAGCAAAATAACAGGTGATGGTGAAAACTTTTTTGATCATCTTTCTTTTATTGTCAATACCGTTGTTTCTTCCAGTAAGAGAAATGATGATCTGCATGCTAATCAAGTAGCTGAAATGGAACGTCTTATTGAACTTGGTGACTTAGAAACTGCAAGTGGAGCAAACCAAGTTGGAACATTAAGGAGGTCTGGTGACACTAGGTGGAGCTCCCATTATGATTCTGTTTGTAGCCTTTTGAGAGCATACAAAGCTACTTATTTAGTACTTAAAGATATTGCTACTTCTAAAGGTCCAGGAAGTACTGCTTCAGTACGAGGGAAGGCTGCTGGTGCTGTTAGATTGATGATGTCATTTGACTTTGTATTTATTTTACATCTAATGAAAGAGTTGATGGGAATAACAGATCTTCTTTGCAGAAAGTTACAACAGAAATCTCAAGATATTGTAAATGCTATGGATGATGTTGGCACCACAAAAAGATTGATTCAGAATCTAAGAGATCATGGTTGGAGCAAACTTCTCGAAGAAGTGACATCTTTTTGTACTAAACAAGGCATTACTGTTCCAGATATGAATGGGTTCTATGCTGATTATATTCGATCTCGTTCAAGTAGTGAGACAACAGTTGAGCATCACTACAGATATGATGTTTTCATAGTTGCAGTTGATCAGCAAATGCAAGAGCTAAATTCTAGGTTCAGTGAACAAGCAACTGAGCTCCTCATTTTGTGTACTAGTTTGGATCCTAAAGATTCATTCAGTTCATTCAAGATTGATGATGTGTGTACTTTAGCTTCAAAGTTTTATCCCGCCGACTTTTCAGATCAAGAAATAGTTAAATTGAGATGCCAATTACAACATTATGAGCTTGATGTGCCTACCCATCCGAAGTTTCAGGATTTAACAAGTGTAGGTGATCTTTGTCGTCGGCTTGTAGAAACAAAAAAATCAGAGGAGTATTATTTGATTGACAGGTATACAATTTTCCTATTCCCTACTATTTATGCATTTTGTTTTTTTTTTGTAGAAATAACAAGATGCATTCTCCCTTTCCTTTTGATTTCTAGGTTAATTCGACTTGTCCTTACTCTTCCGGTTTCAACTGCAACATCAGAACGAGCATTTTCTGCAATGAAGCTTGTCAAGACAAGACTTCGAAATAAAATGGAAGATGCATTTTTGAGAGATTGTTTGGTAATCTATATTGAGAAGGAACTGGCAATACAATTCACAACGGATGCCATTATTGATGATTTCTATGCCATGAAGACGCGCAAAGTGAGGCTCAAATGAAAAAAAGAAGTAAGTTTCTTTTATCCTCTTTTACTAAAGAGTCAGTTCTATGTGTTGTCACAATAAAAACTATGATTATATGGATATTTATATTTCATATATATACACTTTGCCGATCCTTGTGGTTTGTCTGGCCACACTGGCCCCCCCTTTCTCACTTTGCTGGTTCCGTCACTGACCACGGTCAGCACCACGGTAGTCCCGAGCATGGCGCGGTTGTGGAGCAAAACCCGCTGCACCATCAAAGATCTCCTCGTGTTCGTCGTCTTCATATGGTGCACGCCGTTCGGGATATTGAGGTTCCCGTTTAGCATACTGAAATTGTGGTGGCTGGTTGCGTATCTCCTCCGTCAAAGCATCAATTCGCGCCCCCAAATCATCAACCTTGCCTTCAAGCTTCTGGTGACAACTTAAGAAGTAGTCACGTGTCACTTCAAATCCAATTCGTACCTCGGGCGGCAAAGACGCCGCATATTGGGGCACCTCCCCGATTGGCTCGGCATGATTATGTCGCGCCTTGCCATCTTCAATCTTCATAGAACCCGCCATCAAGAAAGAAAAAAAATTCAGCAACCTCGTACCGTGATCAACCACGCTCTGATACCAGATGATGCGGATCCACGAGCAAGCTAGCTGAACCTCGTTGCTTTGGCCCTGATCTTTCACGATACACCTTGTTGGATGCCCTCTCCAAGATAAGCCTTCTCCCACGCACACCGCAGCACGTGAACAAAGGGTAGAGAAACCGAAGTTTCAGCGAGTAGAATCCAACACCACAATTGGATTCAACACACCAAGAGTAATTCCTCGATGGAAATCTCAAGAACACGCCAACAATGGCCACCAAACCATGGTGATTTTCTGGTTTCTATTTCTCAAATCAAAGTCCAAGTTACAATGGGGCTAAGGCCCTGGCCTTATATTGGTGCACAATGCACGGCCTTGATTACAACTCACGCACTACTTGGCCTAAGGCCGAAACAAACTCCAATACGAACTAAAAAGGAAATACCTAAACTGCTACCTCTGGATTCTCTCTTAATTTGCGATCTGACTATGAGGATTTCGTGGCTGGCACCTTGTCCATTATGTGGGGCTTCAAAATAGCTTTCCAACGAGTCCAAGAACGCCCAAATCGGACTCCGTTTGTGAAAGTTATGGACGTTTTAGTATCGGTCTTGCCAGCTGTCCCAATCCGAGTCCGAATCGGTTTCAAATCTTTATATGTTTTGTTTTCTGGTTCAAGGGGCTTCCAAATCCGTTTGGAACCTGAAAAGGAATTCTTCTCAACCTTTAGAAAGTCATGGTGTGGTCGGATTTTACCCTTACTTGCATTGCAATACTCGAACTCTTTATGTTTTGCAAGTCTCGCGCGTCTCTCCGGACAGCTCGTGCAACATCCAATGAAATTGCCATAACTTTGTGTAGGAAGCTCCAAATCAAGTGTTGTTTGATTCGTTGGAAAATAGACTTCATTAGCTTTCCAAATATGTCTTTTGTGCACATTAGAAACCTCAGAATTGGTATTCAAAGCTTCTTGAACATTGTGCACAGAACTGCAAGCACTAACCAAAGTTGTAGTGCTACTTGGTGCCACATCACACAAGGCGACAAGTAGCAGAGCACTGTACGATCACCATACGGTTTCAACCACAGGCCAACACGTAGCGGAACATCGCACGCCCATCATGCAGTTTTAGCCATGAGCCGATTGTGTCGGATCGGATTTTCTTCGGATAATTTTCGGATCGAAAACAAATATGTATTTTTTGTCGGAAACGAATACAAATATAGTAGGTTTGATATCCGACAAATACGAATACATATTATCCGAATAATACGGATCCGGATATCCAAGATTTCAGCCCAACATTGCCCAGCCCAAGACAGCCTCTCTCATCTCCCCTACCACCAGCTCACTAGCAAATATATATGTTTATTAAAAATAAATTTAGTATTATCGGTAGATTTAAATTTGTACCGATTAAATTGATGTACTACCGTTTAAATCATTCTGATGCAAATTTAAATTCTTAATTAATTTATTAGTCACATATAAATGGTAGAAATCTATTAAGAATTATTTAGGACTTTATAAAAAATTAACTGTCATTTGAAGATTTAAAATTTGTACAATTGTATGACTATTGTGAATAAAAATATTTATACTTGTTTAGATTTCATTAATGTTTTGACAAGATAAACTATTTATGTGTTTTCATTGATTTTGGATGTTTAAGTGGTTTTCATGTTCCGATAAATATTTGTGACCGTATTCATTTCGATTCGTATTCGCTCCGTATTTATATTCGATATTATTTGTATTTGTATTCGTATCCGAGGTATCTGTATTTGTATCCGCATCTGAGAAAAAATATATAAAAATAAATATGGTAAAAAAATTATCCGTCCGTATTCGATCCGTTTGCATCTCTATCCACAGGGTCCAGTCATCGGCGGGCACCATGTATGTGCATTTAAAGCATGGATCATATGGACGAACCTCCTGGAATATTCAAAAGATCAAGATTTTGCAAAGATATATAAAAGTGACACATTAAGCTAGTAAGCTCTCAATTGAACTCAATATCCAGTGTTTTTTTGTTACAAAATACCACTCTTTGATAGGATGCCCTCGAGTTTCAAAATGTTAACCAAACAATAAAATTTACCGTTAACATGATCCCGACTTGGTTACATGCTTTTAGAGTTTTAGTTGTTTATCATGCATGTACTGAAGTACTGAACAACCTTGTTCCTATAAACAAAGATGATCACATACGCTCATTTAAAGTACGTACAGAAGAATTGTGCACACTTTTAAATAACTTGATACTTCCTTGGTCTTAAATATTAAAATCAAGGCACACTTGAAAGTCAGTAATTATGCAGCAAAAGAATTTTCGATAGGCAAAAGAAGTGCAAATATTTCTTTGGTTTATTTGGAATCATACAAGGAAAAAATGTTGAATTTTGTATCAACAACTCTTTTTTATTCTGGAAAAAAATCTACAGATAAAGGTGGTGGGAAAAAAACTAAGTATGTTAGGTAAACCGAACATGCCAATTTCAGACTATATGGTTCGCACAAGTTCTGCCCTTGCAGCCAGCTCATGTTCTACCTTAGCGACTGGTTGAGCAGAATGGGAAGAACCATCCATAAAGTTCATCTCTTGATTACTTCCTCGGACAAAGCTTTCCATGTTCATTGAGGAATCAGCATCGATTGTTTCTTCTATAGTTGGTTCAACTCTTCCAAATGAAGCAAGCGGTGGATCTACATCTGCTGTGCCAGCAGCTTCCTCACTTGAGAGTTTGAGAGTGCATCACCTGGATTTCCTTGGCTAATGGGTTTTGCTTCAGTACTTCTATAATAATAATGATCCGAATGAGGACATTTTGGTAATGCCCACCTTCGACATCTGCAGCATCTGTACGAAATCGATTCAATTATCCTTGCTTCCTCAAGTTCCAAGGCATCTCCATGAAACCAATCTGGATACAGGAGAATATCAAGATGTGAAAAAAGCAGGAAGATAACAATAACACAAAGAGAATATATAGCTTTTTGCTGCAACAATGACAAGTGGACTTACTTCTGCACTTCTCACAGCGGATATACATCAAGTCTGGGCACCGGAGTAGGATGAATCGCCCTCCCCCAACACCTCCTCCTCTTCTCTCCCCCCGTCAGCGTCTCGGATTGCTCGCTCTTCTGCGGCGGCGGAGGCTGGTTATTTGGGGTCGAGAGGAGGGGCGTGGTCGGGCTTCTCCTCCTTCTACCCCTCCGAAACGTAGGAGCCTGGACCAGAGGAGGTCTCCTCGGATGAGGCGGCCGTCGGCGGCACCGGCGCGGAACTCTTCTGGACCATCGGCGGCGGGCGGCGGCCGGTGGTGGAGGCTAGCGCGGACCTGGATGTGGATGGAGGCGGCGGGTTTCCAGTGGCTGCGTTGGATGCCGTTGGATTCGAGGGTCGGTTAGAATCCGCCGCTCATTTTCGGTCGCGAGGATTACGCGCGATCCAAATCGGCCGTTCATTTTGAATCGCAGTGAACGCATTGCCCAAACCACCGATTTGTATTCCTCCAAAGGAAAGAACAGAGAATAGAGAATAGGGCCTGTTTGGAACAGAGGAATTTTACATGAATTTTGCAGAAATTTTGCAGGAAACAGTTCAATTCCCGTAGGAATCGGGAAAAATTCCCGCATTCCAAACAGGGCCTAAATGCCGCTGGAATTCAACTTCAACGCTAGTAAACTATGGTAGAACATGATCGCAAGAGTTGCCAAAAAGATGCAACGGTTACTTAGTAACCTCTTCTAGCCTACTACTAGTTAGGCTCCCAGAATTGTCTATGTTATACTCTAATACCTCTTTTTATGCATAACCGCTCTCGGATTAGATCAGAATTTATGAGATACGGCACATGCGTATACAATACTAAGAACAAAGTAGATGAATCTCGTAGAGGACTGAGATAACGGTGACAAAGCAACCATGATGAGATAGAAGATTTGGCGAAACCGACCACAAATTCCTTATGCATAATCTCAAAAGAGTCAAGGGATTGTCACTCTCTCCTAACCCTCTTTAATTTTTTGGAATCTTTATCCTATATAAGAATATAATATTAAAAAATAAACCTAGTATTTAATACTCATGTGACCTCTACTTTGGATGAACTCTTTTTGCTTGGCTTGCTTCTTTGCATGGGTTAAATTCTCTACAGTCATCTTTTATGAGTTATATAGTCCGCTAGTTCTCCTTAAAAGGGAATAGAAAATCCTACTCTGAAAGAAAATAGCAATCCTAATCCTTTTAAGATTCATCTAGGAATTCATGTAGAACACATCTCCTAGTCCTTAAGAATTAGGATGTGAGTCACCATATCTCAATAGTCAGGTTGTCAGAGTCTGCAATCAGCTAAGCAGGAAGCAAAAGTAACTAAAGTTCTTATGGTGCAAATTACAAATAATGGGATCTGCATAACAAAAGTTGGCTCCAACTTTCAAGGTAATCTAGAACGGCATATGTTGACTAAAATGTGAGTACAAACACATATCTATCATCCGTTCTCCTATGATGACATTAGGCAACATTTTGACAAAATGCAAATCTAATTTGTCTTCGTTTATTAGTACATAACTACATAATATCTTTACATGGAAGTACCTAGCTGGTTAGACTACAGAATTTTTACAGGACAAAACAGTAACATCGATTACAAGATGAACATGATGATGCCTGTTTCTAGGGATCGAAGAAGCAAAATTAGCAAGGGATTGCTCTGTCTGAAAGTTGCTACCTCTGCTTAAATTTCCCCAGCTCACCGAATTCAGTTGTCAGCTATGTGCGATTACAGATATTCTATTGACATATGTCATCCAATGTAATATGCACAACCATCGTAGTTTCCGCTACCTGCAGACTCTAATTTGGCTTTTGCATGAAGCTCCCTCCCAGATCTCCACAGATAATTTAAACCAACAAGCAGTTCAGTTATCGCAGCCTCAGTCTTCTTCTGGTCTGCAAACTGGAGTGTCTGCACAAGTAGGACACTCGTACTGGAAGCAGCATTTCGCTGCTCAAAATTCTTCTCGGATTGCCACCGTATCATGTTATGAGCAAGTGGAGCTAGCCATCCTAGAATCCTTTGTACCGTGTCGGCCCACTCTGCAGCCATGATAGGATCACAAACAGAAGAGGAGGACATATTCTTCGCTAACGGCTTGAGGCGTGCTCTGAGAGATGCCCGTATCCTATCAGTCAGCATGTTGTACATGTCGTCTCTCTCGTCTGGGCAGATATGCTGAGGTGCAGTGGCAAGCTTCTCGATGAAGATGATCAGATTTGCGTAATGCAGTGCCAAGGCAGCGGCACCGAGGGTCGCCTCAGGCGCGTTCATCAGCACATCGTGGGACGATTCAAACACGGACGTGGAAAGCTTTGTGCTCATATGATCCTCTTGGAATTGGTAATTGATGCTGAAATCTTCATTGCTGGCTGACATACAACTGAATCTTAGTGGAAGATCACCGTCTCCATGGATCCACCTTTCCCTGACCGGAGACTTGCTCCCACTGATCATGCAGCCTATGAGTTGCTTACCAGCCACCGGCCACTTGAGCTGCCTCAAACTCGGGCTCCTGGACAGTAGAAACCGACGAACGTCGTCATTTACCTTCACGGATTTTGCACTCAAAAACTTGCGACCAGTATCTGCAGCGAAATCTGAAGGATACACTACTGACTGCATACTCCCAACGAAGAAATTGCTCCAGGAGAGGGAGAGCCGCGCACCGGCGTCATCATTCATGGCAACGTTCTTGGGATCCAAACTGAACACCTCTATGATTCTTGCAACAATGGTGAAGAGCGACCTGGCAAGCAATCGGACGGCGTAGTCGAAGCTCCTGTTCCAGAGGGAGGCCGTGCGGAGGCTGTCGACCTCCTGCCTCTGCCGCGTCACGCGGCGCGCGGTCGCGCCGCCTCCACCGGCCGCGCCCTGTCTGCGGAGGCAGCGCAGTCCCTGCTCGAGCTCGGCGAGCACGTCCAGCTCCTGGCACAGGTGCGCCGTGGACGCGACCAGGCGCTGCATCTTGCGCGCCTTCCGGTCCATCTTCTTGGGCGCCGCGTAGCGCAGCCCGTGTGGGTCGGCGCCGCCCTCGATGAGGCCGGCGAAGAGGGCGTCGAACCGGCGGAGCAGCGGGTCGGCGCACCGGCCGGAGAACCGCGCGACGGCGCGGGAGAGGTCGCGGCAGGCGTCCGCCATCTCGGCGAGCGCGAGCGCGAGGAGCGCGGCGTCGTCGTCGGCCACGAGCCTGCGGACGCCCTCGAGGCGGACAGTCTCGGCCCGGAGGCGCGCGACGTTGGCGTCCCCGAGCGCGCGCCACAGGCTGGCCGCCCGCGACATGAGGGCCGCCACCTCCGAGGCCAGCACGCCCACCGTCTCCCCGCCGCCGCGCGGTGTGCTCAGCTTCCGCATCTTACAGCGCGCGGCAGCAGCAGAAGTCGCCGGGATGTGTCAGTGGCAGGGCGGCAGTTGTGCATGCGGCGCGCGTGAGGTCGAAGCACCAGCTCGCCAGTGGTTTTACATGGTGGTGGCCTGGTGGGAAAGCGAATGGCGTAGCTGCGCTGCATAGGTAGTGTCACGGGGTGACATGACAGTGGGCAGTGTGGTGGTGGGAGTTGAAACCGAGCGCCAGCGGGAGGGATTATTCGGCGCGTACGAGCGTGGTGGCAGGAAGCAAAAAGCTGGCAAATTTGCTGGGTTCGGTGGGTCGGCAACAGCGGCGAACCTAGGATGAAGGACTCGTTCGATTCTGCTATTTCATGGGTTTTGCTTTTCTGCTTTTTGCTAAAAAAACACTGCAGCGATTATTATATTTTTATGAGATATTTAATTAAAGGAGAATAAAGATAAATAAGAAAAAATAACACATTTATGGTGGTGATCAGTTGGGCTTAAAAGCTCATGGCTTATGGCTGAAAACACTGTCGCTGACTGAAAAAAACACTGTAGCTGACAGAGCCTTATTTAGCATAATTAAATTTAAAAAATTAAAAACTTAAAAAATATATTAGCCCATTACGTATAATACAAACAAATACGGGAAAAAAAGAACCGGAAAAAAAGCTCAACAAAAAACCAAAAGTTCAGAAAAAGACGAAATTTATGAATAGTGAAAAATAAGCTGGAAGCCAAAAGTTTAAGCCCAACCGATCACTGCCATATCTCCATGGACAATACAAAGTAAAAAGAGAAAAAAATGCATTAAGAAACCAATGTGCTCCAAACAACTGTTGACTTCTAGAGGCTAGAAGCCAAAAGTCAAAAGCTGTTTGGAACGGGGCCAAATTTGGAGATGACTTTATCAAAGAAAAAAGAGAGAAATACAAAGAATGTACCTCACTGTTGGAAAGCGCATCACAAATATATATATACATATATATATATATATATATATATATATATATATATATATGTTTATAGTGAGTAGCGATATGTCATCTGTGTATCAATATTAGCAAAATTAGTGATAAAATCAAAATTAGCAAAATAATATAAAATAGTGAAATTACCGTGAAGTCATAATCAGACAGCTCGATATTCTCTAATTACTAATGGAGGCTAAAATGCCAAGCTATTGAGCCACATACAGATGTACCAGATCATAATCCATAATTTTTAGACGGGCTTTTTATTACCGTATAAAATCCTCAAAAATCTCACGAACTAGACTCTGATCTAAATCAGTACAAATCTAGCCAAATTTCCTTTTTCTTTCTTTTTCCTATTTTTCCTCTAACTTTCTTCGCCTTTTCCTCTTTCCTCTTCCTTTCCTCCCTTTTCTCTATCCTTCCTCTTCTTTTTCTTTCCTCCCCCTTCCTTTCTTTCCCTGCTTCTACTTCTCTATCTATTCTCCAACCATCCTGCGCACCCGATGTCGCCGCCTCCCTGCATGATAGCCATTGCGCTCTACATCTGCGAAGGCACGGCGTCGACCGACCGCGTAGAGAAGACCGCATGCTCGACAGTGATAACATTCTTTCTCGGTAAAGGCACCAAATGTGCAACCAAGGATAGTGAAGCCTGAAGAGGAGTCATCATTGGTGAAGATGGTAGCAGGACCAACGTTGATGATAGTGATAGGGACTGTGATGGAAGCACCACCATTGCAACGAAAGGCATAACCTCTTGTTACTCCTCCATTTTGGCCATGAATTCTTTCATCAAGGCCATTAATTTGGCATAGATCTTGGCGGAAGATAACTTGGCATCGGAAGCCATAGTGGTTGGCTTGGTAGAGGCTTAATGCGTGGGCGGATACGGTGCGATGGTGGTGGCGAAACGGAGGTTGACGTGTTTAAAAAAACTTGGCTAAGTCTGCACCCTGAGTGCACACTCCATTTGCCGGTACCACAGGGCAACATTCCCTGTCAGGTGGTGAGATGCTAATCACACATTCTCTTCCTCCATCGTCAGTTGCTCCTTAAAGAATTGCTCAAAGCAATTCAACCAAGGTCGTGGGTCTTCATTGTCGTCGAAGGTCAGAAGCGCTAGGTAGTGGAATTGTGAAGCTTGGGTCTTCGTGGGATCGAAACCCCCGCTGCTTGCCATTAATGACGGAGCAGCAATTGACTCTCATACCAAATTTTGTGATACGGGTTGGTAGGGTACAGGTCCGAGGACTAAAAGCAGGGCACTCACCCTTGAACAGCCGGCCATGCCGCCAAGGCTATGAGGCTTAATTGAAGAAGAGAGAGAGACATGCTATGAGGCTTAATTGAAGAAGAGAGAGAGAGACAGGCTATGCGGCTTAATTGAAGAAGAGAGAAAGAGACTAGAAACTTGGTTTATTCATTACTTGCTTATGAATGTTGTGGCTCTTTTTTTATATAGATGAGGTTAGCCCCTAATAATATAGAAACTAACATGATCTAATGCAGCTAATCAATTAAAGATAAGATCATATCTATACTATCTAAATATAAAGATATGTATATAACTATTCCTAATATGAAGATATGCATGTAACTATTCTCTATAAAAAGATATGCATAATATTATATCACTAAACAGATAACACCGCTACAACACTGTGTGGGTATTGTTCACACATGCTACAGTACCCATGGTACTGTTCATACCTGCTACTATGCCTCACTGGGATTGTAGACCATGATAGTACATAAGAAGGAAGGCCTTTTTCCTAATGAGATGGCATATACCATCTTATATACTCTCAAGTTTATTTAGCAATATCCCTGCTCCAATACATTATAGTCATTTGGGTGAATTTAAATTCAAGGTTGAGTTGAAGCACCTGGATAGAATGGTGTGCGCAATTTCAAAAAAACTGTGTGGCAAGACCTGGGTCATGGTGCAAAAAGTGAAAGAAAGAGATCGCCTAGATGTAGAAAGTTCATCACAAATGGCTGCTGAATTTTGTTTCATTAGTTTATTTCACTGTACTTCACTTGAATTTAGTACAAAAGGTTTGCTATGTCACTATTATATTCACAATCTACATAAAGCTTTTTAAGTTTTTTAAGACAATGTGGAGGTTACCCCCATAGTGTATGATGAGCATTTGACTTTGTTATACAAATATTGTCAAAATTTAAGTTTGTTTTTGGGAGTTGGCAAAATTTAGATTGTGCTATCAGGTGCTCGGCAGTCTGACCACCATGGGGATGACGGTCTGACTGATTGGTGGTTGGTGATCTGACTATCAAGGGGCAAGTAGTCAAACTGGTGTTGGTCGGTTAAAACCAGTGTGGTCGTGGAAGCTGATCGTGCAAGACCAGTATGGTCATAGAAGCTGGTCATGAGAGACAAGTGTGGTCATGCTGAATAGTTATAAGGAGTGAGGTGGTCGATGGTCTGACTGCCATGAGGCAAGCTGTTAGACTGGTATTGGGTGGTCTAACTAGCCGTGATATGGTAGTCAGACCAGATTCTCAAGAGTAGACATGTCTGGGGTGTGCAGAGAGTTTCTTGAGGGGTCGACATGTCTGGAGTGTTAATGAAATTGGATATTGAGTTAGTTGAGTGTATATATGGCATGTGTGCCATTTTTTAGGTTGTGTTGAGGTGTGTGTTGCAATATTTTGACTAACATGAGTCAGGTGTATGGAACTTATGTTCGAGATAGTTGCTTGGTGTTTGGATGTGTAGGTGGCTTGAATAACGCTAGTAGTTAACTGCAAATGACTGGGACTAGATAGGAAAGTTAAGATCCATGCAGTCGGGTAAGTCCATGTGAGACTACGTGGCTCAAGCAGGAAGCACAGATAAGATAAGGATCGTGAAGAGGTGAGTTGGTTTATGTACTATGCCAAGTGACAAGATCGATGCACGTAGAGGCTGTTCGGGGGAGTCCGATTGCGTGCAGACATGATAGCTAGTCATTAGGCACTACCGGCTACGTGTCAAAGCATACGGAGATACTTTGAGGTGAATGTAAGGATTTGTGGCTCATCAATTATGTTAATTGATGATTTTATGTATTGTGTGATGCTACATGATGGTTTGCTTGTTGGTGTTGGTTGTACAACTCCGAAAGTAGGTTATGGTGAGGTAGGCGTGACCAGGACTAAGCTATGGGAGCTGAGGTCCAGAATGATCAAGATGCTACTGAAAGATTACTAAGGCTAGCAAAGTAGTTACAAGTTAAGAAGACAAGGAATCGGAGCAGGAGTTATCAGTAATGGACATGAAGTGCAACGAGAAGGTTGATCAGGACTAAGCTCAAGAAAGAGTTGAGGTCCAAAACGGTTAGGGAAGTCGGATGTCATCATGGTGCATGAAGAGACATGTGGTATGCCAAATGACTTGGGTCCGTTTGCAAACGAGGATGGCTCGGTGGGATTCAGATGGGTGAGAGGCTTTGCAGCAAGTCATTGGGGCCACATGAAGTTGAAAATAGAGCGCGAGATTGCTTCAAGTCGAAGGAGGCACCAAATTTCGTGGAAGGTGGTTTGGGGGCAAAAGACCAAATTGAAAAGTTGAGACTTGATCAAACCTTCGCACAAGGAGGCGCAAGAGTGGTGGTTTAGGTCAAGGATATGCTAAAAATGTTAAGTGGATCAAGTGTTGATACACTAGAGGGTCAATGCTTGTGTGCGCTTTGATAAGCATGCATGTTTGAGTATAAAACCCGATATGGTGTTAGGTTAACATGTTAGCTCATATAAGTGGATGAAACCCAACTAGAAGTGCTGGCTAAGGTTTCTTGTAAGCCTCTACTATATAAAAAGAGTAAGTGGAGAGAGTTAGTGTTTGCTCTCTAGGAAGATGAGTGGAGAGTTAGGTGTGATAGCTCGAAAAAGTTCCAAAAATGCATGAAAATTTTTCACAAAATCAGTTGAGTTGTTTGTTGCATTTTTTTGAGTTCTTGTTTTTCATGTGCCCGAAATCACATCTTCTATCCCTAAAAATCCTCAAAAATCCCAAATTTACTCAAAAACCTTCTCTCTCTCTCTCTGGCCATTTCTAGTCCAGCCCACGACCATCATTGCCTTCTTTTTTTCTTTTTCCTCCTTTCTTTTATGGGTCACAGCCCATTTTCCTTTTCCCTTTTCTCTCTTTCTTTCGGTCATCCCGCATGCCCTCCTGGTGCAATTTCCCCTAGCCCAGCTCCTACGCTACCTCACTCCCTGGAACACCGACACTGAAGCTTCATCACCTCTTCCACCTTGCTGGCCACGTGCCACTGCCGCGGCATCCTCACCACTGCGCTAGTGTTGCCATAACTTCGCACGATGACTTCCACACCATAGCACACCAACTCGCCCGCAATACGCGCATGCTTGTCCACATTGATGCCCACAAGCCACCTCTATCGTCATCACGCCCTATGTGCCACCACCTTCAAGCATATTTAAAACTAGAGCAGCAGCAATAGCTAGCTCTCTTCCTTCACCTTCACACACCAAAGCTAACCGCACCACTACTGAGATGTGCCATCGTCCACAAGTCTAGACAAGCTGAGAGACCATGTGGAGGTCATCCCATGTGTATGATGAGTAATTGACATCAGTTTAGGATAGTCGAGTTTGCTTTGGGTTATTTGGACCTTGACGTTGCGTGGTGCAATGAGCTCGGTCGGATTTTGGTCAAACTTGGTCGTATGGGATTAGGACGCATATTTCGATGATTCGACAGGTTTGGACTTCATCTGTGGTAAGTATGATGGTATTTACGTTTTCATGTATCGAGCGGTGTTATTTGATGTGTTTCTTGTCTGTGTGTCTGCAGGACGTCGAGGCGGAGTCGTGGCGAGACACGGTGGACCGGACTAGGCGCAGGTGGCGCTGAGGTCAGAACGGTCGAGATGTGTTGAAGACGACGTGGACTCGAGGTGGTTGCGAGGCGTGCGAGGCAAGGAGCGCGGAAGTTTCCCGGAAGGTGCAGGAGGGGCGAATCGGGAATTTCGCAAGGCTGCACAAGCGGGAGCGGGCTCCGTTGGATTTAGCGGGCGTAACGGGGCGGAGACCCGTTAGCCGTAGGCTATAAATACTTGTGAGGGGCTACATGCCTAATTGAGGCTTTAGGAGAGAGCTAGGGGTTGATTGAGTCAAAAGAGTCTTTAGAGGGTTGGTTAGCTTTGGCTCTTTAGTAGTTGGGAGAGACAGAGTCTGTTGAGAGCTTGTCCCCTTCGATGTTCTCTATGTGAATGCTCTGGTTGTGTTCATCCCCTCTTGAAGCATGTATGGTTGAGGGATTGAGAGAGTGAGGGTGAGGAGGAGTGGATTCTCGTGTAATCATCCATCTTGTTCTAATGTCCATGCGTATCGTGACTCCTCTGTAATCCATGTGCTTCAAGTAATGGAAATCTGAAGTTTCATGTCTCCAGTGCGTTCTCTGTTCTTCGTTGTTCTTTTGAATGATTTCTGAGCTTTTTGTTTTTTGAGTTCTTGCTTGCTCTAGAGTACCAAAATGGGTTGCTATGACATGGAAGATGCTCAAAAGCCATTTGGCTAGTTGATCCAAAGAGCAAACCAAGTTTAATCACGAATTTCCTCATTTGGTCTCCTCTGTTCATGTATTTCCTCTTCTAGGGTTTTGGTGAAATCTTGATTCCCTTGGAGAAATGGCATGAAATTTGATCTGGATTATCCCATGGCTATTGCTAACATATCCTCAAAATTTCATGGTCAAAGGATCAAAGGTTGGGGAGTAATTTGAGTTTTTGTGCCTCTCTCTGAAAAGTTTCAGTTTTGGGAAAAATCTGAATTTCTTGTGTTGGTGTTCATTTCCCTTGTTGATTGAGGTCTCTAGGCTATTTGGTTTATAGTCTGGTGCTTGTGGTCTGAATCTAATCCAGGAATTTCAATTCTCTGGTTTCCCAAGTCTGATTCTTTCCAGTTCTCCTGTTTGGCTATCTTTTTGTCTCATGTAGGCAGAAAAAGATCTCGACCAGCTTCTTCTTTCTGGCAGCCAAATGCATGTCTTCATTCTTTTTGTGTGTGTGCGGCAAGCATCTTCTTTTGGTTGAAATTCTTGTGCCTTGAGGTCCTCTCGACAAAGAGTATTTCAGTTTCCTGTTGATCTTTTCGGCCATTTTAAGTGCAGCTCTTTGGTCTCAGATTTTCAGCATATCTCCTGTATTTCGTTTGGTCTTTTTGGGCTTCGGCAAGGACTTTTAGTAGCAGAATTTAACTCTCAGATTGGCTGTCCTTTATTGCTCAAAATTTCTGCTATTAATGCTAACTCTCTGAAATCAACCGAGTGCTTTCTTGTTTTTTTTATTTCGGTAGTGAAGCAGTGAGTCTTTCTGCATGTCTTCGATTACTTTGCATTTTCTTGTCATTGCCGAACAGTATGAAGACATCTTGGTTTCAGCTTTGTAGTATGTGTCTCCTGCTGGAATGGTCCTCTCGGGAGCACACCCTGTCAGCATATTCAACTAGCAGGAAATACCAAAGTGGCTTGAGTGCAATTCAGCTAGTAGTGCCTTTTCTTTTTTTTCTTTTACCGATTTTCAATCATTTTGCATGCAGATCAAACGGCATTATTTTCAGCTGAAATTTTTACTGGTTAATCTCTAATTTATGCTGATTTTTTAGTATCGCATGCGTTCCAGATTTCAGCAAAATTAATTTTAATTTTATGTGAGTTGCTTTGTTTTGCATCTTTTTTGAAAAATCAGTGTTCGATTTCTCGGGGGCGATTTTGAAGCGAGCGGCATTCACCCCCCTCTGTCGCCATTTCGGTCCTACACAAGCGTCGTCTGATCCCAAAAACCATCTCGGGTAAATTTCCCAAATTTCTCCCCACCTTTGAGCCTTCCTTAAAATTGATCTTCTCATTATCCCTCCCACTTCATCGCGACCCTATCTA
This sequence comes from Dendrocalamus latiflorus, assembly GCA_017311315.1. Taxonomy (NCBI): domain Eukaryota; kingdom Viridiplantae; phylum Streptophyta; class Magnoliopsida; order Poales; family Poaceae; genus Dendrocalamus; species Dendrocalamus latiflorus. The sequence continues at coordinate 1,878,825 of CM029635.1, forward strand.
TGCCTTTGTGCAGTGGTATCGTCGCCGCAACTACCGTTTCCATTCGTCGCGCCGCCAGGCACATTGTCATCACCACCGATCCACCGCCTCCATCATTCCCTTCCCTCGCCATCTGCATCACGATGTGCACCTTAACCTGCCATTGCCGAATCCCACCTCTGTCGACCACCACATCTAATGTACACAACCACTTCCGAGCTTCACCTCACTGCCATGGTCGCCAGCGTCGCTAGCCTTCCCATTATGCCACAGACCAAGCCATCACCATTGGAGGACTCCCCTTGACAACATTGTGCTCACACACCTGCCGCTTACACGGAGACTACTGGAGGTCACCACCGGCTAGTTTTCCCCTTTCTACAGCTGCCGCCCTTGCTCTACCTTTTCTGACCACCGCGGTTTCCCTTGTTTTCCTACATCACCCAAAATGGGTTCACGGTGCCCGTGAATGTGTTGTGCATGCGTCTTCATTGCTGTTCCGTTGTGGCAGTCGCCATTGCCATCTCTCTTTTATTTCCTCTCTGCTCGGCATTACCAACGCCTGCTGCACCTCCCACTGTGCTCACAACTGCAATGCCCATTTCTCAGGCAGCTCCTGGCAACGGCAGCCATGCACTGTAGCTACCCGCTGCAAGCCCATGGCAATGTGGAGCACAGTGCAAGTAGCGTCATGAACGTGGACTCGAACTCCACAGGCTTCACAATGGTTGGTTGGCCTGTCAGCTCGCAGTCTATGGGGCACATGCCTTCACCTAATATCAATGTCTGCTTTACTCCTCCGGAGTAGGATTGGTTGTCATTTTTTGTCGCCCTAGCCTTGACATTTTATGGGGCATGGGTCCAACTGGCCGTATGCCAAGTTTAGCTAACCAGCTAGGTCTGTAACGTTAATTGGGGGAGAAACTAAGCTAGACTAAGGACATTTTAGTCAGGATCTGAATCTAATAGCGTGGCATGGATGCTTTAATCTGATGATCATTAAGAGGAGATGTCTCGATTTGTTGGACTATTCGTTGTGGTTTTCTGCTTCATGATTAGTGTGGTTTCAATTTGTGTATGTTTGGTCGTGTTGTGTGCCTGTGTAGCCTGTTCTATTCATCTTTGCCGACCTTGTGTGTTTATCAAGGATTCCGGAATCTCGCATCACATCTATTAGGCCACACTCATTAGAGCGGTAGCTCCTCATTTCTGGCTTTTAACCTTTAATTTTATCTTTTTCTGATTTTTTGGTTTTTTTTCTCTTATTCCTTCGCATTGTTCGTGATGATATAATTTTTTAAAATTTTTTAAAATTTAATTACGCTGAAAAAATTAACAACAGTTATAGGGAAAAAGCCGTTACAATAAAAAAAATCAGAAGCTTAGACTTAAGGGCCCGTTCATGTTATTTTTTAGCTTTAGCGTATAAATAGTAACAGCTTGTAGAGAGCAGTAGGAGAGAGAAATTCGTGTGTGATTTTAGTCGATATAAATAAAGTCACTATAGTGTGTACTACAATCGACTAGTAGACATTACCTTGAAAATACACATTATTTAAAAGTTAGATAATGTAAAAAAACCATTTACTATAGAAAAATAGTTTTTAAAAATTAATATGAACATGATCTAAAAGTGCAAGTGAGTACCACTTATTGACGGATGTCAGATATGTCCATAACTCGGTACTACATACAAGCTGGCTGTATTGATGTGTCTGTACAAGCTGGTTGTATCATATGGTTGGTTGAAGGGTGTATTCTTTTGGGCTATGGTTTATGACTTATGATTTAATTTTTTGAATTCTGGCTATTCGCGTGAGGCAGTACTTAGAGGAAAATAGTCGCATGTGATTTTAGCTGGTACAGCTGAACTCAGTATACTTTTTTACTATAATTTTCCTATTGAATCCACTTTGAAAAAATGCATCGTTTAAAAGCTAGTTACTATAGCACGTACAAGCCAAAGCTAAAGCCAAGCTCTTTCAAAAAGAGGCGAAATGTGTGTCACAATGAAAACACAGCAGAACTCTGACAAGTGCTCATCGATTCACCCATGCTTGATAGATACCGTACTAATTTGTAACTGTTGGCACCATAGCCATTTTTCTCCTCAGATGATCAGTTTTGCAAATCTATTCCTGTTCTTGAGCTCGGCAGGTATTGTCGAGCCAGCTAGGCAATTAAATTTTCATTATTAGCACTAATTGATAATACACGCTAATTAATATGTGCCTGACTAGCGATTTACCGAGAGTTTGGCAGGTACCTGACGAGCTTAAGGAATAGACTAAAATTTACAAAAAAGATATTCGGTGGTTAAATTTAAAAGAAAATGGCTGCAGTGCAATTGCGTGAACAGTTCCTCAAACAATCAAGCTACGCAGATCGCTGCAATGGCGGATTTCACCAGAACGTTTTCACCAGCAGTCACACGTACTTTGATAGATGCGACAAATGGCCAATTAACACATGTTGTTCCAGGAGCACTTGACGTGGCGGCATGTACGTAGCCGTCGTGTAGATGCCGCCTTCAGCTTCTGCCACCTTCACTCGCTTTCCAGACTCCTCTCCACTCCATCGAACAACCGCTTCCTCTATAAACTTCCCCGCCGCGTCTCGCCATCTCGTCACATCGATCAAGATCTCAGTAGCCACAGCAGGGGCGAACCCACAGGGTATGCCGGGTGGGCCACGGTATACCCTAAGGCCCAGTCATCTGAGCTCGCGTATTAGCCGCGTCCGCGTCACGAGCTTCTCTGACCGGCCCACGGGCTCAACGACATGTCATCCATGCATGCATATATTTGAATCGAGGGAGGCGCATGAATGCGTGTATGCACTCATTGCACCATAACAAGCCATTTGAACCAGCCAAGGGATCTGGTTCTGTTCAGAGATCCGATACACGGATGCAAAGTCAACTTAAGAACGGCCGTTGCGAGCTCAACATGGAGAGCCAAACCGGCTGTCCTCGAAGGGAAGCTCGTTTTCACTGGAGGTTCTATCACTGTATAGAGTTTTGTTCTTCGACCAGTATGCCATGGCTATCTCCGAGATAGCAAGATACGCTCGTGCTCGAAATCAAACAAATGATGATCACTTCAGAAGAAAAGTATAATCGAGACTTTCACGTCCGTTAGAGAGCGTAGGCCAAAAAAGTTAGACAAGTAGTATTGTAAGTCTCTTTTATGTATATTTGAGACTATTAGTATGATATTTGAACTATTTATATTGTAATTTGTACAAATTCCGAACTTAATCCTTGAATTTAAGATTTATCATATTATTTAGTGCATGTATACCAAATTACGGTGTAAATTTTACAATTATTTACTGAATTGGCAAATGGTTTTACCGAATTGCATATAAAAATTTTGGTGCGGTATACCTTTTGATAAAATCCTGGGTCCGCCACTGAGCCACAGGAGCTGCTTGACTCAGCACCAGGCCACCAGCTCGAAGAAATCAACCCATCAGCAGGCAAGAACAAGAAGTAGATGGCGTACATGCGCGCGACGCACCGCGACAAGGAAGGCAAGAAGGTGGTGGAGAAGGTGGCCACCCCGGAGACGCGGCGCCCGGACACGGCCAAGCACTTCGAGCGCAAGCTGGAGGAGCAGGGCCTGCACCGCCTCGAGCGCCACCCCACCAACGGGCCGCGCGGCATCGGACGACCTTGTCGAGAGCGAGCTCGAGCCCGTCCCGCCCGCCATCGACCGCAACGATCCCAACTACGAGGAGGAGGGCGATGTCGGAGATGGCGATGAGGTGGCCAAGGAGGCCGTGGTTGGCAAGGTGGAGGTGGCCGAGGGCAGGGACGGCGTCGGCATGGTCGACGTCGCGCCGCCGCTCCTCCAGGACCAGCAGTAGTCGTCCCTGGGAGCTGATCGTCGTGGTGCGTGCGTTTGGGGTTACTGATCAACAATCTGTTCTTGCTACTGATCAACAATCGAGGTTTGGCGTTTGTGTGAAGCGAGCTCATAATGAACTTCGCGGTTGTTGTAATTCACATCATAGGGGGCGATCAACATGGCTGAAAAGCCCGTAGCTTATGGCTGAAAAAAGCACTGTAGCTGACAGAGACTTATTTAGCATAATTAAATTAAAAAAAAATTTAAAAATAAAAAATATGTTAGCCCATTACGTATAATACAAACAAATACGGGAAAAAAAGAACCGGCAAAAAAGCTCAACAAAAAGCCAAAAGTTCAGAAAAAGACGAAACTTATGAATAGTAAAAAATAAGTCAGAAGCCAGAAGCCTAAGCCACGTTGATGACGTCCATAATCGGTTGGGAAATGTCATCCTAGCATAAATTTTGTACTCCGGTTTCTCATGTTCCGACGACAACAATTTCATATGCTTTTTCTAGCGAATTATGTGCTGCTATTTTATACATTCAGCGTCGAGGCGCGCACTCCTACCAGACTGTTCTCCGTTTCAAACAGTTTTGCTTCTAGCATGAAAAAACAAGAGCCTTGGTTTCTTAAAGGTATTTTTAGTATTTTTTAATTAAACGACTAAAAAAACTATCGGCCACTACAATATTGTTCCATATCATGTGATTCTGAAACAGTGAAACAGCTTTTGGTAATGCTCAGAAAAAATACGATAGTGGTTGAAAATATACCTACAACGTTGTTAGTTGTTCTGAATAATTAAATTTAAAAATAGAAAATAAAAAAGTTATATTATTATAGATAATATAAATGAATAAGGAAGAAAAAACAAAGAAGCTTAAAAAGAGAAAAAAAAATTAAAAGTTAGCCTTTTATAGGTAATTGAATTTAAAAATAAAAATTTATATTATTATAAATAATGCAAATGGATAATAAGAAAACAAACAAAAACATAAACAAGTCTAAAAAGCAAAAAACTAAAAAAAAAGAGACGAAACTAAGAAGGCCAAGGCAGAGGTGCTGCTGCGATCCAGGGGGTTGCAACCACATATTGGGCTTGGCAACTAGCTTAATGGGCCTCCACGACCGCACCTTAACGTGTGGGGCTCGTTAGGTTTTTGTCACAAGTGCGGGCTCGTCGGCGGCGGCTGCCGTTTGCCTCCCGGAGCGGCGAGCACGCAACCGATGGCGAAGGGCGACGACGCGGTGGCGCGGAAGCGCAGCAGGGTGCGGCGAAAGCGCCTGCGCAACAGCGAGAACGCCGTCTCCTCGCGTGTCGCCGCCATCATCGCCTCCAAGCGCCGCCGCAAGTCCGGCAAGCGCCGCATCTGCGAGGGCATGTGCTTCTCCCTCCCCACCCCCGACGACCCATTCAACGACCGCCACGGCAAGAAGCACAAGAGCGACGAGCCGACCAAAGACACCGCCGCCGCCGAGGACGACCCCAGGAAGAAGGACTCGAACAACGCCAAGAAGCAGCCGCCGGAGAGGGCCGGGTCGAAATCCAAGTCCAAGGCTATACCTGAGCGGAAGACGGAGAACGACAAGGACCGCGTGGAGTATGACCGGCCGTCCAAGTTCTTGGTGGTCTGCCTCAACGCCATCTGGGACGCGGTGGCGTCCGATGACGGCGGCGGCATCCACGACACCGGTTCCTGGGGCGTGGAGCTCTGGAAGTGCTGCTCGGCGGCATCGCCTTCGGACGTGCTCGACACCAGCGGCGAGTACGCCACCCGGGAGCAGACGGCATGGCTCGTCTCCACCGCCTGCGACATCATCGCCAGGAAGGAGAAGCTCGGAGTGGTCGTCTCTTGCCCCTTCCTAATGTACCTCGTACCCTCCCAGGAAAAGGCTGTGCAAGTTAGTACTAACATTTTGCTCTTTCTACCATTGCCCTGTTGTTATTTACGTAGGAATGCCTTGTAGTACTACGAAGTATGAACAAAAGGTTAATGATGATCTAGTGATTCATTTGGTGTTGCTTGATCAGGTGCGTTCAATATGCAAAGCGTTGAAGCCTCTTGGAATCCATTCCGTGAGCTTGCACCCTGGCGCTTCCATTGAACACCAGATGTCTGGGTATGTTTTGTTCAGTTACCAGTATCCTCTTTTGAATGCGAGTTTGTATCTGTGAGCATAGTGCATGTGGATATCAGGTTGCATTTCATATGTTCAGTTTTAATTCATTTTTGTCTCGATTTCTCGATCAGGCTTAAGAATTGTGAGCCAGAGTTTCTTATATCAACTCCTGAGAGGCTTCTTGAACTTGTGTCGTTAAAGGCAATTGACATATCGAGCGTATCAATGCTGGTGAGTGAATATGGTAATTGGAGCCATATTGATGATGAACCATGTCAGTTCAGTTGTGTTTATCACCTAGATGCTCTATGTAATTTCGCTTTGCAATAGTTCTAAGCAGCAATATAATTTTAACTCCTAATATGCTTAATTGTCCTACAATCTTAGTTCACCCAATGTGTTTATTACTTTAGTTATCTACATTTAAGTTTTATCTTTAAATTTTGCTAAAGATGTCTACCTCTTTTGACAGGTCATTGATGGACTGAAATGTTTCATGGACCTTAATATTATTGACAAACTTTGTTCTATTAGAAATGCCATATTGAGAAATCCTCAGATAACCATCTTCAGTGATCCATTTGTCCAAAGTGCCGCTACAGTAGCAAGAAATCTACTCCATGGAAGAATTACAAAGCTCTCTATCGATGATTCCATTACTTCTCGAAGTGCATTCATAGGACAATATGTACACTTCTGTCCATCAGAGGAGCAGAAGACATCAAAGGTACTTCAGTGTGCAGAGGTGCCCTATTTCTTTGTTACTTCGGTGCCCTTTTCTGGTTGCATGCGTTCATGCATTGTGCTCGTTATTCAGTAGAGTGTTAGCGTGCTAGTGCTACTATCATTTTGGTTTATCACCTTCGTAGCTTTCATTGTAAAACTTCAAGTAATCTAGTTCCTAGTCTCCTTACTCCATTCCTGCCATTTCATTAAAAAAAACTTACTGGAGATTGTTGGTTAGGCTGTAAAACGGTATATGTGATCTGGCATTATTGACCTGAATAAGCATTTTTGGACCCTGCACTCTGCTAGTTAACGACAAACATATTTACATGTCTGTCCTGATTCCATGTCTGACTGTTTTTTAGAAGGAATTGTTGAAAATGCTTAGGTGATTTTTCAAGCACGCTGATGAGCTCTTTCTACTTTCAGGTCAAGGAAATTCTTGAGCAGATTTTAAACAATCGTGCTAGAAAGACAGCAAAAGTTCTGCTAGTAGCTGCAAGTGACCACAAAGCACTGCAACTATCATCATCCCTAAAACTGGAAAATTGCACAGTGACTGATGACACACACCGCAACTCTTTTACCATATGCAGCAGGTGCAGTGAATCAATCCGACGATAGCTTTTCTGTGAGATTTCCAATATCTGAAGACAAACTGAGAACATGTGCAACTTGACCTACATATATTTTCCAACTTCTCATTTTTAAAACAGATGGCCAAGACTCGGGGTTTCACTTTCCAGAGAATTTTAGTTGCACTATTTTATTTTGATTGAGATTAGCTGCTACGCTGTAAGCCGGTAACTTTGATGACTTACATTCCTCTGTATTTTCTGCAGCGTGGGGCTGATGAATGTCGTCGTGAGAGACCGGGAGAGCACGGCAATGGCAGATATTGAGGAATTTGAGATTGTGTTGGTTGTGGATTTGCCTCCTTCAGTTGATGAATATGTCGAAATCCTCACCGGGGCAGCTCGTCATGCGGTTGTGGGGGAGGTGCATAGTATCCTCTCTAACACTGATGCTCCTCTTGCAAAACCCTTGGCCGAGGTTCTTGCAAACTGCGGACAGGTGGTGCCTGAATTTATCAAAAAATTGGAGTCCTCGTAGCAGGAGTGCTTTTACGTACCAGTTCAGTCAATCATGGTGGCTCATATTAGCCGTCATATCATTAATCATCGACACTCTTCTGTCTCGTCGGTGTTACAAGTTTTACGTTGTTTTTCATGTAATTCTGATGTGTCAGCCTTGATGTAGCTCGTAACTTCCTATTGTGAATGTGCTGAAGTCCTTGTCTGTGAGAACTGATGTGCATTTGCATTGAATATTGTGCCTCTTGGCTCCTAAAGACGAATAAGCTACAGTGAACAAAGCATAGCACAGTGCTCAGGTGCAGACTCACAGGTCACTGTCTTGTAGCTTGTATTATTGTTACTGTTGTCAAGGAAGTGAGTCAGCTTTCACGGACCGGCCATTGCTCCCCCTCTCTTTTCCAAGGGAAGCAAAAAAGACGTAAATTGATACGATCTCCGGACCTTTAAAGTGCATCAAAATGTCAAAAGACATAGCATCTTTAGTGCACTACCCTTTACATCTTCTCAGTTCTCATATTGCCCCGGTTCTCTCTTTTCTCTGCAGCTCAGCTCAGTTGATTCTTCTGCTGCTGAGTTGGTTGCAAACAAGTAAAGGCTGGATTGCCTTTTGTGATGCAGGGTTGGTCCTAGTATTCACACTAGGGAACCTTTTGTGCCGGAGCTAGATGGCTAGATGCTGATCAATCTTGTGGAAGATCATGGTGGCTTGGGACCAGAGGCAGCAAATGGCATGTCGGTACAGCAAGACAGCAAAGCTCGACTTGGGTGTATGTGACTAATCTACGCTCCACTCATTTCGGCTTGAACTTCTGGCTTCAGCTTATTTTTCACTATTTTTGTTCGGTTCTTTTTTTTCCTTGTATTCATTTGTACTGTTCGTGACGGGCTAACCTGTTTTTCTATTTTTATTTTTTTAAATTTAATTACGCCAAATAAGACATCATCAGCTACAGTGTTTTTTCAGCCAGTTGCAGTACTTTTCAACCATAAGTCACTCAAAATAAGTCTATTTGAGCAGGGCCGCACGCTGGTAAACTTTGATTATTTTTCTTGATTCCTCTGAAATGATACAAACTAGCTTTCATCGTATTTCTGTGACCCAATATAATTTGTGCAAGGAACGAAAGGTTCCTTCTTATCTGGTTCTTGAGCGACAAACAAACATGCACGCTGGTCCCATTCGGTTGGGCTGAAAAGCTGTGGCTTATAGTTGAAATTACACTTTAGCAGCTGAAATTTCACTGCAACTGAAGGCGGTTTATTTGGCATAATTAAATTTAAAAAATTTAAAAATAGAAAAATATGCTAATTCATTACGGATAACACAAACGAATACGGGAAAAAGAACTGACAAAAAAACTTAAAAAAGTCAAAAGTTCAGAAAAATAAAAATTTATGAATAATAAAAAATAAATCAGAAGTCAGAAGGTAAAGCCGAAACGAACGGGACGGAAGCTGAAGCCTGTCGTCATGTGGAGCGAAACATTTCTGACGGAGGGCTCCGCTCAGCTCGAGGAGCTTCAGCTTCACCAACACACTAGCCGTCTAGCCATTCTTTCCAGATCACGAGCATCTCGCGCTTGGCAAATTATTAGACAAGAATGTTTTGTCTTAATTCGACGCCGACAAAACATTCTTGTCTAATAATTAGTCAAGCATCCTCTCAGCAGCTAGCATGCTTGATCGAGCTCATCTTTCTTCGTGCATGACAATGGTGGTTTAAGCCGAAAAGTTGCGACGTAAACAGGGTGGGGAGCACTGATTCTTTACATCTCCTGTTACAAGCCTGCCATAGCCATCCAAGCTCATCACTACTCGTTAGAATCTGCCAAGTAATCATGCTCGACTGCTTTTGTGTCGTTTTGATTGATATATTGATGTACGGCTGTCGTAGTTTTTCATGAAAAAACTTCGCGCCCACTCCTTTTCCTGCAATTTGGAGATCGACTGCTGCGCCTTTTTGCTGTGAGGCGTGGAGAATGTACGTTTCTGCACTATAATACAGCAAGGAAGGGCAAAAATTCGCTAAGCGGATCATACCACGTTGCTTAAGTACATGCATGTCTAGCGGAACTTTTACATATTTAGCACTGTTTATAACAGTATTTATAAAAATAATCGTATATCTCTTATATTAACAAAAATATTGTTTTTGCCGTCCGTGGATGGATGGCAATGCAGGGGGCTGATGCGTAAGCCCCTGTTGTCTCGCCACCGGACAGCAGAGTGCCTACCACCTCGTCCCTAGATAGCAGGCGGCATGCTGCCCCAACTGGCCAGCATACCACCCCACCTCAACCCTACTACTGCCTGCTGTCCCATGGCTAGACGACAGGTAATTAAGCTAGCTGCCTTTTTTGTATATTACTTGTTTGAATTTTTTAATACAGCAAATAGGCTCAAAAAATATATGAAATTTTATATTCAAACTTTTGACACAACATATATGACTATGTAATTTTTTCGTAATTTTATCAGCTATGAATGCTGATAAAAAATTCATACGATTTTGATATTTTTAGAGGTTATTACATATAGCAAACGAGCTCTAAAAATTATAAAATTTTATGTGAAGCCTTCTAACATAGTCATAGTAATTTTTGTAATTTTTAAAAAAATTTATATGCTCCCAATTTACCACGTTAATTCATGATAATTTAATCATGAAATTAACATAAATTAGCATGGTAAATTTGGAGCATATAAAATTCTTAAAATATTACACAATTACTATGATTGTATCGGAATTTTGAGCACAATTCTTAAAATTCTTAACATAAATTAACATGGTAAATTTTGAGCCTATTTACTATATTAAAAAATTTAAACAAACAATATACAAAAAAAGGCTTAATCACCTGCCGTCTAACCATAGGACAGCAGGCAGTGGGTGCGGCGACAGGCTGGCCACCTGGGGCGGCAAGTTGCCTGCCATCCAGTGATGGGGTGGCAAGCAGCCTGTCATCTGTTGGCGGGAAGGTAGGGGCCTCCGCGTTGCCGCCCGGCGACATTCGGCAAAAATAATATTTTTTTGTCAATATGGTTGGTATATAGTTATTTTTGTAAATATCATTACAAATAGTACTAAATATGTCAAAAACTCTGTCTAGCGTGTTTTTCTGTACAATAATTTTGTGTTACACTCTGGCTAGCTAGTGTCCTTTGGTTTCAACATGTACCCCAAATGTTCCGAGAGAAGCTTTGATATGCTCAAAGAAAAGGAAAAGCTTTCAGCATGCTTTTTTGGGTTGCGAATGATAGCTTTTATCTTGTTTTTTGATATGGCAATGGATGGGAGAGACATTGATGTGAACATCGCATACGATCTTAGGTTTAGAAGACCATTTAGAAAATCCATTTTAAAAAATCATCATATCTGTTTCGAGTTTTAAAGAAGCCAAAAGGTAAAAGTCCAAAACAACATTCATCACACCCAGTTGCATTACGGCCATAAGGATAAATGAACGTTGACGTCCCTCTCAGCATGCTAAATTAAGCAATTTGCCCATTCCTTCATGCATGCTTGTTATGCAGCTTCATCGTCACCGGCTCACCATCAGCTCCATATTGACATCGCCATTGTTAGACGAAAAAGCTGAAGGGTCCCAATGCAATGCATGCGTTCCGATCCTCTTTTAGTTGCTTACACATCACACGCCGTGATTGCCGCTAGCTTGTAATATAGCTTGATTGTCCTTCAATTGCAAAACTACACGCAACTGTTTTCATCGACGAATTTACCGGAGATGGTGATTGCATCATGGTATCTAGCTACCTCTGGTTTCATGTCGGCTGTGCTCAAAATAGCTTCAGCTTCTGACTTCCGGCTTATTTTTCACTATTCATAAATTTCGTCTTTTTTCTGAATTTTTGGCTTTTTGTTGAGCTTTTTTGCCGGTTCTTTTTTTCTCGTATTTTTTAAAATTTAATTATGTTAAATAAGCCTCTGTCAGCTATATTGTTTTACAGCTAACTACAGCACTTTTCAGCCATAAATTACCAAAAAAAGCCCAAATGAGCACCTAAGTGGAATGCATGAAGAGACGGATTCCCTTTTGTGCTTGAGCAGATCAATCCAAAACAAATACGTCGTATATCATAGTGTATGTTATATGTTTCGCATGCTACCTAGGGGCCTTCTAATCGAAGAAAGAATCTAGACGCAGCAACTTGACAATTGATGAGTACTAGTAGTTGTAATCAGTTAAAGCTGCATGCTGAATTATCTTAATTAATGTAGATACGCATGCATGCGTGATCAAATGACCGGATTCTTTTAGGTTTAAAGTTAACTTATATTTGTACTATATATATAGTAACTAGTTTTAAAACGGTGTATTTTTAAGATAAAATTAATAGAAAGTTATAATAAAAAGTATATTGAGTTCACCAACCGTGTGCAACAATGTTAGATTATGATTTGATTTGTTTGCATTAAATAGCTAGCTAGCTAGAAGGATATGTAGATATATGGAGAGGCACGTAGAAGAGATGCGGTTGGATCTGTGTGCAATGTTCTCAACAACAGAAAACTGTAGGACCGATGTCTGGGGACCAATGATTGTTAAATTTTTTCTCTAAGATATTTAAAAACTTCACTCAAGTGTCAAGATTTAAATATGCAAATTCAGATCTTTCTATATATTCTGCAATAGTTTATAATCACGCTAATACACATAGTAAAAATATAGATGAAATATCAACCATACATACGGTTAACCAAAAGAAAGACTCAAATATCAACTAATTATCAGAGTTACGATCTTATGGTCAAACTTACAGATTATAGCCTGAAGAGCTTAAAAAACTAGCAGCGGAAAACAAAAATAAGCGTAGTAGCCATTCGACATGCCCACAGACAATCGACTGGAGAGCGAAGTTCTATTCTGGAAAATCGTCGAAGTACCCTCCTTCACATACCTCTAGCTGGTATAGTTCTTCTTCAACTGAGTAAGTGTGGATAAAGCCGTGAACACATAGAGTACTCAGTAAGTTGTTTGTAATAAAGATGCAATATAGTATGCAACACTTATTAAATGATTGCTGAGTGGTAATTCTACAGAAATAATAGTTTGGAATAAATGTAATAAATAGATTGAAAGCACATTCTTTGGAAATGACGTCAATAAATAATTAATAAATCAAAGGATTGAATAAACCATCTGTCGATGGGACTCTCATGGTGATGACTAAAATCTAGCATAAAGACAAACTACAAACTGGATGTCTGGTCAGGAAGCCATCAGGTATAACAATGATCCTATCATGCTACAATACTCTGTTTTGATCTATTGGATTTCCATCCTCATCAGGGTTTAATGTAGTATTTTGTTCCAATTGGGGTTGAGACAGACTTGCAATCTTGCATCTTGAACTTCTTGAACAAATCCTTTATGTACTTACTCTGAGGTACAAAAATACCACAAGTTGTCTGTAGATGGCTGGTGTTGGTGATGCTTGTCGAAACAGGGCCATGGTACGGCGGAGCTATGGTGAAGCTCTGGCCAAATTGCGGATAGCTCAAGCATCTATGAGGTATGTGGAGTATAGTCATCACTAGCTTTGGTGATGGCTTAATGCGGGAGGGCTTTTGCTGTGTTGGTGACAGTGACCGTGTATGGTCGAGCTGTGGTGCACGGCAACGGTGAGTTAGGGATGGCAAGGTAGGTTGGGGAGCTAGGGATAGCTTTGCGGGGTTAAGGCGATGTTATAGGTGAAGTTAATTTGATTGGAGATGATGCTACGATGAGAATTCAGTTTTTGACTCATCGGCAGGAATTTGGCATCGACAACTAGGCTTGGCCGGAGAGGAGGGGAAAATCTATGGGATTGAGATACGATGCGAATGGTAGTGATGGAGTCACTCGACTCGGCTTTATAGCCGACAAAGATGGTGGCGATAGTGGCGGGTGACGGTGTGTTTGGCGCGTGGACGATGACATGGATGGTTGAGGTGCTTCGGCAGTGTAGTTGTGGAGCTGGTGGTTGCGTTGATGGTGAGATATGCATGACTCCTCACTAGCGCGCGCCCGCAAGCTGGCAAGGAGAGCTGCGGCATTGCACGCGTATCAAACAGCTGACAGCGAGAGGTGGTAGTGGTGAGGTCTAGCGGTGGAGAAGCGTGGCGCATGGCTTGTGGTACGGTCAATTGGCAAGGTTGCACGGTTGCTATGCTTTTGTTGACAGGGTTTACTGTGGCGAGCAAGCGCGGAGCAAGGAAGTGCCATTGTGGTCTGGAGGCGTCAAAGGAGAGGTGAAAATGGGTTTCCTTTATAGGAAAGCGGAAAATTGAGGAGAGTTTCCGAATTTGGCCAAATTCTCAAATTCAAGGAAATTTCAAGTAAATTTCAAACTTTTTGAAATTTTGGGTCGTTTCAAGACGCGTCTAAACAGTGTGGTGCCCTGAAAACTACGGGGAGCCGTTGACTCGTATGAACCCAACCCCCGACGCGAAAGGCGAAATCTAGGAGCATTACTCCATAGATCGATCGATCACGCACCCAGCCCCACTGGCCACCGGAGCGACCCAACGCGGCGACAACGACGACGAGCATGAGACCATCGCACACATGCAGCAGACGCAGATGCAGATGCACGCAACTCTCTCTCTCTTCCCTCTCCGTCACAGTGTGGGTGCGTACACATGGATACTACCAGGAAGTGGCGCCAATGATGCAGGGCTTGGCTCTAGTGGGGGAGGCACAGCGCAGAGCAGAAGAAGCAGGAACAGAGCACGCATGGCTAGTGCGTAGTGGTGGCCAAGCCAAAGGCTACGCGGCTGTGCTGTGCATGTGGGGGTGGCGGCCGGCCATGGTGGTGCAGGGGCCCCATGGATGCACTAGCTACCTGTAGCTATGATACAAGGATGTCCACAGATGCAGCAGCTCTGAATCTGCTGCTTACCAGCACTGGCCTTCGAGGAACTGTGCCGAAATGATCCAACACAGTAAACAACAGCGGCTTCTGGATAACAGGCAAAAGAAAGTATATGAATCCACTTGTATTTCTGCTACTTTCGAGCTCTATACGCTTCTGATTTACTGAAGTGTGGAGCTAAGACTGTAAGATGCACTAATTAACTATAAGCATAATGTTGTCAACTTCAGTCACAGAGCTTACGAAACGTCCAAAATTTTCTGCTTTTTCATGCTACTCCTTGTTGCAAAATGCCAAGAATCCAGCGCATCTTTCTCTGGCTCGAACGTTACATCCATGAAACGGCACTTGTGTAAGCGTTTTTAGACTTTTCACTGACCGAGAGTTTTGTTGTCTGGAATCATACCAAGAGAAACGATTAGTAGCAATTGACTATCGCATGCTCTTCGCCTTTATGTCGCTTTTTTTTTATTGTTTTTTGCTTTACACCCCTCAAAAATACAATCTTTTTGCTTTACTTGTTCTACTGTTCCATTGTTTTCTGGGTGCATAGAAAAGTGGGAGCACATACTTTCGAAGTTGTACTACAATATACTAGTTCAGATGACCCGCAACCGTCTTCGCCAAAGTTGTAAATACCATTCTGGTTCGTTCCGTATCATAAGCAAAACGGTATAGCTGACCTTCCATTCCGTATCGGTCTTGATACCAGTCAATTTTGATCAATTCCGTTTCGGCCATTTCGGTACTGGTCATGATTTTGTATTTGATTTTAGAAATTTGTAAAATTTATCATTTCATCGATTCCGCTACCAAGCATAATTGAAGTGCCCCTTATTTTTATATTATGGTTATATATTAAAGTGAAATTTTAAGATAAATTATATGCGCATATAATTACATATATATACTTATGAATAAATATATATTATTATATTAAACTTCTAAAATCCGAAAACGGTACACCAGAATAAACCGGAACCGGTGTATTCCATACCAAGAGGAAAACCGGAATGACCTTCGGAACCGAATTGACAACTATGATCTTCACACACCAATAATTTCTTGAGGATTGGAAATGCCGATAGCCAGTAAACAACCATCCCACTCTTGTTACACTGATTTTTTGCTTTTTTACTATTAAGATATCCGTGCGTTGCAACGGTTATTCAAAAGAAGGTGATAAATATTATTAAACGTGACCCAAATAATACAATGAATATTAAAAGGAGAGGAGTCATCTTATCACCTAGATTGATATCGGTGCGGCATTATCCGTTGTTATTGAGATAGCTGTTCTTCCTCACTCTGACGGTGTACACCCCGATGTACTCTTATCTCCCTATTCATCGTTCGTGCAACAAAACGTGTGTACTGTGTTACTTAAACACTGAAACAACTAAGTTGATATTGGCAGTTACCCTAGCTTTAGCTAGAACTAGGCGTAGTTTGTTTGGCATCAATCGAAAGCTGGAACCGTCATAATCCACTCGTGTTATACATGTGGCCGAATCCAGTGCGTGCGCGCGTGCATTTCATTCTAAATCCCTAAAATATTATCAATTCCTCTGTACTGTGCATGCTCTCTCTCTCTTCTCTCTCTCTCGATCAGCAATCCACTTCGCGGATTATAAATAGCACCTCGCCACCACCGCGACACCTCGTACCCATCCTCTCCCAAAGCTACTGCTAACCTACCAGCTGATTACAGTTCGAAGCACTTCTCCTCTTGCCCTTCGACAACGCAGCATAGTTTAAGATCGATCGATGGGGATGAGGCGCCACAATAATATCTCTTCGCCGCTTGCTGCCCTTGCCCTGCTTCTCCTCGTCTGCTCCTTCCACTGCGCTGCAGCTGCTCGCCTCCTGCCAACCGCAGACGGCGTCGAGGCAGCTGCAGATGGTCTGGTGCTTCAGGAGGGCAATGGCGATGAGGTCTCCGAGGTGAGAAGATTTGCCTAAGTTTGATACTACCTTCGTTTTGAGAAATCCATTCGAAAGTCAGAGGTTAGAGGTAGGCAACTTTAATTTTCTTGTGCAATATATACAGCAGATGATGGGAGCAGCAGAGGAGGCGGCGTGCGAGGACGGGAACGACGACTGCATGCAGAGGAGGCTGCTCCACGACGCGCACCTCGACTACATCTACACGCAGCACAAGGGCAAACCTTGAAGAAGAAGACCTTCGTCTGTTGGGCTAGCTGGTTGGCCGGACAAGTGCATGCTGGAGATTAAGTTGACACAAGGAATCATCCATATAATAATAATAATAAGAATAATAATAATATATCCAATCTACCTGCTGTTTTTGCTATGTCCGTGATCCATTTAGGAATATATGCGTGTGTCGCATCTGTCTGTACATCTCTAAGAGTCTAATATACCGCATGGTATCGATCGTTTTCTTCGAGTGTATGCTTGCTACTGTTCAGAGTGTGCAGTATAAGATGGTGAAGGTGACGAAGGATCTCTGTCTAGCTGGCTGGCTAGGTCCATATGTACTAGCATGCAATGCAAGAGTGCTTTTCTGACTAAGTTAATTAGGATTAGTAGTCTGGTTTGGCATGATGTGAAGCTGTGAACGGACAAGCGTATATCAATATGCGTATGTTTCCTTGTTGTATTAAAGAGTGCCTGTATGCATACGCACTTGCATTTGTTTTCTGGCGCATCACATGTCTGCCTGCCTGTGACCCCTGTGAGAACTGTGATGAATCCCTGACTTCCTTGCCTATATGTATACTAGCCACGTAAGTAAAAGAGATAAAAATTTGCAGAAAAAAGAAAGCGTAGGTTTTTTCGTAAAAAATCGAGGGCTTTTTCGCAATAAAAGGAGAGTGGAGGGGTTTTTCGTAAAAAACTGAGGGCCTTTTCGGAAGAAATAAGGGCCTGTTTGTAATTACAGGAAACCGCGGGTCGCTACCGAGCAAAAAAAAGTATGTAGGGGCTTTTTCGCAAGAATCTAGAGATCTTTTTGTGAAAACTGGGGATCTAAACGTAATTACCAAATCTTTACGGGGTTTTTCGCGCAGGCTAACACGTGGACATCCTCTCCGGCCGGAGAGTCCGCGAGGTGTAATATATATAGTATTTCGTCCTCACCTCTGCTTGTCCCCAACGTACTTTCTCGAAGAGAACAACCAATTTTTCTCTTAGTTCAAGAAGACAGCCACTGCGACGATCTGGCCACAGTGCTTTGGGCTGGTTGCATCGATCGTATCTGCTCTCTTAGATTCCATATGATGAGATGAGACGATGGTCACAGCTCGGAAAAGTCAACACCGTGCAGCTATATACAGTCTTTTGATGAATCAGAGCTGACGAGGAAAAGGGCGACATGCAAGATGCTCCCCAAATGCGACGGCAATGATTCACACAGTACTCCCCATAAGCCACTTCTTCCGGCTTATGACTGTGTCAAATGGGTTTTGGATTATTTGTAAGAAAAAGTATGGAGTAACAGAAATTTACATGTGATTTTGTCCGATATAAATAAAGTCGTTATAGTATGAACTACAATTAACTTATAGATTTATCTTAAAAAAATACTTCTTGTGAAAGTTAAGGGTGTGTCTAGACATCATCCGGATGTTTTCTTCCTAACAATCATCCAAATCGGAGACGTTGGATTAGAAATCCAACGTCCTTTTTTTTAGAGGGAGGAGATTTTTTTTGGAGGAGGGAGAGATTTTTTTGGAGGGGGTGGGGGGAATTTATGGCCATTGGATTTTTAATCTAATAGTTATAAATTTGGATGATAGTTAGGAAGAAAACATTCGGGTGATGTTTATCAATACCCGAAAGGTAATTACCATAGGAAAAACTAAAAACAGTTTTTTAAAAAGCTTTTCGCAAAGGCGATGCTATGGTAGCCGGGAAACCCTCCAAACATTATTTCGAATCCTCTGACGTTGGCAAGCGGACTGCAGAGGGACGTTGATGAATCTGAGCCGTCCGATGGAAAAGCAGCGGCCCAGATCGAATACTGTAGCGCTACAGTATTTTGTACAGTACGCTACAGTAATTTTACTGTAGCTTACTGTACAAAATACTGTAGCACTACAGTATTTAATCTGGTCCGCTGCTTTTCCATCCGACGGCTCACATTCATCCAACGTCCCTCTGCCGTCTGCTTGCCCAACGTCAGAGGATCCAAATTCGTCAAAGACTCAGTGATGAGATGAAACATGGGAGTACCAATACCAACACCGTTGCCAAGCCTAGCTGGCTACTCGAGCAAAGGCAGCTACTGTCCGGTGACCTGATGGATTCCAAGGCATATCGATCCACTTGCATTGCATTGCTGCATGCATGAGCATACTGAGTCACTGACTGACGGACAGATACAGAAGTAGTAGTGCCCACTAGGTTCTCTCTCCTTTTCTGGATATGTTTTGGGTTGTGCAGAGTGGACAATAGTGCCCACTCCATTATCTGATCAAGCTAAGCTAGTGATCAGTACTGTGATTTGATCTTAGCTGCATCTGCTGCTGGCTATTATAGATTAAACTACTGGTACAGTAGCACTAGGCTACTAGCTACTCACGTACTCCTCTATCCCCTGATCAACTCGGCTTCGGCTTCTGGCTTATTTTTCACTATTTATAAGTTTTGTCTTTTTCTGAACTTTTGACTTTTTGTTGAGCTTTTTTGCCGGTTCTTTTTTCCCGTATTTGTTTGTATTATACGTAATGTGCTAACATATTTTTTATTTTTAAAATTTTTAAAATTAATTATGCTAAATAAGCATCTGTCAGCTACAGCGCTTTTTTCAGTCAACTACAGTGTTTTCAGCCATAAGTCACGAGCTTTTCAGCCGAACCGATCACCACCTATAGTGCGCACGTGTGGGCTTAGTAGCTGCTCGGTTAGACTGAAATAAGCTAGTTTATGATTGAAATTGTACTGTAGCTGATAGTGGTTTATTTGGCATAACTAATTTTAAAATATAAAAAACAAGTTAGCTCATTATGGACAATGCAAACGAATACGGGAAAAAAGAATCATCAAAAAATCAGAAAAATACGAAAAATAAATTAGAAGTCAGAAACTCAAACCGAAGTGAGCAGAGGCTTAATTGGTTAAAGCAGCGCGTGTCAGCTTGTCGCACTACATATGATTTACAGAAACGCTCGCTTTAGTTGCTACTTTTCCCAGCAATTCAGTGTGCAAACGAGGGGTAGGCCACTTGCACGTTGCAGTCGGAGGGAGCACTTTTTGCCTGCACGACAGCATGATCTTATGATATATCGCCTCGTGCGCACACACCTGCTTGCGCCGTGTCATACATAGATCCGTGAAATGTCCGGGAGTCAAAAGAGTCATCAGCTCGGTCAACCTTAGGTAGAATAGAGAAGTATAGGATACCGTTTCAAACGATTTTAGCTACTAACTTTTTAATTTTGTCTTTTTTATTTTTTTATGAGATTTCTGTTTTTTCTTTTTATTTTTTTATATTGTCTATGATAATACATTTTTTTTAAAAAAATTAATTACTTAAAAAAACTAACAGTCGCTACAATATATTTTCACAATGAAGAAGATCAGAAATCATGACTTATAAGTTGATTGGAGCACGGCATAGAGACAGATCGATACACTGTTAGGATGAACAGAGGTCAACAGTGGCAGCTGGCCATGAGTGTCTGCCGGTTTGGGTGACTATAGATCTTACCAAACAGCGGTGGTCGGCATGTGTACATCCTTCCTTCCACATGTAATGTAGTGGTTGCAGCGCCCGCCGCAAAGTACATAGCCGCCCGGTAGAGCACAAGCGGTAGCCCCGCCGCACGTAGCAGGTGATCGACACATGCGGATGAGTTTACACACGCTGACCAAAATTATTAAGGCCCCTTTTTTTGTTCATAGTCTATAGTTTTTGTTTATAACTGATAGATTTGATGAATAATATTAACTAATAGAAGTTGAAACTAAAAACTAAGTGAAAAGATGAAAAAAAAATGAGACATTAGTGCTATCACTTGACAACAAGTGTACATATATTTGAGGTCACTACAAGGGGACACCTTATTTGCAATAAAGGCAAAATCGTTGTACACAGCCGGCCGGAAGAGCACAAGCGGTAGCCCCGCCGCACGTAGCAGGTGATCGACACATGCGGATGAGTCTACACACGCTGGCCAAAATTATTAAGGCCCCTTTTTTTGTCCATAGTCTATGGTTTTTGTTTATAACTGATAGATTTGATGAATAATATTAACTAATAGAAGTTAAAACTAAAAATCAAGTGAAAAGATGAAAAAAAATGAGACATTAGTGCTATCACTTGACAGTAAGTGTACATATATTTGAGGTCACTACAGGGGGACACCTTATTTGCAATAAAGGCAAAATCGTTGTAATAGACGTCTGTTGTTTTGACAGCTAGGACGCGGTTTACGCTCTTTTTATTGACTGCGACGGTGGCCAGACAAAGCGTGTAATGTCAAAATAAATAAACAAATATATCCATCAGGTGGCAGGTATCATACGGTGTTACAAAAAGAAAAGGTGGCAGCTACGACACTCCTAGACTCCACACCAAGGAAAAATTCTATTGTATACGGATTACACTATTTAGTTTGTGTAACAAGTAAATGAGATGGTGATATGTGGCAAAATTACCATAGCAGCTATTTTAAAAATATTTTTTGTACTGTAGCAAAAATTAGAAATATTATTTTCGTACGGGCTACAATTCTGCCACAATGTATTGTCACACGTGTCACCACCTCATTTGTTCGTTACACAAACTGGATTGTGTAACCGGTATACGATAGAATTTTTCCCACACCAAGAGCGCATGTTGGCCTGCATCACAATTCAGAACTTGCAGTAGCCATTAGCTCAAGTAGTACCATATAACTCGTAGTCGAAATAAATAGAACCGTTTTTTTAAAGATAATTCTAAATTATTTTTTAGATCTAAAATTATATATGTCACCCGTCGACGCTTTACAGTCTATTAACTTCTCAAAAATAAAAAGATAAAAGTCATGAGTTGTAGGAAAAAAACATATGCAAACACCCCGAAGAAACTATATATAACCTACACATAGGGTCGCATACATGTATACAAGGCAGAATGAGGCTAGCTAGTTTAATCGCAGCTTGGGACAAAAATTTAACAGCGTCCTCCCGTGATATACAACACAACCGACTCGGACCGCACGACGGCCGTGTAATGCACGACCACGTGCTACGTAGGCGCAGCCGGATTTCCTGTTCCGAGTCCGAGTCCGAGTCCGAATCATACAGTGCAGCCGGATTTCCTGTGACTAAACTATCCATGCATAATCCGTCGATCATGCTAGAATAATCTTATTCTAGTCGTAGGGATTATACTCGTCGTTGTTGAGTCTATGTCCGAGTTTAAATCGTGTTTCCGTTTTCAAATATGTTCCGTGTGGTCGTAGATTCGGTGCCATTGTCGAGTCCCAGGGCAAGTTAGACGTGAGTCATTCTCGGAGTCGTAGTCGAAAAGTCAGGTATAAAAGTAGAGTAATGTAGTCGAGAGGAAGCAACGAGTTGAGACGATGTAGTCAAGAAGAGGTGTCGAGCACGAGGGCGATCGGTGTGATCGCAGACGATCGGTGTAATCGCAGAGCAGAGAGCGATCGGTGTGATCGCAAAGGAGAGGGCAAGCAGTGGCCAATGCAATCGGTGTAATCGAGAGAAAGGGAAAACAGAGAGAGCGATCAGGGTGATTGTAGCGATCGGTGTGATTAAGAGAAAAAAATAAAGAAGAGAAGAGCGGTTTGCTCCGGAAAATCTATCAAGTTCATCGTGTTCGCAGATGTGGTCGTAAACGGAGTTACGACTATAGCGACAAGCAGAGATGTCCGCAGGTGCTGAAGACGTGGTCGTAAAGGAGTTACGACCATGGTCACAGAGCAGAATACGTGGTCGTAAGCGACCATAGCAGGAAGGCGTGGTCGTAAAGTGTTACGACCACAATAGTTGACAGAGCCTTCAACGTAGTCGACAGAACCACTGCGTGGTCGTAATCGAGTTACGACTACGGTGATCGACCGTGGTCGAAGGAAGTACAGCACAGCGACGGTGAACGTGGTTGTAACTTTTGTTGAAGTTATGACTACGTGGTCAGAGCAGCGAGGCGTGATTGGAGAGGTCACAACATGTTCGTAGCGACTGTCAGCGTAGTCGGAGAACCAGCAGAGCGGTCGTAATGACTTAGGAGGTGGTCGTAGCCTCTCCAACGTAGTCGTACAGCTGCAGTGGATGGTTGTAACGGTTACAATGTGATCGTACGGTTTCTTAAAGTGGTCGCAAGACTTCAACAGATCATATATTCATATGGTGGCTATTGGACGCTGACAAATCGATCTATCGATCGTGCACGTACAAGAGCAGGAGAACGCACGCAACGTTACCACTGCCACGTTCCCCGTCCATCGAGCTAGGCTTGTTCCACTATGGCCGCCGACGACAGCTTGGAACCCCGAATCGCTGACGTTGAGCGGCCGATCCTTCTCCTTCGGTCACTTCAGCGTTTGGAGATAAGAGCTCCGAATCGCTGACCTTGAGCGGCCGGCGGCGGATACTAGCAAGGCTGGCCGTGCCCGAGCTAGACGTGGGATGCATCGATCAGCTCGATGAGTCGTACCCAGGCCCGTTGATGAGGGCGTGCGACCTGGGCGATGGCACAGGACCCCCAAATTGGTGGGGCCCCCAAATTTGATGGCTGCTTGTGTTAATCTTGAGGATGCACTTAAGAATGGAGAACACAAAGATATTGATGGACCGGAATTGTTTGCGGAGTTAACTTTCATCCAAGATTTACTTGCGGAATCTATGGGTCCTCTTGATATTCTGAAGTTTTTGAAGAAGCGCCCCTTTTATCCTAACGCTGTTATTGCATATAGAATTTTGTTAACCATTCCGACTGTTGCATCTGCGGAAATGAGCTTTTCTAAACTCAAGTTGTTGAAATCCTACTTGCGTTCTACTATGACACAAGAAAGACTCAATGGGTTAGCGATAATAGCGGTTGAAAATGATGTCGTGGAGAAGATTAATTATGACGATATAATTGGAGATTTCATTTCAAGAAATACAAGATGTATGATGCTTTTTAGTAGAACATGAGGTTAGTACTATATTTTTTTGGTCTTAATATTTGATATATTTCCAAATCTTGTATGGAGTAATACATATTGAAGTTATATCTTACATGATTGTGCGATAGTATGCCTTAGTTATATTAGACAAATATTTTTTTAAAATTGAGGGCCTCATTTTGCAATTCGCTCTGGGGCCCCAAATTTCTGGAGATGGCCCTGGTCGTACCGCAACGGCGGCTTTGGAGGAGTCCCTGCGTCCGCCGCGGCGGTGGCTGGCCTGGAGAAGCGTATTCATCACGGACGATGAGACGGATCAGAGCTGCGTCGTCGCCATGGAGGACGTTGTAGCCAGCGACGAGCTAAACGAGGCAAGGAGCCGAAGCCCTAGGAGCAGTCGGATTACGAGGTTACGCTACTGGTGTTGAAGCGCTTCGCCTTTTTTTACATCCTCTTGGATACGACCAAAAACATGATGCACCCCAAGCGACTTGAGCTAGTGAAACAGCGAAAGCCAATTGTTTGTGGAGTACCCTGTGAACGATAGAGGAAACTGTTTGTATGTTTCAGCCACGTCTGAGCTGCTGCACTATGACGGCCATGTCCAGCATGACGAGTGCGAAGATTTTATTCAGATTGATGAGCCAGGGGAAAGGAGCTAATTCTTACCAAGTACACACGCAGGTGGCGCACACCGACCATGTTTACAGTCCTCTAGTTCTGTTCCTACGACCGGAAGAAGACGGGTCTGTTCTTTTTTATGATGTGGTTGATAGTTTTTGACTATAATTAATTATTTTTTGCTGTGCTTTTTGAGATGGTAGCGAACGGCGAAGACGCTACTGTGAACGACATATATAGTTTGGGAGTGACTATTGCACAGGCGACTGAATTTTTTTTATCTTTCAGTCACTGAAGTTGCACTCTGAATCACCTAAAGTTGCAGGTGTTTTTTTGGAGGGGGGATGCAATTTCAGTTGATTGAGAGTGCAATTTCAGGTCACCTGAAGTTGCACTCTGAATCACCTGAAGTTGCACTCTGAATCACCTAAAGTTGCACTCTGAATCACCTAAAGTTGCAGCTGTTTTTTTGGAGGGGGCTGCAATTTCAGTTGATTGAGAGTGCAATTTCAGGTGACTGAAAGATAAAAAATTTTCAGTCGCCTGTGCAATAGCAAAACTGATATAGTTTTGGGCTCAAAAAGCTGTTTGGGGAATCCACTAAACTAAAAACCCAAAAGGTCAGGAATGACACCTCGCACCATGAAGAGGAGGATCATGATCTCGGCGCCGACGAAGAACGATTTGCCCCACCTACGCCTCTCCTAAGCTTCCCACACGCCTTGCCTTTCTAAGTCCAACATGTACTCGAGGTACTCAAAGGATACTCGAAGCCTACGACTACCGATTGCAAAGTCTATAACTACCAATCATCGACTATGCACTATAGCTTCCGACTATCGATCAGGTACTGTAGCTACAACTATCTGTGCTCATTTTGCCATGCTCAACCTGCCGTGGTCAATTCGTCGTAGTCGATTTGTCATGGTCGTTCTGTCATGGTCATTCTGACGTAGTCAATCTACCGTGGTCGATCTGCTGTGGTCGTTCTGTCATTATTGATCTGCCATGGTCGATCTGCCGATCGGACCGCCCAACACAAGATCGATCGGACTACCGATTGTGGTCCACGCCTCCGACTATTGTCCGTGGTTGAAGCCTGCCGGTCAGATCATCCAATACAAGGCGGTAAGACTGCTTAATCTGAATATTCCAGCAAACAGCCCAAACAGAATGCAGTCTTTTGCAAATTCGAATAACCACTTCACAAAATTTGCAATGGTTCATCGCAACATTATCCTAGACCTTCTCACACGATCCTTCAAAATTGGTTACTATATAAAGTCAAGCCATAAGCCCCAAAGAACATATCCGACATCAGCGTGACGCCCTGCTGTCAAAGGCATAGATTCTACCAGAGTTGCCTCGTCAAGTGGGCAGGCGCTTAGCCGCCTTTGCCCGCTCCGCCGCCATGTGTTGCCCACCAAATGAGAGCAAGTTGTGCCAAAGGCATAATAAGACCTCACTTTTTTTTAGATAAAGGATATAAAATCCGGTCTCTATATCCACAAAGGATATACATAGCCAAAAGTTACACGAGCTCTTAGGCTCAAAGCCTCAAAACTGAGGTACATAAAACAAGATGAAAGATAGCTTAAGGACTATGAAAAAACTGGAAAGGCTAAGCTTCAGCACTTTTTCTCCGTCCTTGCTTACAACCAAGCCTCTAACCTCATCCGACCGTGCCGCCCAAACTTCGGTCTGCTTTGCGTGAAGATGGACCTCCGAGGCGACGTCTCCAAGAAGGTGACGAGAGTCGCCTACGCCGCCCGCCTCACCGAGGCAAGGCTTTCACCTGGAGATTAGTAAACATGAGAGCTACGTAGCGCCACGACACACCTCCAGGAAGGATAATGGCACCCGAAGGCGTCATTGATGTCGAGACCGGTAAAAACACCGGCAAGGCTTTCGCCAGCACATCTACAGCACCCCCACGCACTACCCACACGCAAAATAGACCGCCACCAACACTCCGGGGCTCTGCACGCCTCAAGGCCATGACATAGCCACCCTTGAAATTCACGACGAGCTGCTTCCTGCAATGTCCGCCATTGTAGAAACCACTATGCGACGACTAAGCGCCACCACTGAGCAGATCCAGGGACATGAGCCACAGATCAAACCTACAGCAAAACAACGGAAGGGCCTGACACAAAACTTTCTGAACGCCTTACGGAGTCTGAACGACACGTGGATCACCACCGCCTTCTTGCTCCCGGCCGCAACCAACTGGAACTCGGAGCTGATGAAGAGGACCTTGAGGTCGTTCTTGAGCTCCTGGTTGCCACTCTCCAAGTCGAAGAACTCCTACGCGATGGAGTCCACAAACTCCGAGGGCTCGGGGCCCTAGTCCTCCTGTACCTTCCTCCTCACCGCGAAGAAGAGCGGAGGCGGTGCCGGCGAAGCGGCTACGCGCGCTCTCCCGTCTCTCTCTGCCAGCGGAGAAAGAAGCCTGAGGGAGAAGCCGGCGCGGGCGGGCGCGGCACGGCGGACAGAGCCGGGAGACGGCGACGCAGGCGGGCGCGGCACGGCGGGCGGAGCCGCCGCAACACCGATTTCTCTGCCGGGAAGCGCACGAGAGCCGCCGCCTCCGGGCCCGACGCCCTGCCGCCCGCTTGGAGCCGGCCGCCGTCCCAATACCCCGCGCTCGAAGGCGACCGCACGAAGCCGGTCGCCGCTTCCGCTCGATCCCGCCGTCTCGAAGCCACCGGCCCGCCGCCCGCCTCCGGCCCGAAACTGCCGGAGCCGCACCGGCTGCCCACGAGCTCGGCCGCCGCCCGCCCCTACCGCCTGCTCTCTTGAGCTCCTCGCGCCGCCAGGGAGCCGGCGGCTAGGGTTTAAAAGACACATCTAACAATTACAAAAGGAATCCACGGGTGGGACCCCCTCCCCCCTCGACGCCGGCGAGGCCGCCGGAGGAGGGGGAGGGGGGCCAGATCTGAAGAACGAGAGGAGGAGGTGAAAGGTCGTGGGGGAGGTGAGAGGTCCCGCTTCTGCTGTTCCCACTGGTTCAATAAGACCTCACTTAGGTTTACACTTGCAGAAGTTGATTGCATTTTCCATGTATGATTTCTCTGCGATATCAAGTAGCACATTGTTTGTTTGTTTCGTTCATCTGGCAATCAATTTTGTCAACAGTGGTAGTATTCTTCTTCTTCATGAACATGAGACTATGAATCTGAATTACACGGCTTTTATTTGTTGGAAGCTAAGGGTGTGGATCGTATCAGTGACTCCAGAAAATAATCCAATACAATTTTTTTTTTGCTTAACATGACGTCTAGCTTCATGCGACCAAGTTGACCAAAAGAAATTGTCGAAGCAACCCGTAAATACACTGAAGCGAACTCACGAGTTTTAGCACTCAATTTTACTTGATTATGGTCTCAACTACAGTTTATTAACAAGGAATTTTTGCAATTTTGTACACGGCGTTCGCCAACAAACCAAAAAACTGATGTGAAAAAACATGATGATTTGTATTCTCTAGGCCGCGCCAAGAGTCAGCCCAATTTCGTTTTGTGCCACAGGAGCAAGGCCCAGCCTAGCTAATTACGATGGTTAAATTTTGGGCTGGCCTGCTTTTGGGGACGTAGAAAGCCTGGGCATTGTGCCAACATACTTCAAATCTGCCAACTATTTAGGCCCAGCTTGTTTCGATTTGGACTTCTGTCTTTTTTTTTTACTATTTAACAATTTCATTTTTTTCTGGTTTTTTGGCTTTTTTTGAGGTTTTTTGTTGGTTCTATTTTTTCTCATATTTGTATGTACTGTCTGTGATGGGTTAACCCGTTTTTTCTATTTTTAATTTTTTAAATTTAATTACAACAAATAAGCCACCGTCAGCTACAATATTTTTTCAGCCAACTACAATGATTTTTCAACCAAAAGCCACTAAAAAATAAACCCTTTTTAGCAAGGCCTTAGACCATGGAGGTGAGGACCGAGCAAATGGTAAGCTTCTGTCGTGCAAGTAGTTCATCAGAATTCGATCTCTAGATCGCCCCAGATGTCAACGTAAGTGTATTTAGCGGAAATATCCGTGTTTCGTGAGATACTAGACAAGGTGTCGCTTGGTTGAATTGAAATAAGCTGATTTATAGTTGAAATTGCACTGTAACTGATGATGGTTTATTTAGCGTAACTAAATTTTAAAAAATTAAAAATTAAAAACAGGTTAGCCTATTACGGACAATACAAATGAATATGGGAAAAAAAGAACCGGCAAAAAAGCTTAAAAAACCAAAAAGCCAAACAAAATGAAATTTATGAATAGTGAAAAATAAGCAAAAAAACTCAAGTCGAAACAAACGGAGCCAAGATTTATCTAGCGATATCCGCTTAAGTCCTAATATGTGTTACAGTAGGACACACGTTTATGTGCGTGTGTACGATATGATGTGAGTGTAGTATGCATCCTCCGTTGTAATTAAAAAAAATTAGACCATAGTTGTTTAACGAACAGGACCCTTCTTCTCCGGAGCAGTTTCTGAACTCTAATCCGAGTCGGCGAGTCCGACTGTGTATGCTACGACCCGCCGTGGCAACCTACCCGCTATATATTTCGTCCCACGCCCCTTGCAGCAACTCTCCCGATATATACACGCTTCTCAGCGTACGATATTGATAAGGACGTGAGCGATCATCCTTCCCAGCCCCAGGCTTCCAGTATGGCCGGCGAGAGCAGCTGCCCCGCCGAGGCCGTCATGGCCGAAGCCAGCGACAGCCATGGCACCGGGCATGCGTCGGCTCCAAGCCGTCGGTTCGTTGATGAACCGCGCGACGATCACTTGTTATATCATCGTCACTATTCCGACCTCGGGGTTGAAGTCGGCGATTATTTGTCCGGCGAAGATGACGCCGTTGATTTGACGACGCTGTCCCCCGGCCGCAGCTACACACCGGATTCCTACTCGCACTACGATGAGCTCCACGACGGCTACCATGGAGAGCTTTCGTACAGTTACGATAACGTGGGCGCCGGGGGCTTCGAGTTCCCGCCAGCTTACGACCGCGTGATAATGCAGGCCGCCGAGATGCAGAACCAGCAACGACGTCGTCCTAACGAGCGCCACCACGAGCCCGTGGAAGCGGCGATGCGGCTTGGCGAGCTCCACCTCGCGCCAGTGCAAGCGGGTGGGGGAAGCGCCCTCCAAAGGATGGCCGGATTAGCATCGTACGGCAACGGCGGCTTCGGAGCAGTGCCTGCCTCGGCGGCCTCCGTTGCCGCGCTGGAGAGGCACGAGTACGCCGGCGTCGGCGGAGACGAGGGCCGTGGCGCGGCGGAGTCCGCTGGATGCGTCATCTGCATCCAGGACTACGAGGCGGGCGACGAGCTCAGCGTGATGCCGTGCTTGCACAGGCACAGGTTCCACCGGAAATGCCTCGCCGAGTGGCTGGCGCGCAGCCGTCTGTGCCCGCTCTGCCGCCACGCGCTGCCCGTCCAGGAATAGGATGAGAACTGAGAGTGTAGATCGGATTCTGGGTCTAGCTCTTCAGCTACGTCTTTGGTGGCTGCCTTTGTGTAGTGAGACATTGATCCATGTTTGCCTTTTTTCTTCTTCTAAAGATATTGTCTGAATATGTGATTTTGATTCACCACTGCGGTTATATACTGTTCGAGTGTCTATCTGGTTTTAGAATTACAGAACTGACCTTATCGAAATTAAAAGTATCAACTAAAACAACATACAGACATGAAGCGCTTTACCGAATTACTAACGGATCTGAGGGCTTATAATTTTGACACGCATGGTAGATTTGCGATGTAGTTAGGGTCGAAATATCAGTTTGGTTTTGTAGGTCCTGAAATCCTGATGCCTAAGACATTTCCAATAGTGTCTCTTAGCTATACTACATCACAAATTTCTATGTAGAGAAGAAAAGAGGTGAGGAAAGAGAATATGTTATCTCTTATATAAGAGACAATCTGAGTACACAAACCAACGTAAATAATAATAAAGTGTGAGGGAGAATGTGATAAAAATAATATAAATATTATTGTTTTTTTGGAAGAACTGGTTGAAGAGAGGGATTGTAGACGGGGACGCCGAGGTCGCCGGCCAGTGGCAGTAGGCGAACGGGCGACGGCGATCGCAGATCGGAACGGAGGCGCGGGGGAGGACGGGAAGTCGATTCGAGAAATTAGGTTTCGCTCGGCCAAATTGCCTGCTCATGTCGTGCGGCGCAAGAAGAGCCCATTGGTTGCACTTGGATACGCCTTCAGGAGGAGAAGGTGCAATGCGAGGAGTACGCCTCCTACGGCAAAATCTTCGCGCGAAACTCAACCCAAACCACACATGATCCCTCGCGCTCGCTCCACAGGAAAAGGGAGAGAAAAATCCCCACCTCTCTCCACCCATGCTCCTCCTCGCTCCGACCCCGCCGGCTGCCGCTCGCCGGAGATCCGGAGGCACCGCTGTCCCATGCGTCCGCTGCTCGAGCGTGCGCGAGCTGGAGAGGTCCGCGAGCCCTCGTCCTGGCGCGGGGCTGCCGCCGCTGAGGGAGGCGAAGCGGGTGGTGCTGGTGCGGCACGGGCAGAGCACGTGGAACGAGGAGGGACGCATCCAGGGGAGCTCCGACATCTCCGTGCTGACGCCCAAGGGCGAGTCCCAGGCCGAGACCTCCCGCCTCATGCTCCTCTCCGACTCCTTCGATGCCTGCTTCACCAGCCCGCTCGCCCGCTCCCGCCGCACCGCGGAGATCATCTTGGCCGGACGCGGCGAGGACCTCATCCCGGACTCCGACCTCCGCGAGATCGACCTCTATTCCTTCCAGGTCGGGGGCTCTTCCGTTTGCTGGGTTCTTCGTGGGATGCTCGTAAGGTGTTCGTTGGAAGTCCTGAGTGAATTTTGCGATTTGCAGGGGCTGTTGAAGCATGAAGGGAAGGAGAGGTATGGGGTTCTTTACCGGCAGTGGCAAAAGAACGCGGCCAACTTCAGCATTGACGGGCACTACCCGGTGCGGGAGCTGTGGGACCGTGCGCAGAGCTGCTGGGAGAGGATCCTGGCACACGAGGGCAAGTCGGTGCTTGTTGTTGCGCACAATGCAGTGAACCAGGCGCTTGTTGCCACTTCATTGGGTAGGTGCTGCTAGGTTTTGATGCGGATGTTGTAATGCTGAGGGTATGTTCGCAATTGATGTTTGGATCCCTGTGTTTGTGTTTAGGACTTGGCACAGAGTACTTTCGGATTCTGCTTCAAAGCAACTGTGGCGCTAGTGTGCTGGATTTCACCCCACAGACTAGTGGAGGCCCTCCAAGTGTATGCCTTAACCGCTTAAATCAGGTAACTTCGTTTGGATCATTGATTTTTGCTTTTTATGAGTAAGATATTCTTTCAAAATGGACCTACTCCTGGCCTGGCCTATTTACATTAGTGCGAGATATTGCTACTTTATGTCAACTTCTAGATTAAAGAAATTTCAAGACAAGACAGAAATGAAGCAATCGAACAAACAAAACATGGGATTTAATCTTCTCCCCATGTTTGTATTTGGTACAGACCCCGAATTCTCCTGTTGCTGCAGGGAGTTCTGGAGGAAGAAAGGCGAGCAAGAGGATCATTCTGGCCTGTCAAGGGGCTACACAGAATAGTCCTGAGGTATGGAATCCCATTGTGTGTGCACGTGTGCATGAACAAATTTGCACTTGTTCTATGGATCACACCAACTTTTATTCTAGGATCTGATTTTGTAATTCCTGAAGTTACCTTAGGAAAATCGAGTGAAACAATCCAATTTAATCTATTGTAACCTATGGTATGAAAACTATGTAACTTAAATTTCCCTAAGAATTTGAGAATCCAGAGAACCACACAGTAAACCATTTGTAGGGTTTTGAGTTATCTATACCTTTTTTTGAAACGGAATTATCTATCTAATTTTCATTGCTTTGAGTTCCAGATTAGTTTAGCCGGAATGGGGTATGCACCACTGAACATGCTTGGGATTATACAGGTAATTCACTTTGTTTCTTACATCACCAATTTATTTCCAATACAACAACTGAGCCAATTTTTGGACAAATACTTTCAGTCTCAGAAGACTGCAGAACTACTTCTAGATCCGAAGGTGAACAGTATTCTCTGTAGCCCACAAGTTGCAGCTGTTGATACTGCAACTACTATATGTGAGGTGACTATAATCTGAACTAACCGTGAAGTTCAGTTAATTGTGTTATGTTTTATTCTACCTATTTTTCACCTGTCCAATCTGATCTCATGGAGTTCTTTGCAGGTCCAAGAGGCTGCAGATTGCTTAGGTGCTGACTGCGTGCCTCGCTATGTGGAAATGAAGAAATTGTTAGAACTCGAAATTGATGATGCCTTTCAAACGAAGCAAAAGGTTAGACCATTTCCAATTTCTATGGTTTATGATAAGCATCACACTAGCTTTACTAACACATAGATGATTTGAAGGTCTTTTATATATCTTGACAATTCGCATTTGCATCATGTTGCGACATCTAGAGTTCAAAATTACTATGAACGCATACCATATGTTTTTGCTAAAACTGTCTCATGTCATGTGCATACTGGCTGGTTACTTGTGAGCTTTTTATAACTTATTTTTTTTTGGCATTTTTGGGTGGAAAATAACAACTCGTTGCTTCCTTTTGACAGAGCTTTGGAGAAATAGTTCAGTCCGGTTGGTTGGACAGCATGGAATACAGAACACTAGAGGGATTATGGGCTCAATCAAAGGATGCATGGCAAGCCTTGCTAAATGAGTTGCCAGATGACGCTACATCTGATGGAGTTATTGTGGCCGTAGGCCATCCTGCCATTCACCTAGCACTAATTTGCCGGTGCCTTAATTTAACAATGGAGTACATGTCATCTTTTCATCTAGACGATGGCAGCATCAGTGTGATCGATTTGCCTGATGGACCAAAAGGAAGAGGTGTTATCAGATGCACAAATTACACAGCCCATCTAGGAAGATGGTCAATACCCATTACAAGAACAACAGAAAATGACGAAGAATTCTGACTTTCTTGGAGGTAACCTCTTCTGTGTTATTATGTGCCATGCTTGTAAATACCATACACTGATGTTGATGTACATATGATCTCAATATATGTATATAAATAAACATATTTTTTATATTATGTTAATGCCCAATTGCCCAGCATTAATGCGCTACTGTGCTTTTGTGTGAACCTCTCTGTGGTGACTGGTGAGCAAGTACCATGTAGTGATGTAGATCCAACAGTATAATTTGAAGCTTGCATCTCCTCTATGACACCAAGCGTGGATAGTTTGGGTAAATCTGTTCGCATGATGTCTGCTGTCTCAAGTGGTTATCAGTTGAAGAGAGTGACGTGGCTTCATGGACCGGGATGAGATGGTGACAAGCTGAACTCTTTTCGGCTTATGGTTTATTATATTCCTCAAACAAACAAATTAATAAACTTATGATTTATAATTTTTCTCAAATAATTAAATAAACATGGTAGTTTCTTTGTTGTTATTTTAAAGTATCTTATCAAAACAATTTTTAAAATAATTTATTAATATTTGATTTATTTATACAAGCGTTTACGCTATGTCTAGAAAATATAAACCGTTACACGTGACCTGATATTGCGATCGTAACGGGGGAAGGTGTTCACAGTCATGGGCATGACACGTGTCTTTCTCCTGCCACGTGTAGCTCTTCACCTTCGAGCAGCACCACAGGCTACAGCAACCCTCGAACCTCTACCGAGTTTGCTCCATTTCCCTAGTGTCCTCCGCTACGGCTTCTCTAATGGATTCACGACCACACGACCCATCCAAATACCACTACCGCTACCCCTTCTCGCCGGCCGCAGCCTCCGGCAATGGCCTCGGCACCGGCCAGGGGCAGCCAAGAGACCCAGCCGCCGGAGAGCCCGCCGATATGATCCTCCTCCTTGCTGTCCCGGCAGGCTGGCTCATCCGGCTGGCCGCCTTACTCGGCGAGCAAATCGCCTCTGCCATCCTCAGCCTTGTCTTCCAAATAGCCGTCCTCATCGGCGATTTGCGTGCCGTTCCTGCATTTGCGGCTTCTCTCGTCCGGCGCGCCGCCTTTGGTCTGCTCGCCGCGGCGTGCACCTTTGCAGTCCTCGCTGCGGCGCTCGTTGTCTCTCTGCTGCTCGGCTTTGTCCTCGTCCGGCACTGGGTTGAGGAGCCGGTGACTGTGCGCCAGCCGTTGTATTTTGACTACACCGAGGCGCAGCCTAGCGCCGCGGTGGCCCTCGGCGGAGCGCGAGGTACGGCGCTGCCGGCAGGGCACTCCGTGAGGGTGTCCATGGCGTTGCTGCTGCCTGATTCCTACCACAATCGTGAGGTCGGCGTGTTCCAGGTATACATGCTTATAAACTTCATTCCTAATCCAAATTTCTTAGAACTACCCAATTTCTTTACTAATTCGCCTTTCTTTTTAAAACTAACTTTTCGTAGATCAAAGCAGAGGCGATCTCTCCAAGTGGAAACACCATAGCATCAGCTACGCAGCCCTATATGCTACGGTACAAGAGTTCTCCAGTCCGGCTTGCGCAAACCGCTCTCATGTGTGTGCCACTCGCGATGGGCATAGGCAGCGAGAGCCAGACTGCAACACTCGAGCTGTTGCACTACAGGGAAGGCCATGGCCATCACAGGAAAGCAGGGCTCCTCAGGGTTCTGCTGCAGCCAAGAGCTATGACAGTGGAATTGCCCCAAGTGTACAATGCTGAGATCGTTGTGCAGACAAGTCTTCCATGGGCAAAAGAACTGGTGCGCAGCTTGAAATGGACAATGTGTGTATGGGTGTCCTTCTCTGTCTATGCTTTCCTCATTGTTCTTGCCGTTTGTTGGGTCCGCCCCGCCGCATTATCTTCGTGGGACAGGAGATTATCCGATCATCAGGCCAATGGGAAGGCAGTTTGTAATTTGGGTAGAAGAGATATAGGCGAGAGCTCATGTAGGGAATTATCTGGAGGTGCTGTAGTGAAGTGGAGGGACAGGAGAAGCAAGAGGAAGGCACAGCTTGGGACTCTACATGGAGGCCGGGTGGAGCTCATGTTCGCTGAGGATTCAGCTTCTGGTGTTGCAGTGGTGGAGACTGGTGAGGTCATTGACGATCCTGGAGAGTTCATTTGCGCTCAATCGTCAGTGACTGAGTTCAATTAATTCGGTCAAAGAAGTTGCTATGAAGTTTGTGTTTGACTCTTAGGTCCCGTTTGGCACAGCTCAGCTTCACTAGTGAAACTGTTTTTTTTGTTTCAGCTTCACGATCAGCTTCACCGATGAAACTAAATCTGTTTTGAAAAACTGTTTGGCAAAACAGCTTCATGCATGGCTGAGAGAGGGCAATTGTCTAAGATGCCCCTGTCTACCTGACTTGTTCTAACATTTGGAGTTGTATGTTTGTATATGGTCATATGAATTAAAAAATAATATATTTGAATGAGTATGAATTAAAAAATTAAAATAAAAAATTAAAATCATTAGGAAGTAATATTAGTGTCTTGTTTATGTTTCGTAGTCAAATCATTAGGAGCAGTGAAATTTTGGTGAACGGGATGGACTAGTGGCAAATGCGTGTAATTTTGGTGAACCAGAGAGACAGTGGGTTCCTAGGACTGCGGGCCTGAGGGAGAGAGCTGTGAAAAACTACTTTTTTCAGCTTCACCTCTCCCCATTCCTTTGTGAGAGCAGAAAAAAGGAGCTTCACCCATGAAGCTGTTTGCAAAAAAGGTATTTGGCAAAAAACAGCTCATGAAGTTGTTGGTGAAACTGTGCCAAATAGGATCTTAATCGCAGCTTGTTACGGGCAACCTTTTGTGTATGAGATCGAAAGGGCTTACATATGAACAGACAATGCATATGATAGGGAAAACATGTGTTGATGGATAAACTGCACAGAGTTCACGAACTTTTGTGTTTCGTATTCATGTTGCTCCCATCCTTACTTGTTTGGGCTACTTATGTTTGTAGGGAAATTGTGGTGTGTCTCTTTCATCGTTAAAGACGCACAGAAGAGCATGGAGCAGCATGCTTGTACTTCTACAGGCCAGTATTTCTTATCTACATGCTTTGCTTTTTCGGAGTGTGGTTTGTATTTTTTTCCCTGAGGCGAATTTGTGTCTAAGAAATTTATTTAGCGGGTTACAATTATTTTTGTTAGTAGAATGAGTTGGTGTAGAATATAGGAGCGAATTATTAAGAAGGAAGCGTGTAAAACCCTAAACCTTAATTGATTTTGAAGTTGAAAGGTAAATTTAAAATATACAACTTAGTTTGGAAATACGAGACCATAGATGTGTAGAGCTCGTTAAGTTAATTCTGCTCAGTTCGAAGTTTGGGACAAGACTTTATAGATACGTGAAGATTATACAGCTGTGTCTAATCAGAAAAAGGGGTTGGGCACTCGGGAGAGCTTTGCCAATTTGAGAAGATAAGATCTAGAGTTTGCGGTGGGGGAACAGGTGCTCTTGAGAGTGTCTACTACCAAGGCCATTGTGTGATTTGGTATCAAAGGGAAGTTTAGCCTAAGGTACATTGAACCATTTTCGATAGTGGCATGTATTGAGAAACTGACTTATCGATTGGATATTTTTGAGTCCATACGTGTTGTGCACAATATGTTCTATGTCTAGTGTCAAGGGAGTATTTGGAAAAAAATTCATAGCACAAGATATCATTAGAGCCATTGACCATCGAGTAGAATCTCACCTCGAGTCCTGGCCAACGTGGATTGGGGGGGGGGGGGTCAATGAGTTTTGAGGTGCAAGACATTGAGGAATGCCAAAGTGATTTGGTCGCATCAAATAGAGCGGGAAGTGATTTGGGAGTTGGAGTAACACATGAGTTATGAGTATTTGGAGTTGTTCACGTCGGGTCATGCTAAAGTTTGATCGTTGTCCTGATTAGATTTTGTGTAGAAATGTGAGACGTACAATTCAAGGGACGTATAAATACAATTCGGCGGAGCGTGAGCCATCGCCATGTGCCAGTAGGTTCCAGTGCTAGCGTATGTGTGTTTTTAGCATTTTAGCACATTTTGAGACTGTATTTATAAGAATATCAGTATGCGTGTGACAATAGCAAAAATATCCATTTTACCACCCAATCAACGGGCGATAGTGCCATGGATGTGACACCTGGTCGAAGGAGCCCCGTGGTCGTGTGGCAGGCACTTGCCGCCCGGCAACCATGCAGCCAAGTTGCTGCCGCCTGACCACCGTGTGGCAAAGGCGGTGTCATGTGGTCGAAGAGCTGTGATCGAAGTGTGTGGTCGAAGCATTGAGGTTGAAGTGTTATGGTCGATGCGTCATGGTCGAAGTGCTGTGATTGAAGCATCATGGTCGAAGTGCCGTGATCGAAGTGTCGTGGTCAAAGCAGTGCGTGGTCAGGGAGAGCGAGCCGCCCCATGGCTGTGCGACTCTGCCTTGGCCGCACGGTGGCCAGGCGGCAGGCGCCTGCTGCACTGCCACGAGGCTCCTTCGACCAGGTGTCACCTCCATGACGCTGTCACTCGGTCATCGTACGGTAGAAGTGATATTTTTACAATTGTCACATAACTACATCTATTCATACAAATACAGATTTAAAACATGCCAAAAGTATAAAAAAACTCGGCATCTCGTGCCTCTCTCTTTCTCCCTAGATCACCTTCCGTCTGCCCTGGACCATCTTCTCACCTCGCCTTTGACTACCGACGGTCGCTTAGGCGGGCTGGCTGCCTAGCTCACCGATTTTGGTCATGGTGCGGCGACGGGGCTCCACCTAGCGCCTAGGCCCACCTAGGCGGCCGCCTAATATTGCCTTCTTGAATAATGGTTGCCGCTTAGCTCGCTGTTGGTTGCCTTGTGCGCTGAATTAGGTTGTGCTGCCTCGCCTCTAAGTCTAGCTCGGCATGGGCAATCCATTTTGCCCCCCTCACTAGCTGTCGTGGCTCCCCTCACTGGTGACGAGCCATGCTCTCCTCGATGGGAGGAAGGAGCTCTATAGCACTATTTAGGAGTAGTTTAAATTCTTGATTAGTGCTAATGACCATTGTTAGTATTAGTTAATCTCCCACTGACATGCGGGCCCCATGTTATTTAGTTGCTAACTTTATGATATGTGTGCCCCAGCCCATCTAAATCTCTATTTAAAACTGCTTAAATGAAGAAGAGTCACTGATAAGTGGGCCCTATTTCATTGTGCTCTACAGTACTTGGTCCCACTTATCAGCCCTAGACCTTTTCCTTTAGAAAATTATTTCAAAAATAAATTTAAAAACCTAAGGGCCCCATCTGTCAGTCTCTCTAACCTTTTTCCATAAAAAAATAATTCAAAAATAAAATTAATTTTGGTGAACCCCATCTGTCAGTGAGAGAGAACTCTCAACTCTGTTTATTTTGGGATTTAATTCTAATTTAAATTTTGAAGAGCCCATTCTCACTCATTTTATTTCCAATTAAATGAAACTTGTTTCTAAATTAATCTAAATTCAAGATATATCTAATGGTAGTAAAATTATTTAATTTGAAGTTTATTTAAATTTTCATTTGTATTTACTTTGTTTGCTTGCGTATTTATTTGCCTTTTGTTGCGATCGTCCGAGTAGAGTACAAGGACACGAAAGAGCTGCGATTCGAGTCAAATCAAGACTTTCAAGACCAATCTATTTGTGAGCCATATGAGTCAATGCTTTGATCAAACTAAACCTATATTTTTATGCAAATTATGTTTGTTTAGATTATCAAATTGCATGCTTTATTTGTTATGCAAATATATGTTCATCTTAAGGTTATAGTTACATGCCTATTCAATATTGTATTATTATTACACCATCCTTTGAATATTTGAATCACACAATCCTTGTCACCCTAGAAACTTAATGGTAACTATACTAGCTATAAGTTGTATTTAATCATCATGTTTAGTCTTGCTTAAATATAGGGGGCATTAAATTATCCTATCATCATCTTTCAATCATAAAACTAAATTTTTGGGTAGCCATTGGAGGGAAATGGCTGGTGTCGTGGCTACAGGCCAAACAGTAGAGAAGGGGACTAGTAGAAGAGGAAGAGATGAGCTAGATCTATGGGAGAGTTGGTAAGAATGAGAGGATGTCCCCCCCTTTGCCCCTCCTGGGGGTTTATATATATGAGTGGGGTAGAATGGGAAATCTCCATTCTACCCCTTAGTACTTACAAAGGATGAGGGTACACTGGTATATTTACACTGGTATATTCCTCTACACGATTGGGCCTATTACATGTTGGACTAGTTGCACGGCCCAGTCACAGGGGGTTGGGCCACCCCCACAACAGTACTCCCTCGACAGCAAGCGCTGAGGTCCCGATGGACGAGCTGACGTGATCAACCATCCCAGCCCCCCGTTCCCCGACAGCAAGCGCGAGGGTGCCGAGTGGTGAGCCGTTGCAACTGGTAGCTTGTAGACCCCAGAGGCAATGCCTACGAAGAAATCAGTGAACTCCTGCGCTGAACCCCGCGCCGTCCCGCCGGGGCGATGCCTACAAGGCGGACGGCGGAGTTCTGTGCCGGAGCCATGCCGTCCCGCCGAGGCGATGCCTACGAGGCGGACAGCGTAGTCAAGCGCCGAAGACGTGCCGTCCCGCCGAGGCGATGCCTACGAGGCGGACGGCGAAGTCGAGTGCCGAAGACGTGTCGTCGAGCGCCGAAGACGTGCCGTCCCGCCGAGGCGATGCCTACGAGGCGGACGGCGAAGTCGAGCGCCGAAGATGTGCCGTCGAGCGCCAAAGACGTGCCGTCCTGCCGAGGCGATGCCTACTAGGCGGACGGCGAAGTCGAGTGCCGAAGACGTGTCGTCCCGCCGAGGCAATGCCTACGAGGCGGACGGCGAAGTCGAGCGCCGAAGACGTGCCGTCCTGCCGAGGCGATGCCTACTAGGCGGACGGCGAAGTCGAGTGCCGAAGACGTGCCGTCCCGCCGAGGCAATGCCTACGAGGCGGACGGTGAAGTCGAGCGCCGAAGACGTGTCGTCGAGCGTCGAAGACGTGCCGTCCTGCCGAGGCGATGCCTACTTGGCGGACGGCGAAGTCGAGTGCCGAAGACGTGCCGTCCCGCCGAGGCAATGCCTACGAGGCGGACGGCGAAGTCGAGCGCCGAAGACGTGTCGTCGAGCGTCGAAGACGTGCCATCCTACCGAGGCGATGCCTACTAGGCGGATGCGAAGTCGAGTGCCGAAGACGTGCCGTCCCGCCGAGGCAATGCCTACGAGGCGGACAGTGAAGTCGAGCGCCGAAGACGTGTCGTCGAGCATCGAAGACGTGCCATCCTGCCGAGGCGATGCCTACCAGGCGGACGGCAAAGTCGAGTGCCGAAGATGTGTCATCGAGCGCCGAAGACTTGTCATCGAGCGTCGAAGATGTGCCGTCCTACCGAGGCGATGCCTACTAGGCGGACGGCGAAGTCGAGCGCTGAAGACGTGCCGTCCCGCCGAGGCAATGCCTACGAGGCGGACGGTGAAGTCGAGCGCCGAAGACGTGTCGTGGAGCGTCGAAGACGTGCCGTCCTGCCGAGGCGATGCCTACCAGGCGGACGGCGAAGTTGAGTGCCGAAGACGTGTCCTTGAGCGCCGAAGATGTGTCCTCGAGCGTCGAAGGCGTGCCGTCCTGCCGAGGCGATGCCTACTAGGCGGACGGCGAAGTCGAGCGCCGAAGACGTGCCGTCCCGCCGAGGCAATGCCTACGAGGCGGAGGGTGAAGTCGAGTGCCGAAGACGTGTCCTCGAGCGCCGAATACGTGCCGTCCCGCCGAGGCGATGTCAAGGTAAGGAGGCGGAGCCGCCGTTCCCCTACCTTCAAAAATAGTGCCCGCGGAGAGCGGGCGCTTGCGGCGTAGGCCGAGGGCACTACGCACGCCGAGGTAGGGAGGCGACACCGCCGTTCCCCTACCTTCAAAAATAGTGTCCGCGGAGAGCGGGCGCTTGCGGCGTAGGCCGAGGGCGCTACGCACACAGAGGTAGAGAGGCGACAGCGCCGTTCACTACCTTCAAAAAGAGTGCCCGCGGCGAGCGGGCGCCCGTTCCCCTACCTTCAAAAAGAGTGCCCGCGGCGAGCGGGCGCTTGCGGCGTAGGCCGAGGGCGCTACGCACACAGAGGCAGGGAGGCGACACTGCCGTTCCCCTACCTTCAAAAAGAGTGCCCGCGGGGAGCGGGCGCTTGCGGCGTAGGCCGAGGGCGCTACGCACACAGAGGCAGGGAGGCGACACCGCCGTTCCCCTACCTTCAAAAATAGTGCCCGCGGCGAGCGGGCGCTTGCGGCGTAGGCCGAGGGCGCTACGCACACCGAGGTAAGGAGGCGGAGCCGCCGTTCCCCTACCTTCAAAAAGAGTGCCCGCGGAGAGCGAGCGCTTGCGGCGTAGGCCGAGGGCGCTACGCACGCCGAGGTAAGGAGGCGGAGCCGCTGTTCCCCTACCTTCAAAAAGAGTGCCCGCGGAGAGCGGGCGCTTGCGGCGTAGGCCGAGGGCACTACGCACGCCGAGATAAGGAGGCGCAGCCGCCGTTCCCCTACCTTCAAAAACAGTGTCCGCGGAGAGCGGACGCTTGCGGCGTAGGCTGAGGGCGCTACGCACACAGAGGCAGGGTGGCGACAGCGCCGTTCCCCTACCTTCAAAAAGAGTGCCCGCGGCGAGCGGGCGCTTGCGGCGTAGGCCGAGGGCGCTACGCACACAGAGGCAGGGAGGCGACAGCGTCGTTCCCCTACCTTCAAAAAGAGTGCCCGCAGGGAGCGGGCGCTACGCACACAGAGGCAGGGAGGCGACACCGCCGTTCCCCTACCTTCAAGAGCTATGCCCGCGGGGAGCGGACGCTTGCGGCGTAGGCCGAGGGCGCTATGCACACAGAGGCAGGGAGGCGACACCGCCGTTCCCCTACCTTCAAAAAGAGTGCCCGCGGGGAGCGGGCGCTTGCGGCGTAGGCCGAGAGCACTCCCTGGTGCAATGCACGCGGAGGCGCGATATCCAAGTGGTGCGCTTACTTAATGCGAGGCACTCCCTGGTGTCTCGGCCACGTCACAATTTTTATACTCTGTAGAGTGCGTGGGATCCACATCCACGTCTTATTTATACTCCGGAGAGTACGCCTAGGGACAATGTCCATGCGTGCGCGGCATCCGCGTCTTGTTTATACTCCGTAGAGTGCGTGCGGAGGCGGACCTCGCGCTACGTCTTATTTAGAGTCCGCAGACTGCGCGCGGAGGCAAGCCTCCGCACGTTGCGGGCGGTGAAGGTGCGTGCGGAGGCGGACCTCGCGCTACGTCTTATTTATACTCCGTAGAGTGCGTGCGGAGGCGTCCTTCCACACGTCTTTGTTTATACTCATACCCGTGGCTTTGCCCACAGAGTAGTTTTATCCACAGAGAGTGCGCGCGTGGACGCGTGTCTTTGTTTATACTCCGTAGAGTGCGTGCGGAGGCGGTCCTCCACACGTCTTTGTTTATACTCATACCCGTGGCTTTGCCCACAGAGTGGT
Organism: Dendrocalamus latiflorus; assembly: GCA_017311315.1. Taxonomy (NCBI): domain Eukaryota; kingdom Viridiplantae; phylum Streptophyta; class Magnoliopsida; order Poales; family Poaceae; genus Dendrocalamus; species Dendrocalamus latiflorus. The sequence goes on from CM029635.1 coordinate 1,921,635, forward strand.
TTTATCCACAGAGAGTGCGCGCGCGGACGCGTGTCTTTGTTTATACTCCGTAGAGTACGCCGAGACGCGAGGCCATCGTGCGATTTAAATAAAAAACGTGGACCGAAACAGAGGCAGCAAAGAAATGGCCGAAGACTTGCGACAACAAAAACGCTCCACAATGGTGTACCCGGAAAGCATTAGATGCTACGGTAGCCCAAAACAAGCCAAAGCCGGAGAAGTAAATACGGCCAAATCAAATGCTCTTAGGCCGGAACTGTAGCCGCGATACACGGAACTGTTGCCACGCACGCAAGAAACATAGCGGCAATTCTTAAAGCCTCGCACGTAATCACGTGCTGTACGTACCAGGCGAGACGGTGGACGGCGCCAGCGAGGTGGAGGCTACGAACATCGTAGTGCAGACTCCGCACAGCTCGGCGAAGCCTCCGGAAAACTTGGCGGAGACTCCGGGGGCGTCGGCGAGGGTTCCAGCGGGCTCAGCGGGGACTCCGGACGACCTGGCGGCAAATGCTCACGACGTGCGGTGCGAACCCCGCGCGGCGGCAGACGTCGGCGGTGTGGGGTAGGTTGAGCGTGCGGATGAAGATGCCTTGCTGTCCTCACGCGGTCATCCGAGCGGAGGCATAGCCGGGACCGCGGCGCCGCGAGCAGTAGCAGAAGCACTGTCGTCGCCGAGGACGAGCTCGCTGCATGCATGCGCTAGGTGATGTTAGCGTAGCTGTCCGTGCATGCACAAATTCTCTCTCCCGCCGCACACGTCGCAGGTCGCCGCTGCCCTTCCGCGTCGGCCTCTGTCGCTATCGCCGACTCCGCGCGCACGTCACTCTCCATGCCGGCACAGGGCCGCCCGGAGGCTGAGGCCGCTCCCCTCCGCGTCGCCGAGGATGTGTTTCGCTCGCCTCCGCGTCGCCGAAGCCGTGCTTCGACTTCCGCCTGCCTTCGCGCGTGGTCGTGGATTCCTGGATGCCGCTCAGCTCCACGTCGCCGAAGCCGTGCTTCGATCTCCGCCCGCCTTCGCGCGTGGTCATGGATTCCTGGATGCCGCTCGGCTCCACATCGCCGAAGCCGTGCTTCGACCTCCGCCCGCCGCACACGTCGCAGGTCGCCGCTGCCCTTCCGCGTCGGTTTCCTCAAGTCTTCGGCCATTTCTTTGTAAGTCTTCGGTTTCCAACATGTAATAGGCCTAATAGTGTAGAGGAATATACCAGTGTAAATATACCAGTGTACCCTCATCCTTTGTAAGTACTAAGGGGTAGAATGGGGATTTCCCATTCTACCCCACTCATATATATAAACCCCCAGGAGGGGCAAAGGGGGGGACATCCTCTTATTCTTACCAACTCTCCCATAGATCTAGCTCCTCTCTTCCTCTTCTACTAGTCCCCTTCTCTACTGTTTGGCCTGTAGCCACGACAGCTGATATATTGAGATAACTTAAAAATTTGCTTTATATATCTAGGTGGATGGTAAGAGGGTTGATGTGGATGTAGAAAAAGAAACTGTGGTTTGTGGTAGCACTGTCTAGATAACTCTATGGATTGAATTTATGACGATCTCCTAATATAAAATAGTCAACCACAAGTCTATAATGGGTATGACCTGGCTAACTAATTTGCATCCAACAGTGCGGGTTGCACCATTGGAGTAATCCACGGGTCATGTCACTAATTTTAAACCACTGTGGACATGAGTAGTGTCACTGGATTTAAGCTATCGTATGGTACAAGAGAGGGTTTTGGTGTGGTGGACGTAACCTCACTAAGATGAAACCTTAGCGGTGTAACTTACACTAGGCGATGCAGTGTAAAGGCCCTGTGGTAATATTCTTGATTCACATATCCAAGAAAATATGTAGAACATAACAAGTTGATTATCTCTTGTAGGAAAAGTGTACGAACTTTATAGAGTGTAAATTGTTCGAACAGTCGTGCCTACGGTCATGGACAGCATGGGAACTTATTCAAGTTAGTATCTATGTCTAAAACTTTATGGGTAGGATGAAAACTCGTCGGGTGAATGTAACTCTGAATTTAGTTTGCCTTAGGTAAATGTAATCTAGTGATGATAATGGGTGGATGTAACCCTGGTATCATAAACTAGCATATGGTGGATAAAATTATGTAACAGGTGGATGAAATGATTCAGTGATGTATTGAATGGTATTATTTATATTACGTATGAAATGATTCAGTGATGTATCTGTGAATACTATCTACTGATCTACGGAACAGTGTAGTGGTTTCACAGAGAATTTTGGATTGGCTAAATTCGGGTCCGACAACCAAGGGGGCTTATGATGTAGCGGAAACTTCTTGTGTTGATCAGCAGGTTTATATTATTTTGAGCAGTTGCAACTTGAAGCTAGCATGGGGCCATTCCAACTACACCAGCATAGAAGAAGACAAGTTCATTTCCAATTGGGAGCAACCTGCTATCCTCCTTCCTAGTGTTCGCCGTATGCCTTCATTTGGAAATCCCAATTTGCATGCATTGCTGATGTTTCTCTTCCTTTTAGTTTGGTAAGAGCAGAGAAGGCTTTGTAACTTGTCCTCAACTGCCTTGCTGCTGTCACTTAGTAATATATCTTCTCTCCAACTGCGTAATATTATCTTGTCAGCTGGTTCCATATTAGATTAGAAACAGAAAGGCCTCTTTTGTCAACTTGCGTTTGCTCGTTTATAAAAAATGCATTGTCAACTTGTTCTAGTTTAACAAGAAGAAAAGAAACCATGTCCGATGTGCATAATTCATCTATCTGTTGGTCAAACATACAAGTATACGTGCACAGCAGCATCCAACTGAATTAAATCATGTAGACCCTTCTGTTTGAAGACCCACATTATCTGGTCTATCATAAGAAGGAACTAACTAATTTGCAGTATTAACAATTGATTTCTGTTTTTTTCCTGTCGTTGAAGGGTTAAGGGTTGCTGTCTATTGTTTTCAGGGATCCTGCTTCCCTTGTTTTCAGGCGAGTGCCTAATGTCTGCTTTACCAGGTGTGCCGTATGGGAGGACTATTTTATCTAAAAACAAAGTCAACAAAGCATGCACCGATTTTATATGGGAAATTTGGATATACCCCGTTGCTTAGTGCCTATTTTAGAGAGATGCCACTCTTCGATTGCCTTTTTAAAATATACCACTAGCATATTCTTTTACAACATGGAGGGCAGTTGGCCAATAGTATCCTTGTCACAAGGATTTACCGACTAGAGTTTTGTAGAAATGATGTGCTCTACAGACTCCACCATGTATTTTGGATAGGAAATGTAAACCATCCTTTTGAGATATACATCTCATCAACACTCTGTAAGCTTCTCGTTTGTAGGGGATACATTTGATCAAAGTGTATGATTTGACTTTTCATGCTATACAATCAGCCTCTACATCATCTTCAGGAAATGCCCCATGCTAAAGATATTCATAGATTGATGTCATCCAATCATTGTTGGGGTTAATCTGAGTGACCTCCATTGGAGCGTCTTCGGACTACAAAGCGCTTGTCGAGTTGCTCAAGATATACTTTGGGCATGACAGATGATCTTGAGAAAGCCATCCATGCCAACTAGTCTGCTAAAAAGTTTTCCTTTCTAAGAATGTGTTGGACTTCGAAATTGAAGAAATGCTTTTCTAGCTTCCTTACTTCCACAAGACCAAAAGCAATTATACTCTTTCTCTATTTGATTCACGACTAGTTGAGAATCAACTTTCACTACTAATCTACAAGTCCTGAGCCCTTTGGCTACTCGGAGCCCTACCAGAAAACCTTGGTACTCTGCCACATTATTTGTAGCAGAAAAGTTTAACTGGATGCCATATTATTTGTAGCGAAAAAGTTTAACTGCATAGTGTATTTTATGTTTTCTCGGTCGTTGGATGTTGTCACGCTCACTGACTAGAACTGCAATGACTGCTTGTGGTGTATTAGCCAAGTGCAAGAGCAAAGATTCTCCTGGTTTTGGAGAGACAAAAACCAAGGTACTTGTTAGATATTCCTTGAATTTTTCTATGGTATCATTGGCCTTTTTAGTCTACTCAAAACTTCCACGCTTCTAAAGAAATTTAAAGAAAGGCAATCATTTTTCTCCTAACCATACTATGAAATAACTTAGCGCTACCATACAGCCGGTCGGTTTTTGTACTTCCTTCTTTGTAGTCGGAGGACACATCTGTTCGATGGGCGCTATCTTCTCTAGATTTGTTTCTATTCCTCTAACCGAAACTAGGAAACCAAAAAGCTTCCCAGAGAAGACTCCAAATACACACTTCTCTGGATTTAACTTAAGCTATGTCTTCTTAAGTTAGAGAAAGTTTCCTCCAGGTCGGAGGTATGATCTCCAATGTTGACACTTTTTATGATCAAATCATTAACATAGGCTTCTAAGTTACTACTAATCTATAGACTAAAGGTTTTATGCATTAACTTTAGAAAAGTAGCACCAACATTTTTGAGACCAAATGGTATTTTCACATAACAAAAAGTTCCATATAGAATGGTGAATGAAGATTTCTCTTCATCATCTTTACTCATGCTAATCTGGTGATACCCAAAATATGCATCTAAAAAGCTTAATAACTCACTACCCATAGTAGAGTTAATAATTTGATCAATGTGAGGGAGGGAAAGTCATCCTTCAGGCAAGCTTTATTAAGATATGTGAAATTAGCGCACATTCGCTATTTTTCATTACTTTTCCTAACCATTACTAGATTTGGCAGCCACTCTGGGTGGTCTACTTCATGAATAAACCTAGACTTGAGGAGCTTGTCAACCTCTAATTGGATTGCTTCTTTCCGATCAGGTGCAAAACATCATAGTTTTTGCTTGAGCAGTTTCTTGTTACGCCGAAGTGCTAGCCTATGCTAGATCACCTCTCTAGGGACTCCGAGCATGTTAGACGCCTCCTATGTAAATACATCTGAGTTTCTTCGAAGGAAGGAGATGTGCAATTCTTCCTGTTTGGGATCGAGTCCTACCTCGACCAACAACTTTTGAAATGTTGCACTTCCATTGTCAAGTCCAAGCGGAGCCTTCATAGTTCCCATGAACTATCTTTGTCAAGAGGTACCTTGTTGACTTGATCAGAGGGTTTTGGAGCCACCTTTGGCCTTGAGTGTTTTACCTGTGTAGGAGATTGGTTAGTATTCTTAGTTGGTAATTTATTGATCAGCTTCAGGGACTTATGATCACAAGCGTAAGCCATTTGTCTATCTCCTCAAACCAAAATTACTCCTTTTAGTCTAGGCATTTTTAGATTCTAATAACCATAATGTGTGGTTATTCGAAATTTGGTTAATGCCGATCAACCAAGGATCTCGATGTATGCGATTTCAAAGTCTACCACATCAAATGAGATTCTTTATATTCGGAACTTATCTGGACTTGCAAATGTAGCCGGTAGGGATACTTGTCCTATTGTTTTGGCTAACGATCCAGAGACTATGCCATGAAAGGCACATTTTACGAGGTTCGTTTTCAACTTAGAAACTTGCATTTCTTCTAAATCTTCCATAAACAAAATATTAAGAGAACTACCTCCATCTACTAAAATTTGATTAACCTTACGGTCATTTACGGTAGGTTCTATGACAATAGAGAACCTACCTGGTCGAGTCAAAGGAATAGGACTGTCTTGTCGGCTAAAGGAGATGGTTGTCTCCGACCACTTGGATGGCTTGGTAGTGATCAGTGCTTCAGTGAGGTTCACCTCCCGTTACATGGTCTTCAGATGCTATCTAGACTCATAGAAGGAGGAGTCGTTGAAGATCATGTTGACGGTGTGCTGTGGCTCCTGATAGTCCATTTCTTTATTGGCATCCTTACCCTTCTTGGAGCTCGGTTCTCCAATCTCTTGAACGAACGGGAAAGAATGCTTACCTGAGTAATAGTCATCTAGCTTCTTTTGCCAGGCAGGATAGTTGTGTAGATTATGCCATGCCGCTTGATGGAGCGGATCAACATTTTATTCTTCTTGGATTCGTCTATCGAAGCTTTTGCCTTATTCCAACTGAAATAATCCTTCTTGTTCTTAGTGTACTTCTCTGGAATCGCAAGAACTTCTTTGGTGTTGGGTTTGCAATTCTTCTTACCTTTGGGAGACTTCTTGGACTTCTTCTCTTTCTTCTCTAGGCTAGGTTGAGGAATCTTCTCTATCCAGTTGATGGCCTTGTTCTACTCAACCGTTTCACTAGCGGTTGCATACTTATCGGTCATGTCGAATAGTTCGACAATTGTCTTCGAAGGGTTCATTACAATGTCCTCCGTAAATCATCAGTTCCTTAACCTAGTTTTGAATGCCTGGATAAACAAAGAATCTGTGAGCTCTTGGATTGAGTTATGAACCTGATTGAACCCCTTGATGTACTATCGCAAGGTCTCGTTGGATTCTTGTTGGATTCGGTGAAGGTCATCTTCCTTCCTAAGGCAGTCGTATGTCCCTCAGAAGTTAGTGATCATCAGATTGTAGAGCTGCTCCTAATTATAGATTGATCCTGCCAGTTGCTTAAGTAACCATAATTGGGTAGAACCTTTGAGTACTGTCGGTAAGTAGTTCACCATCATGTTGTCGTCACCTCCAGCAGCCCTAATAGCATTGGTACAAATCTATAGAAATTCTAATGATTTTTCTTACAATTGAATTTGAACCTTTTCATCTAGCACACCACTTGAAGGCCTACCGAGAAAGTCCAACAACCTGTAATCAAGTCATGGCACCTTCTCTGGAAAGGAGTCGGATTGTAATTAGTCAAAGACCTATTCCTCTTATATTTGTCATGGAGTCGGACATTTACATTGTGTCTCCAACCAGATACATGGTTCAAATGATGTCGAAGATCATCCAGACTATATCCCTGATGTCATCTTTTAGGACAAGGGGGAGGAGTTGCTTCATTCTCAAAGGCCTTCCCTCCTCATGACCTCCTTGATGGAATCTCTGAGATGGTATTCGGCCTGCTGATAGATTAACATCAGCCTGGCCATATTGGTTTCTATCATGCATAGAGTCTACAGAAGAAGTCAGAGTATGGCTTTGACAACATCTTTACTCTTGGTACATCTCTATCCGATGCATGGTTTGTTGCAGAATCTCTGATACCTATCCTGCAATGTGAGCATACCTGGTGTATCTACCAAAGCAGGATCTGGGTTGTTCAGAATATCATGAAGTCACTATAGTTCTGGATAGTAATCGAAGGTCTTGGAGCGTGTCTGCCAGATGAAGGGGTATGATGACTCAAGATTCTCACAAGTTCCCTACTCGTCCCACATTACTCATCAAGCATGGAGAGTTAGAAGTAGGTGGATTAGATGGTCGATGTCCACCAATTCCATTGTTTCCATTCCCTCTGGGTGGTCCAGGAGCGTTCACACCATTCCGACCAGTGGGTCGTGGGGAGTCTACCATGAAGAAATTGGCATGGGATTTGCAACAATATCTTTGATTGCATTAGCTTTGTGTTTCCAACATAAATCTCCCAATGAACTCCCATTAAAACTGGGGGAGAGCCTTCCATCAATTCGGCTAGTAGCCTTTATGATGTTGAACAGTTGGAGACCACTACCTCCAAAAAGTCGTGTGGTAGACTCAACCTGATATGGTGGATTACAGATCAGATGATGAGCGTTATTACCTTCTCATGGCTTCTCACCAGAGGCAACTTCCTCGACACCGTGACTAGGTGTCATTCAGCTCTCGCTACATGTAGGAGTCATTAGCGAATAGCGATCACCCACGGTCGAATTGAGAGCACTCTGGCCCTCGGGTTGTGGCGCTGCGCTCTTGTCGCCATGTTGGCTGGTTAGAAGTATTGGGCTTGCCGCATTGCTTGGGCATTCCGACAAGGTTGGAATGATCAGATCCCCAAGTGATGTTGATGATGGGGGCAACGTGTCTTCTTCCATCCGATCAATCTCGTTGTTCTCAGGGATGGGTGAGCCTGGGATAGAGGATGACGATGAAGAAGCATTGTGCTCCATGGAGTGGATGCATGCATCCAAGATGAGGACATCCTGATTGGACCAATTACATGACCATGAGCTAAAAAGATTAAACGGGTGAATTAACTAGCCCAAATCTATCTTCTTCCCACTGCTTGGAAGATTGTTTGTCGATTGATCCTGTGTTGATTGTTGAATTGATTGTCGAATCAAATTGTCCTTCTATCTTCTCTCGTCAACCCTTAAATGCCACCCAAGGGGCACTAGTATACATGTGGGGGAGATGTCCCATTGAATCAATGCTTCCGATCGGAGGGGAGGTTGCTATCAAAGAGAGATACCCGAAGGTAACTAACATTCGGTAGTTGTTAGTGAGAGCTAATCGTGCAGCACAACTGCATGTCTGTGGTTGTCAGAGGGACAGGGCTGAGACATCATGCTGTTTGGGCCAGATAGAGCATGTGTCTCATCCGTCACACAAAAGGACTTCCTTGAGAGCGGGCCCTCAAACTAGTTCAGGAATCCTCCAAGTGGTCTACTGGTCGAGAAGAGTGTAAAATGATCCTCCGACTTGAGTACTCAGGGAACAATTATAGGAACCTTATGACCACAGAGGTCTTAGGGCCCTAATTAAATATTAAAGCCATATTTAAGGATTTATTCAAGCTTCATCAAGCTCTTAATTAGTTAATGATTAGCACTAATTAATTATAATTAGTACTAATTAAATATGATTAGCACTAATTAAGCATGCACGGTAGCGCACAGTAGTCAGTCGGCCTACTACCACGCTTGGGAACTCGATAGGTCACCTGCCGAGCTAGGAGAGCTCGGTGGGTGCCTTTCGAGCTACTGCAGCTCGGTAGCCACCTACCGAGCTGCCGAGTTCGATAGGTCTATGGAGGGGGCCATATTTGCAAAAATGGACGTTTGATGGCCAAATTTAGAAAAAAAGTGGATACAGTAACATTTATGTGAATAGTTTGATGCCTTTGCCACCATGGAGCTACCACGCTCATCGCCCTGCCCTCATCACCTCTTCCTTGCCTCCATGCTGGGTGTAAGAAGTGAATAGTAGTGACTGAAAGAAGTAGCTTTTAAAATGAGGGTGCTAACAGTGTCAAAAGTTGGGAGAGATGCATGTGCGAGACGGAAGCGAGATGAGTGGGGTGCGTGATGCGTCCGTGACCCCCTGTTTTATCTCCGAAGCGAGATAGGAGCGAGAGGAATGGAGAAGCTGCTTTAGAAAGCTGAGTGTTCGTATTAGCTTTTGCCTTCTCTAAGCAGAAGCCAATATGAACAGACCCTCAGTCAGCAAGAAGTAAGGGCAATTTAGTCCATACAAAAATGTTGCATGGTGGCGGTGGAAGTTGATGACGAGCTTCTCTGGCAAGTGTTGCATGGTGGCGCCACGAGAGTAGAGCTGGGCGAGGCCGCAGAGAAGGAGCAGTCGCTTCTCACCATTGGTGCATGAGAATGGGTCACGGGGGAGCGAGTTCTTGAATTCTTTGATGGCACTGGTGAAGTTGCACCCTAGCTGCTACCACTTATTGGGCACCACCAGCGCAGGCGGAATTGGCTTGTAGGTGCACAATCTCCCCGATAAGCACTCCAGTTCCATTGCCATTCTTGGAGACTTGCTTCTTCGGCTATTAAATCTTCACTTTCAGGGGGTAGATTGGCAATATAATTGATGCAAATGTAGTAGAACAAGATCTTGTTATTGGTGGTTCTTGGCTCTATTTCTTCTTGGATAATTGGACCAACTGATCGAACGAAAGAGATGGATTTTTTCGCTGGATTTTTTTGGTCCAAGCAACAGAATGGAGGGTGCTTGTCTAGAAGGAAGTGGAGGTAGGTGGTGTCAGTGAGGAGGATAGGGTCGGTAGCAGTCATGGACTTCACCTCCATGAGCAAGAGGAAGAATTAGATCGGGTGGATAGGAAGGCTGGGGAGGAGGAAGACAATAGAGAGGAGGAACAAGGGGAAATTTGGTCAAAAAAACTATAATGGCATATTTCAAAACTATGCAACTCTAGGGTTGCATATATCTAAATATAAACTTTGTAGTGGTAGATTTCAAAACATATAACTTTAGAGTGGCATATATCTAAATAACCTTTTACTATTTTAATTGAGCATTTTTAGCCTTATTCCACATGCCCCTCAAGTCAGATTGATTCAATGGCCCTGTTCTTTTTGGCTATGGCTGATGCCTTTTGGCTCTAGTGTAAGTGCTTGTACGAATGAACTGAATGCTGATAAACCAATAATCTATTTTAAAAAGCTGTCCCGATTAGCCGCTTCAAAATAACAGTGAAGAAGCCATTTTGGTTATTTGTTCAGAAAAAACATAAGTCATAAAGTATACGCCAAAAAACTAGACGAATCGGGCCTATTGTTTACAGCTTTTGTCTTCCGGCTTTTGACTTTTCTATAGTAACTAGCTTTCAAACAGAGTGTCTTTTCAAGACGGAGTTTACTAGTTAATTATAGTACACAATGTAGCACCTTTATTTATATCGGTAAGGACCGCATATGAGTTTCTGTTACTCTATAATATCTCTCACGAACAGCTCAAAAGTCATAGCCGCAGCCAAAAATCAGAAGCCACAACTATAAAGAATAGACCAGATTATTAATGGGCCAATGGACCATGAGCTTGTGCAATTCTGCAGCTGCAGCGCAGGTTCGTCCCATTAGTGCTTAATCCCATTAGTGCTGCCTATTACGTAATCTGGCACATTCTGTCTGTTAGTTAATACAATGAATTTAGCAAGAGTGGGGTCAAATTTATGATATTACGGTTGCATTTCCTTGCGACATATTTTATCTGCCATGTGTTTGGTGGAGTTTTGCAACTTAATAGCGATCAGTATCTAGTTGGTACCTTAAATGTTGAATCGCCTCACAATCGATATGAGCCGCTTAAAAAAATGAACACAATAGCCAAGAGCCAAGGTAGCAAGTTTTTGCTTCTTTTCTAATCCTTCAAGTTGCTTTCCTTGGTGTTGTTTATTCACTAGTTAATCCTCAATAATTGGGAGGTGAAACATTTTGATAAGGATGCTCATTTGGGCTTATGCTTTTGGCTTTTGAGCCTAGTTGGTATTGTTTGGTATTGTTTAAGTCTTTTTTCGCTGTAGCTGCCGTAAGATTTTGGCGTAATTAAATTTTAAAAAATTTAAAAGTAGAAAAAAGATTTTCTCATCACGGACAATGCAAAGGAATATAGAAAAAGAAAAATAAAAAAATCCTACAAATCCAAAAAGTAAAAACAAAACTAAAAAACTAGAAGCTAAAATCAAAAGTATAAACCAAATTGAGTAGAGCTAAATTTGTAGTTAACAAGGTGACAAACTTGCCATTGTATTCCACTGGATTTGTGATCTTGGGAGTAGTTGGTGTTGACGTATGCTTTGATGGAGGACCGTACTAGTGAGTTATGCATGCACCATCCACGATCCCTCCCCACATTTTTTTTCTCGAAACATACAGGTCCCTCCACCACAGATCAGCTTTGATCCAACACTTCACCCTGACGTGGCATTCATTCTTTTTATTTTGATCAGTTTGTTTTGCTTAATCTGTGGCTCCGTTTCGAATAGTTTTTGACTCCTAGGTTCTTATTTTTAGAAAGCAAAAGTCGATAAAAATATGTGGTTTTTTAACACGGGTTTTCCTTTTTCTCTCTCTCTCTTTTTCTTTATATTGTTTGTGGAAATATAACGGTGTTTTTTTATTTTTCCTTATTTTTTATTTTTGTTTAATTGAATGATTCAGAAAAAGTAACAGTCGCTACAGTATCATTTCAAACAAAAACCAAATGCCATATTTTTTAGCCTATTGGCTTCTTCGAAAGTCGAAATAAACGAGATTATTTCTTAAATGGAATTCTCTAAACGGCTTCTCAAATCCAAAACTATATACACCATTCATGTTACTGTCTCTACCATCTATAGCTATCTCAAAAACATAAATAAAAATCAACCGCCGTAGTCTAAAAAAACAGAGCAGCCACGGCTGTTTGGACCATGGTTGTGTCCCCCTAAACCTACGTTCCATCAGCAGAACAGACTAGATCGTGTTACATGGCTTGCACAGCCAGAGGTTTTTTTGAGTCAACAATGAAAAAAACAATCAAAGAAAGATCAAAGATGCCCGAATGGTTGGTTACTTGGTTTTTTGTTTGGCAAGAATCTGTCAGACCATTTGACATCTCAGAATTCAGGATTTGAGACACGCGAGTAGTTTTTGACGAATTCCTGAACCCACAGGATTGGAGCCCACGTATTATATTCTAATCTTGCTGACCATGAGTTAGGCTCTGTTTGAAACACTTCAATTTTATAGAAAGTAATATGAATCTTATAATTTATTTTTTTTAAAAAAAATATTTGTTCCATACTGGGCCTTAGTCTCACGCGACTCATGATCTCGTGAAGGGGAAGCAGGACAAGGTTGTCCAGAAACAGACAGTATTCGGTGGCATTGCGACCCTTTAGACATGCATTCTGCTGCCCCTGTTGCTTGAACAGTTCTCCCATGTTCCGTATGCTCCACAGCGCCTCTCAACTACTCAAAGAAACACCAGAATTCATCCAAACCAAAAAGGACCATCAGTCCACAAACTCAAAAGGAACAAACAACCAGAAAACACCAGAATTCATCCAGGGAGTTCAGTGGTAGCTCTAGAATCACCTTGGCTCAGAAAGAGAAGATCACGCACTCAAGATGTAGTTTGGGTGTCATGAACAAGTCTTTCTCACATCCCTCTTGGGTGGGCATCTGCCTAGCTTTGATTCAGCGAGCCCTTAGAGCTCCATGGAGTCTGACGGAAGGAATGGATTCCCTGTGGATGGTCTGCCCAGGATTTGGTGGTTGGATCGCTGGTCTGGAGGTTGAAGACGAGACTCTCCCGGATAGCTAGGCCACGTGCGAGCTCTTGGGCCAAAACAGTGAAACTTCAAGGCGGCAAGGCCCACTCAGACATGAATCCTTATAGTCCCTAGTTTGAGCCTAGGTGGCCAGCCTCCAATTCCCCTCTCCTCCCTAGAGACCTCAGCAGCAGGCGACTAGCGAGGTGGCGGCTAGGGAGGATCAATCCAGATCCAAGATCCCTCCCTCTATGCCTCTCCCTCCTCCAGGCGATGGCGGGGAGGAGTGATCTAGCCTCTAGGGCTCCAGGTGGCGGGGGGCAGTTTGACCTTCGACGCGTTGGAGCGGTGAGGCAGCGACCCGTGCAAGCGTTTGGCGAGGCAGCGACCAACTAAGAGGAGCAGTCTAGATCCCAACTTCCCAAGTCCCTGGCTCTCCCTCCACTCCTCTAGGGCTCTAGGCAATGGCTAGCGATGACATTCAAAGATGGCCTGCAGGCACAACCTTGCACCATAGAGGAGAAGGTGCTAAGCGCGTGCTACATTCCTTGCTTCTGGTGATTCCCCATTTCCCTAATTCCCCCTTCTCTCCCAGTCCCTGGCTCCCCCAATGCGGCAATGCCCAAATCCAAATGGATAGATCCCAATTTTAATTTTGCTACTTTTGTTTAGGCTTTAGCAATTAGCATAGATATAGATTTGGGCTCCCTTCTTTTGGACGTATAATTTGGTTTTCTACAGTAACTAGTTTTTAAATAGAATATTTTTTTAAGGTAGGGTCTATAAGTCGATTGTAGTAGACACTGTGCCGACTACCTAGGCTTGTTGTCTTTCTGTACGGGTGCTTTGCCATTGCCTCAATCGGAGTATTATTTGGGGTTCCGTGGCTCTTTATCGCCTACGGCCAACACTTCCTTCGAGCTCTTGGCCCGAGACTTTTGATCTTTGGTATTATTATTGAATTTCTTGGCCTTCTCCTTCCTCCCACTGCGTTCACTTCCCCTTTGGAACTTTGGTTGACCTAATCGATGGTTCTAGTCCATTCGACTGTTTCCGTAGCAGCCGCATAATGGTCAGCCATCTCAAAGAGCTCGGCGACAGTGGTCGGTGGATGCAAGGCGATGTCCTCCATGAACCTCCTATTGTGGACACACAGCTTGAATGCCATGATGACAGAAGCATCAAAGACCTCCAGAATTGAATTATGAACCTAGGTAAAGCACTGCATGAATTGTCGTAGGGTCTCATTATTGTTCTGCTGCATCTGGTGCAAGTCATCTTCTTTCCCAGGGTGGTTGTATGTGCTCTGGAAGGTGGCCACTAGAAGATCACAGAGATGTTGCCATGAGTGGATTGACTCGAATGGTTGATTGAGCAACCACAATCGAGTAGATCCCTTAAGCACAGTCAGTAGATAGTTTGCCATAATGTGCTCGTCTCCTCCTGCCGTCCGAACCACGATCGTGTAAATTTAAAGGAACTTGGTAGGATTTTGAGACCCATTAAATTTCTCCATGTTTACTAGGTGAAACTGTCATGGCCAGTGCTCTACTCGGAGTTCAATTGTGAACTTATTGTATCCCAGGAAGGGAAATTCTGGGTTATACTTGCCTCTGGTTGGATCAGTACTCTGCCAAGAAATGGGCGAACTCATAGGGAGCCCACCCATTCTCTTTGCAGGTTCCATCGGAGAGTTACGACTACCAGGTGATGGTGATGTCCTGGAATGCAGGATTCTGGGACTCGTTGAGCTTGATCGAGCGGTCACTAGGGGACTCAAACACTTGGCGGTAGGCCCATTGTCATGTTGTAAGTCCTATTCGTGGTCGGATTGATCATTGCTCATTGGGGGAACAGGTTCCTCCACTGAGTGTAATACTGTGAGGGATAAGGATCCCCCCTCAGCCTTTCTAGTAGTGTGGTCTGCGGGATCACAGGATGGATCTCCAGAGATAGCCTCACCATTAGAGGATAGCCTTGTTTTCTTGTAGTCGCAGTAGGCATCCATGTCGAGATCTGCATAATTGGCCAAGTCGAATCAGTTCTCCTCGCTCCACTCCCCTGCCACGAGGACATCAAAATAAAGAGAACTCAGTGACAAGAAAATTACCAGAGTCTTGGAAGAAGTCTCCACACGAACGGTGCCAATTATCAATGTTTTAATATTGATCTTATGTATAATTTGTTTGGATTCGGGGAACTCTAGAAGGCTCGGTGTATGAACATGCAAAGTAGAGACACATGAAATTCATACATGTTTGAGCCTTTTCCTGGGAGAATAATAACTCTACGTCCTGTGTGGCTATTGCTCAAAAAGATGTTTACAACTGAGAATAATGCGAAATGCCTAGCACTATCTCCTGATCCAATGTGTTCTCATCTCCTCTCCTCTCCGACGTCAACCTTTATATAGTCAATGAAGCGGTGGCCATTGTCCTACGCCAAAAGACGCCTCAATGATTTAGGTGACAACCGTCTAACGAAAGTTACTGTGAGAGAGACGTAGTGGCTCGATCGCCGTGCGACAGTTGTTGTCAGAGAGAGATTGTGCGATTACTAGAAATAAGCACATGTTTTAACCACCTTGTTAGACGACTCTACGATGAAGTAGGTCGTTGTAAACAAGCTAGTCGGGGATATGCTAGTCAAAAAGATCCACGACCATAAGGTGGTCGTAGGATATCTTACGACTGCGTGGTCATAGAAAGACTTACAACCAAGGAGTAGTTGTGGTAAGACTTACGACTATGTGGTCGTAGAAAGACTTATGACTATGTGATTGTAGAAGAACTCATGACTATGTGGTCATGGAAAAACTTATGACTATGTGGTCGTAGAAGAACTCACGACTGGAGTGGTCATAGATGGACTTATAACTAAGGAGTAGTCGTAGAAAGACTTACAACTATCTCGTGAAATCTCTCCCTTATCGATAAGGGGTATATTCAAAGAATATAATGGTGTAAAAATTTGATGATTATTTTATCCTTGTCAAGATCCTATGATCAATTTTTACATAATAGGCCAACCGGCCAAATAACATTGTTCAAAGTAAAGCAACGGAATAGTATGTAAACCAAAAGAGCTCCATATCTTTGCCACAAGCAATCAATTGGGGCTAAACGTAATCTTGGCCTTCATATTCCATATCATAGCCGGAGGCATGGGTGAACCCATACACCAGATCACCACCTCCATCATCTAAAACCACATATTAAACAACAATGAGTACAAAGGTACTCAGCAAGTCCCTATAGTAGAATGCAACTAAATATAGATATCTATATACTAGGCTTAACCAAGGGATGGTATTATGTTTCTTTTAGCATAAAGTTAGCTTGTCAAATATCATAGTATAACTTGTTTCCAAACCTATGACCTATCTGTTCTTAACTAAAACCAAATGACCAATTTAAGTCAAGTTTTATCAGGAAAGAGAGATCCAATTACTTTCGCAATCCATGTCCATCCCATGATTAACAGAAGTCCATACAGAGATACCATATGTCCAATATCAATAAATGAATTCCAAAATAGCATTACCATAATCACCAAGAACTAGTAATCAGCAACCATTTTATGAAAACTACACAAGTGTAACCTTTATACACCTTGCCCACATCTGGGGGCACGACTATTTGAATATATTTTAAACACTCTATAGAGATTGTACAGTTTACTCACAAGATATGATTAACTCATAATATCGGCCACTACAAACTTTCGTAGGCGTGCGACTAAGAAAATCATAACAAGGCATTTCTAATACTTAATTTTGATGTTTTTCCCCACTCCAGAGGTGTAGCCCCTCAGTGCTAAGGGACCACCATTACTTGGAGTCACTCGCCCTTCACGTTGTTGTCCACATAGGCAGTGACCATCACTACCCACTCCCATCGAAACCATAATTGCGCAGGAGTCCACACCAAAACTAGACAAATTAGTCAGCCAGAGTTATCCCATAACCAAAATTGTGGTTGCACGATTTAGGTATAGAAAAGAGAAGCACAAGAATTTAGTCCTTAAATAACTCAGGCGAGACCAATCACAAACACAAAGCTAGAGCATACCATGCACATCTATTCAAGAAAGAACACATGCATACCTTGCACAGCCCATCCAAAAAGAATGACACGTGCAATCCCCCTACACAACCAATCCAATATGTGCAATCTCCTGCACCGATCTCCAACCAACCACTCATCCGAGTCTCCACCATTTTTAGAAAATATTTTTCTGTTTCCAGTGGTAACCCATGTTACCATTATTATTAGGTTTTCAAGTTCAGTTGGTGATGTACTTTATTTTACCACTATGACATTTCTAAGCACAACCATAATATACTAGAGTTTAATCAATGGTAGAGTTATTGTTTGTAAATATCCTAAGTGAAATGGCAAAGGAACATTAATAATCAAGGAGGGGAAAACTAATATTAGGTGCATGGTGTAACTAGGCATTCAATATTTTAACATAACATTTTAACAATTACTCTAATAAACATGCATGTAGGTTTGAAAGCAAAAAATATTTTATTTAAAAACTAGGTTTAACATGATCAATTATAATGACTTTCCTTAACCAAACATGGCTAAGAAGGGATCTTGCTTGTCAACGACGGGGTCGACCAAAGCGTCGAAGTCTATACACGTAAAGTCATCAACATTCAAACAAAAATTCAAATAAAATTTAAATAAACTCCAAAACTTATGTTTTTAGTAATGCTAGATAGGTTTTGAATTTAGATCAATTTAAAAACAAAAATCACTAAATTTAGATTTGAAATAAAGAAGTTATGGCCTTTCAAAGTTTAAATTGAAGGGAAATTCCTAAAATTCTGACAGAAGAGTCCATTCAGATTTTCTTTTTGTTTTGGAATTATCTTTCTAAGGGAAAATCTGCTATGGCTGATAGGCGTGGTCGGTTGGGGGTTTTCTTTTTTCTAATTATTTTTCTTAAGGAAATCCTTGGGAGACTGGCAGGTGGGGTCAAAGCTCATGTAGACTAGGTCCTTGCGGTCATTAACCTAGAGGTAGGGCCTGCCTACTGGTCAGTGGTAGTGGTCCATAGGGTCGATCCATACAACATGTTAAGGGTCGTGGGGTCCACGTGTTAGTGGGCCATGGGTTAAATCATGGGTTAATTAGATATTCTAATTTTTAGGGCCCACATATCATACTCAGATTAAGTGCATCATTAAGGCTAACTAACCAACCGGCTACGCTAATCTTTCTATCACTCGGGCCTACGGGTCAGTGACTAGCATTGTCTCCTACCTCTGCTCGGCCATGGCCGAGCTCGGCACTGGCGGTGAAGGCAGTGGTGGGCTGGCGGGGGGGGGGGGGGGGGAATGGGTTGCAGGGGCTGCTATGATTCTATTGATAGCGGCGGTGAGGTCGGAGATGGCTTGAGGTGGTGGCGCGACAGTGAGGGCAATGGCGGTTGCGATAGTGAGCACGACAATGGCACGCGCAAGCAAAAAAACTTCAATTAAAGGCTATGTTTAGCTTCATGATGAAGATGCAATGTAGGGGACATACTAGCGCTACGGGGCGGCGATGAGCAATGCTCTCCTCGGTGGCCAAACATGGCACGACATGGGTGGCAGTGAGGGGGAGCTATGGTGAACAAGGCGCTTGCTATGCTATCTCAACGTGTTGGCTTGGCTTGGAATAGTAAGGAAACATGATGGCTCACCGTGCAATGGCATAGAGGGGATCGAGGTTGGTGACATCGGCAGCAAGGATGGCGCACGGCGAGCTCTTTGGGAATTGGTGCTCCTAGGGGCAATCGGTACGAAAGACTGAGCATGGGGTAGGAGAAGGCAAGCAAGTTTGGAAAGCATGATGGCAAGGTCGAAGACTCACTTGGGAGAAGGAATTTAGTGATGGACGCCAGCAACCGAACTTGAAGAACTCGGTGTGATTAGCTTCAATCAAAGGCAGCAAGAGTAGAAGAAAGTGGGGAAGAAGAAGAGTGGAGCGATGCAGGTCTTATGACACAGGTAGCTTCAGCTTTTATAGTGGAGAAGGGAGAGATTGGCTCGGGCGCCATTAGTGCCTTAGGTTACCGGGCTTGAGAGAAAGCGAGAGAGCAAGTGAAAGGCTTCAATGGTTGATGGGACGAACTCATGGCGACGGGACAAAGCCGCGGCACTCTTGGCTAAGGCAGAAATGCATTCATTGCTCCGTGGCGTGCAAAAACAAGCAAAGAGATAATGTCGGGCACTGGCGCGAGGAAGAAGATTAAGAAGAAGATCCACAGTGCCAATTTGTGGGTCCGAGCCCACATGGCGGTGACGCACAGAGAGGGAAGGCATGGGCTGGCTGGTGCGCGTGGGCCAGTTGGCCTGGGCCACGACACAAGGGAAAGAAATGAATTGGGCCATCATGTGAGATTAGGCCCATAGCCTAGAAGGGAATTAGAATAGGATTTGAATTTCTATTTCCGATATGGATTGAGTTTAGATTTTTTTATTTGAATTCCCAAAGGAATTTACACACGAAATTTTTATGAAAAAAAATACTTGGCACCCAAGTTTATTTTAGAAATTTTGTTTGCACATTTTTGTATCACAGATTTTATTTTTTAAATCTTAAGCCTTAATCAAGCTTTGGAAAATTTTAAAAATGCACCGAAAAAATTTGAAATTCATGGAAATTCACGCACGCTTGTTTGGAAGTCAGATTTGGGCTGTTACACATGTTAACCATACTAATAAAAATTGCCCAGGCTTCCCTCCTGTAAAATTTTTGCTTTTTGGCCCAAAATTTAAAAGTTTTTTACATATGGACCCCTGGAGAAAAGATTTGCAAAAATGGACCCTTCACTCGGCGCCAAAGCATATGGCGCCCAGTGTACACGTCACGGCGCCATATGCTTTGGCGCCGTGTGTGGACACGTAGGATCCACGGTGGCACAGCACGGCGCCAAAGCACATGGCGTCGTGCCAGACATATACGGCGCTAAAGGCCGTGGCGCCGTTTCCTGGGACTTAAGACCGAGCGCAGCCCCCGGCCCCCTCACTCCACTCATCAGACCGACACAGAGAACAGCCGCCGCCGCCCCTCTCTCCCCCCTCAAAATCCACCCAAATCCATCGATTTTTTTCGCGATTTTGCTTCCAAACCGAGCTAGCAAGGTGAGCTCCCTCTCCTCGTTTGATTTTTTGCAGTAGATATGGATTATTTGAGGTACATTTCTTAGGGCAAAAGTTGAAACTCTAGATGAAATTTGTTGGATTTGGCTCGGTTTTAGGTTCGATTCGCAATAGATATGCGTAATGTATTAGTAATAGATCCGTTTTTAGGTTGAAATTAGTTGGATTAGGGTTCGATTTGGGTAACTAGCTAACCTAGGGTTAGAAACGAGAAAAATTATAAATCTTATTCATTTCGCATTTTAGGTTGTCATGGGCTTCACTCGTTTGCCACCTCCATCCGGTGTTCCCGTGCCGATGTGTTATTGCGGCGATCCTTGCAAAGTGGAAATGTCGGATGATCCGGATACATATAGGTAGAGGTACTGGATGTGCGCCAACTGGGCGTTCGATCCGCCACGTGCCGCCGTTGTCCTCGGCAAGATGGTATGTTGTATTGTCGATTCATCGAATTGGTATTAATTCTGTTGGTTTAATGAATGCGTACATTTGCAGGAGCCTCCACCGCTTTGTGATTTTGAGCAGTGGATCGACACTGCGATCGCTGAGGATGACAAAAAATATCTTGACGCCAATAAGAAGTGGGATGAAGAACGAAAGGAGAGGTGGGAAAGGGAGAAGAAACAGGAGGAGGCCGCGAGGGAACACTGTGAGGAGGAGCGTAAGAGGGCCGCGACAAAGCGCAAGGGAGAAATGCAGAAGAAGCTAGAGAGAGCGCGGCGTGCCAAGGCAGCCCTTGAGCAGTACCCTGATGCTCAGAGGAAGGGGAAGTGGCCTCGATGCACTCAGTAGGTTATTGCTATGTATATTTAATGTTTGATGTATGCGGACGTATGTATTTTCTGAAAATTTATAAACTATGTATGTGGACTATGTATGTATGTGGACGTATGCACTCAGTATGTTATTTTGGGCTGTGCTTATTCATTTGGTGAATGTCAATTAGTATTATTTGTGCGGATGGAACGAAACAACTAGGCCTAGCTTGCAGTTTTAATGCAAGTGCAGTAATCACGGCGCCAAACACCCTGGCGCCAAAGTTCCTGGCGCCGTTTTTCAATACCTCGGCGCCGGAGTGTTTGGCGCCGTGCTACGCAAACATACAGAAAAAACAGCAAAGAGCTGTCTGTTTTTCTGCATATACAAAACACATACACACATATACATACATTCACATATAAAACACATACGCATAACTCTCAATAAAGTCTAGATGCATACATTCACATATAAATCTCAAATCATACATACATACATATATGCACACATACACATATAAAATACACATACACATACACATACACATACACATACACATACACATACACATACACATACACATACACATACACATACACATACACATACACATACACATACACATACACATACACATACACATACACATACACATACACATACACATACACATACACATACACATACACATACACATACACATACACATACACATATAAAATACACATACACATACACACAACTCTCATCATCATGGGTTGGAGGACGCAGTATGGGAATCATCGTGAGCTTGCCGCGGTGCTTTCTGTCGTAGAACTCGTCCACCAGCCGGTACCTCGCCATCCTGCGCATCCAAAATTACGTTAGTGATAAGAATAACAAAATATCTAAAAATTATGCTCTCTAGACCTAACGCCGCTAACCTGAGTGGAACGACGTTGACACGTCCGTAAATTGTGACCCATTAGACCACACATACCGCAGTGTGTCTCCTGTGGGTCCTCAACGAAGGGATTTGCCCTACCCCTCTTGGTGCGACTAGGTATCCGATCCATGTCCATCTTGTACCTTGACTGCTTCTTGCTGCCCCTCTTGTGCCAACGTAACCCCGCGTCCGCTATGTACCTGGGACCCGAGTAAAGTGGCCACTCGCTTTCATCACGATATGGCTCGAACCGTGGGGCCCATGTCCTCACCAACGCATCCACGCTGAATAGTCTCGGGATTTTGGTCTCAACATCGACATTCCGGGCCCTACATGCGGTCACCATGTGGGAGCATGGAAAATGGAACTTGTCGGGAACACCGCATGTGCATGTGAATGATGTAATCACGACCTTATGCTTTCGGGCCTCTCGGAGCTCTCCATTCTTGGTTGTCCCTCCACCCTCAACAACCTCATACGTGCCCGTCACATGGTCAAAACAGCGGTACTCCTGTTCATTGGCTTGCATATTCGCTTTGGTAATGAAGCCGTGAGGACGAGGTGGCCAACGTGCATGTGCCTTTAACATGTCTGAGGCTTCCCGGTGCCAGTTGACAAACCATGCAACACATTTGTAGAAAGTGAACGCCGCAATTGCGGTAACTGGCAATCCATGTGCCCCCTTAAGCAGCCCGTTGAAGCATTCTGTCATGTTGCTAGTCATGAACCCATACCTCCTTCCCAATGGGTCATGAGCCCTTGACCATTTGTGCACATCCCTCATTAAACCCCTTATCCAATCACGACCCTCGGCATTAGTTTTCGTTTTCAACTCCTCTAACTTCTCATCGAACAGCTTTACCTCCCTCTGGCGACATACCTCCTCGAAAAGTGCAAAGTTGGCCTTCACCCCATCTTTTTTGAACAAGTTCTCTGCAAGGTGCCTTGTGCACCAACGATGATGTACAGGTAAATGTCCTGGTATCACTTCCTTAACGGCGCTCAAGATCCCAGCGTGCCTGTCAGACAACACACATACCTCCCTCCCCGGGCCAACCACATGGATCCGTACAAGCCGTAGAAACCAAGCCCAGCTAGATTTGTCCTCCTTCTCCACCAAAGCAAAAGCCAACGGCACAAGCGAGTTATCCGCATCACAGCCAATAGAAATTAACAACGTTCCCTCATACTTGCCCAACAGGAACGTCCCATCAATTGACAGAACATGCCTACAATGTTTGAAAGCCTCGACACACTGACCAAAGCACCAGAATGCTCGAAAAAAAATCTGTCTTCCATTAACCCATACATCGGGCTTAGGCACGTACTCATACTGCATTCCTGCATTGGCCGCTTTCATTGCGTTCAACATGGCCGGCAAACGCTCATACGCCTCCTCCCAATCACCATAAATCAACTTCAAAGCACGTTGTTGTGCCCTCCATGCTTTCCCATACTTGATTGTGTAGTGTCACTTTAGTTTAACGGCCTCTATCACTGCTGCCACGCGCATCGTCGGCATGTGCTTTATCATGGGGTACAGGCGGGTTGCGATGAACCGAGAAGTCAACTGACGATGTTTCTGGCTGGGCTCGGAAGACCCACAGCTGTGCGGTCCATCCACAGTTGTAATCTTAAACCTCTCCGTACCCTTCACCTTCCTGGCACAGACTTTCCATGCACACCCTGTGCTCTCGCATTTGATGGTGTACCGACGTTTGGCGTATGAGTTCTTAACCCGGTATGGACGGTTGTGCACGATCGAGTACTCTTTCAACCACATCTTCAATGCCGACATATCCTCAAAGACATGACCTTTCTGAATTATGATACTAGCCCCAGGCCTAGGTACGTCCCTCTGCATTTGCCCTCCATCCGCGACAGCCCTATGTGCGTTGCTTAGGTCATTATAATCGGACACTAGTGGATCACGGCCAGGAAACATTCTTCTCAACATCTCAATTTCGCTAGACGTCAAACCTGTGACTGGTCTGTCATCATCTGAGTCCACAGCCCTCACATCCTCATAAGCAGCCTCGTCTCCTGCAAGCTGTACATCCACCCTGTTAGATGCTACACAAACCATGGGTTCCTCAAACACTGTCTCCTCGTCGAATCCACCAACAAAGCGGTCATCAACATCCTCAGAGTCAGCTTCTACCTAAGTCAATGGAACCTCACATACTTGAGCCGAGGATACAACTTGCACCTCGACCTCTTCATGATCCGGTGACCCAACCAACGGTGAGTCATTGGGATCCAATGCAGCCCTAGGAGGTGATTGATCTCTCACCACCCTCTGCACAAACAAGTCAGGTGCTCTGACCTCTGAGTCGAAAACAATGGCCACATAGTTATCCCATTCACCGTCGCCGCCAATCGAAACCAATCTTTTTATACGCGGCCCCTTTGACGACCCAACATCAATCAATCCTTGCATAACGACATCACCATGCTCATCTGTCCATCTCAACCTCTCTTTCAAGCGATAAATGACCTCACCATACGACGGACGTGAACTAAATAGCAATGTGGTCTCTTCCATGCCCTCCAAATCAACACCCCCATTGTCATTTCTCTTCACAGTACCACCATGGTGCAAAGTCACAACCTTATCCATCTATAGCACAACAAACAAACATACCTCAGTCATTACGTACAATAATCAAACCCTAGAAACGAATCTATACACATTACTACTAATACATTACGCATATCTATTGTGAATCGAACCTAAAACCGAGCCAAATCCGACTAATTTCATCTAGGGTTTCAAATTTTGCCCTACGAAATGTACCTCAAATAATCCATATCTACTGCGACAAATCAAAGGAGGAGAGGGAGCTCACCTTGCTTGCTCGGTTTGGAAGCAAAACCGCAAGAAAATTCGATGGATTGGGATGGATTTGGGGAGGGGAGAGACGGGCGGCGGCGGAGGCTGCTCTCTGCTCGGTCTGTTCGAACAGAGCACTGAGGGGTGGGGGGCCGGGGGCTGCGCTCGGTCTTAAGTCCCAGGAAACGGCGCCACGACCGTTAGCGCCGTATATGTATGTCATGGCGCCATGTGCTTTGGCGCCGTTCTGTGCCACCGTGGATCCTACGTGTCCACGCACAGCGCCAGAGCATATGGCGCCGTGACATGTACACTGGGCACCATATGCTTTGGCGCCGAGTGAAGGGTCTATTTTTGTAAATCTTTTCTCCAGGGGTCCATATGTAAAAAACTTTCAAATTTTGGGCTAAAAAGCAAAAATTTTACTGCTCCGGCGCTGTCAGGCGTTTCATACCGTCCGTCTGATTGGAAGAGTTGTTCGCCCTGTATGATCGGACGGCTCACGTTCTTCATCGGACGGTCAGCACTGAGGTAGGCTTGAAAGGAGAAGCTTCCTGCGCTCCGGCAGTTACCGGTTGGCGGGCAGCGCAGGCCACCGGGTCGCTAATAATAAATTATGAGTTGGAGGTGGTCCATCGAGCGAACCCATTAACGCCACCGCCGCCTCCTCCCCTCTTCCGTCGTCTTAACTCCTCCTCTTCGCTTCTCCTCGCACCACGGCACCCATCTGCCATTCGAGATCGGCAATGGTGAGCGCGTCCAGCCTCCTGCTGCCCTCCTCCGTCCGCGACTTCGCCTCCTGCCTCGGCGACGGCGCCGTCCGCGTCGCCTGCACCACCCCCTCCTCCACCCTCACCTCCGCCTCCGACAATTCCTCAACCCCCTCCACGCTCTCCGTCACCGCCTCCTACCGCGCCACCCCGCTCTCCTCCAGCTCCCGGCCGCTC
Source organism: Dendrocalamus latiflorus (assembly GCA_017311315.1). NCBI lineage: Eukaryota > Viridiplantae > Streptophyta > Magnoliopsida > Poales > Poaceae > Dendrocalamus > Dendrocalamus latiflorus. Next base: position 1,947,079 of record CM029635.1, read on the forward strand.
CTCCTCCGCCTCACCTGGGCCCACTCCCAGCTTGGCCCCACGCTCTCCTTCGCCCCCTCCGCCTCCGCCCCCGCGCTCCTCCTCCGCAGGCCCAGGGGCACCCGTTCCGTCCCGTCCGACGACGACCCCGGGTCGCCTCCTCCGCTCGCCCTCTTCTGGGACCTCACCGCCGCGCGCTACGACCCCGCCGCCTCCCCGGAGCCGCTCTCCGGGTACTACTTCGTCGCCGTCGCCGACGCCGAGGTCGTCCTCGCCGTGGGCGACCTGGCCGCCGAGTTCGTCAAGACCAGGTTCGAGGGCCAGATCCCCAAGGCCCGCGTCCTCCCGCTCGCGCGCAGGGAGCGCGTCGTGGTGTCCGACCCGGCGGCAATGCACACCGCGCGCGTCCGCTTCGCCGAGGGCGGGCCCGAGCACGAGGTCAGCGTCGGCTGCGCGACGAGCGCAGGAGGAGGCGAGGAGCTGTGGGTCAGCATCGACGGCAAGCGGGCCGTGCAGGCGCGGCGGCTGCGGTGGAACTTCAGGGGCAACCAGACTGTGTTCGTCGACGGGGCGCCCGTCGACGTCATGTGGGACCTCCACGCCTGGTGGTTCCGGGATCCGCCGGGCTGCGCGGTGGTGCTGCTCCGGGCGCGCAGCGCGCTCGAGAGCCGGCTATGGCTGGAGGAGGAGGCCGCCGCGCCGGGCTTCTCCCTCGTCGTGCAAGCCTTCAAGAGCCCGCCTTGATGGTCCTGATTGATGAGGTCTCACTTGCTCACTGCTCTGGCTACACGGAAATTGGTAGAAATTATTAATCAAACCAAGAAAGCAATGGTTGGTGTGGCGTTTACAGTTTAGAATTTAGATTTTCATTTCGAGGGATAAATAAGTTTGGGAAGAAACAACAAGAACATGAACAGGTGGTATACAGAGGTTGCTGTGTGTGTGTGTAGGATCCTCTTCGCCTTAATTTCTTTTTGTTTTTCCTCTTCTCTGATTTTTTTTCAGTGATGTGTGCCCGTACAGTTAACAAACAACAAGAAGAAAACATTTTAGTTTATTTTGATCCTGCTGTGCTGTATGAGGTGGTGTAGATATGATGTCGGATACTGGTTTCTGCTTGTTGTACAATAGAAATCAATGTTTACCTCCTCCATTGGCTTTACACTTTACTGTTCTTATGCAATGCAGCAGTAATAGTGACACAAGTGATTCTTACATAGCATAAACAGAGTAACAGAACTGTGTCTATGCTATGTAATTCAATCAATAATTCAATATGACAATGTCTGCATACATTTCTTGCACTGTACCATCAAATCCCTTGCACAGTTCATCTGTATACTACTCTTATGCTGCAAATTTCAGCTCTCTAGTACTGATTCCCGAGATCCACCACATGTTTACAGACAGTATCAGCCTATCGTTTCATTGTCATGTCTTGCATCAGGCATATGTTTTTCTGCAGTAAACGCTACCTATTTCCATCATGCCACTCTTAAGTCATGTTGTTTTCTACAGTTTTACTGTTGTCCCAGCAGCGATTTGTCGTCGCACGACTGTATCGCTGGTGCGGTACATGATCTTGTACAATTTGCACAGTCTAATACAGGTGTAAATGTAATGGCATTAGTTGATCTCACCTTGGTCCCAGCTGTCCCAGCATACAAGTAGAGGAGGTACTGTTTGGTGTTTGCTTCCCCACTCTGCCAGTACAACTCGTGAGAGCTTTCACCTTTTCTGCTGCTGCTACTCACGAGTCACGAGAGAATGAGTCGTAATGTTTTTGCTCTGGATTTTGTTCTGCTCTTCCATTCGATGCCAAATTGCCAGTAGAAGTTGGGGGGAGACGCTAATGCTGATATCAGTCACCCCACATGCGAGGTGTCGTCTCCGTCTTCAGCTCCCTGGCCTTGTTCTGAAGTATTGTTTTTTAACTGAAATTACAACTGCTAGCTTTTTCTAAACTATTTCATTAAAGAAACATGAAGAATAAATAAAAATTATAGTTACATCTTCATGAATAATACATAAAAAAACACCTTAAGAAGTATTTTAAAAGGCTTTTGGTTTCTAAAAATTAAAAGCTATCGCTGTTTAGAACAGTGCCTAACTCTGTTTGCCAAGCAAACGTGTTGGTATATTGAGACATTTTTGCCACCTCTTTTGTGTCCTCTTTTTTTTCCCCTCGTATACTTGCTACAGTAGTGCACAGCTTGTCATGACCAAACATATTGGTTTCCCTGTTTTGGACAGATTTCCATCGTTGCAAGCATCTGGTCATGAAATAGCTTTGGAAGTATCTTTTGCACTGTTTCTGGCTTAATACAGTTTAACCAGACCGGCACGGCACGTCGGCACTGATCGATGGAATGGACTCCCAAGTCCGGCTGGCCGGTCGTATCTTGGCTGTGAGCTGTGGCTTGATTGGAGGCTGGCTAAATGCAGTATTGCTTTTACGATTTCGTACGCATTGCTTTCAAGGTATGCAACGTATATAGGCTGATGAATGGCGACCTGGTTTAGAGTTGTATGATAGTAAGCTGAATTGCTGGCACTGACAGTGTTCATACTGTTTCAGCGATTTGTGAGCTCGACGTTTTCCTTAGAGTAACAGGTCTATCGTTTGTATTCTTCGCTGCCGCACGTCTGAAAAAATTGATAATTGTGAGCATTGAGGAAATATGTCTGATAAGGTTAAGGCTTGCAAGTTTTGTAGACCTTCGGTCAAGGTTTTGTTCATATGAGTTTCTGCTTCTGATTTCTAACTTGTTAATTTTATTTATTTTTTTGGTTTTTTCTTTTATTCCTTTGTATTATCCGTAATAATATAACTTTTTATTTTTATTTTTTAAATTTAATTACGCTGAAAAAGCTATCAGCGGTTATAATATATTTTTAATCGTTACAGTATTAAAAAAACCATAAACCTAATCTTTACGCCCAAATCAGCGCCACCTAACGTGTGTGACGGTAATGTGACAGGCTGAAAGCAGCAGGCTCAGCAGGCTCATCTGATCACTTTCTGAAGTTTATTTGCAATATCTCTTTGGTCTAATCCAATTCTGCAAGTCGCAAATCTTACTGGCTACACATTTATATTCCTGCAAGAATGGTTCAATGGAAGAAATCAGGAAGTTGAAGAACTATCAAATCATGGCCCATGAAATCGGTAGATAATGGATTATTTTTTGAGTTTTGTTAAACTTCATCTGAATATTTTCTTTTTAACTATCATCTAGATTTAGAACCGTTTGATTAGAGATCCAATGGCCATAAATTCTTCTCTCTCCCCCTTAAATTTTATCCCCTCCCCTTTGAAAAAAAATCCACCCTATTCAAAAATAAGGAACCTTTTGATCTTTAATCCAAGGGTCACAAATTTAGATGATAGTTAGAAAGAAAATATCCGGGTGATGTCTAGACACTCTCTTATTTTTTTTAGGACTATAGATAATAGATTATAGTAAAAAGTCAATATAAACCTTAAATTTTACACAAAAATCCGTCTAACACCTTGTCTAACACCTATTTGAAAGGTTAAATGTCTGATTTCATAATTTAAGATGTTAGACGAACTTTAAACAAAGTTTAAATTGTTATATGGATACCTAACATAAATTATCTCCACTCTCATCATCTCATGGCATTGAAATATGCAATGGCCCGTGGGTTTTTCGTCACGATTGTGACAGTGACAGTATACATCATGCGTAGGATGGCCATTATATTAAGCATCAATAGGATAATAAGCACATCCACAGACATGAAAACTCTAGATGAGCACTGCAAAATCTCCATTTCTTGTCATCCTTGTATAAGAGAGACACTATGATCGCCAATTTTCAGTATTTCACATGCTTGCACTTGGTCCCTTTTTGGCATCTTTTCCTTCCTTCCATTCGAGAGTATATTATGAGAAATTTGTAGTTGCTTCCGATGAAGGCTATGCTACATGTTCAACAGGAAAAGAAAGATAGCACTGCTACATGTGCCAATGTAAATGCCTTCACGTGGAAGTACTAACATCTCACTGTTTACCAATGTACGAGTAACTACTTTGCAAACCTGCTATTGCCAATGTTTAACAAACAGTAATAAGCACGACTGAGCGATGAAACCGGTTATGTCCATTCTAAATAGCTTCTAGTTTTAAAAGAAAAAATCATTTAAACATGTTAATTTCTTAATATGGTTTTTTTCTCTGTCTTTTTTCTTTGTATTATCTATAGAGATATAATGATGTTTTTATTTTTTTCTATTATTTATTTATTTTAATTGAATATCTCAGAAAAAATTATCAGTCGTTATAGTATTATTTTAGCTAAAAAAAATAAAAGACATGACACTTTTCAACGGAGCATATGAATCCACCAATCCATCATTAAGACTGAAAAGGAAAGAAGATGGGAAGTAGCACTATCGTAGCAGCTACCGGAAAGATGACCGAAATTTATTCCAAGCATAACCAAACAACCTTTGAACAGAATGCACGGCGTAGAGCTGCATTACAGCTACACCAGATCAACACTGAAGTAGCAGAAACAGCAATAAGGAGGAGGCTTAGGTACATCATTCATTCACACATCACAACCGCATATAGATGATGCAAACCTGAGAAGGCACCATACAATGGTTGACGGGTGCTTGACAGATACCGGAGTAGATCAAGCCGGCGGTGGCTTGGCGACGACGACGGGGAAATCGATGACGACGACCTTGTCGAGTGCGGCCATGAACGTGCCTGCGAACGCGGCGTGCTTCTCATGGCTCATGCAGCTCGCCAGATCTTCAGCGTTCGCAAAAGTCATCGAGAAGACATGGGTGAAGCCCTGCGTCAGCGCCTCCTGGTTCAGCACGTCCTTCCCCCTGCAACAACACCACCACCCAAAATAAGTTGGCTTTAGCATGGAATCGATGATCACGAAAATAACTACTCTTTTAGCTACAGACACGGGAATGCAAATGAAGAGTCTCTGATCCTGGTCATGGATCTATCTGAGATCAAATGCAGAAAGATCTTTCAGTAAATGAAGAGTCTGAAGAAGCTGGACATCTGTGTGCTCAAGAGCTAACTAAAAGTATAACACCATTCGGACTTCTGCGTAGTTTCATTTCACCTCACTTGCCGGAAAATCTACTGAACCTAGTTTTAGAGCAGAAAAGGGGGTGCAAAGACAACGCATCGATGTATACCACTCGAAGGATTTCACCGTGTCAATCTCTGCCGCGAGCTTGGTCAGCTCTTGCAGAATGTCCTCCACCACGACACCCTCCTTGAACCTCACCAGGCACAGGTGCCTGACTTCCGCCATGGTCGAAAGTCGAAAAGCGCAAAAGCAAAGCTCTCCTCTCCTCTCCTCTCCGGTGGCTTTGCAGAGAGCGCGATGATCACGCCATGATGCTCACCGTTTTAAGGGCGGATGGAGCTCTGCTCCGGTGAGGGCCACCACCACCGACAGGAATCACTGTAAAGCTTTTTACGGCTTTTCTTGGCAGTACACTTGAGCGAATCATTTCAGAACAGGTACAGGAGGGGGAGGCAAACCACGCTGCTTGCTTTGGGCACACAGTTAGATCTAGCACGAGTCATGACTGGACCACCCGATCGACGACGACGCCGGTGTGTGTGCAACCATAGGCTGTTCTTCTGCCACAGGAGGCCCCTCCAGGATCTGCTTTCAGAAGAGATATAATCATCCTGACTTGATTCTTATGATCTTGGATCGGAATTATTTAGCATTGTGCTGGTTCCCACCAATATAGATCATGCTTGATCGGTAAACCTCAGATTCAGATCAACTGGATTGGCTCACTTTACCATGGTGAGCTCAATCATCAAACATGACAAAAATGGACATTGGGGCCACATGATGCTGCAGCAGATATACGAATAGCACTGTGTGACGTCTGACTAAGCGCTTCCAAGCAGATGCAAACAAGATGGCAGCTAATCTTGATGCTGTTCAGGCAGAATTTTCGCATGGATGCATGAGACAACTGCATTTTGCTGATTGGTTAGTACGCAGTACAGGCACCATGCTCGTTTCAATTGCTCGGATCAATGAACTAATCCAGATTCTCTCCCTTCATCCTGTTTGCTGACGGCATTGACAGGTAATTCCTTTTGGCAGATGTACTGTTGTTGTAACAGCAAATCCTCAGTGGGCTACCATAAGTGGGGTAAGCTACTGAAATACAATGAACTGTTTTGAGTGTGATTAGCAAATAAATGTGGTTTTTTAACAGGAAACCCAAATGATTTCCCATATTTACATCAAACCCCCGAAAGCTAACCTATAACACCCATCCATCCACATACCACACGTGCAGATGTTTCTAGTTTTACAGGTTGTTCACCCTGAAGGCTGCACAAAAGAAATTCCAAGCAGCAACTTGCAGGGTTCTAGCTGGGTACATCACGGCCTGTCAAGAATACGAGGCCTCTCCATATGCTATTTTACTGTTTGGTTGTTATTTTCACCAGGAGAGTTAACCTCAGATAATGTCAGGTAGTTTTCTCCATCTACGGATGGACCACGCACTATCTGATTCGCCTGGTCGGGTTCATTTCTAAGAACCTCTGATGTCCTTGGTGAATGCCCTGTGCTGACAAATAGGCAACGGCATGGATCTGATCTTGATGCTTCAGGAGAACAGGGAGGTATTATCACCGCACTCGGTACAGGAGGCACGATGTGCTCGTTATCAGGGTAGTCACACAATGAAATTCTACAAACTGGGCATGTTGAGTGCTGCATTAGCCAAATATCTATGCAAGCCACATGGAAATTGTGGCCACAGTAAGGAAGAATGCGGAGAACATCTTGATCTTCGTATTCCGCAAGACAGACAACACACCTGCCAATGATGACGCAGACAGTTCAGAATCTAGGTTTAGTGTAATCAGGGACAATTGCTGAAAAACATCAACACAGAACAGAAAGGCACTTCAGAATATATCAGCAGAGTTAACAGCAGTGTTGCACCATTTTTACTTTAGATGCAATAAAAGGATGTCAAACATAGTTACCCTTGTTCAATATAACACATTCACAAGAAAGCAAATGGCATCACTACGATCAACACAAGCATCTATGACATCATTATGCTTTTTTTTTCCTTCCACACTATCATTTGATGAACTGCTATTCTTTTACTGAAATCTCAGCAGAGCAATAAAATTTAAAGGAACATATGTCTAATAGCAACTTGTTTATATAAAAAGAGGCACTCAGCTGAAAAACATGGGATGAAATATCTAGTGTTTAATGTTTACGATGTCAAATTTTCAAATTCATGCTTCATGATTATGGACACAAAGTGATCCATGCAATTAGGTTTGAGCACAGTTTAGTAACTTCTTCAGCTAACGGTCAAGTGCATCAGACAACCGAGCTAATCCATGCTTCGCTCTCATCAAGCACAGGTGAAGATTTAACCTACTTGATGATAGCGCCCCATCATTCCTCCATACCATCTTGTTCAGGAGCAGTTAAACATTTGTACTCCATTTTGATGTGATTGATCGGAGTGGTCTTAGCTGTTCAGAAACAATGCAAGCTCCGGGACCTCATGGTTCAATAGTCAATCTCCAGTCGAAAACAACAATAAGACTCCAGTACTAAAGAAGTCGCACTGTTTCTCTCGGGCAGCAACATCCACAAGGACATCTCCTTTGGTACTAAAATTTCTATCAACTTCTTTGGTACTAAAAAATCTATCTCCCAATGTGGTGCTACGTGTTCAAGAGTTTTCTGTAACATTCATCTATGGATGTGCCTTGCCCTGATCAGATACGCACAACATTGGGATTGATTAGAAGCAAGCACACACTTGCCAAAGATTAAGATGGAAAATGTTGGGGAAACACCTAACCTAATACTTTTTAGGCAATAAGTAGAGATGAAATAATGGTGAGTGAGGGTCAATCATTATTTCTCCCAAGATCTAGTTCAGTCACTATAATCACTAACAGCATGCACTTCCATATGATGAAAACCAGTGTAACTCATAAAGATCCACCGATTAACCAACTTCCAAATTCAACACTTACGAACTGAACCGTGTCATAATCCCAGATCCAAGCCCAGAATCACACAGCTACGCCGAACAAAAGCATTTACCACGTATGTGAAGATCCAGTGCTCTGAAGAGAACACAGAACTAGTATCCAGAACAGCCCAACTAAACATTGATAATGACATCTGCTTAAACATCTAACTTCTAATCTGATTTTATAATCGGGGAGAGATCCCCTTTCCGCACCCATCTGACGGCGCCCTCACAACAAAAAAGCTCCTAATTGCAGCGTTGGTTCCCCACAATAATCCACCTAATCATACCAACTAAAATGTGCGCGATCGAGACCGAAAATTCCATTCGAACTGTAAGTCCACTTCGATCCGAGCGATCAACCGACCGACTGAACCAAGTCCTCCCCAACGCGATCACCAACTCGACCGCACGCCAAGCCGCAGCGCCGCCGCACGGTAAATTCCAGGCTTTGATGGCACGCAACGCAATGCTGCAGCGGTAAGGCACCGCGGAGGCGCAGATTGGAATCGTCGCTTGACGACTCGGTGGCAATGGATCGCGATCGGTACAGGCAAATCGAGAAGCACTTACTGTGTGGCGGCGTCCGCGGAGTCGGAGGAGGCCGAGCCGCGGGGACCACTGGCGGAGAAGGCGCGGGTGGGGAAGGCGGCGACGGCGGCGGGGTCGAGCCCGCCGCCCGCCGCGGGCTGGCCCTGGCGGTCGACCCGGATGGCGAAGGGGTAGCTAGCGGGGAGGGGCCGGAGCGGGAAGCGGCGGCGGCGGCGGATGAGGGTGCAGACGAGGCGGGAGCAGACGAAGACGATGAAGAGGACGCTGACGCAGAAGCCCAGCAGCGTGAGCACCATGCTCTTCGACACGCCGGACGCCATCGCGGCTATCTCCGCGCCCCGCGGCGGCGGATGGGAGTGGAGCGCGGCCTAGCGCTCTCCCTCCCTCCCTCTCTCTCGCCCCCCGTTATATGGGCGCCGCCTGTATTGCGCACTCACCGTTGGGTTGCGTTTCCGTCTGTAGCAATGCGTACCCACCAGATGCGTCTCCGCGTCCCGGTGGTGGTGGAGCTCTGGCGAGACGAACGCACGGTGGATCTTATCCCTCGGTGGGGACAGGCGCGATGCCAACCGCCGCCGCCCGCGCCGATCGGCTGTTGCCCTTCGCTCGTGCCTGCAACGGACGGGGCCGTGGGCGACCTAAATACGTAAACGATGGACACGTAAACGATGGAGCTGCAGAAGTACCATGCCAACCTGAATACGCAGAGGGGAAGAGGAATGAACGTCTCAGGCTCCTCACATGGATGTGCTCAATACATATGCTAATATAAAACGAAAACTAGATATCTTACGAAGCGTAAATATATATTTTAACTACTAAACATATCCACGTATATGTATACTCAGAGAGGATAGTGTTCACATACCAGTACTCCGAAAATAGAATGAACTGAGTTAGAACCATGTGGGTGGCCTGCACACGGCAGAGAAAATTGATCATTTGCCACTTTGAAGAGTGGGCTTCGCAAAATTGCCACTTTCAAAATTGGCTTCGCAAAAATGCCATGCAGTACATTTACCTCTTGATTACCATGCCATTTGAGCCATTTAACTCATTTAATATTTTTTTTTCTAATTTTAAGGGCTAGAAAAGACCTTTATACCCTTACTCAGCCGAGCAGGCCTCCCCACCGCCGGCCGAAGGTCCTAACCGATAAAACCGGTCGAAGGTCGTCAAGATGTGCCGCGCCAACGAGCCGCTCTGGGTGCGTCGCCGCGGCGCAGCCTCGGAGGTCATGGCTGTGGACGAGCACGCGCAGATGTTCAGCTGGCCGGTGGACGGCAGAAAGCAGGGAGACGCCGCCATGGCGAGGACGGAGGGGACGCGAGACAGCGCCGTTGTCATCATGAACAGCATCACATTGGTGGATGCCTTCCTGGACGCGGTGAGTTCATCATTTTTCTTAATTTCCTGGATGTTCATGCCTCGATTAATTATGTTAAGCTGATGAAAGAAAACGTCTGCATGCAGAACAAATGGATGGAGCTGTTCCCTTGGATTGTTTGCAAGGCAAGGACCATTCAGGTGATAAGCCATGGAGCTGCTTCTGGCCATCTGGGCAGTGGATCTCTCCTCTTGGTAACTAGTAAAAATTTTACTTCAATTGTTCTCGGATTCATCCAGCTAGCTAGTACGTGCAGTAAATTAAATGTAACCGATGATTTGAATTGATGCGCAGATGCAAGCAGAGGTGCAGTTCCTGTCTCCCCTGGTGCCGGCCAGATGGTGTTCTTCCGGTACCGCGTGCACAACGCCGACGAGGGGAGCTGGTCCGTTGTTGATTTCCCGGCGGACGCGTTCCAGGATGGGCTGCTGCAAACCTCGGTGGTCAAGTGCCGGAGGCGGCCGTCCGGCTGCATCATTCAGGACATGCCCAATGGCTACTCGAGGGTGGTGTGGGTGGAGCACATGGAGATGGTGGGGGAGGAGAAGCCGCTGCAGCCGGTGTTCAAGGACTACGTCAGCGGCGCCGGGAGGCCGCTGTTCGCGGAGGGCGGCGCCGGGAGGCCGGCCGGCGGGGAGGCAGGCACGGGAGGCCGCCGTGCGCGGAGGGCGGTGCGGGGAGGCCGGCCGGCGGTGGGGAGGCCTGCTCGGCCGAGCAAGGGTAGAAAAGTCTTTTCCAGCCCCTGAAATTCGAAAAAAAAGTATTAAATGAGTTAAATGGCTCAAATGGCATGGTAATCAAGAGGCAAATGTACTGCATGGCATTTTTGCGAAGCCGATTTTGAAAGTGGCAATTTTGCGAAGCCCACTCTTCAAAATGGCAAATGATCAATTTTCTCCACACGGCAACGCCGCCAATCGAGCTAGGCTCAGTTACCATATCCAAAGGTTACTGAGTCTACAAGAGATAAACGTCACAACGTTGTTGATTGGGGGCTTCTATCCATCGTACACGTAATCCCTAATAGCATCGATCCATAGTGCTTCAGTTGGACAGTGGCCTCAAGCGACGTGTACCAGCATAGAGGGAAGAAAGAGTAAAGGCAGTGGCTTGCAGTAGTGTCAGGTAGCCTGCAGAAGGAGCAGTAACTTGAGAGAGAGGTAGTGATCTAGGGCTGAGAGGAGAGAGAGAATAAAGACAAAATTTTATGTGGTAGTTTCAACTGACATGGCATTATTCTCTCTTCTGAGACCACCACATAAGGGTAACCACCACTATGGATGCACTAACTATGGAACGAAGAGCCATGTTGTCCCCAACTCCCATCCTTATCCCTTCGCCTCTGCCTCCACCACTCGCCTTCACTCTCCACCGCCAAGATGAGATCGAGCTCCTCCATCGACGCCCCCATCGCCTACTCTCTGGTGAGCTCCTCCCTTGCGTCCTCCTCTTCCTCTCCGATGGCAAGCTCGGCGTGCCTCGAGATCCGACAAGATCCGCCCCACCTCTCCCTCCCGGACGAGCTCCACCCCTGCCCCTCTTCTTCCTCCTCTCTAGCGATGAGCTCCACGCTGCGCCACCCCTCATCCCCTGCTACCGCGCCAACCTGCCCACCCTAATATTCCGTCGCCTCACCTCGCCGTGCCACCCGCTGCCAGCGCCCATAGCCCTCCTGAACCCCGGTGAACCCTAACCCTCACCGCCGATCACCAGATATCCCGCCGTCATCGTCACTACCCGTGGCCAAAGAAGGTAATGAACCCTAATCCTAATCTCTTGTTGTCTAAATTTGTGAATTTGTCTCTTGTTGTCTGAATTTGTTAACTTTCTCTAATTGGAAGTCTTCATCAATCCATAAATATGGAACTCATACTCGATGCATATAAATTGCCTTGTTGGTTTCTATTAGATGTTATGTGGACAGATAGTCGAATACGTGGTTCGATCGGGCATGCAAGCGGTCATTAATGCCAGTCATGTGGTTTATTGGAATAGAACAAAGTATTTTGCCCCGCTCATTTCGGCTTCAGCTTCTGACTTCTAATTCATTATTTTTAAATTTAGTTTTTTCTAGTTTTTTGGCATTTTAGTTTTTTTGCCCTTTTATTTTTTTCTCGTATTCCTTTGCATTGTCCGTGGTGGATTAACCTATTTTTTCTATTTTATTTTTTTAAATTTAAGTACACCAAAAGCCACTAGCAACAATAATGCAAAATAAGCCTACTACAATACAAAATAAGCCATAAGCCATAAAAAAACCCAAATAAAAGCTGACTATAAAAACCAACTGCATCCCTTAGCAAAAAAGAAAGAAATAAAGAAAGAAAGAAATTCTCTGATGCACTTGAAGCAGTCGAAGTAAAAGCAGCAAATAAGGGAAATGTGTTATGCTCCACTCCATAGATATTCAAAATCCTTCCATACAATCTCAATATCATGCCTGAGACAGCATAATTTGTTGCTGCCTTTGTAGTCGTAACGGAGACAACTGAGATACAGAGCCACTCTAAAGAGTTAGAGAGTTTTTTTAGCAGAATAAAGAGTATAGTATTTGACATATCACAAATCACTGCATATTTTGAATATCTCTTTGCACAAAAGGGCAACGGCATCACGATCATTGGCAGACTGAGCCTGAAAGTGAAAGGAACCAAACAACTCAAACCTTTTGAGTTATGGTGATTACGAGTTCAGAACTTTCGAATAAAGAAAATGTCCATTCTCTCTTATCCTGTTTAATTTTGTCCTGAAGCCAAAAAAACCAACACACAAACATGACCAGAACACTTGCTGCATCAAACTGTATTAGTATTACTCTAGGCTTCTTCCCTTGTGCACTGTTGCAAAATTTGAAACCAATAGTAACAATTCAAAACACAATAAAAATGCGACATCTCTCGTATCTCCCTGTGCCTAACTGAGAATTCGAATGGCAAAAATCTCTCGTTCTTTCTCAGGGGCTCTCAAATCTCATTCTAGGCGTCCACCTTGAGAGCCGCCTGTTTGGCCTTGAGCGGGCTCGCCATCCGGTTGGCGACGCGCCTGACCTTGGGCCTCACCAATGACCGGTGCCGGAAGCAGTACAGCCTGAGCTCCTGGTTGTCGGCGAAGTTGAAGGTGTGCTCCATGCTGCTGAGGCACTGCTCCGGCGGGTAGTCCCCGTAGCTGCCGCAGGGCTTGCACCAGACGAAGTGCGTCACGAACGGCCACCGCTCGTTGCCAAGCCCCGGGCGGTGCTTCTCCATCATCTCCTTGTATTTGTCCACCAGCTCCGCCCAGAAGCCGTGCATGTAGTACTCGCTCTCCACGTGCACCTTCTCCATCCACCTCTCCTCCGCCTCGAACATCGGTCGGGCCTTCAGGCTCGCCGTCAGCAGCTTCCTGCCTTCCTGGCCTCGTTGCGGACGCGCCCTTCCAGCCCCATTGGCGCCCATGCGTCGAGCAGCTCGAGCGACCACTGGCAGTTGCCGAGTAGGAAGCTGCCGGTGTTGAGGTCGACCCAGGAGCGCTGCTTGAGGAGGTCCGGGTAGCCGTGAATGACGAGGTTGCCTGCTAACGTACAACCACCAGCGATGGTCAACCGCTCTTGACCTACGATCACGCGCGATGGTTGACGGTTTCTAACTTATGAGTTACGACCACCAGGTGTGGTCAATGTCTTTCAACTTATAACTACGAGTGCTAGTCGATGTGTTCCGACTTACGACCATGAGGTATCCTCGATGGCTTCCAACTTATGACCACGATCGATAGTCGTCGGCTTTCGATGTACGACCATGGGCCATTGTCGAAGGCTCCCGATTTAGGACCACGATCGATCGTCGACCGCTGCCAACTTATGACCGCTAGTGATGGTTGACCGCTCCCGACCTACGATCACGCGCGATGGTCGATGTCTTCTGACTTACAACGACGAGGTGTGCTCGAGGGCTCCTGACTTACGACCACAAGGTGTGGTCGATGTCTTCTGACTTATGACCACGAGGTGTGATCGACGGTTTTTGACTTATTTGACGGATTCAAAAACTTTTAGAACATGTTTGTATGCATATTTTAAAATTTTTTACCACCCATGAGTTTTAAAATATGTAGTATGATAAATTTTAAAAATCTATAGCAACGCACGGGCATTCAGCTAGTTAACAAGTAATGGTGAGTACAAAAATGTACTCTATAAGATTTTATAGCAAAGTTAGATAATATGTAAGCTGAATCAAAGTTAGCTATCTATTCTAGTTTAATTTGCATAAAGCAAGTTTTTCATTTGTAATAGAGAGTAATAGATTGCAATCGGAGATTATAAAAGCAATTCATATTTGATAAAAAAAGTAACAAGTAGATAATCGTAACCACATACCACATATGGCTCTCTATAGTCATAAACATCAACAATCACATGCTTATGACCAAGATTCACTGAGTGGATACCTTCTATTTTCAACTAAGTTTTGAAAATATAAGACTAGTCTTAACGATATTACTAAGCTTTGTCTATAGCCAGAGGCACGCCTATTCGAATAGATTATACACTTTACAGAAATTGTATAACTTCACCCATGAGTCATGTTATCTCATATTGCCAAGGTATTAACACACTTCCTTCGATGTACGGCTAAGCGAGCATGACAAGGTTTTTTTACATTGCTTGACCCTAACCTTGCCTCGTCTGATGGATTTTTGCTCTTGGGAGTTAGCACAATATTAAACCCCGAAGAATCCATCGTTGTATCAAAGGTTTTGGCCTCATACATACTTATGAGGGGAACCCCCTGAAGCAAACGTCCTGGTGCCTACACAACTCTGATCAAATAGGGGTACAAGACTAGACCGAACAACTTATTATGCTGAGACCTTACTATAAAAGGTACTTGTGGTTGTACGAAAAGCTTAGCTTAACAACACATAAGTTCACAATCTTTAACCAACCCGAGTGAGTCTCCATGAACCTACAACTACATGCGAGTTACCCTCTCGCAACACAAGATAGACAATATCTTGCCCAAATTAAAACCATAGTTTTTCTGTTTTATTTTCTAAGTGAAATATCAAAGTTTCCCCTACTGATCTAGCAATATAACCAAACCCACGATTTGAATGTGTGTCCAACTTATCATCTAATATACCGACAATCAATGTATGGCTAAGCACCTATATCATATACTTATTCTAAAATTTCACAATTAATATACGAGTTGTGGATATCAATGCTAAGGTAACAATAATGAGTTAGCATTTTTTCTAGGTAAGATCAATGCAATAATTAGGTATAACTATCGACCTTACCAACATAGCGAATTTACCAAAATATGCTCATGCATAATAATTTTAAAACACAACATACATAACAATTAAAATACAGGATCAATATGGTCAAAAGGGTGCTTGCCTTACTATTGAACACTTGTCTTTTGCTCTGGATTAATCTCAAAGCATATCTGGTACATTGATATCTATTGTATAAAGCCAAATGGTATAAATAAATTCAAATAGAGTAAAAATTCAAATATTTTTGCATATTATGAAATTTCATGATTTTATATAAAATTATAAATAAATTTCACTCAATTTGGAGTTTGTATGCAAAAGTTATGGGCATTTGAAGTTGGTTTGGTAAAGAAAATCCTAGAAAATGAGAGAAAGAAACGTGCATCAATTTTCATTTTAATTTCTATTTTTCTATTGGAAAAATCAGTATTTATCGCTAGGTAAGGCTGCCAGATGGGGTCCACTAGTTAGGATTATATTATTTTGCAAATAGGACTAACAGGTAGGACCAAGTCTATAGGGACATGGGACCCGTATGTCAATAAAACAAAGTTTTAACTATAGTTAAAATATAAATCTAATTAGTTAATCTACTTGGGCCACATGTCAAGGACTCACTAGGCTTAACTAATCCCTATTAGCACTAATCAACCTTAATGATGTGGGTCCCACTAGTCAAAGAGAGAAAATAGAGGCGGGAGCTGGCCAGAGAAGAGCATGGCGGGACCAAGCTCGTTGGCAGCGAGACGGTGGTGGAAAGGCATGAGGGAGCTCGGGAACAGAGAGGGAAGACCGTGATGAAGCTACTGGTGGCGGTGCTAGAGTTTGGAGCTCACCAAAGATTAGTTAGTGGCAGAGAGAAGCATTAGCGACGGCGAACATGAATGGGGTAGGGACAAGCTAGGAGAGGAAACGCACTGGCTTCACTAGGTCAAGGCGAAGCTGTGGACATTGGCGCGGGGACCTATAGTCACTTAAATAGGAATGCAGATGGCGGTGAGCAGTGCCATGGATGGCCACAGTGGTGGTCTTTTTATGACGAGATAGAGACATTGTTCTCCTTGAGAAATTGTGTCGGGCCCGTGTTCTCACGAAAAGTTAGCCGGCGATGGCTTGCGGTCGATGTTGTCTTCAATGTGGGGGAGAGGGCAGTTGGAGGCAATGGCTTGCTAAGCAAGCGAGGCAAAATGGTGGGTGGTGTGATCAGAAATCGGAGGTGCTACTGTAGCTCAGGATTTCCTCTCCAATGGCAGGCGTGGCGCATGAAGGGAGATGGCTAGCCTAGGGCCTTAGGCATCAGCGAGAGAAGAGTGAAGAAGAGAGGTGGTAGTTTAGTGAATGGCGCTTCTTCGTGAGGAAAACAGGAAGAAGGCAGCCTGGTGGAGGAAGAGGATGGGGAGCTAGTGAGTGCGCTACTACACGTGGTGGGGAGCTGGTGACTGGTGAGCATGCTCCCATGTGCGCGACAAAGGATGATGATGGAGGCCGAGAGGGAGCTGCGCTCGAAGAGAGACGGCAAGGAAGTGGAAGAAGATAGGGGAAGCACCCGCGTGTTGTTTGATCAAGGGGATGCTATCCGATGACCAGATGATATAGCATTGGAAACCCTATCCAATGGTATAGCATGCTATAGCCGCGTCCTTTGTCATATTGCATCTCACATAGCAAAGCGGACTCGTTGTCGTTAGTGAATATTTCTTGTTCATTTTGGACCATTGTGAAATTGCCCTAGTCTGTGTAGTGGGAACAACTATTTGTATTCAATCAGCCAATAAACTTATGAGCTCTGAACCTTCTTGTGCGTTTTGGGCCTTCTTGGTGCCATTTTGGGCTGAACTGCACGGTTAACTGATCATGGGGGCATGCACATCTCAGCAATTGGGCTCGCAAAGTCAAGCCCCTTCTAGGGTAAATGCTGGTTTGAACTTTCAAGTGCTGGTTTAGTGGCTTTTACTACTAGGTACTGCAGGCTTCAAGTGCTACAACTTTCAACAGAAACAAGGTGCAAGCAACTTGCAGTGAAGTCCATGGTGTATTTGCATGAGATGTTGCATAGCTCTGCTCTTGCGGAAAGAAACGTGGATTTTAACAACTAGGAGCATTAACATTTCCACCCCCAAACATCTTCATTGTTGTGAGGTGACTGCTGGTCTTGTCTACCAACGCAATTGCTCTCTCACCTGGGCTGACCTGATCTGTCCCCCACCCGGTCCTTGGGCTTAGTCTTACAGGGTGTTGTACTATCTTTTACTGATGGTTTCCAGTTATGACTTATGACTTTTGATTGAAAAATGAATAGTGGTGCCTAAAAGAATTAACTTTTAGAAAAAGAGTAGTGTAAAAAGTGAGGGAGAGATGCATTTGTGTGACAGGAGCGAGAAAAGTGGGATAGGTGATGCACCTATGACCTTGTCTTATCTCCGGAGCGAGACAATAGCGAGAGGAGTGGAGAAACCACTTCAAAAAGTTAGGTGTTAAGTGGTTTTTCTAAACAGAATCCAAAAACAGACAATATGAATGAGACCTTAATTTGTCATGGACAATGAACTATATGTACATGTTCATGCCAAACATTTGGTTGTTAACATTGTCTCACCGAGGGAAATGTGGATGGCTTCTGTCTGATCCCCCTTTGTACTCATGGGGTCCTACGACTTGAAAATGTCTCTCTGAAGCTTGGATGGATTTTTTCGACTTATAGTTTATGGCCTATAGCTTCTTCTAGACTAGCAAACGATACAACTTCTTCATCACATTTTCAAAACAGTTTATTGGGATAGTTTTTTCAAAGCGGCTTATCGGCATTTGGTTCGTTCGTACGAGCACTTATGTTAGAACCAAAAGTCATCATCCATAACCATAAACCATAAACCACAGACGAAAAGAACCCAGTGCCCTAGAAAAGGAGGAGTGGATGTCTCGCCAAAACCAACCTCCTCTATCATACCACTAGACCAACAAGACACATCCATTATAATATGGGTCCCTCAAGGGCCTGTTCATATTGGTTACAGCTGATAGTTTTTAACTGTGGCTGATAGTTTTTGACTGAAAATAAATAATAGTGACTGAAAAAGTGGCTTTTAGAAGGAGAGTCGAGCGATAAGAAAAGCGAGAGATACGTGTGTGAGAGAAGTGAGAGGAGTAGATAGTGCGATATGCTCGTGACCTCTATCTTATTCCTAAAGTAAAAATATAAATGAGAAGTGAAGAAATTATTTTTAAAAATGAGTATTTATATTAATTTCTACCTAGCTTCCTGGCTTCTCTGTAATCAGAAGACAGTAGGAATAAGCCTGAGATTCATCAGAGTAGTCTTCCAAAAAAAAAGGCTGCCCCTGCAAGTCTGCAACTGGAAGAAGCGCGCAGCTTCATCTAGATCCCTACAGAAAAAAGGCTATATGCCCACCTACGGAAAGAGCACGTCGTTAATACGCGAGCCGCGAGCGCTCACGCTTGTCCCGTCCATTGCATCGCTTGGTCTTGTCCCGGCCATCCCTCCATGGGCGGATCTTATATGGGGCATGGGTGTTCAGCCGAACACCCAAATTTTTTTATAAAATATCAGGTATATAATAGATATATTAGATGTATATACTATTAGTTGTGTTAAAACTATATTTTATGCCTATAAATAAATTCAATCCGCGCTCCCCGTATCTCGCGCACAGCCCATGTAATACATTAGACCTATTTTTCTTTCCACCTCAGCCCTCATCACGCCCAAATAAATAAAGATATAAACAAAATTCTAATATTTGTTCTATTTCTCATCTTGTAGCTGTCTGTGTGGGAGGCGGTTTCGGCCTTCGAGTGGCGAGCGGGCGGAGGTGCAGGCTAGAGGCGAGTGACGATCGGCAGACGTGGACGTGGTGCCATGATGTGATGATAATCATGCATGAGGCAGCGTGTGGTGCAAGGTGAGCGTGTGGCAGCGCGGGCGAGCAAAGAGGTGTCGCGGGCAGTGGCACAACGAACACGGAGGTAGGGAGCGGGCGACAAGAAGGGAATAGCATGGTAGCCGGGAGGGAGAATGGTATTAGGAAGTAAGTAGCACCTCCAACTTATTGTCATCGTACTCTCTTCAGATCTAGGTGTGCTCCACCCTACTCCACTTATTTACTTTCTTGGTCTGTTTTGCTCCATGGAAGAAACATACAATTTCCTCTTAGATGGACAGTTCTTACTGATGGAGAAATAGCAAAAAAAGGTAAGATAAAAAAGATATACAACTCTCATTATCTCTATAATTTGTTGTTTAATTCATATAATTATGCTCGCCTTATGTCGCATATTTCCTCATAAGAAATCGTTAATTTCTGTAAATTATGTATTTTTATTATATCTACGTACACGTATCATTGTATCGGTGTTTTAGAGAGGACGGTGTGCTACGGTATCGACGTATTCAAGCAACTTAAGCTCCAAAATTCGAACACATATCCTAAAAATCCTGGATCCGCCACTGCATCCCTCTGCATTCACATCAGCTAGGCCCGTCCATTCGAAATGGCTCCGGCTGGCCGGCTCTTCTCTGTTAGTCACCTTACTGCTGAAATCAAAAGTGCTTTAATATTTGACGCGATGCAACATGAGAGTTTGACGTAATGGCTAGCCTAGTCGCCGCCGCTGAATGATTCGAATCGAATCAACATGGGTCAAGCCTACTGCACGGCAAATCATCGTTTTGCGAGCCGTGAATCACTAGGCTAGCCATTACGTCAAACTCGCCGATGCAAGGAAAGCCACGGCAATCTTGGGTAATGATCTACAAAATCAAGTTGAAATTGGAATCGCCGTAGAATGCTCGATGTATGATGCGGTCGCGGAAGGGTGGGTCGTGTGAGTTGGGCTTGGTCCCGGTTGTGGCACCAGTGGGGGGCTACCTATCGTGCTGCTATCTGGAGGCATTACATTCGGCGTAGGAGTGTGCGTTTGGGTCGATTATTTTTTTTTGTAAATAATCCAATTTTTAACCGAAATTATAGAAATATACTCGAGTAAATTTTTTTTATAGAAATGACTTTCAGTCGCCAAACTGTTGGGTGACAGGAACCTGTCGCCCAATGGCCGCTCTACACGGAGGCTATTCGTGGGCCGTTGGGTGACATAATTGCAGTCGCCCAACAGTCAAGCGACTGGGACCTGTCGCCCAACCATCGGACGACTGCAGTTCCAGTCGCCCAACTTGCGCATATAAATCGGCCTCCGAACGAGCCCTCGGCCATTTCTATCGCCGACGCCGCGCCGTAAAGAGAGAAAAGAGAAGACAAAAAAAGAAAAGAAAGGATAGGAAAGAGAGGAGAGGAGAGGAGAGGAAAGGGAGAGAAAGAATGAGATGTTTCACTACTTGTATAAGGTAATTTTTTTTGTATGTTGTAGTTAATATTTTTTGTATGAAGTAAATAGTTTGTTTAGTGTGTAATTAGGATCTATAGAAAATTATAGCTATAGAAAAAAATAGTACAACTTTCGTGTGAAGTAAATGGTCATAGAAAATTTAGTCAATGTAGTTATAGAAAATTAGTATTCATAGAAACTTATACTTGTAGAAAATTTAGTGAATATAGTTGTACAAAATTAGCATCTGTAGAGAATTATAGTTGTAAAAAATTAGCATCCATAGCAAATTAGAATTAGGAGAAAATTCTAGTTGTACAAAATTTAGTCAATAATTTTGCACGAAGTAAATAGTTCACATTATGCGAAACATTATTATGTAATATTTATGATTAATTACGAATGAATATATGTCATTCGTACATTGAAAATTCACGCGTACCATTAGAACTGCTACATTGGTATTTAAATCAGTATGTTATGTAAATTGTCGAAACTCATTAGGAATTATTTATAGTAGAAGAGAGCTCGAGCAGCGAGAGAAGAGCGGCGTCGGTGTGTGTGGGAGCCGATAGGGAGTTCATGCTTATTGGATCGGAGGAAAGGGAGCGGTGTCGGTGTGAACGAGGATGGATTACGCTATGAGAATTGCATAGTTGGTCATGATAGGCAAACGGTTGTATGAATGTAAATTATATTACAACGGTACTTCTATAATCTGCGATGCGAATTGACTAGTTGGAACATTGAAAATATTTACAGGCAGATATCAGTAATACCGATACCACTACATTGAAAGTGCATTGCGGTGTGGGCACCGTTCGTGAAGGTCCGAATGATATTGATTTGAGCAGTTTTGTGTAAGTCACTCTGGTACACCCGAACGGCAAAAATGCTCGAATCACAGATGTGATTCTCTTCTCATTCGCAACTTCTCCTTGAACCCTACGGTGTGCAATGTCGTCATACAAGCGCTTTGGAGCCGGTCTCCCACATACACTAGATGGAAGTTGAGAACATTGATGTGCATTGTTGCGTGGAAAGGGTTTGTGCAAGGCTATTGGCACCATAGATGCGAGTGTATGCTGCTTGTGCAACCATACCCAATAAAAGTTGTACAAGGCTGTGCCGACAACTATAATCTGGTTGGTGTGAGCAGCTCATACGCCTAGCATGTTAGTCAAGAGGAAGACCTGGAGGCCGATGTCATAGTGATTGCAGAGGAAGTTGCTTGTGATCAGGCCGATGCGGTACATGGACGAGAGAAAGAAGGGTCACGACATGGTGAGTCTACAGGACAAGCTAATGAAGGGGAGCAAATGGAGTACATAGTGCATCAAATGGAGAGTGATGATCGAATGACCTGGGCTGAAGAGGAAGCTGTACAGGAGGATGACGAGGATAATTCCGATAAGGACGAAACTCCCATCGCGTAGGAATGGAACTGATTTGATGTTGATAGTGTTGTTGTGCATGACGAGAATCAATTACCGTGGGAGTATCATAGCACAGAGGTTCAGTTGCATTCAATGTTTACTAACAAGATATTGTTATAGGATTTCATCAAGCTATGGACCCTGTCTGTACACCAAACCTGGCTCGAATCGGGCACAGGTTTCGGGCCGGGCCCATCACCATCCGGCAACCTCTCTCATAGGGCTGTGCATTTTATCACCGAACCGAAAAAACCGAACCAAAAAAACCGAACCGAACCGGTCAACTCGGTTTGACCGGTTTTCGGTATTCGGTTCGGTTTTTATATTTTAAGTTTTTTTGGTGTTCGGTTTTTTCGGGAAAAACCGATTAAAAACCGAAAATACCGAACAAACCGAAACCGCGCTCGCGTCTGTTTCTTTAATGCTAGCCGAACCCTCTCAGGAACCAAGTCTGCACCTGCAGCGCTCGCGTCTGTTTCTTTAATGCTGGCCGAACCCTCTCAGGAACCAAGTCTGTGCACCTGCAGTAGCCAAATAATGATCAAAATTCACATATTAGAAACACGCTACAAGTTGCTGACATTTATTTGTGCATCAATGGACAATATATGATTGTGCATATAAGCACCATATTTTTGACGTTACAAACAAATCTTTCCTGTTGGTACCTGCTTCCATAGCAGCTTTAAGCCCTTTCCCGACCTGAAATTAGCAGAGGATGTTTAACGGCATATCACCTAGACACCTACTATGATAGTACAGAAACAGAATATCGCTTTGATGTATAGCTCCTTTTCTATTCCGTATTGAGTAGTTGTGACGGCTCGTAGTATATATGTTGTCGTCTACTCGTCTCGCTAGTCACTATATCATTTGTAATTTGCGTCAACTTTGGTAAATATGGTATTTACCGATACCGCACCGAAATAAATTGGGATTTACCGATACCGAACCGTATTTTCAAAAATACCGTATACTACCGAACTAACAATACCGTATTTACCGTATATACCGTATATACCGAACCGATTTTACCGAACTAACCGAATGCACAGTCCTACTCTCTCAGGTCCTCTTCGAATTTAATTGAAACCCATCACCGCTCCTCTCGCCCCCCTTCCGCAGCCCGCAATTCCTCCATCTCCCAACCCGGCTTCCCTCCCCTCTCGCCGTGAGTCGCCGCAACAATGCCTCCCGACGGCGACGCCGACCTGGCCGCGGAAGAGCTTCAGAGCCTCAGCTTCGGCTCCTCCGAGCGCTCCCGCTCCGCCTCCACCGCCACCGCCTCCTGCTCCACCTCCTCCTCCGGCCCAAGCTCCACCGCCCAATCCGCCACCGTCCCGCGCCTCGGCACCGTCGCTCTCTCCGACATCCGCTTCGTGCGGCGCCTCGGCGCGGGGGACATCGGCAGCGTCTACCTGGCCGAGGTCAAGGGGAAGGGGGACGGCACCGCGAGCGCCCTCGTGGCGGCCAAGGTGATGGACAGGAAAGAGCTCGAGGGGAGGAACAAGGAGGGACGCGCGCGCACGGAGCGCGAGATCCTCGAGGCCGTCGACCACCCCTTCCTCCCGCGCCTCTACGGCGTCGCCGAGGGCGACCGCTGGTCCTGCCTCCTCACCGAGTTCTGCCCCGGCGGCGACCTCCACGTCCTCCGCCAGCGCCAGCCGCACCGCCGATTCTCCGAGGCCGCCGTCAGGTGCGTGACGTCGATTCCTCGATTACCACCTTGTTTGCATATGCATTCATCATGTATACCTCCAAATTACCACCTTGTTTACATATGCATTCATTATGTATACCTCCAAATTGAGCGTTTTTAGAGTGTTAAATAACCAGTCTTTGCAAAATGCTGAAACAATTCATCTTTTCTGTACAATTAAATACATGTAATTCTACGACACTTGCAAGTATCGATGAGATTTTGGGCGTGAACCGTGAAGTGTCTATTAAGCTAGTGATCATAGGCTTTTTAGAGAAGAATGTGGCTGGTTTCCTGCGTTCTAGTTGGCTTTTGTGCTTTTTTTTTTGGTTTTTTTTTCTTGCTTCCTTTATATATAGTATATATTATAAGGATCTAGTGGATGCAGTTCAGTTGTTCTTTGCTTGGTTTGGCCCCATGTGTCTTCTGTTAGGCATGCGTCTGTCCATTTTATATCGTACAGGTTTAGTCGGAATGCCTTTCATCCTGAAAACATACTTGTTTAGTGGGAATGCCTTTCATCCTGAAAACATACTGCATAATATCAGATTGCTGCTTTTTGGATGCATCCTTAACCCAAATGATACCAGAAAACTTCCAGAACAATGTATGATTGTGACAACATATGAGGATGGGAACATTTTACAAATGAAGCCATGAAATTCGCATTCAACATCGTTTTCTCTGTTTCTTCTGGAAATTCATTCATGTGGTAGGACTTAGTTAGGAGTAGGATTGGGCATCACGTGTTGGCCTCAGCTCTCACTGTCACAATACAGTTCCTTGGTTTGAGCCATACTGATCACTGAAGCCACGCAGTCAGTCTCACAGTCGCAAGCCCATATCACCTTCCAATCACTAGCCAGGAGGTGTTTGCATATGGACATCTACAGTGATACAGTCCCCCTGAAGAAAAAGCCTGCCCATATGGAAGTAAAGCTTTGCTCGTCATTGTCATATGCGTTTGCAGGTTTGCTCCTTTCAGGCAATTAGGAATCCCTCCTGCATCACACAACTATGATCTTTTTCTTGCCTTATCTCTAGTTGATGATCACTGCCAGCCAATATTGTCTTCCCACTATGCACGGATTGTGATGTTATTTCCTTCCGGAATAAACATAAAACGTCGTTAATCTCCGCCGTATTTCCCTGTGGAATATCAACATGTAGGCCATACCCGAGATTAAAAGGCAAAATACGCCCACTTCACTAAACTGTACAGATAGGAAACAGTTGTAGCATTACTGGCTACGTTTGCTCCATTACAGCATCGTGTGGCAAGGTACTAAGGATACAGCACTACATCTGTAGTCCGGCCATAGCATTCACTTGTAGAGTTGTAGTCAACTCAACCTACACAAGCTGCCAGTGTATCACCGGTGGCTATTGCCGGGGAATTAGCAAGTTTTTTATTATTAAATATAGAAATTATGTTAGATCAACTAACAAAAATACTAGTAACATTAGATCTATAGACTATAGACTGACAAATGTTGAAGTTATTGACAGTACAAGTGTCTGCCAATTAGTTAGTAGTGTCTTTGCTGAAACTTTGTGGAAACAAAAGAAAGAAAGAAAGAAGCAGACCATGAATTCACGGACAACTCACAAATACAGCATTGTATGATGTGGATTCCAACCCAAAAGAATCAATCCCCATTTTATGGGGCTAGTAGTACTGCTCCTAGCTTGCAATGCAATGGCGTTGTGAATTGCGATGGTACACGCATACCTGCCTACGACCAACTACATTGCCATCAACGCATGGTAATTGGTAAAGTCGGTTGTGCTAATACCGGTGAGACACGAGCCAAGCCCTAGTACTACGGCGCTAGAACAACTTGGAGAACATGACTATGGATTACTCTCATGGATACAGATGCCATTGTTCAAGGAGGCTTTTATTAAACCCCCATGTGATGGGTAAGAATCACAGCTCTGAAACACACACACACCTCGGCCTATGGCTATTATGAATGTATTCAGCCGAGATCAACATAGCGTACTTGTTGTAAGGATGATTCTAATTAACCCAAGGAATTATCAATTGAGTGCACACATGAGATGCAGTCCTTTCTTACATTAAACTATGCTTCCAGCGTGCAACTCCCAACATCAATGATGCACTAATTCGAGTACTGTCTGTTGCCTTTTTCCTCTGCTCCTTGTGGCTTTTGCTTGGTACAGGAGCGCACAGTGGCATCCACCATGCCATCATCAGTACATGCACAGATTCAGATACAGGTGACTGTGTCGTTATCACATATGTGTAGGTTCTTTTGGTTACATGTCAATAAAGTCGATGGATGCAGTTGAAGCACTTCTGTACTATTGTAGTATGCAACAACTTGTTTTTGTACGATTGCAAATAGTAACACTTGCAACAAGTTCTAACTTCTAACCTCTAGTAGATGAATGCTGACCCAACACTCAATTTTGATGTAACATTTGCGATGAAATGCATCTCTTTTACGTGTATCTTGCATGGTCGACTTGTTTGTTTACAGATGTGATTACGTATAAGATAGTAACAGTTGCTAAATTAATGATACTTTTTTTTAGAGCGAGAAGGGATAAATTGCTAAATGATGATGATGACGACGACACTATTGTTTACTGCGGCAGGTTCTACGCGGCGGAGGTGGTGGCCGCGTTGGAGTACATCCACATGATGGACATCGTGTACCGGGACCTCAAGCCGGAGAACGTCCTCGTCCGCGCGGACGGCCACATCATGCTCACCGATTTTGACCTCTCCCTCCAGTGCGACCCCACGGCCCCGACGCCGGCGCACGTCATCTCGGACCCCATCTCCCTCACCGGCCACTCCTCGACGTCCTCATCGTGCATCATCCCGTCCTGCATTGTCCCCTCCGTGTCGTGCTTCCAGCTATTCCCCGGCCGTGGCCGCCGGCGCCGCAAGAAGCCCTCAAGTGGTGGTAACAGTAGCTTCTCCACCGGTGGGCTCGACCTGGAGTTTGTGGCCGAGCCGGTGGAGCTCCGGTCAATGTCGTTCGTCGGGACGCACGAGTACCTCGCCCCGGAGATCGTCTCCGGCGAGGGACACGGCAGCTCAGTCGACTGGTGGACGCTGGGGATCTTCATCTTCGAGCTGCTCTACGGTGTGACGCCGTTCAAGGGCTACGACAACGAGATGACCCTGGCGAACATCGTCGCACGCGCCCTCGAGTTCCCCAAGGAGCCATCCGTGTCGTCCGCCGCCAAGGACCTGGTCACCGCGCTCCTGGCCAAGGACCCGACGAGGAGGCTAGGGGCCACGGTGGGCGCGGCGGCCATCAAGCGGCACCCGTTCTTCGACGGCGTGAACTGGGCGCTGCTCCGGTGCGCCACGCCGCCGTACGTGCCTCCGCCGCTCAGCATAGCGACCGCCACGGCCGGTGCCGGCAACGACGCCAACGACGACATGTCGGACGACGGTTGTCCCGGCACGCCCGTGGAGTACTACTAGACAAGCCAAGGAAGCTCCCGTGTACGTGCAAAAAGAAGCTGCCATTGCCGAGCCAGGGCCCAACCGCCTCATGTCGGACCCGGCGCTGCGTTGTCGCGTCAAATAGTTGCCGGCTGCGTGTCTCCGACAGCGCTCGCGCGGGCGCGCCATGGCCAGCGACAACGGACACACCGTTCCAATAACTTATCGCTGTTCCTTTCTACTTTGACCTAACCTGGCCGCCTCTGCATGCCAGGTTGGTGCCCAGTCTCAGCACAATCGAATAACATCAGTGTAGGGCTATACTATGTAGTAGAATTGTATCGTGTGCATTATTTTCCAGTATGATATAACGACATTTCTGGCCGCTCCAATCTTTTCCTTGAAAAAGATGAGAACAATTGATGTGCGTTTTTGTGATGGAAATGGAATAATGGTTGAGTTGTTTTTAGTTTATGGTTTTTCTTAAATAAACAAATATGATGACTTCTTCGTCGCCATTCAGTGACAGACCTAGAATTTTTAAGATAGGTATTCAGACTTCGGAAATAGATTGTTCGAATACGTTGATATCGTGACATACTATCTACCCTTAAAAAAAATAGGTTGTTTGAATACGTCAGTAAGAACCACCTATCTAAGAGGAAGCTCTATAGGGCCTGTTTTTTTCGGCTGCGGCTTTTGGCTTTTGGCTGAAATTTTTGAATTTTGGTTGTTTACGGTACAGATTACGGAGAGACAGATACTCACTTGCGATTTTGGCTAGTACAGATGTTGGGCTTTTAACGTGTAGATCGTTTAATTTGTAGACCCCGTCTTGAGAAAATACTCCGTTTGAAAGTTAGGTACTGTAGCAAAAGCCAAAAGTTGTCAGCTTTTGACTTAAAGAATAGGCCATATATTTCTTCTATGGAGTAAAACATAACAAAAATTAGCATATTAACATATATATTAAGGGTCCAACTTGCCTATTGGCCAAAGCAAAGATCCTATTTTTATGCAGTATCTATTAGAAAAGAACGAAGAAAGTAAATGCTAGACTTCAGAAAGAACCGGAGCTAGATTAGAGCAGAGCGGAGCAAGAAAAAAAATGAGTGGAGTGGGATGGAGCACACTTAGATTTAGAAAGAGGATGATGACGGTAAGTTAGAGGTGTTGCTCCCTTCACACCATTCGCTCCCTACCTCCATGTTTGTTGTATCGCTGCCCGCTTGCCCATGACGCCTCTATGCTTGCCTACGTTGCCGCAGGCTCGCCTTGCACCCCATGCCGCCTCACACATGATTGCCTTGAGTCGCAACGCCGCATCTACTGGCTGTCGTGGGACACCAGCCACGTCCACCGGTTGTTGCTCGCATCCGCAGCCTGCGCCTCCACTTGCCACTTGAAGGACGGAGCCATCTCCCACACAGACAACCACAAGATGAGACAGAACAAATGTTAGCGTTTTATTTATATATTTACCTCTTTGGGCCTGTATGAGGAGGGCTAAGATGGGAAGAAAAATGAGCTTAATGTGTTACACGGGCCACACACGAGATACAGGGAGTGCGGGCTGAATTCATTTGTGAGTACAAATATATAATTTTAGCTCAACTAACATTATATACATCTAATATATCTATAAATACTTGTTATTTTCTAAAAAATTGGTGTTCAGCTGAACACCCATGACCTACTACAAGTCCGTCCCTGTCGCCGTTTTGAAGTAGTTTATCGAGATAACCTTTTTGAAGTAGCTTATCGACTCATCTGCATTTGATTTATTAACACAAACATTTATACTATAATTAAAAATTATAAACTGTAGTCATAAATTATAGTCGAAAAAACCAACCTAATGAGATATGATGTAAGGAGAGGACATGGCTAATGATATGGAGTGCTGGGGGGTATGAGTTCGGAGGGTGGATTGGTCTGGCTTTGGGTGGCAGCCAGGGGACACAAGACGTGGAAAAGGAGACGAGGGGGCAGTGGCGATAACTACTCCCTTATTTTGACTTATTTTTTATAATAATTAATTTTTAAATAAAATGTTATTTTATAGTGAGATTTATAATTTAATTATAGTAGATATTATCTCAATTTTATTTATACTTATTAAAAAGCTTATGTGAACATCTTTCTATACTTGAATTTAAAATTTTGAACCAAAAATCAGATCCAAAGAACCCACACTGCCTTCCCGGGCACGTACTTCTAGACGCAACGGTGCGTGATCGCCGAGCACGTTTCTGCTCTGCCGCTGACTTTGCTGCACGTAATCCTTCAGGCTATAATGGCAAAGAGGCAGGCAGGAGAGCTACCGGCAAACAAGTAGAGATGCTGCTATATGCAGCGTAAGTGAAGTAGAAAGCTGGGTTAAAGCAACGGCAGTTGTAAAGAGGGGAAGGGAGCACAGACTGCACTTAATTATAGTACCAACTTTATTTATATCGGTAAAAATCATATATGAGTTTCAGTTACTCTATAATCTCTCACACGAACAGTCCAAAAACCACAAGACGCAGCCAAAAACCATAAGTTCCAGTCAAAAAGAACATACCTCAAATCTGAAGTGAAAACTTCAGCCATACACCACAAACACAGATATCTTGCAGAACAGCCAGCATCAAGCAGCTGTTTTTTTCAACGTGAACTGATTAAAATAAAAACAGCAGTCAAGAATGGCGAGCAACCGGAGTTAGAGCATATCCAAGAGATGCTTTTTCTCACCCTCTATCTTAAAATATTGGGTATGAAAGCTAAAAACAAGCCTTCAACAGATACTCTAAAACACGCCCAATAATTTTGGTACTCTAAAATTGAGGTGGATCACCATCAAATATACAGTGCCTAGATGGTAATTTTAGGGATCCAAGTTTAGAGGAGCTGCTGAAGGAGAGGAAAGATTTAGAGGACAATTTTTTTCAGGAATACTTCTAATATGAGATTTTAGAGTATAAAATATTAAGCCTCTCTTGAAGATGCTCTTAGATTTAACTTTTCTGGGATCTGCACGTAGACAGGCATGCATGCGGTTGTGATGGCAGGTATGTACTGCAAAAGTGGAGCAGGTTCCGACGGTAACAGATGATTACATATAAGGAATTCCCTGGGGACAAAGGCTGCTGCTGCTCAAGTTAGCTAAGGATGATAACTTAGCCACAATCCACTGCTGGCTGCTGCACAGTGTGCAAACTCCACAGTCATTGAGGCAACACGAAAACACATCTCATCCCAGATATAACGCTAATAATCACAAGCAACAACGCCACAAACCCAGATATTGAGATTTTTGTTAATCAAGGACTCCATGAAAGACACCTAGCCAGCCAGAGATTAATACGTGATGATAGTATACGTGAAAGGAAGTCTTATGTCAAATACTCCAATGAAAAACATAGCAGAAACTGCATTCACGGATTCACCTCATTGGAGGGTAGTGCAACGAATGACACTTAAATATCTTGATCCGAACTAACCTAAGCTCTCTTAAAATTCCTCTGCAGTTCCATTTAGCAAATCTTATTTGCAGGTTGTTATTTTTTTAAAATAAAATAACAGACAAGGTAGGTTGATCTGTTTATGATTTACGTAGATTCTCAAGGGTATAAAATATGTTATACTCACAATAACATTTTACGATCGTCGTATGTTGTTATAGTGCGATAAATTTCTAAAGAATTTTGTGAGAACGATTGAGATAGCAATGATTCGTAAGAAGGAAGATAAGTTATATTATAATGCACGAGGGAATTCATACAAAACGAATACAAGTACAAAAAGTACAACGAAGGTCCCCTACTCACCACCCGCAGCACCTCTTCTGTCGTCGCCATGTCCCATCCCCGATCGATGCCCGCCCGTATGACCCCGCTTGGCCTTCCTCAGCACGGGGTGTTAGCGCCCCGACAGGGTGAGGCGCTCATGAGCTCTACTGACCCGTGCTACCAATGCCTCAGGGGTCAACTCCACTGGTGCCTATGTGGTTACTGGGGCACCACTAAGCTGCGACCCAGAAAGAACGTCAACTGGTGTGGGCTAAGGTGCTCGCCTGACCTCCCCTGGGTTGTTCGCAAAGAAGTTAGACACGTCCTTTTGGGGGGGGGGGTCTTTGTGCAGGGATAGCTCAACTCCCCGCTGGGGCGTGAAACCTACAGGATACATATTGTTTATTTTTGCAATATATTAATGCGAACAATGTTAGTGATGTGCCTAAGAGGCAATCATAAACAATTTGGTTTTATAGGCTAAAAGGGATATTGATCCATATGGGATTATAGGGTTCTAATGGGCCTACAACGTGGAAGCCCATTAGCATGCTCTATAAATATGTGGAGGCGGGGCTACAGGTAGTATAGACTACTATGCTGAAAACCCTGGCCGCCACCTCCCCTCGGCCGTATCCCGAAACCCTAGTCGGGCGCGCGGTGCTAGCACACCATCGCACGACGTTCCATCCCGAACGTGTGGACTCCGTGGAGGCGCCGCTGCTGTTGCTGCTGTGCTGATC
Source organism: Dendrocalamus latiflorus (assembly GCA_017311315.1). Taxonomy (NCBI): domain Eukaryota; kingdom Viridiplantae; phylum Streptophyta; class Magnoliopsida; order Poales; family Poaceae; genus Dendrocalamus; species Dendrocalamus latiflorus. The sequence goes on from CM029635.1 coordinate 1,978,732, forward strand.
GGCGAGAAGCGCAAGGCTATTGCTAGGACGCGAGGAGGAGACATTCAGTTCGTGAAACGATTGACTGCTTCTTCTTCATCAACGCGCATCTAACTTGGACCGGGCTGCTCCAACTCTTCGTCCGCTGCGCAGCGCATCTAGTGGTAACTATCCATGACTCCCTTACACGCATGTTTTCTGGTTGAACGCGGCAGAAAACCAAATGTTGTAGATAGCATAGCCTACCCGTTCTCCTTCAAACAAACCTCAAGAGATGAAACATACCTTTGATGTGGGCCATGGCACCCATTCAAGTGTCATACCCGCCCTGCTCGAATAGCTTGGGGAACAACGAGTACTGCCTTGATGCCGGCGGGTAGGGGTCCAGGATCGGCGGCGGTGGAGGTCGTGGGGGGTAGGCACGTGTCCACCCTGACCCTCTAGGCTGGCCCAGAGCCTCCTAGCTGAGCTGCAGGACATGCCAGTCTCGGCATACACATCGACGTGGCCACCTCCGGGAGTGTCATGCATGACGTCAGGGTCACGACATGCCTCACCCTAGTGTAGGCTCGACAGAGAGTCTGCAACAACTCATTGCGCGTCACCTGCAAACTGTGGCCGACCCTTTCTAGGATCGACCCGGTGTCTCTCACAATCTCGGTGGTGATGTCCATTTGGAAGGAGTGCATGAAAGCGTCAAATTTGTAATTGTGATAACTGTACTAAGACATTTCGAAACACAAGAGTACGTATAGTGATGTGCAAGTTTTGTGCAGGATGTAAAGGGTATGCGTCGGCCCATGCTAGTACGTGAGTAGGGGGAGGATCAACGACATGCACCAGCCTGGTGAGTGTCTACGGAACATACCAGTGTAGGTATTCATCGTACATGCTAGGGTCGTACGGTGCGCCCTCCTACACGTAGTCCTTGAGGGCGTATGCCCACTCCTCCAGCCATTGCACCATCTTCTCTGTTCAGCTCACCATCTTCTCTGTTGCCTGCACTGTATCCAGACGCGAGGCCACAACTTTGCAACTACATGTGTTTGTAGGGTTCCTAAACATCTGAGGGAAGGACAGATCATAGTGCGTTCACTGTGGATGCAAGGGCTGCGCTAGCGGTGACTATGTAGTGACTAGTGTGATCGCTTCACAAATTATAATCAGGTCTACGTTGATGAATGTAAACTGATGTGGTCCCTGATGTACTTGGAAAAATGTGTAGCTTTTTTTAACTCTTTTACTTCAGAAAACCATTTCTTCCTGTAAGATGCTGCATCTGGAAATGCGAGAGAGAGAGAGAGAGAGAGAGAGAGAGAGAGAGATTGCTACCACTCTATAACTTCATTCAATTTCTTCTTTTTCTGTTGATGTATATATGATAGAATTTGATAGCAGTCTCACCAATTTGCTACTGAATTTGACTCATTGCTAACTATTACTGAGTACTGAGCTATGATGTGTCCATTTAGAAAGGCTATGGAGCAACCTGCAGTCAGCAGCACTTCTTTTCCCTGTCAAATCAATCCTGGCTTCTAGGTTTTGTCCCCGAATCTTTCCTGTCGTAATCAAACATACTTCATCATCGTATTAGTTGCAAGCTGTCCTGACTCCTGTGATTATGTGACATGGGTAATTCTTCAGCACACAGAAGCGCAGGTGAACATTGCTAAACTAATTCAAACAAGTCGAAAAACTTATATAACTCTCACGAAATCATTTGAGGCATAAATTGATCCAGAGAACATCGTAAAAGCAGCAAGTACGAAACATATGTCTGACCTTTGCATTCTAGACCAAGCATGGCGATGCAGAACTGCAATGACGATACCACTACACCAACAGCTTAACTGCAAAGGTCTCTTGCTGCTGTAGTGCTGTGCACACTAGTTACATACTCATCAGCAATTCTAACTTGGCTGGGGCGGGGAGGCCTGCATTGGCGCGAGCGGAGATGTTGGTAAGGTGGGTGAGAGGCATGCCGGTAGCCTCCTCGAGGTCGAAGGAGTTGATGCCCTTGGCGAGAGGTCTACCATCTCCAGTGCTTGCATTCTGAGCTCCACTGGATAATCCTTCACACATCCAATTCTTGGACCAACCCCAGTGCTCCATTTCAGGGACAGCCTGTGGCCAAGCTGATAGGATTTTGACTCTCTCTTGGATTTCACCCTCTCAAGAATTGCCTTCTGCGGGACGTCGGCGGCTCTAGGGCTCTGCAGGCCACCTGATAAGGTTCTTTGGTAGGCTGGCTTGGCTTGCTCCATAGGAACTTGGTCGCCTTCATCAACTTCAGTTTGTGGAGATGGCCCAGATGCCTTGTCTTCTTCTGTCATGTTTGGAGTGAGAATCAATTGTGGAGGATTGGAGGCCACGATATTAGCAGCAGCAGCATTTTGTGTGTTATTAGGCACTGGATCTTCATAGTAGTCTTCATTGGTGGATGAACGCACCTGAATACGCAAAACAAACTCTTTAAATGAAGCCATCTTATATCCAACACATATAGGAGTATTTTAAGGTTGCGCTGGTCCGAAAGTTGTGTACCTCAACTTCTTTCAGATCAACTCCATTCTCTTCAAGGAAGTCCATGAAGTTGCTGAGGTTCTCTGCACTTGGTTTGTAGTGGCCACTGTATGCCCAGATGGACTGAAATCAGAACAGACCATCATAGATTAGAACGCACCGAATGAACAAGCACAGGAACGCAACCAGGAAGTAGAATCCATGGTCTGATGTCCTCGTAACTTGCATATTGGCCAAAGCATGATAAGCAGATACTTTGATAATAGTAGGGGTAATAAAAAGCAGATTTAGAAAACTCTAGTTCGGTCCATTATGCAACTTTCAGAATCGTGTGGAAATAATACATAAATATAGCCCGATCTTTGGGTATTTTCTAATCTGTTCTCACAAAAATAGGCATGTTCAAATAATTTGTCATGGCAATCCATGAAACACAAAAAAATGGTTTGAAGTTGAAGGACCATGTATTGATAAACTCCTGGACAATAATCAATCTTTTGGGCCACAGATGCAGGATATGCAGGATCAAGGAACAATATAAGCAGTCATAACAGGGAAGCAAAATACTGTGTGTAACTAGTAACATTTCAGTAGGGCATGTTCTGTCAACAATACCTTGATAACTCCATTTTCTGAAGTAAACCTTCCAGCAGCTATGGTAGCACCTCCTGCTAAAAAGCTGGAGTGCTGGAATACACCTTTCTCTTTCTGGATAGACAGATAAGCTTATCAATAACAGAATAAGAGACTAAACTACCAAAATATGATATAACATTGTTCAGCAGCAATGAGAGCAAAATCCTTGTGAGAGTTGGCAAACTACCTTGCCAGCATAAAGCTTCTTTGCTGTGCTCATAACAAAAATCCATTTCGTCCCTTTAGGACCTTGGCTTGTATCAAGTGGTTCTCCAGACTGTTTATGAATAATCATTCCCTCCGTGATGATGTATTCATAATGCTCACGCTCTTGCTGCAAAACTTCAGTCAATTGTTAGAGCCATCTGGTAGGCTTAGCTGTTGCAGAATATAGAGTTAATGCGACATTATTTTTTCAAATATAATCTTTCATGTGACAATTTTGTAGGATTTTTAACACAAGGGCTCGTGTCAGTTATTCTTGTGGTTATCATGAGCAATTGAAAAAAAGCTGCGAAAGGAAGTAGGCCAGTGCAACCTGTGGACATGAGAAAAAATTGTCGCATGATATAGCTGATATAGCCACATGAGAAAAAAAATAGTACAATGTCAGTAATTTTTAATCATAATTAAAAGGCTTGACGAAACAAAATTGAGGGTGGAATGAAGTTAATACTCTCCAGTCGTAATGCAGCTCTTCTCAGAATATTTTTTTCAACAAGATTTTTTTACCGCCCCCCACCCCCCCCCCCCCCCCCCCCCCCCCCCAAAAAAACCAAAAAATTCTATTAACAGAAACGAGCTACACAGTTCATATTTTGAACAAGATACATAATCTCGAATAAGGATAGGCAGCTATTACAGAACATGAACTTACCGGACCAAGATATTTTATGCATTGCTTCTTCAACAGAGCTCTTGGACACACTGGAAGATCAACATCTAGTCCTTCCCCAATATCAAGCCTACATATGCAAAAAGACTCGCTGAAAATTCTGGTATAGCAGTGCAATTGTGCAACACTGAACATACTTATCCTATATGGAAATCTCTCTCTGTCATACACATTGTGCCAATTTGTTCCAATAACAGAATGCACAAAATGCAAACACACAAATCGCAGACAATTTCTTACCAGTAGAAGAACGGCTGGCCGGCCTGGCTTTGGCACCAAACATCATAGTAGAAATGCAGGTTGTGCCCGTATCTATGCCGTGGATCAATCTATACAGCAACAAATGAACATCCCTGTCATAATGTAAGACCGAAGATGGCAACAGAGGGGGTGAATGACGTCTTAAAAAATTTTCCTTAAGTATTCACTTATCATTTACTCCTATAGTTACAAAGCTATGAAGATTTGGATATGAACCCTATTCAAAATCTGGAGAAACTCAGAGCTGAGCCAGTGCGGTACTACCGCAGTTGTTTCTACGGTACTGCCGCAACCTGTTGGAAGACTGAGTGGTCTGAAAATGACTCGTGTGGTCGATGATCAAAAAATGGTAGAAAACCAACGTGGTCGAGTTACGACTCGACTAGTCAACAACCAGGTGGTAGAAACCAGCGTGGTCGATGACCAGGAGCTACGGTCGGATTATCAATCATGTAGTCAATGACCCGAGTAGTCGTAACAGTTTGGAATATAACCAGAGTTCGGAATATGACCAGAGTGGTCTACAACCAATGAGTGATCGAAATCAAAGAGGTCGAACCAAACTGAACCTCGGCCAGTGAGGCCGACGATAAATGAATGGTTGAAAACCAAAGTGGTCGGAGAACAGGAGTTGCGGTACTACCGCTACACAGCCCGCGGTACTACTGTTTCTCCCATATGAACAGGGGTTTCAGCCCGACTGCAAGATCCCAAATCTACAAAACTTTCGATCGACCAAACCAAAAGCCGTGAAACTTTGCACGCATGTTTCTTAAGGTTACAGGAAGCTATTCCATTCCTGGACCAAAAAATCCATGACAAATTTGAGACCTTTTTGTAATTTAAAGCAGCGCACGCCAACTGAAAACTAAAAACCAAATCGATGATCATATTTTACTTGTGGGTAGAAGATAGCCAAGATGACTTTGAGCACGTTCGCACGTATCACAGCAAACAAGATCACCGAAGGAATCAACCCAAAAACTCTCGGATCAAGAAATCACCCGATTAGACCAAGAACGAGCAAAAACAGGGTTTCTTGAAAATCTTGGTATTGAAGTGACTAGATGATTGGAGGTTGATCTTAAGAGATTATCTCCATCTCATTTATGTCCTTGGCACATCAAGATCAGAGAAGGGCAGAAAAGAAATCAAACCAATCGAAACAAGAACAACTCAATCAACCAGATAAATTCAAGAAGGGGTTGAGAGGAGATGAAAAACTAACTCAAAACCAGAGCAAATCAATCAGACAAGAAGATACACAAAAGGTAGAACAAAGATTGATGTATTGCTCACTTGAGATGATTGGTTTTACAGCCACTCTACTCGGGAGGACAGAGCTCTAAAGCTAGAACGCACGCACACACACTCTAACCTATCTTCTATGGGAGGGAGGAGGAGCTAGCCACCAAAAGATTTAGTTAACCTTCTCAAACCTTAGCTCTTGTCTCTTCTCCTCTTATATAGGTTCACAACCTAAACCAAAACCTAATGGATTCACTTATTAGACCAAACCAGGGATAACCCATTAACCCCACCTAACACCGGGTTTTACTTACGCACGCTTCTTCAGTATTGAGCAATTTTACTAAAATGCTACTCTACCGCTTTTGATGAAGCTTCTCGCTTCCTTTTCCACGAAGCATCGCCTATGCTTCGCTATCTTTCACGTGGCTCTAATGACTTGTCGTCAAGCCTTTTATGCGTCCGGATCCCACCGAATCATCCTCGCTTGCAAACGACCCAAGTCACTTGGCTCACCACATGCTTCTTCTCGCACATGACAGCACCTGATTTCCTTGACCGTCTGGATCTTAACTCCTATGAGACCATGTGGAGATCACCCCATGTTTGTGATGAATAATTAACTCTTGGATTAGAGAAATTGAGTTTGGTTTTTGAGGTTTGTTCTATACGACTTGCTCTTTACGACCACTGTTGTCTGTCTCTATGGTCGGCAGTAGTTCTACGACTTTGTGATCAGCAGTCATCCTTCCGACTTTGAGGACGTCAATCAATTTTACGACTTTGAAGTCGTTAGTCGGTTTACAACTTTGTGATTGGCAGCCAGTCTTACGACTTTGAAGTCGGCAGCCATTTTTACGACTTGGTGGTCGGCAGTCGATCTTACGACTTTGTGGTCGACAATCGATCTTACGACTTGGTGGTCAGCAGTAGGTTTTACGACTTGGTGGTCGGCAGTAAATTTTACAACTTGATGGTCGGTAGTAGATTTTACGACTTGGTGATCGGCAGTCGATTTTACGACTTCGTGGTCGATAGTCGTAGCTTTGTCTGGCCATGGTCGATAGTCGTAGCTCTGTCCGTGGTCCATAGTCGTAGCTTTATCTGGTCGTGGTCAATAGTCGTAGCTCTGTCTGGCCGTGGTAGATGATCGTAGCTATGCCTAGATGTGGTCGATGATCGTAGCGCTCTGCCTAAGTGATTGTAAGTTGTAGCGACTAGGTCTGTTAAAGTCGTAGCCGCTGTGAGTGATGGTCGTAATGTCTGCTACGTGGTCATAGCACCTATTTCATGGTCGTAGCAGTATTTGCGGTGGTCGTAACGACTTGCAGAGTGGTCATAGATAGCTGGGAAGTCTTCTAGGGCTATGAGTACCTCATGTCATGTGCATCTGAGTAGTCGTAAGTGGTATAAGACCAGCTGGGTTGTTCTCTGAGTACATTCTACTTATGCAGATTGATGATTTTCATGTATTGTGCGGTGCTATGTAATGCTTTGCTTGTTGTGATGGTTGCAAGACTTTGAAGCTAGGTCATGGTGAGGCGTGGAAGGATTAGGACTAGACACAGGGAAGTGTTGAGGTCCAGAACGGTCAGGAGAAGCCGAAGATGACTAAGGCTGTAAGGTGGTTGCAAGTGTGGTCGGCGAGAATAGCAGGAAGCTTCCTGGAAGGTGGTGGAAGGGCATTTTAGTGAATTGCTCAAGACCTGAAAAGGAAGCTGTTTTGTTAAAGCATCCTTGTACTGTATGTGTTAACCGGTGCGTAAGAAAACCCGATGATAGGTAGGGGGTTAACGGGTTATCCCCACTATCTAGAGGCTATAAAAAAGGATGGAGGGCTACCCATCCAGAGTCTCTCTGGTGTTCTTGTTTTCTTGCGTGCGTTCGTGTTAGGGTTTTGTGTGGAGCACTTGTGCTCTTGGTCCTCCGGGATGGAGTGGCTGTAGAATGAACTTCCAGAGCAATATATCATCTTTCTTTCTATGTCTGTGTATGCTTGTATGCTTGGAGTTGAGTTGGTGGTGGTCGTATCACTTGTGATCTTTCTGTGTTCTTTGGATGGCTCTTTCCTTTCTTGATCTGAGAATTTGCCTTCAGTTGTTTTGGTGTTGTTCTGACTTGCCTGGTGTTGGGAAAACATACTCGAAGCCATCTTGGCTATTCTATTCCCACTTGCATGGTCTGATTGTCTCCTTAACCTCTCAGTCTCTATTTTGGGCATTCTCGGTAAAATCTTGTGAAGCTCTCATTTCAGTTGCTAAGTTTTCAATTAAAGTTCAGAGCAACCTCTTAAGATCCTCACCGTCTTGTGTGCAAAGTTTCATGGCCTTTTGAGTTCTTTATCAAAAGTTATGCTTAGTTTGGATCTTGCGGTCGTGCGCTCTCTGCACATCCTCTGTTTCTTCCGAGAAGCTTACGACCACGTTCACTTCTTCGACCACGCTCAAGTTTCTCACCGCAGTGTTTATATTTCTGACCACGTTGATCGTTCGACCACTCGTTGGCTTACGACTACGTTGGTTCTGGTCTCGGTGGTTATCGACTAGGGCGATTTACGACCACGTTGTCGGGTATCAATCACATAGTCGGGTTTACGACCATGAGCTCTGTCTCCGACTACGGTCTGTTCTCTGTTGTTTTTTTCTGCTGTTCTGGTCTCGAGTGTTATCGACTACCAACCTTGTTGTACCTCTGTCGAGTAGCCAGACAGCAATCTCTCGATTAGGTATCGACTACGTTGTTGAGACTTACGACCACGTGGTAAGTTTCGACCACATTGTCAGATTTCAACCAGCTCAGTTTTTCTTGTTCTATTCGGTCTCTGTTCTTGGTTTTCCAGTGAGCTTGTAACCCTAGTCTTCATAGTTCAGTAGCTATTGGAGAAGAAGGGTTAAGTGAATACTTGGAAAGAATTCGAAGGCACCATTCACCCTCCCTCTATTGCCTATCCGGTCCTACAACTCTTCCCTAAGCTTAGTCTCGGTCCACTTGCCGTTGCCCGTCATGTCCACCACTGGTAGCTCTCGCTCCGGTTCCTCGTCGTCCTGGCTTGCAACCACCCCGCAAGCCTCAGTCATCTTCAACGTCTCCTTGACCATTTTGGACCTCAGCACCACCATGTGCCAAGTCCCGGTCCTCCTACGCCTTACCATGACCTTAGCTCTGAAGTCTCGCAACCAACACAAACAAGCAAACCGTTACGTAGCACCGCACGATACACAAAGACACCAATTTGCGCAATTCATCTATACAATGCACAATGCAAAATGTATGCACCCAAATTACTGATCCTAAACCTAGGACCAAACAGTAAACCCATGTGCACACTAGCAACAACACCCAGATCAAACCATGACCAAAACCTCAAAAATTCCAGAGAATAACTTCAGACCACTAAGAGAAGCCAGTCTTACCACCAAGCATAGGCCAGGCCAATGAGTACCTACCCTGAAGCCTACGACCATCATAACAGATCGCTACGACCATCACAATAGATTGCTGCGACCACCGATCACAAAGGCTTACGACTACCGATCGCAAAGGCTTACGACTACCGATCGCAAAGGCTTACGACTACCAAACACTGACCAAGCAGTAAACTACGACCATCGAGTACCGAGACCTCTCGACTACTGAGTACCGAGTCCTCTCGCCTACAGAGTACCTTCGGACTAGCTCTTCGGACTCCTAAGCAAAAAGCCGTTCGGACCGTCCGACTAGAAAGTCGTAAACTTCGAATACTCCAGTACTCGCAGTCTAGACGAACTCATAAGCCATGAAGTCATCAGACGAAATGCAATATTTTACAAAATCTTCAAAACCAAACTCAAACTCTACAAAAACTCTAATCCAAAAGTTAATTACTCATCATAACTATGAAGTGACCTCCATATGATATCACACGTTACATCCAAACGCTGCAGAGCGAATTTTAGCAAGGAAGGGACAGAAACTTCTACGACGCCAAGCTGTGGGCCTTTTATGATCAAAGTTCACACCTGACTAAAAAGTCCAAGTCAACTGATGCTGAAAAGTAGCCTCTTTTCACACACATTGCTAGATGAGCAAAGCAGCAACATCCAAAGGAAATACTATACTGCTAAAAAAACGGCGGATTTGTACGATTGTACTCACAGCCTCGATCCAGTGCTGGAAAGCCAGCTTCAGAGCCTTGCCGTCTCTCGATAAACCCTGACCCACCTGCATCAAGCTCACAAACATGTATCAAGGCATCAAGCTAAACACACAGCACAGCATTAAAGGAGAAGCTCAAACAAAGAGAATCGCGCCTTCTTGAGGATTTGTGGTAGCAATCGATGCACAAAAAACAAAAGGAACAAGACCTTGGATGCATTGATGCCGACGCGGTTCCAGCGCGAGGCGGCGGTCTCCGGTTTGGGGTCGTCGAAGAAGGAGATGGTGCTGTGGCTGAGCCGCGCGAAGTCCAGCGCTTGCCACCTTCATCAATCCCAACCACAAACCCTCTCAGTTTCAAAGATCGATTTTGCCACCCGTAACCATCAATACAAACCCCAATCAGCCATTTATTGGGACACCAATATCTCCAAGAAAGGAGCCACCTTTTAATGGAAGCCAACTCATGACAAATGAACCAGAGCAAATTAAGCAATACTACAAGCGAAAGGTTCCAAGAAAGGGGTGCCAAATTTGAGGGGCCAAACGGACGAAAGAAACCAGAAGGAAGAAGCTTTAAAAAGGAAAGGGAAAAAAAAGAAAAAGGAAAATTTGGTGTAGGATCTGGTTACCAGAGCTCCTCGACGACGACGGCAGAGTCGGCGAGCTTGCGCCTGGTCCGGTAGCTCCGGTACACCTTCTGCAGCTTGGTCGCGGCGCCATTCACGCAGCCGCCGCCGCTTCCCGCCAGCGGCGAGGAGGCTTCCAGATTATTTGACTCGAAACTGGAGGAGCGTGTGTGATCCAAGCCGACCGGAGGAGGCGTCGCCGTCTCCAACTCCATTTTTGAGGTTTAAGAGGGAGACTAAACTGTGAAAGCAGCTTCTCGAGAGAGCGGAGGAGGCAGGAATTTAAGCAGAGTTGTGTCGCTGTAACACGCAAAATTAGAGAATAGTTAAAGGATTTTATTCTATTCTATTCTACGCTTCTCGCGGGGAACGGGGGAAGTGTGGAGGAAGAAACACTGTAGAAGAGAGTTCAAAGAGTAGAACTGTTTTCGTGAGTATGGACTGTTGTTTTGGATTATATCTTAGGATTTTTTATTAGGTAGTGTCAGAGAGAATTTAAGTTTTTTTTATTAAATAGTCTTTAGATATAGATCTAATGAGTAAAATCATTTTGTCTTCTTCTCTACTATTTGAGTACTATTTTATTAAGGAGTACTCAATTTTTAGATGTTGGACGCATATCTATCTTAATCCACTAGTTTGCTTATTAGTTATTAGTATATTATGTGATACATTGAGAAATACTCTAATATATATTATTCTTTTATCTATGACCTTTTTACATCAATTATATACTAGTTTTACATAGATTAAATTATGTAAAAAATGATGTGATAATTTGTAAAAAAAAGAACAAAACAAACTATAAGGAACACAACAAAAAAATTATACAAAAACTCTACTTTGTCAATTATGTTATAGCTCCTGACGACACTAAACAAATTGATTACTCCCATATCACATTATTGACACAAAAAAATCATAAAGTCAAAATCATAAAACACAAATAAAGCAACATCTAATAGATAAAAATTGAGTGCTCATAAACAAAAAAACACTCGAGTGCCATCTAGCAAATTCCTTTTTATTATAACTGAAGTTGGATCTTTTACACTATGGCTTATGAGTATTGGTTTATATCTTTTGAATCCTAGTTGTTCGTGAGAGAAATAGTTGTATGTAATTTTGATCGGTATAATTGAAGTGACTTTTGGTTTATGACTTTCGAATTCTTGTAAATTCTGCTTTAAAATGACGTACTGTTTGAAAACTAGTTACTGTAGCAAAAAAAACTACAAATAGCAAGCCTAGAAAAATATAGAATTATTAATTTAATAAATAGTTATTATCAAAAGGTGGTGATCATTTGGGCTTTTTTGGTGGCTTATGGCTGAAAAGCACTGTAGCTGACATAGGCTTATTTAGCATAATTAAATTTAAAAAAATTACAAAATATAAAAAATATGTTAGCCCATTACGTATAATACAAACAAATACGGGGAAAAAAGAACCGGTAAAAAAGCTCAACAAAAAGTTAAAAGTTTAAAAAAAGACAAAATTTATAAATAGTAAAAAATAAGTTGAAAGTTAAAAGTTAGGGTTTGTTTGGAACAGAGGAATTTCACAGAAATTTTGCAAGAATTTTACAGAAAACAGTTCAATTCCCGCAGGAATCGGAAAAAATTCCCGCATTCCAAACAGGGCCTAAGCCGATCACAGCTATGTACAAATCGCTAACTGGTCAAATGAACATGCCATGTGCCTACCCGTGTCAATATGCATCTATGCGTCTTGGCAGGTGGCTGGTGTATTGGGAGTCTGCATTGGAAATTGAGGGGGTTGCTTTGCTGGGCGGGTATTGCTGTGGTTTGGCAATTGGAGGCATGCAGATGAGACGCGACGTGGTACCCTACTTAAAAATCTAATAAAATTATAATATTATAAAAATATATTTAAAAACAAATTTATAAATAAGATTTTACGTATCTAATTTAAATATTTTAAAGATATAATAGTATTTTTTGTGCGACCCGTGTCATGCCTAGAACAACAACAGCAAAGTACCAAAAATGTTATTTTTCTGTTTCGGTTTGTGGTTAAGCATGCACAGGATGGGTCTCGCCTGATGTTAAGGTCACTGACGTGTGGGCCCCACGTTGGGTCACTGATGCGTGAGCCCCACGTTGGATCACTGACGCGTGGGCTCTATGCTCGTGGGGCCCACGCATCAGTGACCTTAACGTCAGAGGATCCGAATCCGCATGCACAACGGTGAGAGACCGATGCACTGTAGCAGTGATAATTGCTTGTCCTCTTATCATGTCAGCACTGGTCTCTCCCCATGCCGGATCGTTGATCGTGTGTGGACCGAGTCGCTCCTACATAGTAATACCGTGCGTGCTTATTTGATCGACTTCGACATTTCATTTCATAGCCCTGCCCTAACTCCCTTACGCTTTAAACTTCTGATTATGATATTTGATTTATGATTAAAACTATATTATAACAACTATTAGTTTATTTTGATAAAAAAAGAAAAAACCGTTAAATATTCACAGACTGTGCAAATGAATAAAGGAAAAAAGAGAATGCAAAAAGTAGAAAAAACTCTAAAAAGCCAAAATAAACCAAAAATTAAAAGTCGATATCTTCCAAGTGGCTTCTGACTTAAATAAGTCCAAAGCCAACATAAGCTAGAAAGTAAAACCGTTTACAGCGGGGCCCAGCACACACGGTGTTTTCGTAGCTTCAATGAGAATGGGCAGGTTCTTTTACACTGTGGCTTATTACTTTTGGTTTATAACTTTTGAATTTTGGCTATTCACAAGAGAGATTACGAAAAGGGAGACAATCCCATGCGATTTTGGTTGGTACAGCTAAACTTGGTACAATGTCTACTACAATTGACTTATAGACCATACCTTAAAAAGACACACAGTTTAAAAGCAAGTTACTGTTGCAAAGGATAAAAGCCAAAAAACCTAAGCCAAATCGAATCCAACCAATGATGTCGGGTAATGGCACAATTTTGTTCTACATTTATCTGTTTCAACTACATCTGATCACAAAATTGCTTAGACTGCTAGGCCGGGCAGCCTAATCAAGCTGGCACTAGTTTATGGTTATTCTGTTGTGATAACTACTCCCTTGGTTCTTTTTACTTGGCTTACTAGAATCCGTGCTGTTAAATCTTTTAAAGGTTAACCGCTAATAGGCTCAAAACTATCTAGATTAGCTATACGAAAGTTATATCATTATATTTGTCGTTAAAAATACTTTCATAATATTATAATTTTACTAATATATCATAGTGTAAAGTTATAAAAAATAATGGTTAAAATTGTATCTTGGAGATCGTAAAAAGTAAAAAATGTCAAGTAAAAAAGAACGGAAGGAGAAATTAGTTATGGAAAGTTTATGGTTATTCTGCTGTGATAACTAATTAGTTATGGAAATAGTTAGGTTTTGTTCTTTTGGGCTGTGGCTGCTGATTTTTATCTGTATTTTATGAGATGATGATGGATAGTGGAGATGCCATGATGATGCACACGGTTTTAGACTAAAAATGCTATTTCAAAAAATATCTTTAAAAAGCACTTAGAGAAATCGTCCATTTGCTGTCAAAAGCTACAAAAACAAAAAGAACAAGCACTTACTGGTTCTAGTTTCGCTCTTGTGGCTCTGGAACCGTGAATTTTGGACATATATGGCACTGTTGATCACCAGAATTCCAATTATAGCCCTCAAACAACAGGAATTTTATTTCTAGCCCCCTCCCTACCGCATGATTTTTCTGGAGCTGACACGTGGCAGATCGTGTGGTCCCCAAACGCACGACCACTGTTCACATACTAATCGTGCGGTCGGGGACCGTACGACTACTGTTCATGTACTAATCGTGCGGTTGGGGACCACACGACTACTGTTCATCCGTCCTCGACCGCACGACCTGGCTTTTAAATTTTCTTTTTTTGTATAGATAAGAGTTTATTTAGTTGTGCAAATTGTTTGTATTTATAAATATTACACATATTCATTTGTAATTTATTCTGTTTGGAGTTAGCAGCAATTTTGTAATATAGTAGATGAGGTGCAAAATATTATGAAAAATATTTTGAAAACTCGTTACGCAGTGTAGATGATACATGTACGAAATGTTTTTTAGATTGTTATTTTTTTCAAAATAGAATGGTAGACAATATAGGTAGGCTGGTCCTTTTGCGATTTTCGTAGGTTCTCAATGGTACGATCACCGTATGATGTTATAGTGTGGTTAATTTTTGGATGAAATTTGTAGGGACGATTGAGCTCTGAATGACTCGTACGTACGGAGATAAATTATAGTGCGGTGGAATGGTTGATCAGTTTGTGTTTTTTGCACATTGTGAATGTTAAAAATATGTTCGATTCGCAAAAACATTTGGTGCAGGCTGTCTCGGTGCGAAAAACACAAATGGATCAACCATTCCACCGCACTATAGTTTACCATTGAGAACTTATGAAAATCGCAAACAGACCAGCCTACCTATATTGTCTGCCATTCTATTTCGAAAAAATAACAATCTAAAAAACATTTCGTACATGTATCATCTACACTGCGTAACGAGTTTTCAAAATATTTTGCACCTCATCTACTATATTACAAAATTGCTGCTAACTCCAAACAGAATAAATTACAAATAAATATGCATAATATTTATAAATACAAACAATTTGCACAACTAAATAAACTCTTATCTACACAAAAAAAACAAAATTTATTCTGCGGTCGTGCGGTCGAGGACGGATGAACAGTAGTCGTGCGGTCCCTGATCGCAAGATTAGTACATGAACAGTAGTCGTACGGTCCCCGACCGCACAATTAGTACATGAACAGTGGTCGTGTGGTCGGGGACCACACGATCTGCCACGTGTCAGCTCCAGGGAAATCATGCGGTAGGGAGGAGGCTAGAAATAAAAATCCTGTTGTTTGGAGGCTATACTTAAAATTCTGGTGATCAGCAGTGTTATATATGTCCAAAATTCTGGAACCGTAGATTTTCTAATTGGGTGAGGCATGCATGTCCTCCTATTTGTTGAGTTGCTTCAGCAGTGTCATGTGCGAATTGTATTGCGCTAGCTCAACGCGATTTTTTTTCTTGCAAAGCGCGACTCTTAAGAGATAAGCCCTGAACCTACAGACATTAATATTTTTTAGCAGATTCTGGTTTCCGACTGTCAGTTTTTTATTGGAAATGTAATATAGCTACTGTTAATTTTTTAAATCATTTAATTAAAAAAGATAAAAAATATCGTTATATCTCTACGGATAATGTAAAATTGAAAAACAAAAAAAATTCAAGAAGCTAAAATTAAAAACCAACAGATTCATTCCAAAGCTAGAAACGAAAGTCCAAATGAACGGGCCATAACATACCCACTACATGGGAAAATGTGTCAGTACAAGCGAATTAACAATCCAGAAATGACAGCAGCCACTTGATACACCAGTTCTTGACTCCTACTCTGGAGTGCAAGAGCCCAAAAAGACCAAGTGGATGAACCGACACAAAGATCGATCGAGGAGTACTAGTTTTTCGTTTCATGATATGGTTGGTTCACGGAAATATCCAATTCTTTACCTGCTCCGGTCCACATAGAAAACAGGTTTTGTTTTTTTTTGTGTGTGTTGTCGTTTTGGCACAGAGCGAGAACAGGTTAGTTCAGCTGCTTTTTTCTATGCCGGCACGAGCTGCAAGAAGACCAAATTAGAGTAGCTTGCCTAGTTAATTAGTTCTCGTCGTCTTCCGCTATTAACAGCAGTACTCAATAGTAGGTAAGGAGAAAGAATCAGTCACCAACCATTGGTAAAGAATCGGTCACTTGTCGTAGGTAAGGAGAAAGGAAGGGGATCAGTCACAGTGCATGCTCTGGAAGAGCTTGCTCGACTGGGACCCATGGCGAAGCAAAGCTAGCAATGGTTTTCAGCTGATGAATTGACTGATGCTGGGAGCTTATCTTTCATCAGGCCATTTAAGCCACAGAGAACACCCTTTGCGCCAGGACCGCACATAATTAATCTCTCTCTGTTCTGTACAGAATCGTACATGATTAATCGGTGTAGCTAAAAGCCATCGGCTACCATCCAAAAAGAACAGATCTAGTGTCATTGCAAGTTAGACCTTTAAACACCCCCAATAATCTGTACTACGTTGTAGGGGCCATTAGATCAGTGTAAACCATTGGTACATTGCCTACCGTAAGATGTTTTTGTCTGCTGTGAATGTAGACCTAACCCATCAAGCGTCAAGCATTGCGTCGTCGTTCCGCATGTTGCACCAACGATGACTAGGATGCCACCGTAGCAAATTTTGATGGTATAAGCTACATACATCTCAAAACAAGAAGCTACGACTGGGTTGTTTCCGCTTTGAATTTTGTACTCAGCTACAGGCACTCATTTTAAACGACACGTCTTTTCAAGACGGGTATATAAATTGATTATAGTAGATATTGCATCAACTTCTGCTGTACCAGTTAAAATCGCATGTGACTGTCTCTCTCATAAACAGCTAAAATTTAAAAGACATAAGTCATAGTCTAAAAAATCGATATATATATATATATATATATAGTGCTAATGGTCTATTTAGTGGTAACATGCAAACGCTAACCAGGGTTGTTGGATCTACAATCTATGGCTCAGATTCGTGAAGGTGGAAGCCCCAATCACTTATGCATTTCCCCCAAAACCCCCATGCAACTTCTCCCCTTTACATCTACATCCCCTCCTCCAATCCCCTCTCGGCTCCCTCCCCGTCCCCGACGCTTGCCCGCCACCTCGCTTCGCCTCCCCTGCTCGCCTTCCGCTGCCGCCTCGCTCAGCCTTCCCCACTCGCCTCGCTCCGCCTCCCCCACCTGCCTCCGGGACACCGCCTCGCTCTGCCCTCCACGGCCTCCCCCGTCGCGCCCCCGGCCCTCGACGCCGCCGCCTCCCTCCACGGCCACCCCCCGGCCGTCGACACCGCCGCCTCTCTCCAACCCTCCGGGCGGGCAGCGATGGTGACAAGGTAGGCGGCGGACTGGCGGAGATCCACAACATGCACATGAGCCGACGCCAACGATGGAGATGAGGGAACTGGCTGCCTGACAAAGCTCCGCGGCACGTGGTTGAGCCGACGTCCAGTGACGATGACGAGGGAGCTGGCGGCATGGTGACGGTATGCTCTCTGTGGTGATCGCATTCTCGCCCCAGCGCCCTTCCATGACATCCTCTCCGTGGCGACAGCGTCCTCTCCCCGATGCCCTTCCACAACGTCCTCTCCCAGGTGACGGCGTCCTCTCCCCTGTCACTGCCTGATGTGCATGTGGTCAAATAAACATGACTCTGTCGACAGTGTGTGTGGTCATGGCGTCGTGGTCGTGGTGACATGGTCGTGGCATCGTGGTCGTGGTGCCATGGTCAAGGCGCCGTGGTTGTGGTGCCGAGGAGCTCCCTCCCTCCTCTCTTGTTGCTGGCCGTCAGCCACGACAGACTCGAATATGGAGGGACACGCCCCCTCCTCGCCATCATAGAGGCGTTCCCTATTTGCTCCACCACAAATCGGCATTACGTTGTTGCCTCCCAAGTGCACGATGTAGGGCGCCTTTGGCTTGCCGCTAGCTCAGGAGCCCCACGAGGAGCTTCGCTAGGCAGGCGCCTCCCTCCTCTCCATCTTTGGCTGTGGGCATCGGTGAGCTCAAGAGGGGAACGAATTTAGGAGGTGTGCGAGGGACTCAGTTGAGGAGGGAGACACGTTGTGCGTAGGGGTTGATTTCGAGGTGCCATCGTGGCCGGCGCCGTCATAGGGCCGATCCCTCCTCGCTGATGCTAATGCCAGCACACAGGCCGATGGAGTCTAGGGTTAGGGATTGCGGAATGAAGGAGGCAGGAGCTGAGTGGGGAACGGGGTGATTTCAGAGGAGTGGGCATGGGAAGGGCTTTTTGGAAAATGGTGGGGTGTCGCCCGCAAGTGTATCTGGATTGTTTGTTCCTAATCAGATGGTGCATCGCTGGGGTGGCCGACCGCCTTAATCTGGAGCGTTGGTCCAGATGGCCCGGATGGTATGAGTGCATGGTTGTAGTGAGTGCACAGCAAACGCCCCCATATATATAATTACTAATCAGTGGCTAAGCGTAGAATAAACGAGCACCCCTGACCGACCTAACCAGCCAACTGCTTTACCGTCCCACCCTACGGATAGCTACTAGCATTTGTTAATTACGGTAACATTACTATCGTATGTACATTAAGTTATCATCTGTAATTCATGAAGTTAGCTACGGTATCAATCGTAATTCACGAAGTTACTGCCATGTATGAGTGAAATTACTACCAACATGCATGCATTGAGATGAGAGAGAAATATTCATGTCAATAGCAAATAACTCATATGGAAAGCTACTGCCGTGTATGAGTGAAGTTACTACCAAACATATGTAGAGTTACTATCCATTATAACACTATAAAACTAGCAGTAACTATACATGTATTTGACAGTAACTTCACTCATACACAATAGTAACTTTATATGACACCAATTTCATAGTGTTAAAACATACTCAACATGGATCTTATTTTGTAAAGCTCATAACTTTGAACACAGTGGTACAAACGGATCGTAGATTGGACTTTTGGTAAAAGAGTTATTGTATTTTTTTAGCTTATAAATAAGATAAAAAATTACAAGTCAAGTGAATTTATTCTCTTCTCTCTCCTGCTACATGCATGCATGTAAGTCAAGTTACTATATCCTGAACATAAAGTAATTGTCGATAATTCATTAAGTTGTTAGCTTCTGAACATAGAGTTATCATCGATTGACTTACAGATGTCAAAGTTACTATCTCATGCATATAAAATTATTATCAAATATGAACCGCACCAGGATGCTCATGCACACAGCCATCGACCCACACGTAATGTGCATGCATGAGCAGATTAGCGCAGCCGTATATATGTGCAGCAACAAGGCGTTGACTTCAAGGAGGTCTTTGTGCCAGTGTCTCGCTTATCGCAGTGCATGAATCCTAGCAAGTGCACTATATGAAACAGCGAGCTCAGTGAGGAAGTCTATGTCGCACAACCTCCCCGGATTCATTGTCAATGGTAGTGAGCACAAAGTCCTCAAATTGTGCAAGGCCCTCTACAGATTGCGTCGAGCTCTAAGGGCTTGGAATGCCAAGCTTGACACATGTTTAACTTCACTTGGTTTCTACAGGAGCACTTCCAAGCACGCCATGTACACGCATGGAAACGGCATAACACGCCTGCTTGTGGGAGTCTATGCTGACGACCTTGTGATCACAGGTTCGGATCCTTACGAGATTGGAAGGTTCAAAGGGGAAATGAAGAAGTTGTTCCAGATGAGTGACTTGTGTGTACTCAGTTACTATCTTGGCATTGAAGTGTAGCAAGAAGCGAATGGGATCACACTCAATCAAGCTACATACACACTCAAGATTCTTGAGAAGAGTGGAATGGCATATTGCAACCCTTGGCAAACTCCTATGGAGCTACACCTAAAGCTGAGCAAGACAAGCACCAACCCTCGACGGACGCTGCACACAACCGGAGCATCATCGACAACCTTCGGTACCTAGTACACACCAGGCCAGACATCGCGTATGCTGTGGGCTATTTGAGCCGTTTTATGGAAGCACCAACTGAAGATCACCTCGGTGCCATCAAGCATTTGTTGTGTTACATTGCAGGAACACACAATTATGGTTGTCACTATGGCGCCAAATAGACGGAGCTAAGGACCTAGCGAAGAACATCCTCGATTTGGTGCACGATGATCTCTGCAGCCCTATCACACCGGCCACGCCTGGTGGGAGGTGCTATTTCATGCTCTTCATTGACTCCTATAGCCGCTACATGTGGCTTGCCTTGCTCATGTCGAAGGACAAGGCGCTGACAACGGTTAAGAGGTTCTAGACTGGCGTTGAGGTGGAGACTGGGCGCAAACTGCGTGCCCTCCGCACAGACCGTGGAGGCGAATTCACCACGATCGAGTCCGGTGCTTATTGTGCTGATGACGACGTCCAGCGGCAGCTCACTTCCCCTGCTCCTTGCAACAGAATAGCATCGTCGAGTGTTAGAACCAAACGGTGGTGGATGTGGCTCGTAATATGATGAAGGACAAAAATATGCTGGGGAGTTTTGAGGAGAGGCGATAACGACGGTCGTATTCATCCTCAACAGATCTCCAACTCGCAGCATAGAAGGTATGACACCGTATGAGGCTTGGCATGGGAAAAGACCACTGGTACAGTTCTTTCGCACGTTTAGTTGCATCGTCCATGTCAAAGTGGTGAAACCTCACCTGAGGAAGCTCGACAACAAGAGTATTCCAATTATTTTCATCAGCTATGAGCCTGGCGCCAAGGCTTATAGAGTCTACGACCCCATCGGCAAATGCGTGCACGTGACATGTGACACCGTCTTCGATGAGGCTGCACAATGGGACTAGGGTGCACTGGATGCAGCTTCAACAGCAAGCCGTGGTGAGGTATTTACCATTGAATACACCACCTACCCTGTTGTAGGCACTGGAAGCCCCGCGATGGGTACAAGTGAAGAACCATTGACACAAGAGCTCCACTTCTTGCTCCCAGTCCTGGGTCATCGAAGCCAGCATCTGGCGCAGCGGCAAGCACATCAACACCTGTGACATCAAGTGACGTGGAGTTTGTCTCACCACCTGCAAATGCGTCAGCCATCCTCAGCACCGAAAATGACAGACCACACCGCTTCAGGACATTGGCAACTTTGTATGATGCGATGTCGACCCATGAGCTCAAAATTGATGAGTTGCACTTCATGGCGGCTGAGGAGCCACCCATGTTTGCTGAGGCAAAAAAAAGCATCAGTGCTGGCACAAGGTGATGCTCGAGGAGATGCAATCCATCACCGAGAATGACACTTGGGACCTCGTCGATCTTTCGGTGAACCATCGCGCCATTGGCCTTAAATGGGTGTTCAAGGTGAAGCGTGATGAGCATGGTGTTGTGGTGAAGCACAAGGCACAAGGCGTTGACTTTAAGGAGGTCTTTGCACTGGTGGCTCGCCTGGAATCCGTGCGGCTGTTGGTTGCTGTTGCAGTGCCTTTCGACCACGTACTACCGGTCTTTCGACCACGCAGGTCTTCTGACTACCGGCTGATTACTGTAGCTCTGAGTACTGACTAGTTAGCTTTCGACTACTGGCCGATCCATTGTAGCTACGACCGGTTCACTATAACTATGGCAACTACACAGATCGACTCACGATTGCAACTGCTATGATCGGTTCACTGTAGCTATGACCGGTTTACTGTAGTTATGACCTGTTTACTACACAGCTCAACTCACGACTACGACTGAGTCTTCGGAGTCTTAGATTGCTCTCCGACTCCAGGGTCTTCGACTCCTAGATGTACTTGAACACACTGAGTAATTGGCACATGACTACACAGTACTCGAACACACCAAGTACTCGACACATGACTACATAGTACTCGAACACATCGAGTACTCGACAGACGACTATACAGTACTCAACACACGAGTACTCGACACACGATTACATATAACAACAAGATTAATTCCAACAATCGACCCCGTAATCTTGTCGTCAATCTTCGATGCGTTCAAACACATTGTCTTATTGCACGCAACAGCCTTCTCTTCTTACTACACGCATTAACATCTTACCGCACGCAACAGCCTTCTTGCGTGACTCATGTGCCTTTGTCGGTCTCCCACCAACACATTTGACACCAGAATTACCTTACTACACATAGCGGCACCTTGCATTGCCAGTTGTCGATGTTGCGCGCTGACTCTCTTGTGATGATAGCCATGACCACCATCATTGGCCTCATGCCAACTCTCCTCATGGAATGTCCACACCGGCGCCGTTCATTGCCCTTCGTCACTGGCATCGCTATTACGCATGTCGCATGTGATGCCGGTACACAACCGGTCTAGGCGTGGCCGCATAGACCTTCGTCGTGTTCCTGGGTATTTAGTGCTACAGCCAGCTCGTCGCTAGTGCCCTGTGTACCTCCGCCCGACGCATGCCACTGTGTGTGCCATCACGCTGACCCGAACACACGTCACCATTTGACTGACATACGGTCAGCTGCGGTAGCCTCTCACCTCAACCCCTCGGATCTTGAGGCTCTGATACAAATTGTTGGAGCTGAACTCATCAAATTTGAGCTCAACTCACCTGAAGAAAACTCATACACGCTTTCTTCCCTTGGAACGACATACGAACCTGAGTAGGGAAGACAAATGAAGACACGAGAGACTTCTTTTGTGGCAACACACGTCTTTTCTTCTTCTTTGTTATTCACTTGCAAACCTCATTGTTTAACAGATTACATAGCTTAAATAAGCCTAATGTACACACAATCACTTGACCCAACGCACACCAACTAATTCCACTAGTTAGACTACCTGTGATCCGATTTTGCCGTCCACGATTCCCTTCGACTCGGCGCACACCACGCACTACCCACAAGGCTCGATCCAGGTAAGACCAACTCAGATGTTTACGGCCTCACACACTTCTGACTAAGTCTACAACCATACACAGACCTGACCAAGTCGACCTCTTACAACTTCGAGTCCTTCGACCACAACACTCTGACCATGGTACTTCGACCACGGCGTCTCAACCACGGCTACTACTCGACTTACGAGTACTTCGACCACGGCTTCTCGACTGCATCTCCGCAACTCTGGTCGTACCACTCACACAGAGCTGGTACTACCAGCCATTCAACCACGCAGGTCTTCCAACAACCGCCTAGTTACTGTAGCTTCGACTACCGACTAATTAGCTTTCAACTACTGACCAGTTCATTGTAGCTACGACCGGTTTACTGTAGCTACGACCGCTTTACTGTAGCTACGACCGATTCACTGCAGCTATGACCACTACGCAGATCAACTCATGACTACGACTTTTACGACCGGTTCACTATAGCTATGACCGGTTCGCTGTAGCTACGACAAGTTTACTACGCAGCTCGACTTACGACTACGATTGAGTCTCCGACTGCTCTCTGATTCTAGGGTCTTCGACTCTTAGACATACTTGGACACACGGAGTACTCAACACACGACTACACAGTACTCGAACACACGGAGTACTCGACACATGACTACACAGTACTTGAACACACCGAGTAGTCGACATACGACTACATAGTACTTAACACATGAGTACTCGACATACGATTACACACAACAACAAAATTAGTTTCAACATTGCGCACCTTGACCTGGCGTTCAAGTTCTACGTGCTCACCGGCGACGTGCATGGCATGGTCGGGCAGACATACTGGTCGGACTACGTGAATACGGATTGTGTCGGATCGGATTTTTTTCGGATAGTTCTCGGATCGGATACGGATACGGATTTTTTTATCGGATACGGATACGAATACAGTAAGCCTAGTATCCGTCGAATACGGATACGGATACGGATTATTCGGATAATACGAAAACGGATATCCGAGGGGAGGGGAGGGACTTTAATTTTTATTTTTGGATTTCATAAAAGCCTGGGAAATTCATTTAAGCTCAGAAAAATATGAAATAAAGTCCAAAAATTCCAGAAAAATTCACAGAAGTTCCTTGTGACATTTTGGACTTAATAAAAATATTTCCAACAAATGTTGGTATTTAATTTTCATACTTAAAAATACTTTTTAATTTCAAAAGTAGACCTTTAAACTCCAGAAAATCCAGGAAACCAAATAAAAGCCAAATAACTCCAAATAATTAATTTAAAGTAGGATTTTTTATAGAGAATCAAAATATCATTTTATTTAATATCTATTTTTTTGGATTTCACTTAATTTACTTTTCAAATCAGGCTTTTTCAGAAACAGAAAATCCAGGGCAAAACCCAAAAATAAAATTTAGGCAACAAAATGCTTATTTTAATTTAATTAATTTGTATTTATTTATTTATTTATTTTTTAATAAAAACCTGGGCTGTTACAACTTGATGGATGAAATGGAGGAATGAAATGTTCTTATGTTTGTTCAAATTGCTATCATGTCATCATGTGTATTCCATGAATTGCACGTTGTTGTTACTTATGTAGTTATGTTATGATCGACCATTGGGTATATTTTCATTGTGGGTGAAAAGACTATGCTTGTTTAGATTTCATGAATGTTTTGACAAGATGAACTATTTACGTATTTTCGTTAATTTTGGAGGTATAGTTTAAGAGGTTTTCATGTTCCGATAAATATTCGTAACCGTATTCGTTTCGATTCGTATTCGATCCGTATCTGTATTCGATATTATTCGTATTTGTATTCGTATTCGAGTTATCCGTATTCGTATCCGTATCTGAAAAAAAAATGAAAACAAATATGGTAGAGGCATTATCCGTCCGTATCCGATCCGTTTTCACCCCTACCTACCATGGGAGGGGAGGGCAGGTTCACCACGTCCAGCCTATTCGCTGCCGACTGCCGAACGCACGTCACCATTTGACTGACATACGATCAGCTGCGGTAGCCTCTCACCTCAACCCCTTGAATCTTGAGGCTTTGATACAAATTGTTGGAGTTGAACTCATCAAATTTGAGCTCAACTCACATGAAGAAAACTCATACACGCTTTCTTCCTTTGGAACGACATACGAACTCGAGTAGGGAAGACAAATGAAGACACGAGAGACTTCTTTTTGTGGCAACACACATCTTTTCTTCTTCTCTGTTATTCACTTGCAAACCTCATTGTTTAACAGATTACATAACTTAAATAAGCCTAACGTACACACAATCACTTGACCCGACGCGCACCAACTAACTCTACTAGTTAGACTACCTGTGATCCGGTTTTGCCGTCCACGATTCCCTTCGACTCAGCGCACACCGCACACTACCCACAAGGCTCGGTCTAGGTAAGACCAACTCAGATGTTTACGGCCTCACACACTTCTGACTAAGTCTACAACCACACACAGACCTGACCAAGTCGACCTCTTACAACTTCGAGTCCTTCGACTACAACACTCCGACCACGGTACTTCGACCATGGTTCTTCGACCACGGCGTCTCAACCACGGCTACTACTCGACTTACGAGTACTTCGACCACGGCTTCTCAACCGCATCTCCGCAACTCTGGTCGTACCACTCATATAGAGCTGGTACTACTGATCATTCAACCACGCAGGTCTTCCAACAACCGCCTGGTTACTGTAGCTTCGACTACCGACCAATTAGCTTTCAACTACTGACTAATCCACTGTAGTTATGACTAATTCACTTTAGCTACGACCGATTTACTGTAGCTACGACCGATTCATTACAGCTATGACCACTACGCAGATCAACTCATGGCTACGACTTCTACGATCGGTTCACTATAGCTATGGCCAGTTCGCTGTAGCTACGACAAGTTTACTACGTAGCTCGACTTACGACTACGATTGAGTTTCCGGAGTCTCCAACTGCTCTCCGATTCTAGGGTCTTCGACTCTTAGACATACTTAGACACACCGAGTGCTCAACACACGACTACACAATACTCGAACATACATAATACTCGACACACAACTACACAGTACTTGAACACACCGAGTAGTCGACATACGACTACACAGTACTTAACACATGAGTACTCGACATACGATTACACACAACAACAAAATTAGTTCCAACATCGCGCACCTCAACCTGGCGTTCAAGTTCTACGCGCTCACCGGCGACGTGCACGGCGTGGTCGGCAGACTTACCGATCGGACTACGTGAACCGGTGCGACGTCCATGCCGACCATGGGAGGGGAGGGCAGCTTCACCACGTCCAGCCTGTTCGCTGCCGACTGCGCCCGGCCGTGGAAGAGACACGG
This sequence comes from Dendrocalamus latiflorus, assembly GCA_017311315.1. NCBI lineage: Eukaryota > Viridiplantae > Streptophyta > Magnoliopsida > Poales > Poaceae > Dendrocalamus > Dendrocalamus latiflorus. The sequence continues at coordinate 2,004,867 of CM029635.1, forward strand.
TCGCAGTCAGTGGCGGATCCAGAATTTGGCTACGCCCCGGGCTAAACTCTAGACTCTTAACTAACGTCAATTTATAGTAAAATACTTGAGCAGTAACGAAAATCAAAGCTTAAAGATGAGATATAAGCACATAGTACCTTTGCACTGAATCCCAATGAGCTAATGTACCGCTCGACATTGTCTGATAACAAGTAGTTGGGGTCTAGGTCAAAATAGCAAAATATTAGCAAATAGCCGTTTATTAAACCAAAAAAGGGCCGTCAGTCTACAACATTAGGCGTAACAGAATTGCCATATCTATGTTTCTTCCTATGTACTTTGAAACTGAGTATTTATCACTTGAAAGTTTGCCCACCCAGATCAAAATTCAAACCAAATGTGCTGCTCCGGGAAAATTCTGGCACTAACTCCTGATAATCAAACTAAAATTATGCCCAAACCTTAAACCCAAAATGATAAATTGCATTAAACTTGGACCTTAGCCTCAAGTCACTCAACTCTAAAGACAAAAGTGTACTGAACCCAAAGCTTAAATCCTGACCCTATACATAAACCCCCACTAAACTTGAACTGTAAATGCTACATGTTAAAAATCTAATCCTACAATTGAATTTTCATTAGTGCTTTGTTTGGATTTTTAGAAGATAACCAAAATTACTATTGGAATCTGGATAGACATGTACATATCCTGCAACCTCTGCCTTCTGACCAGAAAGATAGCGATCTGTTATGCCATGCATTGCTATACAATTCAGCGGATCTAGCCTGAATGCCCAGTCAACTAAAGCATATAAGTCCTCCTGAAAATATTTCATATAAAACACGTGAAGCCTCCATCCCTATAATGGCATAAATTTCAGCTTTTTGTATCTCCATATTTAGAATTTAACTTGTCTCTCAGTCTCTCAAATTTGCAAGGGGAAAAGACAATAACATCAACCTGAATCTGCAAGGGGGTGACGCCGGCGCTAGCCGCCTGGCCAGGAGGTGGGCGGCGTAGGCCAGGAGGAGCCGAGGAGGGGCGCTGGCCCAGGAGGCGGGGCGGCGCCAGGAGGCGGTGCTGGTGACGAGCTGAGACGGCGGAGGGAGGCGACGAGCTGAGACAGCGGAGGGAGGCGACGATCTGAGACGGCTCGGCGCAGATCTGAGACGGCGGAGGGAGGCGACGAGGCGGCGCTGGAGCGGCGCAGATCTGAGACGGCGGAGCCGCGGTGGCGACGAGCGGTTGCGGTGCGGCGGCGCTGGATCGGCGCCCGCTTGCCTTCTGCTGCTACTGGCGATGAGACGCTAGGGTTTCGCGTGAGAGACCGGCGCTGCGGCGGCGCGTGAAGGCTTAGGCCGCGCGAAGACTCTGGTGGGAGTGGTGGGCCGCGTGAAGACCAGGTGGAGCGGAGACTGCTGGGCCGCTGGCTCAGTGATTCAATTCTGAAATATTATATGGGCTACCTGGGCTGAAACTAGTTATAACACCCCGGGCTGGGCTGAAAATATCTGGGCTATACCTGGGCCATTTTCTCACGCTCCGGACTAAAGCCCACCTTGCCACGGGCCCAAATCCGCCCCTGGTCGCAGTGATGTCGTCGGAACTCGCCGGTGTTACCTGTGCCAGCGGCATGGGCGGCCGAGGTGTGGTGTGCAAGAACAAGGTGCATTACTGGTTACTGATCGATCAGGCTACGTATCTACGTGCCCAGGGCTGGGTAAAGTAACTGTTATATGTTGTGACTCTGATCGGAGTCAAAAGTTGCATTGGCCATACTGCACTGTATGTTTGCCAAGTGCACAGTGTGTGTGATATTCATATAATTCTCTTGCACCAAAGTAACTGTGCAAGGTGTGTTGCTTAGGAGTTTCTTTCTAGAACATTACTAGTACATTATACTGAGCGCAGGACTGAAACATAAGGATGAGTGGATTATTTTCGATTGTGGCTTATAGTTTTTGATCTTGGTGTGGATACTAGTGTGAACGAATCGAATACCGATAAACCGTTTTAAAAAAACTATTTTAATAAATTATTTTAAAACGGTGTTAAAAAATATCATATTTGTTAAACGGTTTTTAAAAAAAAGACAGTTTTAATAAATTATTTTAAAACGATGTTAAAAATATCATATTTATTTATTTAAGAGAAACTATAAATATAAGAACTCGGCCGATATATATGTGCGCCCATAGAAAGCCCAGTAACATGCGACTGCGCGTGCGGGGTCATCGTGGATGGATTAAATGTAATAATCTGCGACTGCGCCTAGTAAGCTTGGCCCAAAAGCCCAAGTATCCCAACCTCCCATTCCATCGAACGAATCTTCACCGTCCACTCCCCATCAAACGCCTCCAAACACAAACCCTAGCGCTCCACCCGCGATATATTCCACACCACCCCGCCGCCTCCGCACACTCCATCACCCACCTAAAACCCTAGCCGCCGACTCCCAGGCCGCCATGAAGCGCAACCCCCGCGTCACGAGCTCCCGCCGGAAGTGCCGCAAGGCGCACTTCACGGCGCCCTCCTCCGTCCGCCGCGTGCTCATGTCCGCGGCGCTGTCGTCGGAGCTCCGCCACAAGTACAACGTGCGCTCCGTCCCGATCCGCAAGGACGACGAGGTCCAGGTGGTGCGCGGCACCTACAAGGGCCGCGAGGGCAAGGTCGTGCAGGTCTACCGCCGCCGCTGGGTGATCCACGTCGAGCGGATCACCAGGGAGAAGGTGAACGGCTCCACCGTCAACGTCGGCATCCACCCCTCCAAGGTCATCGTCACCAAGCTCAAGCTCGACAAGGACCGCAAGGCCCTCCTCGACCGCAAGGCCAGCGGCCGCGCCGCAGACAAGGCCAAGGGCAAGTTCACGGCCGACGACGTCGCCGCTGCCGCCGCATCCACCGGCGCCTCGCTCCAGGAGATCGACTAGGCTCGGGGATCTGCTGCTGCTCGTAATGTCTCCCCCTATCTAGTTTTTGTTTTCATCGCTTCTGTTAGGAGTTTATGCTGCCTGCTTTAGCTTTATCCTTAATTAAAATGCGTCGATGAGAGTTTTGGAGCCTTATGTTGATCAATATCTATGATGCGGCTGTCTTGATTTTGAGATATGAACAACTCATTATGTATGTTCAACGGAAGTGCTATACAACTTTCGCATGATATTTTTGGCGGAAAAGCAGTCGAATTTCTCACTTTTTAATATGCGCGAATATATATACGCCGCCACATCTACCTTTTTCTCTGGAGATCCCTTCTTCCTTCTCTCCACTAACCCATTCTTTCTCCTCATCGGCGAGGCCGGGGGAATCCCACCCCGTGCCTAGGGTTCACCGTTCCACGGGCATATAGAAAGGCCGAGGGTGGTGGCTCGACGGAGGGGGCGACGGATGGGGTAGGAGGGTGGGGAGGTGGCGGAAGCGGAAGGTACTAGCTATTAGTAGGGATGGCAATTGTGCCCGTTTACCCGTATACGTGTAGGTAAAATACCCTAATGTAGCTGGGTATGTGATATTTTCTTTACCCACGGGTAGGAAAAGTAGGGAACACTCTACTCGTTGGGTAAACGGGCACATGTATGGATAAGCTTCACTCGTACCCGCCTCGTCCATTTACCCACGATATAGATTGACAGGTGGCGCAGTCATAGCAATATCTCTAATTACTATTAATTGTTATAAATTTTTACATATCTCTAATTGCTATTAATTGTTATAAATGTTTTTGATAGTTATTATATTTCCTAGCAATAGCTGTTGTTTATATGTACCTGTCATTAGTTCAACTCTCAGATGGTGACTCAGTTCGCGGGTAAATGGGTATGCCCATGGACGATGGGTATGGGCGATGTTTTTCACCTGTCGTTCTTCGCGGGTATACCTGTTGGTGTAAATCGGGGTCGCAGGTATAGATTGGGGCGAGCACTACCCGTACCCGTCGTGACCGATTGCCATCCCTATCTATTAGGTTGGGCGGGGACGGCACAGTGGGGAGGGGTAGGGGACGGCGTGGCAAGGCGGCGGGGGCGCCGCTAGCTGCGGGTGGTGGAGGGGGCGGGGGTGGAGGGTGAGGTGCGCGGAGCTGCTTTGGCGAGAAAAGGCAGGGGTGGCGGGGGCGGTGGAGGCGGCGCCAGCTCGGAGAGGGTGACGACAGCCGTGTTGGGGATAGGCGGCGGTGGATTGACGGAGGTGGGGAGGGAGGAGTTAGGTTGGGGGTGGGGAGATTGGTAGTGGTGGATCGACGGAGGTGGGATGGGTTTTTATATATGGTGGGTGGGATGATCTGGGTCTTTGATTTTTAATCCGATGGTAAGAAAAGTGATTGATTTTGGGGAAGAAAACAGTTAAAAGTTGTATGGACAGACCCTATGTTCAATTGCTCATGTTTTAGTCGTCGCTTAGATCTACTAAATGATTTGATGTATAGTTTTGCTATATTTCTCTCTGTGTGTATGCACTGGTTCATTTGTTATATCTGCCTTAGTAATGCAACAACTGTGCCTCATCTACCAAGTGATGGGTGCTACAATTACAATCTAGTGCTGATCCATTTCTAGTTGAAGGCGCGCCGAGCCAGTTGAAATGCACCCACTTTTCTGCCTACGAGAAAAACTTCATCTATTGGAGTGCCCGGTGAATATGTCTGAGTTATCTATTTGTCTAGATGTCATGATGGCTCAGTAGTTGTAATGTGTCTCAAACATCAAGCATCATTTTGCTGTTATTTCGCTTATAGTTAGAAATTTAATCTTTCGTTTGTTTCTGTGCAATTGATCTCCATTCCAGCCTATGCACTTGTGATGAGTTGCAGCAGAATGTGATTGGTTGCTGCTGGCCCAGTTCTCTTCGGTTTATGGCTTATAGCTTTTCTCGAATAAATAAACAGAAAGGTTTCTTCGCCATCGTTTCGAAGCTGCTTATCGAGATATTTTTTTGAAGCGGCCTATTGGTTTATCGGTATTTGGCTCGTTCACTTACCTTCTCCGCCAAGCAACTGGTGGTGAGACATTAGGGTTAGGGTTCACAGGGCTAGGGAGAGGTTCATTGGGATCTTGGAGTTTAGAGGAAGGGGGAGGAGGCGACCTGGCAGTAGGGACAGCGACGACGGCGAGTAATGACGTGGTGAGGTCTCAGAAAACAGTGAGTAACCGGCGACAAGGTGTTAGGGTTCACTGGGGCTAGGCGAGGCGTTCAACGGGGATGGTGAGGTGGTGGGAAGGAAGAGGGGTGGCACAACGTGGTAGTGAGGGCACCGTCGTCTGCGAGTGGTGGAGGCGGGGACGATGGTCAAAACACGTGCAGCTCACCAAAGAGGAAGTGGGTGGAATTTGCCAAAGAGGAATGGGGTGAGGGTTGGGGTGGATATCACTGGAGAGGAAGAATAAGAGGGGTGGGAAGGACAGGGTATGTCTGTGTGGCCTGTTGTGTCGTATCCATAACTTTCGATGGATAGAAGCGGCTATTTTCGTGAACGCTAATACAGAGAGGAAGAAGTTGAAGAAACAAGTTTCAACTGAGACAATGCGACGCACTTCACAGTATTCTATGCCCCGACCTGACCTGCCTGGCTCGCAGTATCCATCCCACAGCCTGCGACGCGCGCCCACGGCGATGCAGATTACACCGGATCCATGACTGACGACGATTCCGGCCGGTGGGAGCTCAGCTCAGGGCGTCTCGCGCGCCGTCGGCTCGATCGTTTCAACCGAACCCGCTGCCTTTTCCCGTTGGTGGCTGGCCCGTGCCGGTGCTCCGCCCCAAAGACAAGCATTGGTGGTCATGTGTCCGCTTGCCCGGCCCATCGGATGCTCGTCATCTTTCTGCTATTCTAACATGTAACATCCTCCGTCCCAACTCCCACGCCAATGCGTCGGGTTTGTTCATGATGATTTTAGCCGATGATTTTTAATTATAATTACAAGCTTTTAGTTAAAAAAATAGCAGTGATTTTTAGAAGAAGCAGCAAGGGATGAGAAAAGTGAGGGAGATATAGGTGTGAGCGAGGAGAGTGAGGTACATGATGTGCCCGTGACCTTCTGAATTATCTATGGAGCGAGATGAAAATAAGAGAAGTTAAAAAACCATTTTGAAAAACCGAACGTTCATATTAACCTTTGACTTTTTTAAATAGAAGTCATAAGCAGAAGATAATATAGGCCATGTTCTTTTCAGCTTCTAAAAGTTATTTTTCGACTTTTCTATAGTAACTAGTTTTTAAACGGAGTATCTTTTTAAGATAAGATCTACTAGTTAATTGTAGTACATACTGTACCGATTTTATTTATATCGGCAAAAATCGCACGTGAGTTTTTGTTACTCTATTAACTGTTTGCACGAACAACCCAAAAACTACAAACCGAAGCAAAAAACATAAACCGCAGCTTAAAAAAAACAGGCCTATAAATAGCCCCGTGGTCGGCCAGCCCAGTGAACTGAAACAGTGAAGCGCGCGGTACCAAATCGACGTACATGGAGTGTTCGACGTGCCGTCTCGTCTCGTTGACTCGTGCCGTACCAAGTTGGTCCAGATCGTAAGGCCATGGGACGAACACGCGACAAGTTGCTTGCTGCCCACGTCCGTTTTATTGAGTCCAAGGAGGCCGTCGCCTTCCCCGAGTCCAAGGCCTGCGAGCAGTGGCGAATCCACCGTGGGTGCTTGTGAGGGCTCAAGCACCCCCTCCTCCCACCGTGGAAGAAGACCCGGCCGGCCCGGTCGGCGGTCACCGCGTCGGAGGAAGAAGAGCCCGGTTGCCGGAGGTTGAAGAACTCGGTTGAACATTGAAGAAAGAGTAGAGAGGCCGCCGCCGAGTCGGAGAGAGTAGAGGCTCACCGTCGCCCGCAGCCCCGCGGCCAGCGCGGCGGAGGGGGAGCCGGGGAGGCCGGAGGCGGCTGGCGCGGAGGAGGGAGAGCCGGGGAGGGGGAGGCGGCCGGCGCGGAGGAGGGGGAGCCGAGGAGGTGGAGGCGGTCGGCAACTCGGCACGGAGGGCGGCTCGGCGCGGCGGAGCGGAGGGGCCAGGGGAGGCGGTCGAGCACTCGGTGGCGGCCAGCCGGCCGGGCGGGCGGGCGGGCGCGGGCGAGGCCGAGTGGCGGAGGCGCGGAGCGGGGATCGAAGATCGCCACTGACGAAGAGGACGAGGCGGCGACTACGAACGAACGAACTTAGTTATTGTTGTATTGATTAGCTAATTTGTTTACTTAGTTATTAACTAATTGTTATTTAATTATTTTTAATATTTATGGACATTCACAATTTAATATTGTATCACTACATTTGATATTTTTTATCTACAGATCGGTACTCACATATTTTGTATCGTACATCTTCAATTTGTTATCTTCTTATTTATGTATGAATTTGATATTCCAATGACAAAAGACTAGTAGATGTAGTTTTGGTATATTTATATTATGCTATAACCTTAACAGTAGAGCTCCCCCTCTATTTTCATCCTGGATTCGCCACTGCCTGCGAGGTGGGTCCCCAAGGCCCTACTGAAAGGGCGAATTTTTTTTAAATCGTGCGTGAGTTTCTTGTTTTGGGTTCATGGCAGGTGAACTGGGTGCAGAGGGCGCTGGTGGACGCGTGGGGTTTGATAATAGTTAAAAAAACATCGGATGATGTTTAACATATTTTTTTCAAATGCTCGATGGGTTGGTATGCAGAAATAACATATATTTTCAAAATGCTAGTTGTTCAGACATGGAAGATACTTGGCCAGGGTATACAAGAGCAGCAGATGGATCGTTGTATCTGTCAGTTGAAATCCTAAGTAGCCGCGGTGCCGCGACCCAAGTGGAGATGATGCTCAGCACCGAGAAGCCTGATGCTGCAATGATGCAGGGTTTCGAAGCGAAGGGCCTGTTCTTTTCCTCCGAAGCTGGCGGCTTTTAGCTTTTGCTACAGTACCTAACTTTCAAACGGAGTATTTTCTTAAGATGGGGTCTACAAGTTAAACAATGTACACAGTAAAAGCCCAACATCTGTACCATCCAAAATCGCAAGTGAGTATCTATCTCTCCGTAATCTGTACCGTAAATAGTCAAATTTAAAAATTTCAGCCAAAAGCCATAAACCGCAGCCGTTGCCAAACAGGCCCGAAGACTGATTGGCTTTCTTGGTGCAACAAGACTAATGAACACTTAAAACTGACGGCAAAAAAAGTGAAGGAAGCCACAAGACTATGCAATCGAATCAATGAATCCTGTATTGTTTAAATGTCACGTGGAGTATGTGCTCTTTTTAGGTGATAGGGGCGGTGGCGCCGGTTCTATCATTTCTGTAATCTTCTGCACTGTGTCATCATTCAGGTTTAAGCTTCTTATCCTGTTGAACAATGAGGAACTTTAAAGGTTGTGGTCCGGGTACATAGCACCATGATGTTATTGTGAATGAAGTGGGACACCTGATTAGACTTTAATGTTTTTTTAATGAACCACAGTTCAATGTTGAGCGGCCACGTTTTACATTGGATTATCTTATTTTGCTATATAATGTTCTTATTCCACAGTTCAATGTAGGGGTGAAATCGGGTCGGATACGGTCGGATCTCACCTTTCCCATATCCTAACCCACATTTTCTAATCGGATTCGGGTCGAATACGGATAGTATCGAATACGAATACAAACACGGATAATATCGGGCACAAATATGGAACAAATACGTACCAAGACGGATACGGACACTATCGGTCACGAATATTTATTCGGATATCAAGTCGGTGCAACAACCATTTTATACCACATAGACAATAGCAATGCAACCATTGTACAACTAGCTAGCAAGTTGGTAACAAAAAATCACAGTCCAGTTCGTAAAAGCGTATATAGATTGAAGACATCTTTTGTAAGCAAAAAAATGCTTCACAAATAAACAATTAGAAAGATCCTAAAAAAAGTTCAAAATCTACATGGGCGCGAGAATAAATGCTGTTTTGCTGAATATAAACAGCTGCTTGTCTCCAAAAAAAAAGTGACCAGACCAATACAAAAATAATTTCTTCTAATTTGGGGACTACAGGTAACAAATATTACAGTGCATGTAGCAAGATTATGTCAGAAATAATCAATAAGCCAAAAAAACATAAAATAGTGGTTCATCCTTAACAAACAGACAGTGTGATTTTTTTAATCTTCTACAGAAGGGATTGCTGGAAAATAAAAGCTTGAAGGAAAATCAGAGCAGAAGACCATAGATAAAAATGCAACAACCTGCAGGCTGGGCCTGGGAAATTTGTTGTAAGATAATTTTGACATGTCCAGAGGGTAAATAGCAATGGAACTAATGACACAACATTGAACTGTGATTTGGGATTGTTTAATCTCCCGTCAGTACCAATCACTCCCAAGTCGAACATTTTTATCAAATATCTAATCTTTTTTTCTTTGACAGAAAAACCAACTGCAGGTCAAATATGCAGTAAAAGATAATTCAGCAAGAATAAACTCAACAAAAATTTAACAATCTAATTCTAACTAGTGCAACATGTGATAGTTCAGCATAAACATGACTGCGTATATACTTACGAAAGAATGTCTTTCAGAGGCTGCAATTTGTCCAAAATTAGAACTAAAATGCCAATCCATGAAGCACCTGCACCATTAATGTACTTAAGCTCATCACAAGCTGAAGAATACAAAAGGGTTGGTTTTCAACTACAAAAACTTGTGCCTTGTAGCAAACTGATAAAACAAAAGTGGTTGCTTCATCAACATCCGGTGACATGTCTTGTATCTGCTGCTTTAGAGGAATCTGTATCTGGTGTTGAACTAAATGGAGTCAGCACAAAGTAATCCGGGTAATACCCGAATAGTTAAGCGGGTAATATCCGAATTTTATACCGGATAATCCGTATCCGTCGGATACCGACCTCCCAAACCCGATACTGTATCCGCCAAAAAAAACCCGTATTCGGATCCGATACCCGTATAAGTTTCCGGGTACCCGAATTTGACCCGCTTTAATACGGGCGGGCGGGCGGGAAATACCCGGCCCGTTTTCACCCCTAGTTCAATGTTGAGCGGCCAGGTTTTTTCGAATTTTTCTCTTTTTTATTTTTTTTTTCTGAATTTTCCTATTTCCCTTGTTTTTTTTTGTTTTTTTTGTGCCTGAAATTTTTATCCCTATAGTTCCCAAACGGTGGTAGGGAATATTTTCTCGGATGAGACTATTTATCCTCTGGAGTCCGGAGTAGAGGGATTCTGGGCCTGTTCTTTTTGGCTACGGCTTGTGACTTTTGACTGTGGCTTTTAGGCTGTTTGTACGAGAGATTATAGAGTAACAGAAATTCACATGCGGTTTTTGTCGATATAACTTCTAAACAAGCCCTAAATGAGTGGAATAGATGGATGGGCACAGGGGTTAGGCGTTGGATTGGCTTGGCGGTTGCGTCGCATGCATCCTTTGGCTGCTTCGACGTGAGGACCGTGTCTGCGATGGCCTGTGATCTCGTGACTGTGAGTCGAGAAAACGACTTGTGTGGTGAGCTGATGCTCCACACCGCATGCAGAGGCGCACGCTCTACAGCCCACGCACAAGTTTCTGTGACCTCGTCAAGTTATACGCACGTGTTTTTTTAGACGTGCACATGAGTTTTTTTTTTTGGCTTGCATAGTTGCATAGTTGGCTTGCATAGTACCATCTGTCAGTCTCAATCTTCTTCTTTTTTCTTGGTGCAGATCCGTACTCCTTTTCTTTAGCACGGAGAGGCCGCGGTTGATGGCGAATAGGTGTCCACCCGATCGAGGCAGAAACTGCCGTCCGTTCGAGGAAGTAATGGTTGTTGCCTGTTCTTTTTGCTAAAGTCTATGGGTGCTTTTGGTTGAGCTTTTGGGAGCTACTTTTGCTTCTAAAAAAGTCAAAAGTTAATCAAAGAGGTGGAAACCAGAAGCTGCTTTTTCAGAAGCAGCTACTTTTGGGTAGTATAGTTTTGAAAGCACCTTGGACCCAGCTTTTGGCTTTTGGCTTTCTGCTTTTTGAAATGGTGAAAATAGAGAGCTGTTTCACAGTTGTTTCAAGGAAAATAGAGATAGGAGGTAAGTTTTATACTTGTTTGAACCAAACAGCTTACAGCTTTTCCACATCCCACAACCTACAGCAGCTTTTCCACAGCCCACAGCTCACAACAGCTTTTCCAGAAGCCACAGCTCAACCAAACACACCCTATGTCTATTGATTGCGGCTTGTGATTTTTAGATTGTTCGTGTGAGAGATTATAGAGTAACATAAACTTATATATATAGTTTTTATCGATATAAATGAAGTCGATACAGTATATATTACAAATAACTAGTAGATTATATCTTGAAAAGATATTCTATTTAAAAGTTAATTACTGTAGAAAAGCCAAAAAATAACTTTTAGAACCTGAAAAGAACAAGGCCATTGAGAGATGGCAGAGTTATTTATATGCTATTTTAATTATATATGTATTGATTTGTATTGGAGATATAGATTATTTGGAAAATTAACTTGTACAGGTTTAAGTGGCCTTATCTGTCCAATCGGCTAAAGTATATAGGGTCCCAACCAGTTGGGATGTAGGTCAAAGAGATGAATGATTAAATTAGATATTATATAGCAGCTAAGCAAAGTGATTTGCTTGTATAGCAGAAGGCTTATTGAGTTAGAATTTTTTGTACGGATAATCCGTTTTTTATTCGAAAATACATAAATATACCCGCGACAACATTTTTTACAAAAATAATCTCCAGTCGCCACCCCATTGGGCGACTGCTGCCTTTCGCCCAACCGGGAGGCGACATTTAGGGAATCTGTGTACCGTTGGGCGACTTCTTCAATCGCTTTACGGTTGAGCGACTGCAATTGCAGTCGCCCAACGGTTGAGCGACTGAAATTGCAGTCGCCCAATGGATGGGCGACTTTACTCAGTCCCCGTGAATTTTTAGAGTTTTATCAATTTTGTAGTTTTAAACTGGAAAAAAATATGGTATAGTTGTAATAAAAGTTTATGTTTATTGTATGTTGTAGGTGCATTTAAAATTTTGAGAAATTTTTTTAAGTACAATTGACTGTAGAACGTTTGATATATACATTGGTATGTTTTAAGGGTTTGCAATCCGCGTGAATTTTGTATGTTTTGTCAATTTTGTAGTTATAAACTGCGTAAAAATTAGATAAATTTGTAATAGAAGTTTATGTTCAATGTAAGTTGTAGATGCAAAAAAAATTTTGGTAAATTTTATTAGGCACGATTGACCGTAGAACGGTTGATACATAAAGTGGTAAGTGATGTGACCAGTGGCATGTGTGGAACTCTGTAGTTGTAATGTTCAGAACTCCACCGCTAGTCGTAACATGCCTTAGGAATTATTACATTTTGTCTACTGGGTGTAGCATGGTTGTTTGCCCTTTTTGTCGCGCCCTGAAGATGGCTCCGCTGCATCCTTCTTCCTGTCACTCTTGGTCTTGAGAGCTGCCTCACGAGCTTGAAGCTCTTCCTCCTGACGCTTGATGGCTGCTTCACGCAGACCTAACTTCTCCCGCCTCCTTTGCAGCTCATCCTCCTTGCCCTTAAGACGGATTTGGTCCACCCTCACGCGACGCTCTTGCTCATGCCGCATTTGTCGTTCCACCTCGCGAGCCTGATCCATCTTGACAAGGTATTGTCCTTTGTTTTCCACCTCGCGAGGGTTCCGTGGCCATGCCGGCGGCACCCGATCCACCCATTCGATGAACTTGCAAGGCTATGTGTGTCGTGGTAGATGTCATGGATAAAGTTGAAGAACGATAACGAGAAACAAAGGATTTAGTTGTCGTCGTTACCACGAAGTCGTCATCCAGGTCTGGACATTTGAAGTACCTACAGCCGTAATTGGCTCGTGGTAGTGGATCCGTCCAGACGCACAGCATCATCCTAAAACCGCAATGGCACTTCGGACGCTCATGCCACTCCGGCACTCGAAAAGGGTCGGACCTCCAGGAAGACATTGTTGTGTAGTAGTATTGTGATGGCTTGAGGAGGAGTTGTGTTGTGGTATGTAATACATGTGATGCCTTTATGTAGGCAGGTGAACTGGTGCAGTGGGCATAGTCCATGGAGAGTACATATGAATCTTTTCGCTTTTTCAGGCTTTTCAGAGGCCAGTGTAGCAATAAATGTCCCTCCGTAGGCTTTTCAGATGCCAGTTTATGTAGGCTAGGCTTTTCAGAGGCCAGTCTATGTAGGCTAGGCTTTTCAGAGGCCAGTCTATGTAGGCTTTTCAGAGGCCAGTCTATGTAGGCTAGGTTTTTCAGAGGCCAGTCTATGTAGGCTAGACTTTTCAGAGGCCAGTCTATGTAGGCTAGGTTTTTCAGAGGCCAGTCTATGTAGGCTAGGCTTTTGAGAGGCCAGTCTATGTAGGCTAGGCTTTTCAGAGGCCAGTCTATGTAGGCTAGGCTTTTCAGAGGCCAGTCTATGTAGGCTAGGCTTTTCAGAGGCCAGTCTATGTAGCCTTTTCAGAGGCCAGTCTATGTAGCCTTTTCAGAGGCCAGTCTATGTAGGCTTTTCAGAGGCTAGTCTATGTAGGCTTTTCAGAGGCCAGTGTAGCAATAAATGTCCCTCCGTGTTGCTATAAGTAGCACGGTTGGGGTCCCATGACATTGTAAATCAAACAAAGAAGAACCATCTCTTTCGTGGTGAAATATACCATGTCGGAAGCCGAGGGGCCAGTGGGATTTGGGTCACCGAAGGACGACATTCCCTTAGAAAGGAGGGATATGTCGTGAATATAGGAAGCTCTTACGATCCCACATGTTGCTGCGCGAACCCGATCTGCATATGTGCATGCCACTCCCACGACGGCCAGCCACGTCCGAGGCGGCCCCCCCAGCAATTCTCTATGTGGGTGCCACGAGGCTCGTTTGGCATGTAGGTAACGAGGGTTATGGTTGTGTCGTATTTTATTTCATGTATTTGTTGATGTGTGGATGCTGTGGCGGTAGGACTGTTGTGTTAAGTAAAATTGTTGGGTGTAGTACTTTCCATAGATCCTGCATGTGCAATGTATGTGTTGTTTCGTGTTGTAAGCCCTCTTTTGTCATCTCGCAATAAATGACTCTATGTAGGCACTTTAGAGCCTGTAGTTTGTATTTGCCTGTCAAGAAGGTCCCATCTATTGAGAAAACTAGCAGCATGTGTCTGAATGCTTCAATGCTAGCACCAAATGCAAAGAATGCTCTCTGCAACACTGCAAATCCCGGTGGACTTATGGACGGCTTGTCGTGCACCGCGATGTACGTGCCCGGGTTCCTTTGCTGCAACACCTTAAGCATACGAGGAAGGTTATCGTACGCCGCTTCGAAAGTGCCAAAACGTTTTTCCAACGCCTTTTGCTTGGCACGCCACGCCTTCGCGTAGCTAATCTTATACTTGAATTTATTCTCAATAGCTAGCATAATATGTGTCGCCGCAACATCTTTCTTCTCCACTATCTCCCCATACATCAAATTGGCTATAAATCCGGACGTAAGGTTACGATGCCTCGCCAAGACTGTGTTTAGAATGCAGGAGTGCGGCTCCACCTTGGACACAATCCAGTGAGTCTCATACTTGGGTCTACGTGCGTGCACCCTAAAAGGACAACCAGTCTGCTCGCACTTCACAGTGTACTGCTCCTGGCTTGATTTGACGACGCGAAATGTCCGTTGCATTGAAAGGGCCCAAAGTTTGATGGCATCCTGCAGCGCTTCCTTGTCAGCAAACATAGCATGCACCCGAACCTCTGTTTGATGATACTCCCATGGCGATTCATGCTCATCATGTGCGGAAACACCCTCCGCATTATACTGGTTCCATTCTTCGGGGATAGGAACTTCTTCATCATCGGAACTGTCCTCCTCGTCGTCCTCTACAGCTTGCTCTTCATCCCATGCCCTCTGGTCATCAGATTCCATCTGATGCACGATATACTCATTATGCTCTCCTTCATCAGCTTGCCCAGTTCCCTCTCTATAGCTTGACAGCTGTAACTCTCCTCCATGTACCGCATCGGCTTGCCCAGTTCCCTCTCTATAGCTTGACGGCCTTAACTCTCCTCCGTGTACCGCATCGCTTTCATCACGAGCAACTTCATCAGCTCCACCGACGTGCGGCCCGCCCGAGGTGCTAGCACCTCCCGAAGCATAGGCGGACGCACGAGCTTGCGCAGCTGCTTGTAGTGAGCACGGTTGCACAAGCAGGACACACTCGTATCCACGGCGCCGGCACCCTTGCACAAAGCCCTTCCACGAAGCAGAGCGCACCAATGTCTTCAACTCCCATCTGATGTCAGTGGAAGACCGGCTCCAAAGCCCTTGCACAACGACGTTGCACACCTCGGGGTCCAATGAAAAACTCTGGGTTAGCCAATGCTGCACATCTGTCATTCGAGCATTCTCGTCATCCGGAAGTACGAGAGTGACTTGCGGAAAATCGCTCAAATCCACACTAGTCGGACCTTCACGAATCATTCCAACACCATAATACACTCTCAATGTAGTACTGGCCATTAATGATGTATGCCTAGATGTATGATTGAAATTTACGACATGTCAAATAACATGGGAGTTGAAGACTGTAAATACAACATAATTACAAAAAATACCTGGATCCAAATCGATGGAATAGCTTCGACTTCTTCTTCCTCCCTCACCTCCTCTCCTTCTCTTCTCTCCTCCTCTCCTCCCTCTCTTCTCCTCTTCTTTTCTTCCTCTTCCTCCTCTCTTCTCTCTGGGCAGAATGAGGGAATAACGATTTCTGCGCAGAACGAGGGGAATGTGCCCGGGGGTAATGGGCGGCATAATTGCAGTCGCCCTACGGTTGGGCGACTGCAATTTCAGTCGCTCAACCGTTGGGCGACTGCAATTGCAGTCGCTCAACCGTAAAGCGATTGAAGAAGTCGCCCAACGGTACACAGATTCCCTAAATGTCGCCTCCCGGTTGGGCGAAAGGCAGCAGTCGCCCAATGGGGTGGCGACTGGAGATTATTTTTGTAAAAAATGTTGTCGCGGGTATATTTATGTATTTTCGAATAAAAAACGGATTATCCGTACAAAAAATTCTATTGAGTTATATGTTGCAACATGGTTTCGTCTTCGGTTTGGATTGCATGAAAAAGAGGTTTACTTAACTGGATTTTGCTTAATAGAGAAAGCTTATTCGACTGGAGTTGTATTTGATTTTAGTTTCAATAAGAAATATGGTGCGAAACCAAGTAGGAAATTTAGAAATAAAAATGTCCCGAGAATGTAATCTAGATTTCATACAACCAGATTTTTTATTTAGATTCTAATTGGTTGTGAATTTTTGTAGAGTATATTGATTGGATAGGCTTCGACTGGTTGATCCAAGGAGCCTGGTTAAAAGGTGGACGAAATTGTTCTTCCTATTCCAAAGAGTTAGTGCCCAATGAAAAAAAACTGTCATTGATACTTTCCCGACCACTCGCTTGAAAGTAGAAAAAAGAAGAAAGAATTGGTCAAGGAAAAGCCGACCACTCGCTTGAAAGTAGAAAAAAGAAGAAAGAATTGGTCAAGAAAAAGAAAGTTTCTTCTCGACCAAAGGTATCTTTTCCAAATTTTGCATTTGATCCATCTCCTATTGGAGAATAGGACACAAATAGTTAATGTGAAAATTTCAGAGGAAAACATTTAGGGTTTGTTTAGCCCCCGATATTTTATGAAGATTCACTACTACAAAAAGAATCATCACAGACGGTTCGGAACTATCATCACAGATGGTTTTCTGAACCGTCTGAATTTATGGGTCAGTAATAATTGAAGGTTATCACAGACGATTTGTGTGCAGTCTGTTATGAATACAACACAGACGGTTTGTAACTAGAACTGTCTATGATACTCCTCCATCACAGATGGCTTGAAATAAAAACCGTCTGCGATACTCTAACATCACAGATGGTTGTAGCTACTAACTATCTATGATGGACGAGTATCACAGATAGTTGTAATATAAAATCGTCTGTGATAGTTCTTCATAGACAGTTTATACCATAAAATCATCTGTGATAGTTCATACTATACTTAATTTTTTTTGTTTTTTAGCTAGCCTCAAGAAATGTTAGCTATGCCTTTTGAAAACAAGCAAATACAATAGCACATTCTATTAAAATCCACTATTACAACATCACAGGATAATGAGCAGATTGCCAATCTAATATAGTAAGAATATGGCAAGAACACATCCTAATCCTACGAACTCAACTCTTAAACATGGCAAGAACACATCCTAATCATACGAACTCAACTTTTAAAAATCTATCACAATGTTTATTTCTTATTTTTGAAAGCACTTATTCACAATGAGTTAAACTTTTAACTAAAAAATAATTTTTGCATAAGAATGGAACTTCGACCAAAATAATAACTAGGATAAATAATAAAAACTCCTAGCCTCCTCCTATTCACTTAGCTACTTAATCAGAGGTACTTGCTGAACAGGAAGAGTTGAAATCAGTTGGCTCTATTTTGACTATAATTATATTTTTTGTGTTCACTGTATTGGCAGCAAGAGTTAGTGATAAAATTGATGTTATGAAGCTCCTTTAAGTAGGCAGAACCACATGCCAAAAGGAAAGATGTCGACTAAGTGATGCCACCTTCGCTGACCAATGTGAATATATACAAGGTGTAAATGTAGTCAAAATTGAAATGCCTTATGGTTCAAAAAAGTAAAGTCTAAATAAAGTATGGATACAAAGCATTAACTTCATTCAACATGTAGAGAGAATTTACTTACTAAACTTACATGATAGGAAGAAATGAAAATTAGTTGGCAACATCCCGACTGTTGGATTACTTATGTGTCCTGTATTGGTAACAAGAGTTAGGGAATAGATCGACCCTAGTAAGCTCCTTCTAGTGGAAAGGTTCACGTGCAGAGATGAGAGCTTTTGACTAGTGATATCTCTTTTCTCCGACCAGTGTAGAATACATCAAGTATAAAGCAGTTGGGAAAAGCAATGCCTTCAAACTATGCTTCGATAATTGGAGAGAATCGCCTGTGCTGATTTGATCTCTAGTTCTAGTGGAAAAGTGACTCTTGAACCATAAACTAGGGAAAAGAGCATTTTGCCTATGGCCCGACTAGTTGTGGTGCAAAAAGCCCAAAGTATTTAGGGGAGTTTCTTGACTCAAGCCTCCAGTGTATTTGCCTATTGTGCAATTGGCATTGTACACACTTTATACCAGCTTTTTTACATAGTGGAGGAGTGCAGGTCAGTAGAAACCTTGTTGGCATGGTGTAGAATCAAGGGTAACCGACTAGAAGGGGGCGGGGGTGAATAGGAGGTTCTAAAACTTTTCGCTCTAATTCTAACTATTATAACAAGGATCAATAAATAAATCTAGCACAAGACAAGAGTGATTTTTCTAAGTTTCTACGGCACAACAAGTTATGTCTGTACCAAGTACAATTCTAGCTACACAAGATATGTCAATTTAATAACTAGAAAAGTAAATACAAAAGAGTAAAGATAAGAGATGACCACGATGTTTTCCCGTGGTATCGAAGACCTGCTGATCTTCACTAATCTACATTGAGGTAAGTCCAAACAAATTGAACCGGCTCCACGAATTAAGCTTAATGAGCACTATACTACTCACAATCGGCGCTGGATCTCTTCACATGCTTCTTGAAGAGATCACCGCGCAAGCACCAAGAGTAATAAATCAGAGTGTTTGCTTGAGGAGAAACAAGTGCCAATGTGATCAATGAATGACTTAATGCCCTTAAATGCTCTTCAACTACTCAAAAATGGGAAATATGAGCAAATGAGTAGAGGAGAGTGCACATAAGGCTCTAGTGTATTCAATGAGGTCTTAGATAGATGCCCTTGTGCTGGTTACAGGTATTTGTAACTTCTAACCACAAAGTCCCGTTTAGAACAAATCCTAGAAAAAATTTAGTAGGTGCGGTATTACTACCATGTATAGCCGGTACTACCACACCTACTGTTCAACGACTATTTTAGGTGCATTTAATGTGTTTGAACTAGCCGTTGAGTAGACATTGCGGTAGTACCACCAACTAGGATTGGTAGTACCGCACTTCGATAGTACCACACCTTAATATCGGTACTACTGATTTCCAGAGCTTCAAGATTTATCTAAAAATATGCTCTCTAGAAAAACATGCTCTTTGAATTTTTTTACTATTTTCTTATTTTTTGACTTATAAAAAATTAACAACTGCTCCAGAACTTTTATAACCATAGTACACAAAAAACATAAGACTTAAAAACCTTTAGAGTACATCTTTGTTAATTGCAAACTTACGCACGCTTATGATCTCATACGTACGTACATATACAAATGCAATTGCTAGACTGATTTCGTAACGCGTGTTCCTCCAATAATTGTTTGTTGAGTGGTTCATTGATCGTATTGAGATGCTGCTCGTCGTCAGTGATTAATTATCTCTACCCCTCTATAATACACCAAAATGTTTTTTACTAAATCCACCTCCCTCAACCACCCCCACAGTCATGCCTAATTTAAGTCAACCCAAATTTGTGTACCAAATCTTTACCCCTCTATAATACACTAAAATTTTCTTTACTAAATCCACTCCCCTCAATCACCCCCACAGTCATGTCTAATCTAAATCCACCCAGATTTGTGTACCAAAGTAATCCAACTTCATACAAATGAATGGCCTGGATCTCTCCTCAAGCTTTGTTCTCTTACTCATTGAAGATCCTAAGGCCAAAATCATCTGGATCATGCACATCATTGAACCCAGAACCCCACCCCGCGCCCACGCACACGCCCCCGACGCTGCGAAGAAATCATAAACATTTTCACAAATTCTTTCCAAAAGGTAAAGAGTTCTCTCTCTCCTCCCAAAACCCATCTAGGGTTCCTGGAGGTGCCGTCGCCGCCGCGCGCGTCTAGCGAGGCCACCGTCTCTCGCGTCAGGCGAGGCCAAACCAACAAAGAGACAGGACAGTCATCACTGTCCTGTCCTGTCTCTATCCGCTTCTTCTTTCGCCGGATTTGCCTATCCGGCTGCTCTGATGTCACTGACGCGCCTTGTGTGGTTGCCCGTTGGTGGTTTGTGCAGAAGTGGAGAAATTCTAGCAGCTCTGCGACCCCGGTGAGTCTGCTCGATCTCTTCGGGTGTAGGGTTTGGGGGCGCCGAAACTCCCGGTGTTGCTAGGTCTGGGAGGTTTGGCTGCTCTTCTGGGAGTTTCGGAGCTAAATTTGGTGATATCGGCGAGTCTGGAGCTTTTGGATGGTGGTAGCTTTGTAGCTTTCATCAATGCAGTGATGGATTGGGGCGTGGCGAGGGATTGTAAGTATAGATTAAGAGGCAAATCAGGATTCTTTTGTTGGTTGGAGTCCTCGAATTAGTGATAGCTGTGTGGTTTTTGTTCGGCTGTTAGCTCTTTGAGAATTCTACAGTTGCCATCGATGGGATATGGAGGAATTTGCAAAAAGTTTCATTTTTTGAGTGCTGGGAGGTTTCGAGATAGTGATGACTGTCCTGTCTCTTTGTTGGTTTCATTCGTATCGCGACTTTTGCTGTACTAATTAAGACGAAGAACAGTAGCAAAAAATTTTCACAGAACCTGATTCATTTTACAAGCTGCTTCACTACTTCACTCTCTCTTCACTGATATTATATATTGCAGATCAACATGGATGTAGCAGAAGGGCCGATCGAAGACGATGCCAGACAAATAGTTGACCTAGAACAAGACGACTACAGGAAGCGTGCTGACGAGGATGTGAAGTCGAAAGTCTTGAACACACAGATGAAGGCATCATCCCGACATAATAAATCTAAGAAGTCAAACAATGTAAAAGTCCTGCCTCAAGGTGAGTGGTCTTCAATTGTATCTTCTTTACTTATTTGGGAATTAATTAATAATAAAATAATTTCTCTGTAGATTATGAGTGTACAAAAGAAGATGCTGATATAATTGAATACATGAAAGCAACACCAGAAAAAGGGTACTCGTCAACATCGATAATAATTGGGTAAACAGAGATGACATGGATTGTCTTTTCCGTGACAGCGAGCAAGTGAATGGCGCTGTAAGTATGTTTAAGACTATCTTTTGCATTGATTGATGTATACCAAATACCTGATTGTTCGTTTTATTTTTTTACAAATTTTATCTTGTTTTGTATTTTACCGTAGCGTTAGCACGGGCAGTTGGTGTTGTAAAAGGACGAAAGAAACCACACCTGTGAATGCTCCAGTATGGAGTCTGGTCCTTCGGCACATCGGTGAAAACGGATCGAATGTAAATTAGATAATGTGTAAATTATATTTATATCTATATTTTTTTAAATTCAAATTTGAATCGAACAAATATCAAATACAAATACGAACAAGACAAATATCAATACAAATTCAAATTGAATATATACTCAATTCGGTCAGATCTAAATATCCTCATAATTTATATAGTATGAAGACATTAATGATATTTTATCCTCATACAACCACGCTTAATCATTCTACTTCATTTATTTTACCTAAAGAAACACGAATTCATATTAAATTAAAAAAAACTTGTCTAACTAATTAGCTGTATTGTAATAAAATATGGATATTATTTCGTTAAATACGAATACGGATACAGATAGTTTGGATAAAATAATATTTCAGATGGTAAAAGTCTATACCATATTCGCATTCATATTTTTTATGCGAATTCGAATACAAATACAAATAGGATATAAATTGTTAATCGAATGGAAGAATCTATACCATATTCGCATTCTATTGAATATGGTAACCAAATAATACGGATCCACTTTTTACCTTGGCATACATATGGCGAGGTTGCTAGAAAATCTTATTTTGCACGACTTGGATAGGCACGGACATTTCTTTTATGCAATTGATATCGGCAACAACTTCCTCCCTTCCCTTTTTTATTTTTAAAATTTCAGAAGTGGCAACAATTTGTGACACATTTCGCCATTTTGGATGTTGGTCTATCAAGCAAAAAACTCTTGTTGAGTTGCCGACATATCACATGATCACTGTTCGTTCTTTTTTCCCCTCATTTTTTTTGAGGGAGATCACCGTTCGTTCTATTGCCGTGCGTATATGTTACTATTGGACATCCTTTCAGAGCTCCAAGAAGGCAAGATCCTTCAAGAAAAAGGAAATCCAAATCTCACGTAACAGTAGCACCGTACAGATGGGAGTCAAGTTAGTGCTACTATCGCATGCATATTTTGCTCGTGCTCGAATGGCAGGAAGGAAGAAGCTAGAGCTGCCGATGGTCGAAGAATCAAATCAAAACTGCCACCGAGCTGTGACAGAAACCTACTTACGATAAACGCATCACCTCGTTGAGCTTTTTTACACGTCTGCGTCAGCATCAGGACGGATTCGATCGTTGCCTTCTCGGGTTCTTCCCGCCCGTGCCTGGCGCCGGCGAACGGATCGGTCGCGGTCAAAATACGCCGGCGACGGCCACGAATTTGGCCAAGCTAGAGGGTAGGTTTTTTTTATATGTGGTTTATAGTTGTGATTGGTGATTGATATCTTTTGGTGTCTGTTTATATTGGTTTCTGTTTCTAACTTTTGCTTTTAGAAACATAAGTTAATATGAACGCCATAGCTTCTATAAGTCACTTCTATCAGCTATTACTTTTTGCTTTTATGTATTGTAACGTACTCTGTATTTTATTATATCACAATTCCGTAAGTCATATTGCGGTCTGAATTTTGTAGTGCCTTTCGTTGCATCGTCTTTCTTATGTAATGCACTACTATTTATCAGTCACTACTATTCATCAGCCATATCTATCAGCTATCACTATTTATCAGCCGTATCTATCAGCTATCACTATTTATCAGCCGTAGCCGAAAACCATCGGTAAAATCCAATATGAACAGACTCTTGATTTTAGTGTGAGAGTTGTGTGAATGAACCGAATGCTAATAAATCACTTTAAAAATACTATCTCGATAAGTCGTTTAGAAAAAGATAATAAAAAACCATTTAATTTATTTATTTAATAAAAATTATAAGTTATAAAGTGAAAAGAAAGAAAAAAATCTCCCTCCGCTCTGTGTTTGCCACAAAGCGGTGGAGATAACTGAGTCACTTAGCGTGTTCATGCAATCTGTCACGTAATTTGGCCGCGCGTGCAGCGCCGCAAAACAAACCGGCCTTCCGGACGTGAATACGTGCGTGTGCTCGTGCGCGTACGTCTCAATAGATACAGATATGGATGTATCTGTGCATACGTCCTTGTCGGCCAACTCGATCGTGGTAGGTCTTGTCTAGTCGGCATGTCCATATAGTGGGTGGTGTTTCTATTGATTTACGTTTTAAGTTTTTAGTTATCGATTTTGATTTATATCTAAAATTATATTTTATTAGTTACTAATTTTTTCTGAGAAAAAAAATAAAAAATAGGAAAACCCTGTTATGTTGTTACGAGCAATACAAATAAATAAGAGGGACAAAACATAAAAAAACTCAAAAAACTAAAATGAACTAAAATTAAAAGTCGTTGTGTTTCGAGTGGTTTTTGATTTAAATAAATTAAAAGACAAAATAAACCAGAAGATACCATTAAGAGCATGAAATCTCGTGCAAATGATACATAGTTGCAGGATTATTATGGGTGTGTATTAGCATGATTGACGTGACACGTCACTCTAGCTCACACCTATGTACATTTTGAACTTTTACTAGTGCTTCACAGACGATTGGTAGATAGAACCGTCTGTAATGTATGGGATTACAGATGGTTTTTGGTTCGAGCCATCTGTAATAGTCTCTTTCACAGACGATTCTTTATGCAAACTTTCTATGTTGTAGCTTGTCACAAACGGCTCACGAACCCTCTGTGTTAACCACCTGTTATCATAGATGCATAAATTCAGACGGTTCAGAAAATCGTCTGAGACGACAGTTTAGAACCGTATGTGATGACCATTTTTATGGTAGTGGTGATATCATTGGAGCATCTTAACCTTTCCACCACCACCACTTCTCTCTCTCTTATTCCTAAAAATTATCAGTGATAATTGGAATTATCGCTGGGTGCCGGTAAAATTTGAATCCGTCAAAAAAAATCATTGAAGTTTGAGCTTGAATAGTATAAATATAATGAAAACCCACATGTTAGCCAAA
Source organism: Dendrocalamus latiflorus (assembly GCA_017311315.1). NCBI lineage: Eukaryota > Viridiplantae > Streptophyta > Magnoliopsida > Poales > Poaceae > Dendrocalamus > Dendrocalamus latiflorus. Next base: position 2,028,950 of record CM029635.1, read on the forward strand.
TACATAGTCTAGCCCAATGGCAAAGGTCATGGCTTACGTGCCCTAGGTCTTGGAATCGAATCCTAGCTTTGCCCTCCTCACTTTTAGCGATATTGCTATGACATGTGGGTCCCACTCCTCATTTTTAGCGAATATTGCTCTGACATGCGGGTCCCACAATAGCTTTGCCCTCCTCACTTTTAGCGATATTGCTATGACATGTGGGTCCCACTCCTCATTTTTAGCGAATATTGCTCTGACATGCGGGTCCCACAATAAAAAAGATAGGAAAATGGTACCTTGCAAGGATGGGTTTTTAGCGAATATCGGATCCCACAGTAAAAAAAAAGATAGGAAAATGGCACTTGTCGAACCCATGACCTCCGCACCACACATAGCTCCATTCTAAAGAAGATTTTGTGGTCAAAACCCCTTTTATTCCTATTTTTGAAATTTGAAATTCAAATTATAGGTGTAATTTTTCAGGCCTTCCCTACTTAGCTTTTTCAGGAGTTCTATTCCAATGTCGGCATTCGGCTATCTCACAATTCGACTGAGGGGGATGTTTGAGATATGATCTCCCGGGATTTAATTATCTCTTGCATTTGTATAGTTGGCATGTGATCTTGTCTATCCCACACTACCGTAATTAGGCGCATTTTCCATAGTGTTTTGGACCTTGTCATGGAACACTTGTACACTTGCTATTTAATTCCATGACCTTGTCATGGAATTGAAAGCACTCAGATTTTGAGGTGTTGGATCTCCATCCAACGGATCCCTCAGACCCCTTCCAAAAAGCGAATCTGGACCTTAGATCTCTATCAAACGGATCCCCTCATACCACCCGTTCAAAAAAATATGGGTGCTCGGAATCTGAGGCATTGGATGAAGATCCAACGTCTAAAATATCTGAATGCTCTGAACCCTAAAAACACTCAAATGCTCTCCAGATACCATCTTTAATTAAAGGAACGCAATCGCCCCATTGTGACGTCTTCCCCAACCATTTTGCAGGCCATGTCTGAAAACAACAGCAACGCCATCTCGTCGTGATAAAAAGACAGTAACAGTAACGGACAATGGTTGGTAGAGCAAAACTGATCTCCCTAATCACGCTTCAACTTTCTAACTGCAGTTTCGAAAAAAGGGTATTGATAAATATCATCCAGATGTTTTCTTTCTTCGAAAAGATGGCTGAATTGCCTCAAGGAGTTGTGAACGAGCATCATCCATCACTAGTAGAGAGGAAGCGTCTTTCCTTTCTCCTCATACGACTGGGCACAGAAGGAGAGAAACTTGGGCAACTATAACAAGTGCCATAGCAAGCACACATGCCATGCCGCTAAGCGTATGGACGTCATTTTCTTTCGACATCATCCGGAACAACCAGTTGAATTCATGATCTGTTATCCATTTATATATATGGACTGTGTGCTGCAGTATCAAGATGATTACGCACGATCCTTGCCGTCCTGCAATATCAAGATGATTTACGCACGTTGCACAAGCAGCGCATCAAGTTGTCAGATTAGGAGCCAACTAGCATCAGATTTAGTGTTAAATATTGACGTTCTGCCCCCATGGTGTTTCTCCAATTCCATCAATGACTCATTGTGTCGGAAGCAAGGTATAAAATAGTAATGGAGGCATCAGGTTTGCGTAATGATGAGTTGTGAGTGACACAGCTGATGAAGGACGAGCTGTCGAATTAACTAAAAGAATTGACCTCGCCTGTGTGATCAACCTTCATGCCAGTTTTAAATTTCCCTCAAATTTAAGGTACGCATGAGTGAATTACTTAGCAATCTACTGTTCGAAATTGGAAGAGGGGTAGTAAGATTGAAGGCAAAGGTTAGAAACAAATAAGACAAGTGCAAATGACTCATTGGAAAAGGGAGAAATGGAAAGCATACTGCATATACCATCTTTTCAGCACGTTGAAGGTATATTTGTTCGCTTATCCAATAGAACCACAAACTGAACTCTTTTGGTGTGCAACTATTCTTCGACGGGACAGCAAGAAAGTGATGGCAAACTGATGAAATCACTTCAAATCAACAAAAAAAATCAGCATGATTTAATGAGATCGATCTATCAAGCATTACATCTGTTGGGCACAAATACAGGAATCCATTGTTTACCCATCATCTCATCTCTGCAACAGCAAACACAGTTCCTGCTACCTTCTGAATCCACTTCACTTGTCGGCACTCTATAAGCAAATTTATGTTCAGAAACACACACTCAACAACAGTCACTACAGGTTCTAAGTTGCTTCTTGTGTACAGCGTTTGTAGCTGTTGAGACAGCAGTGCATCAGGTTGTTCTGAAACTGCAAAACCTGGGATGCCTCTGTTTTCTGGATTAAGCATCCAGGCAAACTATAGCTTGTTAAGGTGAATTGAAGGATAATTATCTTACAGCTGGTTTGACATATGATAGCCCGTGAAGTAGTAAAATAAGGAACATGCAAGATGATTGTAAAAGAAACAAACTTAGCAGTCAGTAACACCATCAGTCATTTTACTACCACTTGGAACAGTAATGAGCTGAGGTAAATCTGTGGCCAAAATACGTACCCGCCAACTCCATGCCACACCATAAGGCAAATACTGATGGAATAATTTTCAGATATCAGTGTGCTAAATATTGCAATGCTCTAGATCATATTACCGAAAAAAAACATGACTACATTACCCAAAAAAACATGACTATCTGCTCCGATTACCAAAAATTAATTTGTGGGTTCAAGTCCAATCAATATTAAATTTGCAGAATAACAACGAAAGTTGGAAAGCATGAAGAAAACAGATGGATGAAATTTCTGATTCTCGTTAGAAACAACTTTGCTACTGATTTTTCCTCTTTTTCTATGTACAATTTGCTCATACAGAAACAAAGTCTACTAGCTGTCTAGACGCGCCTGACCCTCACTGGGAGCCCGCCGCTGATGGACGCGGTGAGCCCCGGCACAAACTTCGGCGCGCAGGCACCGCCCCCATTCTCTCCGACCACCTCTACGTCGAACGCCCTCACCACCGCCACGCTGACGGCCTTCATCTCGGTGACGGCGAGCTCCTTGCCGAGGCACACGCGGAGGCCGGCCTGGAACACCGGGTACTTGTACAGGCTCTCCGGCACGAACGATCCGCCGGGGCCGGTGAGCCACCGCTCAGGCCGGAACACGTCGTAGTCGGCGCCCCAGATGCGCGGCATGCGGCCCATGGCGTAGGGGTGGTACATCACGCGCGCTTCGCCCGCGACGTAGGTGCCGTCCGGGAGCACGTCGGCTTCGTCACAGAACTTGGAGTCGAATTGCACAGGTGGGAAGAGCCGCATGTTCTCGTACAACACCGCGTGAGTGTAGTGCAGACCCTTGAGGTGCTCGTAGGTGACCGGCCTCTTGCCGCCGGCCTCCGCGCGCATGGCGGCCGTGACCGCGGGGTTCTTGGACAGGAGCATGAAGAGCGTGGTGAGCGCGGAGGACACCGTGTCCCGCCCGGCGAGGAGGAAGCTGACGACGATGTCGCGGAGGTACTTGTCGTCCATGGCATGCACGTCTCGGGCCGAGGCCATGAACCGGGACAGGAGGTCGTGGCTATTGGCGACACCCAGCTTCCTGCGCTCGCGGATCATCGCGGCCGCGAGCCCATCGACGAGCTTGATGGCCTTCTTGAGCTCCCTCTCGGATCCGATGTTAAGCAGTCGCTTCATCTTCCACACCAACGGCGACGCCGCCGCGGCCCGCATGGCGGATAGCCGCGACGCGGTGTCAAACGCGTTGGCCAGCTCCGACATGGGCATTTCCTGGTCGAGGCAGCCCGGGTCCAGCCCAAACGAAAACTTGCAGACGGTGTCGAAAGCGAAGCGCCGGAACACGTCCTGGAGGTCGACCACCTTGCCTTTGTCGGCGGCGTCGGCCAGGATCGGCATGAGGCGGGTCTCCACCTCCTGGGCGACGATCTTGTAGGCGTAGGAGCGCACGGCGACGCTGCCGAGTTCGAGGCTAGCCATCTTGCGCTGGTGGCGCCAAGCGTCGCCGTCGACGTTGAAGATGCCGTTGCCGAGGAGGTCACTGAGGAGCGCGGCGAAGGGCTTGCCCTTGGGGAAGTTGTCGAAGCGGGTCTTGAGCATGTACTCGACGTTGGCCGGGTTGGCGGTGACGGTGCAGCCGAGGACGTGGACGTGGACGGTGCCCGTCGTCGACTGGCGGAGCAGGTGCGCGTACCAGTCGCCGAGGTTGGTGAAGTCCCTCGCCCAAGACCCCGTCAGGTACGCGCGGCACACATGGCAGCTGCACCACGGCCACCACCGCACGAGCAGGATCACCAAGCTGAGCGCCACCAAGCACAGGGAGGAGCTCAAGAACGCCAATCCCGCGCACCGTGCGCCCCATGACAGCTCCATGGCATCCATGGCTCTTCAATCACTCGCTCACAGAAAGGGAAAATCGGAGCAGGTTGGAGCGAGAGGAGAAAAATGTGAGTTTCTGTGGGAGACTCAAGGGGTGCCTGCATTTATATATAATGCGGGAAAAAGCACATGGGACACGTGCGCTATAGCTTAAACAACATATCCCCTGCCCGTTACTTTTTCGTGTACACAGCTCATGTCCCCGTCATTTCGCACAGTGTATGACAGCTGGGTCCAAATGGGCCCAGAGAGAGAGGAATATTTTCCAAGAGAGGAGATGGGTACAGCAAGACACGGGAGGTTGCTCACGCCTCAGTTGCAAGGCCACCTCCCACGAGTTTCGCCATTGCAGGTTCGCCGCACCTCACGGAGCCCGCCGCCGTCGGTATTAGAAGTGGATGGTTTACTTAAGGAATTGTTACAGGGATTCGTACCAAGGATATGGCTAGTCTGTTGGACTAATGTCCATAAAAAGAAGTTTGTTTTAGCAGCTGAAATTTTGGCCAAATATTTACTCAGCCGTTACAAGTGGTAAAGTAAGTTGTAGTACTATCTAACCTAGTTGTATGCAATGTTTAAATGAGAAAACAATTTCCAAAACCAGCTCTACGCTGCTGGAATTCCCACTTCGCAATTTGGCTCCACGCAAACCTTCATCCTGTCGACCTATCTTCCCTCTTCGCCGCCTACTCGTGTCAACGCCTCAAGGGGCTTGCCTTGACTGCGCCGTGGGCTCGCCTCTCCACTAGGCTCGCCACTGTTCGAGGAGGGGGGAGCTGGAGGTGCACCTAGGGTTAAAAGTTTCGTTTTGAAAAAAATCTCGGAGGTCAACGAGATGAACGAAAGAATGAAATTTCGTTCATTTCGTTCAAAATTTCGGATGAAAAATTCAAATGCCATTTGAATTTTGATGAAATTTAACCAAAATTTGGATAACATTTGTTACAAAGCATGGACATGCATCATCCAAAGATTTAAGAAATCATCCCAAGCTAGCTATGTGAAGTGCATAAGGAGTGAAGACTGAAGAGACGCACCTACTGCGGGGTGGCGATTAGGGCGGTGGCCGGGAGAGAGGCCATGGGGGATGACGCCGCGGCGGTGGGCGGGGTAGCGACTGGGGTGGTGGCCAGGAGAGAGGCTATGGGGGACGACACTGCGACGGTGGCCGGAAGAGAGGCCATGGGGACGACGCTGTGGCGGTGGGCGGGGGTGGCAACTAGGGTGGTGGTTGGGAGAGAGGCCATGGGGAACGGTGCCGCGGTGGTGGGCAAGGTGGCGATTGGGGCAATGGCTAGGGGCCTCGTCGGGGGTGGGGGCAGCAGGGCCATTGCTCTTCCCCACCTTGGGCGCTGCCTTTGGGGTTGGGGATGGGGACGAATGGAGATTAGGGTTGGTTGGCAGACTAGAGCAGCTTGACTGCTTGAGACTTGATTGGATGAAGGTATTGCTGCACTTGGGCTGTGGTTGTTTTCGTGTGGGCCAGCTGGATATAGCCCAAGGACTCCATGTCCCCCACAGTGCTTCTATTTGCATTTCTTTCAAACGCTGACGAATTATTTGACTGAACTGCATTTCTTTCATTTCCCACCAAAATGAATGAAAATACCAAAATTTCGCTGAAATTTTGGTGAAATTATTAACCCTGGGTGCACCTTGGCTCATCATTGTAGTTGCCAGCGGGGCAAGCCAAGGGAGGCGAGACCCATCGGATTTGCGATGTGCTAATGGCTCAAAGTCACCACCACCGCCAATTGCCCAGATTCTCACATGTGTAGGTGACGCCAACCACCACGCCTAATTTTTATTTGTGGGTAATTCTATGTGAAAGGTGGAGATCCGGTTTTGTGATTCAATTCTGAAATTGAAACTTCAATGTTGAAGTCTGAATTGAAAAGTTTAACAATCCTAATTTGGAAGTTGCTTTGTTGAAAGCTTTTGCAAAACTAACCAAACTAGAGATAACAAAATATTGAATTAAAAATTTTCAAACTATAAGACCATGTGGAGGTAGGGATGCAAACGGATCGAATACAAATCAAATAGCCTCAAATACGAATACGAATTTATATTTTTAAAATGAATATGGATATGAATATGAATTCCTATTTTTAAAATGAATACGAATTTGAACATTCTTGAATATGAACATGAATCGAATGTCGTAATGAATATGAATTCGAATCGAATATGTACTTAATTCGGTCGAATGCGAATATCCTAAAACTTTTGTAACAAATCTCAGTAGAACAAATTTATATAACGTGACTACATGTCTACACGAGCTAGCAACGTAGCGCATAGAGTTGAAAATTATGCAAAGTAATTTTCACTTCTTGTTTATGAACCTTGGTTCATCAGAAAATTGTTTCCTATAATCATCCCGAGAGAGGTCGCCAAGGATGGAAACAGATTAAATACAAATCGAATAGTCTCGAATACGAATACGAACTTGAATATGAATACTAATATGAACATTCTCAAGTACGGATATGAACATTCTCGAATACAGATTTTACTTACCTCATTTGCATTTTCTCGGATATGAATATTTAATAAAACATATTTTCTTTTACCGTTTCCCATCCCTATGTGGAGGTCACTTCATGGTGTGTGATGGTATTTGACTTTGATTTGCAAGTTTGAAGTTTAGTTTGGTTTTAAAGCTTTTCAGTTTTCAGAGTTGTTGTCAGGTTTTAATTGGTCTAACCGACTTCGCAACGGCGGTCAGACTGGTCCTGAGTATTTCTTCAGAATTTGTGAAGAGCAGTCAGATCGACGACTATGGAGCGGTCAAACCGGCCGTATGCCTTTTGAAAATTGAACACTAAACACCTATGTAGGTATATTTAGGAATGTGTTTGCACTAGGTGTCACTTAATTTATAATTCTTAGCTAAAACTAGATAGAGTTTAACTAAAATTCCAAAGAGTGTAATTTTTGGTGCTCTTAAGCGGTCAGACCACCCTGTGATCGATGGTTTGACCGACGTTGGGACAGTGATCAGACCGGTCCCCTGTTACGTGGGTTAAGGTTGAGAGGAGTTGGGCGGTCTGACTGACCTGTGGTTGGCGGTTAGGTCGGCCATTTAGGTTCAATGAGCTGTGTGAGTTGAGTTGAGTTCGTTTGAGTGTGTGCACAACATGGGCACTGTTGAATGGTTATGCTGTGTTGCATGATGCATGATTTGGCTAATGTGAGTAAGTGCATGGAATTTATGCTCAGAATAGGATTGCTTGGTCTTTAAATGTGTAGGGTTACTTCAAGAGTGATGGTTGTTAATGGCAATGGATCGAGACCAGATGGCAGAATTGAGGTCTGCGTGGTTGGGTAAGTCCGGGTGAAGTTACATGACTCAAGCGAAAAGTACAGAAGAGACGAGGATCGCTATTAGAGGAGTTGTTGCATGTGGTGCACAAAGTAACGAGACCGATGCACGTAGAGACGGTTCAGGGGAGTCCGAATGTGTGAAGATATGACGGGTAGTCATTGGTCACTACAGGGTACATGTCAAAGCATGAGAAAATGCTTTGATGGATTGTATTGGTGTTTCAGGCTATCGAAGCCCTTTGGATGAGCCGCTTTGAAAAGCGTGCATGTGTGTAAAGGTATGGTGTTGGGTTAACAGGTTAGCCCATGTAAGTAAATAAAACCAAACTAAAGGTGCTGGTTAGGATTTTTTGTAAGCCATCACTATAAAAGAAGAGGTAGAGGTGGCTTAGGCTTTGAGTCTTTTGAAGAAGGCTTGGAGAGTTAGGGTTAGGGTTTCCAAGAGTAAAACTTTGTGTGTGTGCTCTATAAAGACAGAGCTCTATCCTTCAAAAGTGGAGTGTCTTTAAACATTCATTTTTAAGTGAAACAAAGAAATAAAATTTGTCCAAGTAAGTTTTGCCATGGATTTCTCCTTATGCTTTTGATTTGTTTAGTTTTCTTGTTTGGATTTTCTTGATCTTGCTGGTTTCTAAGAATGTGTGAATGATGGGAGAACATCCTAGAGGCTAGATCTCATCCATCTAGGCAATCTTATAGTAAATTCTTGGTGTTTATCTCGGTTTGCCCGATTTTGATGTAATCTGTTTTATTTTGGGCAAAGGCTAAACTTTGTTGAGTAATTTGTCAATCCATTAGTGGAATATATTCATAGGACCTTGAGGAAACTACATTTCAAGCTTCAAGTCATTTGGTTGAGTAGATTAGAAGTTAGGCCTTTTTTAGTCTTAGCGTGGATTGTTTCCTATTCTAGGACGATGAGCAATCAGATCGATGTGGCCTGAACGATCAAACCGCTCAGGCCTGGTCGGACTGACGTGTTGCCTATGGTCAAACTGACCAGTTGATGCTTTGGTCCATTTGTTGCTTCTTTTGTTCTATTGGCTTGTTGGCTTCTGTTTTATGCCTGTTTCGTTGTGCATCCTATCGTATTAATTTCTCATAGCTAATTGAGTGAAGAAACTAAAGGGGATCGATTTTGTTAAAGTTGAAAAAGAAAAAAATCAATCATCTATCTGATCTCCGCCATCGGTCCTACACAATCATCAAACGAATTTTTCTCTGTAGAAAGTTTCCAAATTGAATTAGAAGTTTTTCAATTGCCAGTTGAAAGTGCATCATGGTTTTTTTTTTGCGATTGCAATGTTGATGCACAACGCACACACTATATGCATATACACGCAGGTACATCCACTAAAGAACATGCTTAGAATCTATATATCGGGGATAAATTCACGACCTCACAAAATTCTCAATGAGGCGTATTCACATATGTATAAAGATGGGGGGTTGGGCATTGAATTGGTCCATTTGTTGCTTCTTTTATTCTATTGGCTTGTTAGCTTCTGTTTTATGTCTGTTTTCGTTGTGCATCCGATCGTATTAATTTCTCATAGCTAATTGAGTGAAGAAACTAAAGGGGATCGCTTTTGTTAAAGTTGAAAAAGAGAAAAAGATCAATCATCTATCTGATCTCCGCCATCGGTCCTACACAATCATCAAACGAAATTTTCTCTGTAGAAAGTTTCCAAATTGAACTAGAAGTTTTTCAATTGCCAGTTGAAAGTGCATCATGGTGTTTTTTTTTGCGATTACAATGTTGATGCACAACGCACACACTATATGCATATACACGCAGGTACGTCGGCTAAAGCACATGCTTAGAATCTACATATCGGGGATAAATTCACAATCTTACAAAATTCTCAATGAGATGTATTCTCACACACACACACACACACACACACACACACACACACACACACACACACACACACACACACACACACACACACACACACACACACATATATATATATATATATATATATATATATATATATATATATATATATATATATATATATATATATATAGATGGGTAGTAGGATTTAAATCTGGTAAATAAAATTGTACATCCACAACTCTATCATCTATTAAAGAATAGTTATGCATGGTGGGGTTGTAGCAAGCCCCATCCGTGAGTATCGAATGCTATGGGCGGCCTGAAAGACAGAAGCAAGCCCTCTAATTTCAATACCATGATGCAATGTTTGGTTGGCTAGACTTGTGTGATACGATGATCGATCCAGCTAATTCGCGCCTACGACGCAGGGCTGGACTAGCTCATCCATGGTGTAAAATATCCATGCATGGTTGGACGCGCGTGCCCGTTGCGTTTTTTTTTGGGAGGTCTCGCCCGTGAGCTGTGGTCCTCTCCTCCAGCCACAGCCGTTCCATGGTCCAGACCCTGCGTTCTGCGAGCCGCTACGGTCGCGCAAGCGGACAACTAAAAATCTCCCTCCCTTTTGGATACTTCGTTGGGGTCGTACGTGTGACGGCGGATTGCCCCGTCAAAGCCAGCTCACACGCGTTTGCCGACGTGCCGCCGGGGCTTTAGGCCTTGTTCTTTTCGACTTCTAAAAGCTGCTTTTCGATTTTTCTACAGTAACTAACTTTTAAACGGAGTATTTTTTAAGATAGAGTCGACTAGTTAATTATAGTACATACTTTACTAACTTCATTTATATCGGCAAAAATCGCATGTGAGTTTCTGTTACTCTATAATCTCTCGTACAAACAGTCCAAAAGACACAAGCCGCAGCCAAAAAGAACAGGCCCTTAGGCCTCGCTCATTTCAGCTTTAACTTTTACTTTCTGGCTTATTTTTCACTATTTATAAATTTCGGCTTTTTCTGAACTTTTAGTATTTTTTTGAGCTTTTTTGTCGGTTCTTTTTTTTTTCCTGTATTCGTTCGCGTTGTCCGTAATGAGCTAACATATTTCTTTTCAGTCGCTACCTTCAGCTAACTTAATTACGCTAAATAAGGTACCTTCAGCTACAGTAAAATTTCAGTCGCTACAGTGTAATTTCAGCTATAAACCACAACTTTTTAGTCTAACCGAGCGGGGCATTATTTTGCACGCCCTTGTTCGAGGAATCCATGGCTCCGCGTGTCGTATGGTAGAGGCGCCTTGCCCACACGGCGATGTGATGTGCCGATCGATCCATGCTCGTACGAACGAACGAACGATCTCGGTGGGCGGTGGGGCTGAAGCCGGCCACGTCGCCCGCGCGCCTCCATCGAATCCGGCCGCCCTCGATGGCCCGTGTCGCGGTGGTCCGGCACGGCGGTGGTTGGCACTGCTCCATCACCATTCACCACAGGTCAGTAACAACATCCAAGGCCAAGCGTTTGTCACGTCTACTACTCCTGCCACCACGGAGAGTCAGGGAGATCGACGTGTACAGTACGTACAGAGCTCGCGAGGCCACGGCATGGATATATAGTACAGTACGTACAGAGACAGAAGCTGACCGGGCTCGCTCAAGTCTCTCCGGTGGCGCTAGTCAAACGAATCCCGTTTCCATCATGCCGTGCACGGCGATGTCGGCGTCTACTTTCTGCTTTAAATGGATGGATTGATACATGGGGGTTGGGCGTTGAACTGGCCTGGTGGCTGCGATTGCATCCTTCCGTTCCAACGTGACGACCGTACGTCGCTCATTGTTGTGTGTCGTCCTGCTGGCTGTGACTTGAGAAAATGACACGTGTGGTTCACTGCTGCACAGCAGAGCTAGGCATGCTCTCGAGTCTACGCACGGGTTTCGGTTGGGCTGAGAAGCTGTGGTTTATGGATAAAATTGCATCGTAGCGGCTGAAATTTTACTGTAGCTGAAGGTGACTTATTTGACGTAATTAAATTTAAAAAAATTGAAAATTAGGGGAAAAATGCTAACTTATCACGGACAACGCAAACGAATACGGGGAAAAAGAACCGGCAAAAAAGCTAAAAAAAGCCAAAAGTTCAGAAAAAGATGAAAATTATGAGTAGTGAAAAATAAACCAGAAGTTGAAGCCGAAACGAGCGGGGACTTAACCGCGGTCTTTTGCCGTAATCCCTATATTTCCAACGCGCCATCAGATTTCACACATTGTTTCTCCCTTGAAAGAAGATACCTAGCACATTGCACTCGGGGCTGGTAATTAACTCCCTTGAAACGGGACACAAGGACAAGATACATCCAATTAGCTAGCATTCAATATGTGGTTGATAACTCCATACATCACAATCTTCTCCTGTTGGCAAGATCCCATCCATAGACATGCGTGTCAATGCAGGCACATGTATCTGCTGCCCAGCAGCTTGTTTTTCTTGAAACTGGCTGCCCAGCAGCTTGTTGGTTGGAGGCTCCCAAACCAAACCATGGGCTTCTGATATAGGAGGCTCCCAAGCCAAAGCATGACGCCGGTCTGATCGCCAGTATTTGGCCGATTCCATCACTTAGGGGGTATCAGAAAATACATTCTTTGAAATTTCAATCAAATTATATCTAGTTTTACTCCCGAATTCTAAACTGAGTAGCACCAGTGCAAAGGCATTGTCAAACACATATACACAAGTCTTCGATGTCTATTTTCCAAAAGACATACGAACGGTTTGGCCGCTTCATAGCCGCTTGTCAGACCGCTGATGCCAGACCACCAGTTAGACCGCTGATGCCAAACCAACGGTATTAAAACCTAAAAGTTACTCTAAAGATTGTAAACTCTTAAAACCAAACTCAAACGTCAATAACATTTACATAATAAGGTTAAATACTCATTATATATATTATAGAGTGACCTCTATGTGGTCTCACGGCATTCAATATGTGGTTGATTACTCTGTATATGATCTTCTCGTGTTGGTACGCTGTTCAAGATCCGATGTTAGGCCGGTCAAACCACTCTTGCCAGGCCGGTTAGACCGGTTAAAACTAATGTTAACTTTGAAAATTATAAGCTTTTAAAACTAAACTTAAGCTTTAACATATACGTAACAAAATTAAATATTTATCACACAGATGACCTTCTTATGGTCTCATGAAATTCAGGTGGTGCTCGGTTGAGCTGAATTTTTGTGGTTTATGACTGAATTTTCACTGTAGCTGGCTGAAATTACATTGTAGCTGATAATGGCTTATTTGGCATAACTAAATTTTAAAAAAAAATTAAAAAAATAGAAAAAAGGGTTAGCCCAGCACGTATAATGCAAACGAATATGAAAAAAAGAACTGGTAAAAAAGCTCAAAAAAATAAAAAAAAATAAAAAAATGAAATTTAAGAATGGTAAATAATAAATTAGAAGTCAAAAGTCCAAACTTAAACGAGTGGGGCGTCAATATGTTGTTGATTACTCCGTATATGTTCTTCTCCTGTTGACACGCTGGTCAAGATCCCATCTATAGACACGCATGTCGATGTGGGCACATGTATTTACTGTCCAGCAGCTTATTGCATGTATAGAAAATGAAAAAGGTGCCACAATCTACTGTCCGTTTGGAGGCTCCCAAACCAAACCATGGCGCCGGTGTAACCGTCCGTGTTTGATCATTCTAATCGCTTAGGGGAGGTAAAAAAAGAGTCTCCTCTAAAATTTTAGTTAAACTCTATCTAATTTTAATTTTAAACTCTAAATTAGACCGCTCGATATCCGCCAATCAAACCGTAGATGTCGGGCCGATCAGACCATCGTTGCTAGGCTGTTAGACCGGTTAAAACATGACAACAACTTTGAAAATTGTAAGCTCTAAAAATCAAACTCAAACTTCAATAATATTTACATAACAAGATTAAATATATATCATATATATTATAGGATAACCTTTACATGATATCATAAAATTTAATATATGGTTGATTACTCTATATATGATCTTCTCCTCTTGACACGCTGATCAAGATCCCATCTATCGACACGCACGTCAATGTGGGGACATGCATTTGCTGCCCAGCAGCTTGTTGCATGTATGGAAAATGGAAAAGGTACCACAGTCCACTTTCCGCTGTTTGGTTGGAGGCTCCCAAAACAAACCATGGGCTTCGCCATGAAGTCCGAGATTGCGTGAAATGGTTTTAGTATTGAAGTTAAAAGCTACTTTTGATACTATTTGGCATCGTATTTATAAAAATAGTCGTATGTAGACGGTATTGATAAAAATATCGTTTCTATCGTTCGGTGGATGGCAGACAGCCTACCACCCAGTGAGGGGGCGGTAGGTAATTAAGCCGGCTTAATTATCTATCCTAATTTTCTTGTTTAGTGTTTGTTTGAATTTTTAAATATATCGAATGAGCTCAAAAAATTACAAAAATTTATGTACAGCTTCCCAACACAACGTACCTCGCAGTATATTTTTTGAGTAATTTTATCTATTGCAAATGTTGCTCAAAAATTTAAGAATTTTGATATTTTCATGAGTTTTTATATCTAGTAAACAAGCTCCAAAAATTACAAAATTTTATGTGAAGCCTTCGAATATAGTATTAGTTATTGTGTAATTTTTTTAGTAATTTTATGTGATCCGAATTTACCATATTTATTCAGATTAATTTATAATAAATTAACCCGAATAAACATGGTAAATTAGGACCACATAAAATTTTCAAAAAATTATACAACAACTAATATTGTATGTAAAAACTTGTAAAATATCAAAATTTTATAAATTTTTGAGCAATATTTGCAACGGATAAAATTACCCTAAAATTACACTACAAGTTATCTTGTATCGGAAGGCTGTATATAAATTTTCATAATTTTTGAGCTCATTTTATATATTTAAAATTTTAAATAAATACTAAATAAAAATTATGGAAGATAATTAAGCCGGCTAATTAGCTGGCTTAATTACTTGTCGCCCCCTCATTGGACGACAGGCAAGCCTACCATCCCCCACCGGGTGGCAAGCTGCCTGCCGTCTGGTGAAGGGGCGGCAGGCGTCTGCCGCAGGCGCTGGCGGCAGCGCCACGTGTCGCCTCGTGGGCGCTGCTGTCTATCCATCAGACGGCAGAAACGATATTTTTGTCAATACCATCCACATAGCTATTTTTTGTAAATACGATGTTAAATAGTATCAAAAGTGACTTTAACTCTTAGTATTGCTACTGGTGTGCATACATCTTGCAATAATACTACCAAATGCAGCAATCCAATGTGCAATTATGCGGTGCACTTTACAACTGCATAAATGACGCAACTAAGTCATCAATCTCTTATCTGGTTACGCATAGGACTGCGTTTGCTTTCTTTTCGTGAACGAATCGTTGTGTATGCCAAGTAGGTTGGCCTAATGTCATATCTTACACCAATTTGAAGCAAACAAAAAAAAAACCATATTCTGCCCAGTGGCGGATCCAGGAAAAATTTTTGGAGGGGCTGAAGTACCTTCAACTCGACCTCAACCCCTTCTACATTATACATCCATGGCTAAAAATTTAGGGGGGGCTCCAAGGGTCCGGTAGCGGTAGGGGGGCTCGAGCCCCCCGCCCCACCGCTGGATCCGCCGCTGATTCTGCCGTATACAAATACATGTATGTAAATCCATACGGTTAGCATGATTTAATTTTTTAAAACTTATTCCACTTAAACCATGATTTTACTTAGGAAATTGAAGGACCTAGCTTTGGCCCATGTTGAATCTACAGCGTACGATCATAAAATACAAAATCGGAGACTGCAATTATCTGGTTGAACCCAAACAACACTTCCTACTTTGGGGATCCAAACCTACGTCCCATTTGCAACACCAGAATTTCGTACAATTTTTTCCGACGAATATTTTTTTGGGACTAATGTCAGTTCAAATCTTACCTATTTCATTTGCAGAAAAATTATCCACAAAATTGGAAAAGCGTGAGGAACATAAATACATGAAATTTGTGTTTCTCCCATTAAAAGCAGCTTTCATACTGATAGCTAGCCCCTCGCCGAGGCACACGCGGAGGCCGGCTTGGAACACCGGGTGCTTGTACAGGCCCTCCGATGCAAATGATCCACCGGGGCCGGTGAGCCACCGCTCCCGGCGAAACAGCTCGTAGTCGGCGCCGCCCATGGCGTAGGGATGGGAGCACGTCGGCAGCTGCGCAGGACTTGGGAGTCAAGCTGCACGGGCGGGAACAACTGCGTGCATGTTCTCGTACAGAGCACCGCGTGAGAGCTGGGAGGCGGCCTAGGTCCACTGTGCTTCAGACCGTTATATGTGGTGCCGATTTGGCTCAGTCATTTCGTCATGCTATACCGTGTCGGTCCGTCTCATCTCCGATCAAGCCCAAGCATGGCCTAAAGCTTGTTGTGCCGGTATTTGTACCGTGCTAACCTAAGTCCAACTCGAAATAACTATACATGACGAAGATGGCGGCGGCCATCATTTTCCTTTCTCTCATATCAGCCTCGTTAAAAACTAGTTGAAATTGAATTAGTTACATAAAAATATGGGTACACAATGACATAAATGTTTCGAGAAAAAGTGAATTTTTTTTATATTTAAAAAAATACAATTTTACTGCATTGTTAAAAACCTTACATATAGATTAAAAAGAAGTCATTGGGTTCACGTGACCCTAATGTTTGCATGCTAGATATATATGCTCCTGGCTAACTATTATGTATTTACTTAATATTACACATACATAGCTACGCAGTGCTAGGCCTAATACAAAAGCTCGAATATTACAATATTTAGAAATGAAAAATATTCTAACTATTGTCTATCTAAAACAAAGATAACATAACTACACCTTATTGCAAATCGGGTTCACCAGGAACAATTCCAAACCGCCACCTACTCCATTCGACCTCCATACAGGGTGTCCGCCTCCTACTCTTCATATTACGAGTCCACATCATTCCATCCGGCTAGTACATAAAATTCTCGGGTTGAGGATTTAAGAAATAAATTTTCTCCTATGCACGCCTAATCTTTTTTTCCCTTTTTCTTCTTTCTCTCTCTTTTTTCACTTCTTTCCTTCCTCCCCTTTTCTCTCTCTTCCCTTATCCATTCGGCCGAACACTCCTGACCCTCCATTTCTTCCTTTATTCCTTCTCCCCTTCTTTCCCTTATCTTCTTCTTCCTCCTCCCCCTTGCTTCCCCACACCCCCCTTTTTGGCTCACCCACACCGTCTCTACCTCAACCCCGGTCTCCCTGCCACCTCCCCTTACGTAGATCCGACCCCTGCTCTCGGTGCCGTCGCATCTCCGGCCCAGCCGGCTCCTCCCTATGTCGTGGCGACCCATGGCTTCAACTCTGACTATGCTGTCGTGCCACCATCAGCCGGCCATCCGGTCTCCTGCCTCGGCACTTCCTCTATGTCGCTGCCTTGGGCCCCCTCAACGCCGACCTAGGCTGTTGCCCCATTGGCTACGGCTCTAGTTCCTTACCAGCCGGTCTCCCTACGCCTCGACCTCAGCCGCCGGCACTAGGAGGAGGAGCTCGGCAACAAGATATGGAGGGGAGAGGGTGCCAGGAAGGGGAGGCAAAAGTGACCAGCGTGCGGGCGGGAGGCAGCGCAGGAGGCGGGAGCGCACAGGTGAGAGGTGCAGCAGCAACGCGAGAGGTCGAAGGCATGGAGCTAGAGCGGCGGCTTGGGAGGCGGAGCTAGATTGGCTGTTTGGGAGGCAAGGCCGAGGCGGTTGCCAGCGCTGGCGTGCTAGTTTTGCCACCTATGCCTATCGTGCTCCTCGTGCCAGGTTAGCCTAAGCATGACACGATTCACCGGGCCATGCTGTGCCGCCCGACAGGCCAGCTTTCTAGGCCCAGCCCAGTCCACCGTTCGTGCCGTGCCAGCCCAGCCTGACACGTGTTAGGCCAGGCCATGCTTGGGCCGTGCTGTGCTAGCCATGGCTCGGGCTGGCCAAGAAAAACACGGCACATCTCCCACCTCTATTCTTGGATAGAAGCATGAAGAGCGTGGTGAGTGCAGAGGATATTGTGACCCACCCGGCAAGGAGGAAGCTAATCACTACCATGTCATGGAGGTACTTCTGATCCACAGCGTGCACGTCAGCGGGCGATGCCATGAACTGAGATAGAAGATCATGGCTGTTGGGAACACCAGCTTCCAACGCTTCAAAATCATCATCGTTGCAAGCTCGTCGACTAGCTAGTTTGATGGCCTTCTTGAGCTCCCTCTCAGATCCAATATTCAGCAACCGCTTCATCTTCCATAGCAGCGGCGACACTGCCGTGCCCCGCATAGTGGTGAGCTGCGATGCAGTGTCAAAAGCCTTGGGCTAGTTTGGACATGGGTGTTTCTTGCTCGAGGCAGCCTGGGTCCAACCCGAACAAGAACTTGCAGATGGTGTCGAATGTGAAGCGTTGGAATACGTCCTGCAAGTCATGTTGGAACTCAACCCTCCAGCTCCAACCGCTACTTGCTAGGAGAAAATGCACACATGCTCTCTTCCGTGGAACGACACATGCATATGAGTAGGGAGAACGAATAAACACAGAAGAGACTTCGCTTTTTACGACGACACACGCCTTTTCTTCTCTTTCTGTTATTACTCGTATTGTCTCACATGCTTAATAGATTACATGGCTTAGGACCTATTCTCATGGCAGAAACCTCTTGAAATCTCTCCACGATCCGTAAGACTCGGCCAATTTATTAATTTCTTCTACAACTTCGACTTACGAGTACTAGCTACGACCACTACAGCTTCTACGACCACTACAACTACGATCACTATAGCTACGACCACTGCAGCTACGATCACTTTAGTTATGACCACTACGGATACGACCACTGTAGCTACGACTACTAAGGTACTATTATGAGTACACTGCTTCTTTGACCATGATCGCTTCGACTACTTTGACCACGGCTGCTTCGACTACTTTTTTGGCCATAGCTTCGACCACAGCTTTGACTACTCCTTCAACCATGACTTTAATCTCGATTCTATGACCGCGGCTTCTGGCATACTCAGAGTCTTCGGCTTTGACTACTACAGCTTCGACTGCTACTTTGAACGTTGCTTCATCTGTGGCTTCGACCACTAACAAATCATCAAGATTAATTGTAACAAGTCGATCACCTTGCCATTTTCGGTAGTGTCGGTCTAGATCGGCACGAGTCTGGTCTCCACCTCCTAGGCAACGATCTTGTAGGCATAGGATCACACAACAACACTACCGAGCTCGAGGCTGGCTATCTTTTGCTGGTGGCACCATGCGTCTTCATCAACGTTGAAGATGTCGTTGCCTAGGAGGTCACCGAGGAGCGTGGTGAAAGGCTTGCCCTTAGGGAAGTTGTCAAAGCGGGTCTTGAGCAGGGTTCAAAATTCTGGCAAAATTTCGCTAGAATTTTGCTCATTTCATTGCTTTTGGTACCCTCCAAAACATATAATATTCAGTCAAATTTTAGCCCATTTTTCCCTATTTAAATTTTACCTAAATTTTGTCCAAATTTTGGTTAAATTTCATCAAAATTCAAATGCTGTTTGAATATTTCGTTCAAAATTTTGAACGGAAGAATGAAATTTTGTTCAATTCTTTTATTTTACTAGTCTCCCAGATGTTTTGCAAAACAAGATTGCGAACCCTGATCTTGAGCATGTACCAACATTGGCAGGGTTGGCGATGATGGTGCAACCAAGGACGTGGACATAGATGGTGCCTGTTAGTGACTCACGGAGAAGGTGCGCATAGCAGTCACTAAGGTTGGTGACCACACATGCCCACGACCCAGTCAGGTATGCCCGGCACACATGGCAGCTGCACCATCCCACTGCGGATGAGCCAAAGCACTACTAAGCGCCACCAAGCAGAAGGAGAAGCCGAAGAACATGAAGCCTGCACTCCATGCTCCCTATGGCGTCCATTGCTCTTTAATTGGTTTCAAAAAAAATGGAGTAGCTAGCTTGGAGTGAGATCATAAGACCATGAGAAAGAAGTGAGTTTATGTGTGAAGAACCAAGATCATGTTTATAATCCATATAGAATGTTAGTGAATGGGGGAAAAGAACATGAGACTCATGCTCTAAAGGCTTAGCTTAAACAATGTTGTAGGACCAAAGATGACAATGGAGGGATTGAATGGTCCCTCAAAATTTCCTCCTAAATATTTATCAATCCTTTACTTCAATAGCTATAGTGCTATAAAGATTAGGATGGAAAGCCACCACAAAAACAAGCGAACCGAGACACTGAAATCCCAAGAAAAAATAAGCTAAAACGGTACTACCACCACTGTACTTGAGGTACTACCACTTGCTAACTAATTGTGTTACTACTGCTACAGTAACCGCGGTACTACCACTCCTACAGCAAAATCAAAATGAATAGTATTTTCAGCACGATTTCAAAAACTAAAATCGATGAAACTTTTAATCCGTAGATCCAAATGTCATGAAAATTTGCAAAGATCTTCTCTAGGATATCAACAACCCGTTCCAACAAATGACCATGAAAATTATAGCCAAAATTGGGACCATTCTCAGTTTGAATAAAAGTTGCACCGAAACCAAGTGAAAACTAAAAATAGTAAATACAACTTGTTGTGGTTAGATATGGCTAAGATAGCTCTAGATATATTCACACATATCACAACAAACTAGAACACCAAAAAACACGACCCAAAAACTCTTGAAACAAGGAATCACTTGGTTAGACCTAAAACACCCAAAACCGAGTTTCTTGATAAACTTGCTATCAAAGTACCTACATGATAGGAGATTGATTCATGAGGTTATCTCTATCTCATTTACGTCCTTGGCACATTAAGATCAAGAAGAGAGAAGCAGAGAGATCAAAACAACCAAATCAAGAGCAAATCAATCAAAACATGAAGGATCCATGGAGATGATCAAAGATTAATGTATTTCTTACTTGAGGAGGTAAGTTTTATAGCCACTCCACCTTGGAGGATGGAGAGCATACAACGCACTCAACTCTCAAACCCTAACCCTAAACGTGAGAGCACGAGAGAGATGGATTAGATGGTTAACACCAGTCTCCATACTAATCCCTTTATATAGGTGGGCTAACCAATGACACCCAGCCCTTAGTGGATACTATCCACTTAATATAATGGGGGAATCTGATAACCCCACACATGGGTTTTACTCATACATATTCACTTATGCACATTTTTCAAAGTGCATAAGCTCAAATCCGCTAAGTCCTTAATCTAGATCCATCTTGATCAAACAAGCTCCACTTTGACCTAAACCGCTCTTCAATGTGCCATCCACACGTTGCAGTTTAGATCCAATGTGTTTTCCGGTATTTTGGTCAAACTACCAAAATACCCTTTCTTGATCGGATCATCTCCTTCCAATGCAAGTAATCGTCATGGTTGCCATGTGTAGGTTCACCATTGGCTTATCACGTATCTGCAAGTCTCTCTCACTCTGGTTCCACCAGACTATGCCTAACTTGGACTAACCAAGCCATATGGTGCAAACCCATTGTTCGAACTCACATTCAACATTTCTCGCATTTCTCATGCCATGCTTGAGCTCACCATCTCACCCGGTATCCTTGATCGTTCTGGGCCTCGGCTCCTCCCTGAGCGTAGCCCTGATCCTCACCGTCGACCATGGTGACTGCAAGCGTCCCTGCACATCCAAAGACAAAGAAATCGTTTCTGGGCATAAGTTCTTCACAACTTAATGCATGTTAGTCAAAACATGCATAGTGCAATCTTAATGCAATGACTCAGGTCACCCAAACTCAATCCCAAACTCAAAACCCAAATCCTCAATTTCTGCCAAAATCGGTACTACCGCTCCTCTCAAGCCGGTACTACCGCACCTTACAATCCTGAAATGGACCTATATGGAAATAATGTATCGCCATGTAAAATTTGGTACTATCGCATTACGGTATGACCACACATGTCCAACAGTACTACCGCCCTATGGTATGACCGCATCAACACCTGCGGTACTACTGCCCTATGGTATGACTGCACCAACACCTGCGGTGCTTCCGTTTTTCTTGAAAATTTCAGAAAACAACCCAAAAAAATTCAATCTTTTACAAAATCGAATAACCACTCCAGAAATATTGCAATGGTTCATCACAACATTAAACATGACCTTCTCACATGGTCCTTCAACCATTTGTCCTACTTGTAACTTTTGCATATAAACAGCTCACATCCCCATCATAGTGTATGGTGTATGACAGTTGGGTCCATGTACAAGCTCAGCTTTCAATTTTGAAGGGTAACCTTTTTTTTTCCCTTTTTGGTTGTTCCCGTATGCCAAGAAAATACTAAAGGTGCTCATATTACTTCTTACCAAAATAACACCGAGTTGTGCTTCAATATTTTTTAGATAATTTCATTAATCTAATTTTATAATAAAAATTGCAGTGGCATATTACACTAATTAAATATCTACTAATATAAAAGAGGAGTTTGTCCGTTCACCACCTTTTCCTTTTCGTACTCGCATGAGAATGAGATTGTGATCCATCATGGATAGTGTAGGGTAAGCATGTCAACTGTTTTTTCAATAAAAAATTTTTAGGTCTACTTCAAACATAAGAGTGTCGCAGGAAAGAGTTCAAATATTCTTGCATAAATTAAAAAAATCCAAAAGAAGCCTTTGTTTAAAATTTTTGATTAAATTACTTAGCACAAGGTAAAATGTCTTGAGTTTCATAAAATACTCTGTTAAGAAAAAGCTTTCACATAGTATGAGATATGAGATAAATCCTCAACCTTCTATTTGATTATATATATTATCTTTTTTTTAGATATTGTTGCAATGCACGAACACCTCACTAATTAAAATAAAAGGAGATTTCATTGCACCATGGACGTGTTAAGTTTGATCATCTGCAAACAATTATGCATGTGTGGAATGTTATTCTTTCATGTAGTTGCTCTGTTTCCTATGTATAATATCGCATTCGAGATAGCCAAGCTAAGAGATGCGAAAAGAACCTATTCAGACTTACTCGCTAACACGTCAAAATTTGGTGCATTGCACGCGCAACTTGCTCCTCAGCGAAACTTGCTAATGTGCCAAAAGTTGACATGATACACGTGCAACCTACTATAATTTTACTTTTTATGATTTTTAAGATATAATTTTGACTGCTACTTTTTCACAACTTTATACTAATACATACTAATATAATTATAATATTATAAAATTATTTTTAATGATAATTTTAATGATATAATTTTGTATAGCTAATCTAGTTAGTTTTAAACTCATTACTGAAAAGTTTGTTGATACAGATTTTAGAAAGTTAAATAAAATGGAACGAAGAGAGTGCAATGTACTACTTATTCAGACACTAAGGTGGTGATCGGTTCGGCTGAAAGCCTCATGGCTTATGGCTGAAAACACTGTAGCTGGCTGAAAAAAGCACTGTAGCTGACAGAAGCTTATTTACCATAATTAAATTTAAAAAAATTTAAAAATAGAAAAAACATATTAGCCCATCACGTATAATGTAAACAAATACGAGGAAAAAAAGAACCGGTAAAAAAACTCAAAAAAAAGCCAAAATTTCAGAAAAAGACGAAATTTATGAATAGTGCAAAAATAAGCTGAAACCAGAAGCTGAAGCCATATTGATCAGGGCCTAATACGCTAGTGGAGTTGAACACACAATTGACCCTACAGCTATATATTTTTTTTTTCAAATCTAGCATTCATGCGCACAAAATTACAAATCTCCCTATGCTTGAAGCTTACCCTACCACGTTTGGGGACCATGGTAGGCAGCAGACTCTGGATCCTACCACAGACTAATCGCTAATTAATATTACTAATCATTAATTAATATCACTAATAGCTAATTAAGCGTAAATTAACCACATGCATGCGATCTGGATGCTGCCTGAGCGCGATAGCTTCAAGTATAGAGTTAGATTTATAGGGGGTGTTTGGGACTGTTCCACCCATGTTTTTCAGTTCCGCTCTATGTTTTTTAGCTAAACAGGTTCAGCTCCACGCACTCTGTTCGAGGAAAAAAAGGTGGAGTTGTGAGAGCACCTAAAGGGGTGCTCCACAAACTCTAGGTTTTTTGTGGAGCTGCTCCACGGTAGAGTTTGTGGAGCAGTCCCAAACACCCCTATAATTTCATACGTATAAATACTAGATTTATATAAAATAAATTAGCTATAGTACTATTTATATGCTCAATTTGTTTGTAGCTACCAACGCTTGGAAAAAGGAATGTGATCACTGCCTAGTGCCTACAGGATAGATTTCATTGCAACGATGGCATCGAGCTTGTCATGTTCGTTATGACTTCAACTCAAGCAAGCGTCGACGATAGCATGGGCACGCAGTTACGACCATGACTTCATTACCACAAAAATAACACCACGCCACAAGAAAGGGTAACCGCCATAATTAGTCACCACATCACACAAGGCTAATGCTATGTTTTTTTTAAATAATCTATTTTTATTTTGAATTACAGTAATATATTTGTATTTCTTTATTGTACGGTAATACTCATCTATCACTCCACTGTTGAGCGACTTAGATTAGTCACCTAACGGTTGAGCGACACGTGGCAAAGTCGCTCTACCGTTGAATGACTAGCCTAAGTCACTCAATCGTTGGGCGATATGACTCTAGTCACTCAACCGTGGAGCGACATCTTGACAAGTAGCCTACAGTTGGACGATTTGACATAATAATATCATTATCTTATTAATCCAATAGAAATAATTGTGTGGGAATAATGGCAATTTTTGTAAGTAATATATTTAGCAAATCTTGTTTGTAGATTGTTATTTTTTGGAAATAAAAGGGCAGACAAGGTAGATTGGTTCGTTCATGATTTTCGTAGATTCTTAAGAGTACGAAAGCTGTTAAACTCGCAATAACATTTTGCGATCGTCGTATGTTGTTGTAGTGCGATAAATTTCTAAAGAATTTTGTGAGAACGATTGATGTCGCAATGATTCGTAAGTAGGAAGGTAAGTGATATTGTAATGCATGATGGAATTCATACACAATTATGCCATAGTAACTATGAAGCCAAATATGTACACCATGAATACAAGTACAGAAAGGGCCCTACGTGCCACCCGCTACACCACCTGCAGCACCTCCTTCGTCGTCACCACGTCCCACCCCTAGTCGGTGCTCATTGGTGCGGCTCCGCTTGGCCTTCCTCAGCGTAGGGTGTTGGCACCCCGACAGGGTGAGGCGGTCAGGAGTCCTGCTGACCCGTGCTCCCAAAGCCTCAGGGGTAAATTCCATCTGTGCCTACATGGCTACTGGGGTACAACTGAGTTGCGACCTGGAAAGAACATCAACAGGTATGGACTGATGTGTTCCCCTGACCTCCCCCGGGTCGTCCGCTAAGTACTCGCTCACGTCCTGGGGGGGCCTTGTGTGGGGATAGCTCAACTTTCAGTTGGGACGCAATACCTGCAGGACAGATATTATTTATTTGTGTAATATATCAATGCAAACAATCCTTAAGAGACGAAATGTACCTTCCACGTGGGCCATGACATGCGTCCAACTGCCATACCCGCCCCGCTCGAACAATTGAGGGTACAACATGTATTGTCATGACGTTGCATGGTAGGGGTCCAGGAACGACGTCGGTGCTAGAGTGTAGGCACGTGCCCACCCTAACCTTCTGGCCTGGCACGACGGTGGTGGTGCCTAGGGGTAGCCACATGGCCCTGTGGAGCCTTCTATCTGAGCTGCAGGGTGCGACGGCCTTGACGTACACATCAATGTGGCCACCTTTGGAAGCGTCCTACAAGACGTCAGGGCCACAACACGTCTGGATGCACTGTGGACCCAATGGAGAACTTGTAGTAGCTCATCGTGCACCACCTTGAAACTATGGGCGACCCTGTCCACAATCGATTTGGTGTCCCTCACAATCCCGACGGTGATGTCCGTCTGTAAGAAGTACAAGAAAGCATCAAACTTGTAATTATGGTAACTGTACTCAGACATGTTGAAGCAAGAGAGTACCTACCAGGAGGGACAAATTCCACACCAAGTGTATAGGGTTCACGTCGATTGGTTCAGGTACATGAGCAGGAAGAGGGTCAACGACACGCAACAGCCTCGTGTGTGTTTGTGGAGCATGCCTGTGTAGGTACTCGTCATACGCACTGGGGTCGTACGGTGTGCCCTCCTGCACATAATCCTCGAGGGTGTCTGCCCACTCCTCTAGCAACTGACCATTTTTGCCGCCCAGCTCGTTTTTCTGCCACCCTTCCTGCTATGCCAGCGAAACGTAACATTGCAATTAGAAGGCATTGTAACAGAACTCAAAAAAAATGTAGGGACATGTGTTATGTGTAACTCATGCGTGGACCGAATCAGGCACCCAATGCCTGATAGGGACTAGAATAACCTAGCGAAGGCTGAACTGGTGCATCAACTTATGCACCATGTAGTCCTTGACAAACACATTGAAGACGATCTTCTTCCGCATCAGGCAGTATGTCTGGTCACGCCAACATAGTGAGGATAGCCCAGAGGGAGTGCGGTCCTCCATCTCCTAAGCTGAGTATGGCTCCTAGCGTATGTCATCAGTGGTGAGGCGGTCGAGGTGCTCTATGAACTTTTCGTACACACGGGAGACCTGCAGTTGTGCAAACTATGCCTGCAAGCTAGAGACAATGGTTACAAAGGATGACTCATAATACACGTATAGTAAAGATCCAGGATAGTACGTACCCATCTACAAAATTAAAGGGATACTGCGGTTGGCCGGTCCACCGCACCCCCGTGGTACATGTTGCGCAGTATGGACCACTGTCAAGCATCATCAACCATCCGAGGGAGAAGCGCTCGAACAACCACAGTTGCAGCAGGAGGGGGCAGCCTATGAGGATAGAGGTCGGCCTCGTTCTCCAGCAATCATTGCATATGCTGTGGTACATCACGACAAGTACGGTTGATCCCTAACTGATATGCACCTCCTCTCTGTTGGCGACGGCCCTCGCATACTACAAATTAACAACAAAAAAAGAGTGTATATTGCAGGTTTATTAGAATGATTATACCCTATACACTGCATATTTCCGTGGTTTGACTAGATTAGCAGTGTCATTTAAGTGGTATGCAACAGTTGGCACGTAAGTGAAAGGATGCCAAACCTTGAAGATGGAAAAATTTATCGAATGAACATGGCTAGGAACGTTTAATCTGGCGATGTGGTGGCTAAACATTTCCTCCCTCTGTTCAACAATTAAACATTTCCTTCCTCTGTTCAACAATGTATAACGTTTTGAATATCGACAGTCTTTAAGTGCAACTTTAACCGCTATTTTTATATAGACTAGTCACCTGCTCGTACGTTGCAATGAAATTTATTAGATATATAACTATACTATAGAAGAGAGTTGTTTTAATCAGTTAGAAAGTAGAGACAGGTGAGAAGTTGGCTAAACATTTCCTCCCTCTGTTCAATAGTAAAACATTTCCTTCTGTTCAACAATGCACAACGCTTTGAATATCTACACAGTCTTTAAGTGTAACTCTAACCACTATTTATATAGATATATTCATTAAAAATATTAAAGTATTATATTATGAAAATATTTTTCATAACTAATCTAACGGTACAATTTTCATTTCACCAATCTAAATAGTTTTTTTATATATAATTAGTCAAAACTAACAAAGTTTGACTACACGTTTTCTAAAACTTCGTAACGGAGAGGGGTAGTATATTTAGGGCTTTATAATGTGAATCAATTTACATGAGAACAGGCCAAACATTGGTTAGTTTGATTGATATGACGCCAGTGTTTGATTCTACCGATCACGTATTGGGTGCGTTATTTGTTGATTTTCTATATGATCCTGTGACACCTTGTTTGAGTAAGACATGAACACAATTGTGAAAGCAAGTTGATCCCACTACAATAAAAAAAACATGTCAGGAAAAATTCCCTGCTGTAGTTCTTACTTATAAAATTAAAGATTTTTTATCTTCAAAATAGTCTTTTTTTTTCTCAAAATATTATCCTCCAATATAGTAGTGGACACAATGCGCAACATAATCTTTCATTCTTTTAAGAGGAAATTATCTTTTATTCAGGAATAAAGGTCAAGCCAGGCTGCACCACAAATCAAATGGACTATATATCTAACTTTTTCAATCTTTTCTTGTATTGGAAGAAATTATTCATTCCTCGCAAAAAGAAATAAATAAATTATTCATACCATAGCAAACGTGCTTGCAGATACATTCAGAAGCATTTTTATAGCATGAAGGCCCGAGGCCGGCCAAATGGCTGCTAGAAAAAGTCCTAAGGTACCACATTTTTATTGTTATTAATTCAAGCAAGATCTCTTGAAAGTTTCTGACTTTTATATCAAGTTCCTTAGACTATAAGCGTCTGAAAATTCTTATAGACTTGTTTCAAAGTTGCAAATTAACAAACAACTTAATGTGCACCAATGATCAATTGTGCTTGTGACAATATTACTCAACCACCCAAATGTATATATCTTTTCTGATGAGAGTGAAGGAAGAAAAATAAATATTGACCAAATGGTTTGTCAATAAACTTATGCACGCCAAAGATCTCATACTTGCGTATACATATATTCATACGTGATTGCAAAAGCTTACTAGCTACGATCGGGATTGTTCATATATAGCACTGTAGAGAAACAGTAATCTGTGCGATGTAGCAAATTATATTGACGACACGTGTTCCTCCTAATTTAATCAATGGAGATGCTAATCCTTGTCTTTGATTAATTAGTCCATGTGATGTGCGTGGGAATCTCTAGCACAAAAGGAGGAAATAATTGCACAGTAGTCTAGCTGTGACTACACACTAAATTAGTACGGCATTACGGCGCCCATTGCATGGTTCGGCGATGGCAAGACGAGAGAAACCACACCTTGCATTGCTCTGTATATGAGCCTGTTTGATATGGCTGTGGTTTATGTTTTTTGGCTGATATTTTTGAATTTTAGTTGTTTGCGATAGAGATTATGGAGAGAGAGACACTCACTTGCGATTTTGGTTGATACAGATGTTGGGTTTTTAACGTGTGCTACAATTAATTTGTAAACTCCGTCTTGAGAAAATACTCCGTTTGAAAGTTAAGTACTGTAGTAAAAACCAAAAGCCGTTTTTAGAAGCCGTAAAGAATAGGACCTATACTTCCTCGGTTTCAAAATATGACACATATAGCTTTCGTAGTTTTGTTTCAAAACATAAGGTGTGCATACGAATTTATTAATGCTTTATCTTGTTTTTCCTCATTTATCGCATCTTCTCCCTCCTGTATGTGTAAGTGTTCGTTCTCACAAACCATTCTCGCTCACACTCTCAATATATTTATAGCATTGGTAGCAGGGTCATTTCCTCTCGTCTCCCTTGATTTTGTAACATCATTAATCCCTGTGCCTAGCCAAAATATGCCTTATAAAAAGAAACGGAGGAAATATGTCCTTGGCCATACAGTGAGGATTCTAGAAAATATCACTTTTTATTTTTGCTAGTACTGCATTATGCATGACTTAAACGGGGAACCAACATTTTCTTTGTGCACAGTTGAAATTAATCGGCAGCAAGATGTTCGTCTGACGTTTATTTGGGCATCCATCTTGGGTGTTCGTCCAGCAAAGCAAAATCACAACTAGTTAACCATCTTTTGAACGGGGGCAGCTAGTTAATCATCAGCAGTTCTTGAATTATTACCTGTCTGTTTCAGAAAATCAATGTTCATTCTGTATTTCTGTTGCCGTGCGTGATCCTCTCTGATCTCCAAGAACAATGTTCCACAGGATGAAAAGGTCCAAATCTCACGTACAGGCTGCAGCTGCAAATTAACCTGCATTGCTACTGGCGCAAGCATATTTTACTCGTGCTGGAATGGAATGGCAGAAGGGAGAAGTGATCAGGATAGTCAAAGCATCCTATCGGAATCGGTGAATCTCCCAAGACGGACGAAAACCTGCGCGGCCAAAGAAGGCATTTTTGCACGTCTGCGTCAGGACGGATGGATTCGTTGCCGGCGATTGGATGGGTCGCCGTCGGACTGCGCTAGCCCGTGACGGTCACGAATTTGGCCAAGGCCAAACAAAATCTCCATTCGTGTTCGGCGCAAAGCGGTGGAGATACCTGAACCATGTGCTTTTGTTCATGTAAATCTATCACATTTGCCGGTGCAAATCCGCAAAAAGAAACCATACGTTAACATGTGTATGTGGATCACCCCCTGCCTCCGGAGCGTTTGACGAGTTTTTGTGCAAAACGGCCGACTACAACTACGCTGTGTGTAATCAGGTTGATACGACCATGTTTAGCTGACCGGTACGACTATATTCCGATCGCTGGGGGATCGAGCGGTTGTTTTTTATCACGTTGAGTCGACCAGCTGATACGACCACGTTGTGGCACACTGTGTTGACCAGCTGTTATGACCACGTCTGCTCAAGCACCCGCTATGACCACGTTCTTGCGACCACGTCTTCGACCGCATGGGTGTCGAGCACGTTATTTGGTCATGACTACGCTGCATCAATCAGGCTGAGATGAAGAGAAAGACCGAAGCAGAGAAGGAGCCAAAGAGAGGACTGAGGCGACGATCATGGCCTCCTATGTCAAGAACGGTAAACAGTCTTTCCTATCTTTCTTTTACAGCTACTTAAGATGCATACAACGAGCGGCGGCTACGATAGCAATGTTGCTGCAACCACGATTGCTGCCAATTGTTGCTAAAGTCGTGAGCTCCCAATCGCTGGTCGAAGTTAGCACTTCCAATCGCTTCGCAGAGTCAGGGTCCACTGTCACCGCCGATCAATTATGAAGCCGTTTGTATCTCCGATCGCTTCACAACGCTGAAGCCCTCGACTACTGATGATCGCTTCTGAAGCTTGATGTCTTCGATCACTTTCCAAGTCAGGCCCTTCGACCGCTCGCAAAGCCGAACGCCTCAGATTGTTCCTGTGAGTAGGTGTCTTCGATCGCGGGCCGAAGTCAGCACTTCCGACCATTTGCTGAAGTCAGGATCCTCTGATCACCCTCCAAAGATGGATGCCTACGACCATCAGTCATCTACGATCGCTTTTTGAAGCCGAAGCCTCTGACCGCTTCTAAAGATGGATGCCTACGACTACTAGCCATCTACGATCACTTTTTGAAGCCAAAGCCTCCGACCGCTTCCAAAGACGGCCATCTATGACCATCAGCCGCCTACGATCGCTTGCTGGAACCGGACGACTCCAACTGCTTCTAAGGACGCTTAGAACCATTAGCCATCTACGATCGTTTTTTAAAAGCCAAAGCCTCCGACTACTTTCAAAGATGGATACCTATGACCATCAGCCATTTACGATCACTTTTTGAAGCCGAAGCCTCTGACCACTTCCAAAGACGACCATCTATGACCATCAACCGCCTATGATCGCTTGCTAGAACCGGACGACTCTGACCACTTCCAAAGACGCCTACAACCATTAGCTATCTAGGATTGCTTGCTGGAGCCGAAGCCTCTGTATTTCTGTTGACGTGCGTGATCCTCTCTGATCTCCAAGAATAATGTTACACAGAATGAAAAGGTCCAAATCTCACGTACAGGCTACAGCTGCAAATTAACCTGCATTGGTACTGGCGCAAGCATATTTTACTCGTGCTGGAATGGAATGGCAGAAGGGAAAAGTGATCAGGATAGTCAAAGCATCCTATCAAAATCGGTAAATCTCCCAGGACGGACAAAAATCTGCGTGGCCAAAGAAGGCATTTTGCATGTCTGCGTTAAGACGGATGGATTCGTTGCCTCCTTCAGTTCTTCTTTCCCGCCCATGGCGCCGGCGATTGGATAGGTCGCCTTCAGACTGCACTAGCCCATGACGGTCCCACTCATTTCGACTTGAGCTTTTGATTTCTAGCTTATTTTTCACTATTTCTAAATTTTGTATATTTCTGGTTTTTTTAGCTTTTTTGTTGGTTCTTTTTTTTCCCGTATTCGGTTGTATTGTTCATGATGGGCTAACATGTTTTTTCTATTTTTATTTTTTAAAATTTAGTTATACCAAATAAACCGCCATCAGCTACAGTGCAATTTCAGCCAGATACAATGTAATTTCAGCTATAAGACAGCTTATTTCAGTCCAACCGAGCGGCACAATCTCCATTCGTGTTTGGCACAAAGCGGTGAAGATACCTAAACCATGTGCTTTTGTTCATGTAAATCTATCATATTTGCCGGTGCAAATCCGTAAAAAGAAACCAGACGGAAACATGGGCATGTGGATCACCCCCTGCCTCCTGAGTCGCACCTTGGGCAACTCAGGGGTGACAAAACCCTACCGTCGAAATTCTCCCCTCCATCGTGTCCCCCTCCCTCTCGCCGGCAGTGCGGCAGCGGGGACTCTCTTTCCTTCTTCTCCCTTCCTCCCCTCCTCTCTCATTCCCTCGGATCTGGGGTTTTTTTACTCTAGATCCAATCTTCTGATGACAGGTTTTCTCTCTTTCCGTGTGTCAGTGGCCGGCGGCGGCTTGGGTGCTAGCGGTGTGGCGTGATTAGTGTGTGATGGCAGAGCGGCTAGGCGTCAGGTGCTGTCCATCCTCTGGACCTGGCCAGGCATAGTCAGATCTACACATGGCATGCACCGATGGTGTGGTCAGCGTTGTCCCTCTTCCAGTTCCGACCGGGTCGCCTCCTCCTCGTCGTAGGGACAACAACAGGTGTAGCCCGTTGACGACGCATGTAGGGCGCATGTGGGTGTCCTGAAGGCGGTCGGGGTTTGGCTGGTCCGGTGGTGTCACTCAGTGGCCAATGTGGCGGCGGCGGATTCTTGCGGGTGGCGCAAGGTGTGGCTGATCATGTGTGAGGTGAGGTGCATCACGGCTATGCTGCAGTGCGTGACGTAGTTTGCGATGGTGTGCATTGCCCGTGAAGAAGGCCTGACCAATCTGGCATGTTAGGGGTGCTCATTGTGTGCACTGTTGTCCTGAGGTAGAGCAGGTCGGCTAATGAAGAGGCTCGAGGAGCGTGCATCGTTGCTGGATCATGTCCTGCATGAAGCATGTTGATCGTTGTGGAGGCAACCATATGTGCAGTTGGTCCGTTGTCTTGATGATTTGGGCAAGCCATTGCCGATACCTTGCACAACAGCTGGTGCGGCGTGGTCAATTCCCGTAGTTCTTACTGTCTCGTTGCTCATTTGCGTCGAGGCCGGCTTGGCACCGGCGTTTCGGTGGTTGGCTCTGCCTGCCATTTGGAGGATAGTCCTTGGTGGGTTCATCATGCATATGTTTTCGCTCCTCATGTTGTTGTAATGATTACTCATGCTGGTGTTGCTGCTAGCGCTGATCATGGTGTTGGTCTCTCGATGCTGCCGAGTGGGTGTGACCGAAGTTCGTGTTTGGTGTTGGTTTGTCCAGTGTACCGTGGTGGGTGTCCTCTGGAGTTCTTGTGGCTGTACTTCTAGCCTTTGCAATGATACATGGTTCTTCAATTTCGTGCGTTGGTATTCCTATTCTTGGACTGCCTCGAGCTTGTAGCCAATGGTTGTTGGTGTTACACGAGAGAGAGAGAGAGAGAGAGAGAGAGAGAGAGAGAGAGAGAGAGAGAGAGTGCGCGATATGTTTTGATATGGTGCTAGTTTTGATATTTGCCACTAGCCTATTATAAGTGGTGCTTTCCTAAGTGTTTACAGGTAGGACTCCTCCCTAACTGTGATAGTGTATCTCCTTCAAAGACGGTGTTTGTATTTTCTCCTACTTTAAATGAATGGCAGACCTCTGCCGAAGAAAACATGCGCACGTGCGCATGTTCGTTCGTGGGTATTTCTAGGAGGCTGCGCGGCGCGCACGCCTCGAGATACACGGATGTATCGGTGCATATGCCTCTGTCGGCCAACTCGATCGATCGGTAGGTCTAGATGACATGCATGTGTAGGATCGATTAATCTATAATCGTGCGCATGATTATTATTATACATGGATGTGTTAGTGTGTATTAATTTGTTGTTTCATGTGACACTTGTATTAGACTCAAACTATTCCGTAATTAGTAATCGAAAAAAAACTACTCCATTCTTGGGTGTTTTCAGTTTTTTCTGATATACTAGTATTAAGTTCACGTGTATGTGATAAGTTACAGTGCCCAACTTTTTTTACCGGTGCCTGTGCACAGATTCCAGGCTACTGAATTTTTGTAGATTCATTTCCTCTACCTGGATTATACTCGTTATAATTTTCATCTCCTCGTTGGGAACATCAGGACTAATATATATCTCACATGCACATGCCATGGAGAGTTTGGTACAGGCAATCAATTGGTCTAGATGGTTGACTAATTATTAGTAGCAAGTATGACCAATTACTAGCACCTAGTAGTAAGTATGACTAAATTCCTAAACAAGGTTATCCTATATATGAGCTTCACAAAATTAACACCTCAAGAATAGTGGTGGGTTCTTTTGGACAGATGGCTTATGGTTTAAATATTTAAATTCTACTTGTTCATGAGAGTTAGTATACATAAAAAAATAGTCGCATATGAATTTGACCAGTATAGCTAAAATCAGTACACTTTTTACTACAATCTTCCTATTAACACTGTCTTAAAGAACACACCATTTAAAAGCTAGTTACTGTAGACAGTACGAGCATAAACCATGCAACAAAAAGCCATTTCGAACCCACCCTAGATCAGCCAATGCTTGTTGGTAGTCCATCACTCGTGGAGCAAAACACAACAAATCTCTATACAACGATGCTAACGCATCGTGTGCACCGCATAAACAAGATCACAACACATGCTCCCATGACGACCTGCAGCTATGTGCTTGGCTCTGGCAGAAGCACATCCGTTTGTATCGTCTTGACCTAGCACGAGGTCAGAATACTACTACTACAAATCGGATCCTGGCTGCTTTGCTCTTTAGCAGTTGTGACGGCGTGCATCTGGCATTGTGCTCCACATGCATGATCTCTATGCACATGAGATGAGGAGGAAAGCCAGTTCATTTGGACCAGCTCATTTGGACGGCACCGAGCAGAGATTCAGAGAAACGAGGGCCAATTGGATGCCTCGTTTTACTTTGCACTCAGACCAACTTGATCCTCGAAGTACACATGCATGGATAAAGAAATGGTGGTTGTACTAGTTAAGATAGTGTGTCTGCAGCATAAGAGAACACTTTAGCATGCAAAGAGACGACCAAACATAGCAACTTCCTAAGAAGATGTAAGGAGGAGCAGGAGAAAGGAAACATGCATGAGAACAGGAGAAAGGAGCACCCTGCCTGGTAAGACGGGCCGAGGTGCACCGCAACAACCTGGCTTAACGTGGCACCTCAGGGGACCCACTCTGAACAGGGTCCGAGGGCCAACCCAAGACGAAGTCTATAGGATAACCTCGGTGAGACGTGATACTTCGGGGAACCCATCCTAGACAAGGTCCAGGAGCCAACCTCGACGATGCGTGATACTTCGAGAAACTCACCCTGGATGAGGTCTGAGGACTAACCCAGGGTGAAGTCCAGAGGTCAACCTTGATGAGATACAATACTCAGGACATCAGCTACACCGGGTGGAAACCCGAGGGGAGTTCAACCTGGACCTAGGGTCCACCTGAAGCAATGAACAAAATTACCATCAGGAGTAACCTAGACCCCAGGTAGACTTATTACTTCGTGCGTCTCCTCCTCCTACTTTATAAATAGAACCCCTTGTAAGTGGGAAGAGGGAGGCCATTTATAACACACCTATATGTAATATATTCGTACGGTCACTTGTGCGATTCTCGTTGAGTCCCGTTTTGTATCCTCGACGGTCTGCGAATCCGATCAGAAATACATTCAAATTTACTGTCCGACATCGTATCGACGACAAAGAGCAAGTGTTGCCGCTTTAGGCTGTCCGGCCGCATTGGCTTTACAAAACAAGCACATTTTGCAGGCCATGCCTGAAAACAACAGCAGCTCTATCTCGTTACGATAAAAAAGACGCATGTGACAGTGAGATTGCACTAATGGGCAAAGGTTAAAAAGAGCAAAACAAATCTTACTAAGCATGCTTCGACTTTCTAACCAGGGTTTGAAAAGATTGCCGCATTGCCTGGAGGAGTTGTGGAGGCGTAACCAACAAAGCAAATCGCAGACGCTCCGACTCCATCACTGGTAGAGGAGGAGGAGCTAGCGTCTTCTCTTTTCTCTCGTACGACAGGACACAAAAGGCAAGAAACTTGAGCAACTAACCTGTGCTTTATCGAGCTCATATACGATGCCGCCAAGTGTATATACGTCATTTTTCATTGGACCTCTTCTCGAACAACTGGTTAGTTTCTTATCCATAATGATACGGACTGAGTGCTACAATCATCGTGGCCTCAAATTTCCTCTCGATTCTTGTCGTGCTGGCAATATCAAGACGATTACGCACGTTGCAAATATTGATATCAAGGCAGCACATCAAGTTGTCAAATGGTAGCAGCTAGGATCAGATATCGTGTTAGATATTGACGTGGTGCCCCATTGTGTTCCTCTATTTCCATCAGCGACTCGTTTTGTCAGAGCAAGATGCTATGCAGGTATGAAAATTCAGTACTTGAGGCACCAGGTTTTACGTAGGCGATGACGGAGTTGTGAGTGACGCAGCAGCAGACAGAGGGCAAGTTATTATTAAACTAAGATCAGTTTTAACTTGAAAAATTAAAGCTACGAATTGATGAAGTGAACAACGCAACGTGTGCAGTGAGTCTGGAAGATTGGTAGAAGAAGGTTTGAAACAGGACAACCGCAAATGACGCTGCAAATCAAAGGGTAAATGGAAATTCAGACTTGGTATGACTGTATGAGGTAGCATACTGCATATACCATCATCTTCGGTACCGGGAGTCGTATTTTCAACACGTTTAAGGCCTTTCCTTTACTTATCCAACAGAAATGCTAACTGAATTATTCTTTTGGTACACGACTCTTCTTCTCTTAACGACAGAGACATGGTAACCTGATGAAATCACTTCACACCAACTCCAAAATTCAGCATCATCCAACAGAAATGCTAACTGAAATCTTCTTTTGGTACACGACTATTCTTCTCACATGTTAAACGGATGAAATCACTTAACATCATCTCAAAATGCAGTATCATCTGATAAGGTACGCATTATGAAGCACCATTTGAACTTAAAGCCTTGTTCGCACATCTGTTGAGAGATGCAGACAAATACAGGCACACTTTGATTTCAACATTGCCATGTGCGCAACTGCAAACACAGTTTTGGAATACTGTAATGCTACCATCTATACTCACTTCACATATCGGTACTAATCTGAAGTTACATTTGTGTGCAGACACACGGAGTCACACTAGTCACCGCTACAGGTTTCTAGTTGCCTTCCGGTGTATGTATAGAAACTTTGATACGAACCCAACGTCAGCTTTGTCGATATAATTAGCAGCTAGAGTTGCAAACAAGCATTCTTTTTATTTCCACCAGGTTGAATGGTATGTACAAATGTAGAATTCCTTGGCCTTGGTCATGGTTTAGCCAATAGTGGTGCTCGCACTGCTTCGTGATTAGGCTGGTCTGGAATTGCAACTCTTGCGCATTTAACCTTCGTGATTAGACACTGTACTCATTTTTGTGAACATACTTGGAGGAAGAGGAGGACTGACCAAGAAGAAACCTGCTACTAGGAAACTGAAACCTTTACAGTTGAAGGGGGTTTCTATTGATATGAAGCTGGAACAGAGTTGAAGAAAAGGAGAGAGAAAAAATTCAGAGTACAACATGGAATCTGCAGGATGCACAGGCAACATTTGGAAGATGGAAGAGAACTTCTCTCTTATAGGTCATAGGGGTCATAAACAATGGTGCCAATATTATAGCTGTGGATTTCACAGTTGCAATGAATCCTTGTGCCTTTCCCTGTAAAAGTACAAGCAATTATGTATCAGACCTCAATCAGAAATAGAGAGAGAAATAAGGCCAAAAGGAACCAGGTTTGGATTTACAAATAAAACCAAGAAATATTCCATTGGTTGAGTATTACCTGGTCAGTTGAGACTACTTCCCTAGAGATGATTGCATAAGTCTGCATATTTCAAATTTTTTCCCACAATAAGTGTATGAATATTATTTAAATGCACACAAAACATTATTTCTGTATTTACTTCTGCAAAATTTGTACATTTGATGCATTCCTTTTGTGTGTAATTTCCACAAACATCTTAATAACGCTTAAAGTAAAGGTAAATACATAGGATAACTACTTACAGCCGGTTTGACTAGAACATAGATGATACCCAGTGAAGAACCAAAATAAGGAACCTGGAAGTTTAACATAAGATAAAATAAACAAACATTTTTAGTCAGTAACACCGAGTCATTGCAGCACTTCCTGGAACACTAATGAGCTGAGGTAAATCTATGCCTAAATACGTAACCACCAACTCCATACTAAATCTTGTTGTTGATAGTGGTCAGTGTTAAGTACTCGTGTGTCAAGTATTGGGTACTCGTGTGTCGAGTATCGTGTTGTAGTTGTATGTAGAATACTTGTGTGTCGAGTACTATAAGGTCGAAGATCCTGAAAAAGGAGACTCCGGAGTAGAGTACTCGTGTGTAGAGTACTATTTGTTTGAAGATCCCAAAGAAGGAGACTTTGGAGTAAAGTACTCGTGTGTCGAGTACTCCGTGGTCAAAGATTCACTGTAGCAGTCGTAGCATCACTATAGTAGTCGAAGAGTTACTGTAGCAGTCAGCAACTCGGTGGAGTACTGTAGCAGTCAGTGTGTCTGGGTGCTACAGTAGTCGTAAGCTACAGTGAACCACTCGTAAGTTGAGTGTTCGGTAGTGGTAACTACCATGGTCGAAGAATCCGTGGTCGAGAAGCCATGGTCAAAGGACTTGTAAGTTGAGCAGTAGCCGTGGTCGAAGAGCCATGGTCAAAGACGCCGTAGTTGAGAAGCTATGGTCGAAGTACTCGTAAGTCGAGTAGCAGTCGTGATCGAAGAATCGTGGTCGAAGACACCATGGTCATAGTAGCGGTGGTCAAGCAGGCGCAGTGGTCGTAAGTCGTCACTAGGCATCCAAGTAACGGCCGAGTCAATGAGTCGTGGTGTAGTTAGTGATTACATGCGTGTAACGGAAGTATTAGTGGCTACATGCATGTAATAGACATATTAGTGGTGTAGTTAATACACCATCAAAGTCTTATAACCGTTTGTTGTGTTGAGTATTATATAAAGAAGAGAAAATAGAAAAGTTGTACGGCATTACGCAGCGAAAAAACTCTGTGTGTCTGAGTTGATCGCAATAGCTCTGTGTGTCTGAGTTGCTCGAAAGTGTTTATGTGTGTTGCGTCCACTGAGAGTGTGCATTTTGATCTGTCTGGGCCAACACATGCCAAACCATAAAGCAAAGCCTGAAGAAATATTTTCTGAAATCATTGTATTATAATGTTGTCTGATATTAGTGAAAAGAGTTTACTACAAATATTAGTGAAAAGAAATGTTATACACTCACATAAGCAATTGATGCAAGTATTGAAACACATAAGACTCCTTTTCCGCCAACTGCTTGGATAATAACAGGGAGTACAAAAATCTACAGTTTGAACAAATTATTACAAACTGCATTTTATCAATTGGGCAAGGCACCTAAAAGGGTTGTTCCTTAAGACTTCTAAAGTAGTAGCACCTGAGGAAATATTGAACCAATGCCTACCACCATTAGAATTTCAGACAACTAGTTCTTGTCAAAACCAAATACTGACTTCAGGTAATACTAAAAAAAGAAGATAAAAAATGCATTAGTAGATACTGCCTAATAGAAAACTACTTAGCACTAGTCACTGTATCAAATTTCCAAATGTGTAATTATAAGTCTCCTGAGTCCCTTTAAATGAAATTCAAGCAGTTCTCTTCACATTCATTCAAAAATTAAATGAAGAAATCTCATTTAAATTCTGACAGGCAAAATACTCGAGATTAATATTTCTAAACTCACATGATCTTTAAAGGATATTATTAAATACTATATTAAATACCCTTGCAATTTTTAAGGTTGGTTTAATTGCAGATGCAGAAGTGTCATTTAGTTTTTTTCAGAAGAAAATTAGGAATGCATTCAGACTTTTTTAAGTGAAGAAGCAACAGCTTCTTCAGCTTCATATATTGAAACTGATAAGTTAACTTATAAACCAAGGAGTGCATTCAAACTTATTTGTTTGCTTTGTGCTTTTAAATGAAAATTCATGAATTTCTATACCATTAAATTACTGAACCATAAAAAACATTATGTTCTATATATGGAACATTTACCTACTTTGATAATGCTAATGTTCTACTTGATAGACTCCCAACGTTGTTGTGGTAACCTGATGGCCAAAGATGAGAGCGACAAATGCTGGCATGAACCAGAAGTGTCTCAACTAGACATTTTTCATGTAGAGGACAGAACAGATCAACAAAAGAATTGAGACCTGACAATGTATGGTTCCAGCACTTATAAGAATGAAAGCTAGCAATAAAAATGAAAATCGCCAATGTTGATAAACTGTAGGAAGTTTCAGCAAATGGCACATGAAAAATCCACTTCTCAGGCAGAAACCTATAGAAGACATTCCCCAAAGCATGTGAAGCAGATAGAATCCCAGTTATGCAGCCAAATGCAAACGCTCTTCGATGGTTCCACCACATCCGCCTAAATTTAGTAGAAAAAGTATTTTAAGCTTTTCGGCAGTACTATTTGTTTTTGGAAGCCATGACGCATTCAAAATTTTAGAGTACCAATAAACATTGCCATTCATCAAGTTTCGTTTAGGTTTCCAAACTAGGCATCACAGGAATTCAACTTTAAAAGACCAAGGGCATACTACTTTGACAAATTGATACTGAGAATTAGCATCAGGAATTGCTCTCACCGTGTATGCCACTGCGAGGCAGGTTATGGTTCCTTGGCCTACCATGAATGACAGAGTACGCAGAATAATAGACATACACATCAACATTGGAGTTGTTCCATGCAAGCACACCTGCAAGCATGAACACCAGACCGAGGACAAATTATTAATGTCCGGTCCAATTTATGGAAACACTATCATGTGCAATCTTAAACCCCTACATGAGACTAACACTGAACTGACAGAAGCAAGCATTAACATGCCTCCACAATCGTGTACAAAACCACCTGTGACTAACATGAATTGTATGACCTATTACAGATTATAGAATGACACCTTAAAAGCAGAAAATAGGAGGGGTATAGTTACCAAAAGGTAGGATGGATGCGGAGGCAGCGAGGAGGACAGGCTTCCAGCCATATTCATCAGCTATCTGCCCCATCAGAGTGAATCCTACTGCCCTGAAACTCCCTCCCACCTGCACTCAACTGAATGATGAACAAAGGTGTGCTAATGAATTGTGAACTTCTAATTTTCACTTGTGAACTGAATTTGTTTCTTGAATGGGCACAATAGCTCTTGCAATCAGCAATGATAAAACAGAAGGGAAAGCATTGGCAATTGCACAATCACACTAAATCAGCCATGATCACAAATGGCGTCATTTCATTGATCGATAGCAATGGCTTAATTACGGAGAAAATAGCATTGGTATAGGCCCCCAGATATGTGACCCGACCGTTTGATGAAGCCCAGTGAGTTAGATGGCCTACGGGCAGGAGTTCTCGGCGCCGGGGCAGAGCGCGCCGGTGGTGACGTCGACGAGAACGGGCACCGTCATCTCCTCGGCGACCCAGTGCAGCACCAGCCCCACCATCAGCTGCACCAGTGGCTTCAGAACCCTCACGTCTCCTAGTAATAGCTTCCCCTCCACTCCTACCATGGTAGCTCACTGCTCTTACTGCAGCTACAGTGTCTCCTACCTCCTTATTTGTCTCGCCAAAGTCGCTTAATAAACCAGTGGTGAGGGGTGGTTAAGCGGCCATTATCACGAGGGAGGCGCGTCTTTGTAGTAAGGCCCGACTGCCCAAATAGCAGATTATTCCGATTACTTTGGTCGGGAATATTTGTATCGGAACCGCTACTGAGTACTGACGCAGCGTTCCTGTCGGACGGCTAAAACTCCTTCCACCCTGGACGTTTCACTTGCACAGCAGTAGAACTGTGCATTTGGTTAGTTTGGTAAAATCGGTTCGGTAAATACGGTATATACGGCAAATACGGTATTGTTAGTTCGGTAATATACGGTATTTTTGAAAATACGGTTCGGTATCGGTAAATCCCAATTTATTTCGGTGCGGTATCGGTAAATACCATATTTACCAAAGTTAACGCAAGTTGCAAACAATATAATGAGTAGTGACTAGCGAGACGAGTAGACGACAGTATATATACTACAAGCTGTCACCACGGAGACAGACAAACTTGATGAAACGAATTGGCTCACTCCGTCTTACAGAATTCCGATTGCACCAGGAAAGTTTACTGCAATAACATGTGGATAGTATAATTTTGCACATGAGCAGTGCTGTTTATTTGGGATTGGGCCCAACTCCATCCATTCCCAAGTAATAATAAGAAGACGAAGTAGCTGCAGGGAGGGCCCAACTCCATCCATCCCGGAGGGGAACAAAATTTCGGTTTTTAGTTGTTTTTTTCGGGAAAAAAAAACTGAACATGAAAAAACCTAAAATATAAAAACCGAACCGAATACCAAAAACCGGTCAAACAGAGTTGACCAGTTCGGTTTTTTTGGTTCGGTTTTTCGGTTCGATTTTTTTATGCACAGCCCTACACAGCATGCCTCCTCTCACCTAACTAGACAAATCTTACATCACTCCTAAGCCCTAACCAATCATTCTACTAGACGTAGAAGCACGGCGCCACGCCGCGCTACCTATCACGTGGCATACGCTACGCTGCGCCACAGGGGTTTATATACCAAAAACCGAAAGTAAAGATCCGTACGTAATTACGGGAAAAGGAGAGTTTTTATGAAAAAAAAATCCAGGACCGAAGAGACTTTTTTGAAAAAAATCAAACGACAGCCGGATCCCGCGACCCACTTTCCCTCTATGTGCGTTGCTCCCTGTGCACCATCCAAGGCCATATGCCATGAGGCAATGATTGCTTCGAGCAAGCTGTTGTGTGCGTCTGCTTCTCCCTCTCAATCGTGGGGTGTCGAGGCATTGTGCTAGAGAAGTGGGACGACAAGGGCGTTGAATCTTTGTAATAGTGTATTCTAATCTTAATAAAAATAGAATGTGTTGTTGTGTTTGTTGCTATATTTGTTTATTTTCAGATGGCATAATTGATATTTCCTGAGGCTAACCAAAAAAAATAGAAAAATTAGATATAGAATGAACTATCACAGACAGTTTTGTGATATAAACCATCTGTTAAGGATTATCACAGATGACTCGAACAAAAAACCGTCTGTGATACTCGCACATCACAGATGGTTCTATCTACCAACCGCCTGTGCTACTCGCTCATCACAGACGGTTGGTAGATAGAACCCTTTTTGATGTGTGAGTAT
This sequence comes from Dendrocalamus latiflorus, assembly GCA_017311315.1. Taxonomy (NCBI): domain Eukaryota; kingdom Viridiplantae; phylum Streptophyta; class Magnoliopsida; order Poales; family Poaceae; genus Dendrocalamus; species Dendrocalamus latiflorus. The sequence continues at coordinate 2,072,048 of CM029635.1, forward strand.
TAAAGACGGTTTTTGGTTCGAGCCGTCTGTGATAGTGTTCTTCACAGATGGTTCTAGTTATAAATCGTTTGTGTTGTATTTATCACAAACGACTTACAAACCGTCTGTGATAACCTCCGATTATCACTGACATATAAATTCAGACGGTTCAAAAACCATATGTGATGACAATTTTGAACCGTCTATGAGGACTCTTTTTGTAGTAGTGTAATTATTTAATTCGTGTTAAGTTGAATTTACGGTCTATCATGTTACTGAAATTTATATTTAATTTCATATGAATTATTGATTCTTTAATTCTTGATGTCATCAGTGCTTGTTTAATTATTTAGTGATAATGGTTATAGGTGACATATTAAACTTGTGGTAACCCGAGGTGTTACAAGTCCGCTGGAGGCAATTAGGTATTCCAAAGTTTTCCACGGGCGGTGGCAGCCATTAATTAGACTGAGTAATTGACTATTGGACTAAGTAATTTAACATAAATTTTATATATATATATATATATATATATATATATATATATATATATATATATATATATATATATATATATATATATATATATATATATATATATATATATATATATATATATATATATATATATATATATATATATATATTATGTAGTTCTCCCACAACTTACTGGATTTTCACATAGGTAGATCAAAAATTCACAAAGACGATGATGACTGAAAGAGGCGAGGGTTAGGTCGAATGTACGGTGTCAAAGGACAATTATCAAATTACCTATATTTACAAAATACCCTCTCTAAGTTAATACTTGAAATCAATGGTTGATCTTTTTCTGAGAGAAGGTAGCTAAGGTACCTTCCAAGCACCGGATTGCTTCCCGCGTATGCAAAGAGACAGTGATGTTTAAACCTATGTTGGTTTTGGCAATATAATTAGCTGATGCGCTTGCAAACAAACTTTTCAATGTTCGTCTGGTTGAATGTCATGCACAATTCCTTAGTCATGGTTGACCCAATAGCGGTGCTTGCACTGCTCCCCCATCAGGCCGGTCTGAATCTGCAACTTCTGTGCATTTGTCCCTGGTTCCTGGATTAAGCATCCAAGCAAAGCACAGAGAGATAGCCTGCACAAATATCTAAGTTCAGATATCCAGATGTATACAGTATATATTCTTTGTTGTGATCTGTGATCATTCTGAGAAGGAGAAAAGGACTAACCAAGAAGAAACCAGCCACAAGGAAACTGAAACCTTTGCAATTGAAGGGGGCTTCTTCGGAAATGAAGTAAGCTGAGACAGGTGTTTCAGAAAAGGATGAGATATATAAAAAAAAGAACAGAATGGTGTTTCAGAAGGGTCCACAACATTTGAAAGTTGATTGAAGAAACCCGATTGCTTACAGGTCAGTGGGCTCATAAATAGAGGTGCCAACAGTATAGCTACGGATTGCACAGTTGCAATGAACCCTTGCGCCTTTCCCTGTCAAAGTAAAAACAATTCTATATCAAAGGTGAATCAATAACAGAGAAGATTAGGCTAAAAGGTTTCAGATTTGAATTAACAAATCAAGCCAATACGTGTCTTGTATGTATAGCATACCTGGTCAGTTGAGAGTACTTCCCTAGAAATGATTGCGTATGTCTGCAGATATTCAGATTTTCCCGACAAAGTGTATGAATATTATTGAAATGCAAAAAAAAAAAAGGATTAATTTGGTACTGAAAAATTCACATTCGATGCTCTATTCCCTTCATTTAATGTTTAACTAGTTTCCCAAGAATATCTTATGTCATAGAGCTTAGTGGTTAAGAATGAACAATTTACTTACAGCTGGTTTGGCCAGCACGTAGATGATACCCAATGAAGAACTGAAATATGGAACCTGCAAGATTAATATAACTTTTTCTAAGTAAAACAATCAGTCATTGCACTTCTTTTTTTTTGGAATAACTGTGAATTAAGCCATTAATGTAAAGTCAGTGCTATACATACCCACCAAATCCATACCAAACCATAAAGCAAAGCCTGTGGTTTATTAAGAAACCAATGTACTAAGTTATGTAATGTTGTAGCTGAGATTAATGAAAGACAACAAAATACCTATGTGCAATACACTCACATAAGCAACCGATGCGAGTATTGAAACACATAAGACTCCTTTTTCACCAATCATGTGGCTAATAAGGGGGAGGACCAGAATCTACAGTTTGAACAAAAAAAATCATAAACTGCAATTAATCCATTGAACGCTAAGCTATGCACAATGTAGCGCTAAAGGTGTGTTGATTAGACTTCTAAAGTAGCACCTGAGAAAAGATCGAGCCAATGCCTACCACCATCAGAATTTCTGAGAACTGATTCTTGTCAAAACCAAATACTGACTTCAGGTAATACTGCAAAAATAAATAAATAAAAGATGAAATTGAAGTGGCTTATAATTTTGAGCACCATATCGTAAAGTAACTGAGACGTGTTATTACCAGTAGGACATCGCTAATGCCAATCATTCCCAACTCATAGAAGAAGGAAACATATGAGATTCGCCTAAGTGTTTCACTAGCAACACAACAAGATTGGAGATTTCAACAGAAAGTTTTGAAAAAGAATGAAAGTTCAACAAAAAATTTCATTAACATTTGCAGAGTCTTGCCTACTCGGAAAGTAGTTAGTTGTCGATGGTCATTGTATAAAATTTCCTAAATGTGGAATTGAATAATTGCACTTACACACCTTTTGATACAATTCAAACAATTCTGCTTGTTCAGTTCAGTAAAAAGGAATAATTTTCACTCAAATTCTGATGGACAAAACTATCAACATTAATATTTCAGAACTCCTATGAAAATTCATACATTCATGGTTATTATATAATACTAAATTAGTCAAATACTCTTGCAAGTATTTTTACTGAAGGATTACATTGTTCAGGTTGGTCTAAGTGCAGATGCAGAAGTATTGTTTATATTTTTGTCAGAAGAACTAGGAGTGCGCCCAGCACATGCTTTATGCTTTACATGAAATTTCATGAATCTCTTGACCATTTAAATTATGAAACTGGCAAACATATTATGTACAGTACCATATATAGAAGGTTTACCTGCTTTTGACTATGCTAATGTTCTCCTTGATATTCTCCCAACGCTGCTGTGGTAACCTCATAACCAAAGATGACAACGACAAATGCTGAGGCGGCACAGCAGGAGCATTTTGAATTGTCTCTTCCAGAAATATTTTCATGTAGAGAACAGAACAGATCAACAAAACAACTGAGACCTGAGATTGCATGGTTCAGCACTTGTAAGACTAAAGTTAGAAATGAAAAGAAGAATCAGGTGATCAGCAACAGTGGTGAACTGCAAGAAGTTTCAACAAGACATACCTGAAAAATCCACTGCTCAGGCAGGAACCGTGTGAAGACATTTCCCAAAGCATGTGAGGCAGAGAAAATCCCAGTCATGAAGCCAAATGCAGCCGCCCTCTTTGATGGTTCAACCACATCCGCCTAATTTAGCAGAAACAAAGGAACCGAGCTGAACTCTAACTGATGGTTTCATTTGAATAAAAATAGAAAACTCCCGTTCAAAAACAAGTATTAAAATAGAAACCTGTTTTTTTTCTCCGTTTTTATAAAGTTTTAAATAAAAAAATTAACATTTGTTCTTAACAAAGCACCAAACACATGTACTCTCCATTTAATTATACATCATTTTGAAATTACAAGACACACTGCCACTGGAAGAATCCTATTCCTATAACGTTGGGTGTTGTCAGTCTTCAAAAAAACATTGGGTGATGTCTTGCCATCAAACAAAAAGATAAATTTTGGGAAACATATTTTTATGTGTTAGTCTTTGCCCACAACAAGGTAACTCAGGTTCCACCTAATCTCCCGCACTAGGGGCATGGAAAGAACAAATTTGAAAACAACAATTTGTTGGTACCGTTGGAGAAAATGACTGGTGAATACTTAGGAATTGATACATAAGCAGAGTTCATCATGGAACACAGGAGTAGCCACCAAGGGCATGCATGTCAATTTTACAAATTGAGTGTTAGGGATGGGAATTAGTCTCACCGTGTATGCAATTGCAAGGCAGAATATGGTTCCTTGGCCAATCATGTATGACAAAGTACGCAGAATAAGGTAGATATACACTGCAGCTTTAGAATTGTTCCATGCAAGCACAGCTGCAAACATGAACACCAAACCAAATGCAGATAATTGATATCCAGTGCAAACTTCTCATTGACAGATTAGTACTTAACTGACAGAAACAAGCATATACATGTCAACTTAAGAGCAGAAGATAGGAGGGGTCAAATTACCAAAAGGGAGGATGGAGGTGGAGGCAGTGAGGAGGAGGAGAGGCTTCCGGCCATATTCATCAGCTAGCTGGCCCATCAGAGTGAATCCTATTGTCCTGAAAATCCCTCCCACCTGCAAGTACTCAACCAAATGATGAGTAAAAAGAAGCTTTAACTTCCTCTGAATTGAGACTGTTTTCTTGAAAAAAAATTAATGATTAACATAAATCAAATAAGTTATTCACTCTTTGATTTGTAGCAGTGTTCACTTGTGAACTGAATTTGTTTTCTTGAATGCACACAATTAACTCTGCCTCTCTTCGAGCATGATGAAACAACAAGATGCCTAACACCGAGTTTCGTGATGACAAAACCGAAACATGTCTACCTTAAATCTTAATAAAGCTCCTAGAATGCTAATTGCACGGTTCATCGAATTAGTCATGCACACTGCATTTCATTAACTAACAGTAGTCGCTTAATCAAGATGAGGGTAATCAGACCGTTTGCTGGAGCCCGGTGAGGTAGATGGCCTCCGGGCAGGACTCCTCGGCGCTGGGGCAGAGGGCGCGGGTAGTGAAGTCGACAAGCACCGGCACCGTCGACTCGTCCGCCACCCAGTACAGCACCAGTCCCATCAGTAGGTGCACCAGTGGCTTCAAGACCCTCACATCTTCTCCTGCCTTCGCGTACGCTCCTACCAGTAATCCACCCATGGCCACCGATCTCCACTCCACTCCTCGCCAAGATCTGTGACGCGTCTTAGTGAACTACTCCATGAATCTTATCGCTGACGCTGAGCACTAAGGGCTCAAGGGAAACGGTAGCGGCTATACGTGCGTCACTGTCTCATTGTTTAGTGCTCTTCTTGGGCACTTTCCACTTTTGTAGTAGGCCCCAATATGCCAAGCAGGGTATCTAGTTTGAGGCTGAAAACTTTGGGAAATTTTATTCTTGCCACTCGAAATATGTGTCATATGACTTTTGCTATTATAAATTTGCTCAGTTTGTTTTTATCATCCTTCTATTAGTGTTTATTCCATTTTTCCTACTTCGTTTATTTTTTCGTCAAGTCAACAGATTTGACAATTAAAAAATATAGGAAAAACAAAAACATATCATAAAATCATAGGAAAAATAAGAAAACTTCAAGAAAATAGCAAAAATATAGAAAGGTTAAATGATAACTTTACACAATTTTTTTACATTTTTAGAAAATTACACTAGGAAAGTTTCTAAAAAATTTGCACTAAGGAAAATATTTTAATCTTCCACAAAATTTATGGAACATTTATAAAATTCTATTGATATAAAAATTTTATGAAATTTTATTTATTTTTTTGTTCAAGTGTGGTCCCTTAATTTTTGTATTTATTATATTTTGTCAATTTTTAATTTTTCTGATATTTTTGCATATTTCTTAATGGTAAAACCTGATTGACTTGACGAAAAATTGGATGGAGTGGTAAAGATAAAATGTGCATTGATGGAGGGATGGCAAAAAAATAAAACGAGCAGATTTCCAGTGGCAGATACGATATTGCTCAATTTTTAAGTGACAGGAACAAAATTTTCTAAAAACTTAAGGACACCCTCCCACGTGTCATCTTCTCCATCAACCTCTCACCTTCCTTTTCTTCCTCTCTAGCAAAAAAATTTCAAATTAGAAAGTTTCAACTCAGAAAATTTTGAATTGGAGAATTCTAACTTCGGGAAATTTCAAGTCAAAAACATTCTAACTCGGAGAAAAGTTCAAAGCATAATTTTTTTTTTGTGTTTGAGGGGGAAGGAAAGGGGAGAGGAAGGGGGATGCTGTCAAATGTCACGATGAGGGAGCATTTGAGGGGGAATGGAAGGGAAAAAAAAGAGGAAGGGAATACCGCCACATGTCGCGATGAGAGAGCATCATCGCCAAAGAATTGGTGAATGTAATATCAAATTAGAAAAAAAAACGTATGCCGAATTTGTCCTTTGAAATTTTTGACAATCAATTTAACTAAGAATTTAAACATGCGAAAAATTATTCTTTTGATTACGAGTTTACGTAGTGCAGCAACAATTCCGTATATATCGGGTTGCATTCTTAGATTTCTTTTTGCCTTCGTGTGTATACTTTTGAAGAGACTTTTTTTTACCTGAGGTATCTTCTCTTAGAAAGAGAAAGTGGTGAATTATTGGAACGTTTTCTTAGAAAATAACATCAGATAGCACCTCTCTTTGTTCCACCCTTCCCCGCTCCTTTGCTAGCTCCTCCTCAATTCTGCCGCCCATCTTGCTGTCCAAACCTCTATAACCCTAAAAAATGACACATCTCCAGATGTTGGTGGCTGAAATTAGACTCTATCCTGTAGATTTACCTCCAAACTACAGGGATTAGCAATCAGGTAGCACCATATGATTATCCTGCAACATCGAGTCGTGCGCCGAGAAGCCAAGGAGAAATGACGCAGAAAATACTGAAAAGAGCCAACAATCCACGACTAGAAAACGAAGTGCATAGTTGATACAGCTTATAATCTTTGGTTAAAATTTTGAATTTTAGCTGTTTACGATAGAGATTATAGAAAGAGAGATACTCATTTGCGATTTTGGTTGATACAGATATTAAGTTTTTAACATTTACTATAATTAACTGTAGCAAAAAATTAAAAACCGCTTTTAGAAACTGTTAAAGAACAGTTCAAAGGGGCGGCCTGCACGCAGCCATGCCTACGGGAGTAGCTACATACCGAAGACTGGAGGCCGGTGAGGTAGATGGCCTCCGGGCACGACCTGCCATCGCCGGGGCAGAGTGCAGCGGTGACCTTGTCGACGAGCGCCGGCACGGCCATCTCCTCGGCGACCCCGTACAGCACCAGCCCAACCACGACGTGCATCACCGGCCTCATCACAGCACCCATGACATCGCCTCCCCAAACTCCCATCTCGTTGATCGATCTCTAGTACACTCCTGTGTTTAGTTCTTGACAGTTCCTTACAGGCCGATTCGCAATTAGCCAAGTACTGCTAGTTCTACCGTATAAGTACGTAGCAGGGAGCAGATGGAGCTATAGAAAATGACGAGTGCATGACTGCAGGTTCAGTTTTAATATATAGTCCGAGAAAGGCATGCGGCATGCCGGAAGCAAGCTAGGGTGACGACAATCCGTGGGCCCCACCCGTGTGCGTTAAACGCCCAGTATGCATACGCGCGGAACACGGCCTAAGGAAAGCAGCGTGCGGCGACAGCCCGCTTCACGACAACGTTGCCGAAAACCGCGCGTTGACGTTGACGGGCCTAGTGCATGACATAAACTGTTTTATAAAAAAAATACTATACAGAAATTTTGCTAGAATAGACGAAAGAAAAAGAGAAGAGAGATAGAACTCGATCGTAATTCTATAGACGGTCGAAATATAAGAAAATAGTCTGCTGTAGATAACTTATGTGCCATTGTATCAATATTGTCTATATTTTATAGACAACCTATTATAGACAACTTATTATAGAAGATGTCTTTAGTATTATCTACAGATGACATAAAATAATACTATAGACAATAGTTGTTTATACCATTATACATGTCCTTAGATGATGTATAATCCAACATGATTTGTGTCATGTGGACATAGGATCAACACAAATATTATTAATTTGTACTAAAGATAAGAGAGAATGAGCACAAATTAAGTGGGTTAGAAAATAACAGTATACCATGCTGAATTAATTTATCTAAAACTAGGATTTACAAAAATTTGTGACATAGGATAAAAAGCATGCAACTATAACATAAAGGTTAAGTTCTACATGTTTTGCATAATCCTTGCATAAAACATGAAGTAGCAACATACCAAATACAAATAACAAGATACAATCACCATACATCGATGTATTAGCACCTCTAAATACCCAAAAGCTAGCTCACACAAACCTCCTAAAGTGAACCCTAAATCGATCTAGTCTAATAGTCTAGATCTAAGTGCCGTTGTTGGGCTCGGCAGTGTCGAGTGTAGTAGGGACAACAAGGGCAGCGGGCTCCTCATCACATCTCATGTGGAGATGATGGTGTTGATGTACCACAGGTGGTGGCGCGGTGGTGGCGGTTATACGAATGGCCATCACTCAACGTCGGCTTCTAACACTAAGTACAAAGCTCCCCTTGGATGGATGAAACAACTTGCGGTATGCTGTGGTGAACCCATTAAAAGCATCTACGCCCCTAAAAATAGTTTTGGTAATTAATGAAATTTATGTGAATATGGGACTGACATGTTTATTGAGTGTTTAAAAGATTTAGTCCCTAAATGATGATGAGACACATGCTAAGGGTCAACATGAAGATCAAAGTGGCTCAAGACAAAGGTATATGTAGACTATGATCCTTTTTCATTTTTACCGGTCTTAGGAGAAAGGATGAAAAATCGGATTATAGGATAAATGCCGTACCATTTAGAGAAATTTTCGTTAGTAACTTGATAGCAATCCTTGTGCCATTTGGATCAATTTAGGATCATGCATTGTTTCAAAAAAACTAAAATTAATAGTCAATCTGTGCTCTATCTGGACAACCGGAAGTACCGACGTGTAAACTGTGGTACTTCCGCTTTCTGGAAGCTGTGTCAGTTCAGGCGGAACCTTTTTCCAGAGAGCACTCTCGGAGTGACTTTATCTCTGCGGCAAACGAAAGTACCGAAGTTTCAATGGCGGAACTACTGTAGAGCGGTAGTACCATAGCCATAAACAGTACTTTCGGAGCATGGAAGCTCTGTCAAAGCCGAGTAGAATCTTTTTTTTCTAGAGAGCACCCTTAAAATCAATATTTCTCTGCTGGAAACGGAAGTACCGGACTTTCAACGACGGAACTACCATAGAGCGGTAGTACCGTAGCCTTTTACGGTACTTCCGGAGCACAGAAGCTCTGAAAAGTTTGGGCAAAATGTTTTTTTTCCAAAGAGTGCCAACTCTTGATCTCAAAGACAACGGAAGTACCATGCCAAATTTTCGGAACTTTCGCATATCAGAACTACCAGGTTTTCAATGGTGGTAGTACCACGTCGACTTCCAATGGCTAGTTCACAACCTTTGAAATAGCCATTATTGTTGTGTCAGAACAGGTACGAAAGTACCGCCCATTGCACGGCGGTACTTCCGCTCACCCTGGATTTTTCAGGAAATTCCTTCTAACAGCTAGTTTTGGTTGGTGGGGGTATAAATACTCCTCTACCTGCCCAAGGACAGTAAGAAGAGACATTATTGAACATTCTTGAGCATTGAGCATTCACTCTACACCTCTTTTTCTTATTGTACATTCATTTGAGGTGGTTGAGCCAAAACAAGTGCATTTCATCTCTAGATTGATTCTTTGGCACTTGATTATCGTCAAGCGAAGCTATGATCTTTTACTCTTGGTGCTTGCCGGCACCTAGACGATTTGGAGGGAGTTTGTGTAGTGACTTCTTCAAGAAGGTTGCGAAGAAGGCCGGCACCGATTTGTGAGTGGTTTGGTGTCCACCATCTTCGGAGTGAAGGAAGAACAACCATTAGTAGATTGAGGAGCTAAGGCATAATTTGTGGAGCCGATCCAAGTCGTTTGGGCTTTCCTCAACGTGGACTAGTGGAAACCTACAAGTTTCTGATCACTTCGGTAACAACATCGTGTGTACATTGGGTATCTCTTTGTCTCTTTTCAGCTCTTGTGTTTCTAGTGTATTGTATTTGTGATCTTTACTTGTGCTAGAGATTCTTGTTATAAGACTTATTCTTGTAGTGCTTTAGATACACTAAAATTGTGTAGGTTTTAATTGCTTTAAACCTTGTCATACTAAAATTGGGATAATTGTTATTAGAAGGCAAGAAATTTTTAAACCTCCTAATCACCCTGCCTCTAGCAGGTTATCCTTGATCCTACAAGTGGTATCAGAACTTGGTCTCTCATTTGTTAGACTTAACCGTCTAGAGAGAAAGAATGGCTAGTGAGAGGATTGCTATAGGAAAGACACCTTTCTTTGATGGCTCCAATTACTCTTATTGGAAAATTAGAATGTCCATATATCTCAAGGCCATGAGTCTGAGTATTTGGAAAATCATAAATAAGGGTTATGTCATGCCTCTTGATCCACTACACCCCACGGAACAAGATAGATGTAACGCTCATTTAGATACTCAAGCCATGAATACTCTATTTGGAGCTTTGAACGTGGATGAGTTCAATAGAGTGAGCAATTTATAAACCGCTCATGCTATTTGGACTACCCTCTTAGAAATTCATGAGGGGACATCCACGGTCTAAGAAGCCAAATTGAATAGGCTTCGGATCAAATATAAGACTTTTACAATGTTTCCTCATGAGGATATAAATGAAATGTACTCATGATTCAACAACATTGTAAATGAACTCAAAGGCCTTGGTACTAATCTAATCAATGTTGATGTTGCAAGGAAAATGTTAGGGCCTTGCCGAAGAAATACGAAACATTAGTGACTCGCTTTCTCAACTCGTCCGAGTTGACAAGAATGACACCAATGCAACTCTTGGACAACCTCATAACAAATGAGTTGTACAAGAAAGATAAGGAGGAGCTCTTGAAGCAAATCACCGCTTTCAAGGCTAAAGCGATGTCAAGTGAGAAGTTCGGAGATGATGTGGACTCCGAGGAGGAGTTGGCTCTCCTTGTAAGGAGAATGAACAAGTTCATGAAAATACTCTCAAACCGAAGTGCTAATCATGAAAAGGCGAAGAAGGGTCACTCCTACAACACTAACAAGCGATATAGCAACATTCGTTGCTGTGAATGTGATGAGAAGGGGCATATTGCCTCCCAATGCTCTACAAAGAATGATGACAAGAAGAAGTCATCCAAGAAGAACAACTTCAACGACAAAAAAGAAGCTTTTCAAGAAGCTTCAAAAGAATGATAAAAATGAAACCCACATTGGAGAGTGGGATTCCGATGAGGAGTACACCGACTCCAATTCAAGTGAAGATGAATATCCTAAGAAAGGAGGACTTGTCAATATTGCCAACAAGGAAGCTCTATCACTCTTGTCATCTCCAACATGCCTTATGGCAAAAAGAGAAAAGGTAAAAACTCTTAATGACGATGTGCCTTCCTATGATGAGTTTATGGATATGCTAGTTGAATTAAATGAATTTCTTGGGAAAAAAAGTTAAAATTTGAGGTTTTAAGGAGAGAGCATATCTCTCTCTTAAAGAATCTTATGAGGAGCTAAAGGAAGCTCATGACTTGCTTGTCCAAGAAATTTCAAATAAAGCTTGCACTAGCATTGGTATTACTTGTGATATTTTAAATGAAATGTCTAGTGTAAAAATTTCTAAAGCTATCATATCTACTTCATTATGACTTGCTTGCGATGCCATGTTCTTTAAATATTGTTTTAAAAAATGCAATAGCTATGCTATATGATGATAAGCTCATTAATGAGAATAATATGCTAAAGGAACAAGTGACAAAGCTAAACAAAAGTGTGAAAAGATGCTTCAAGGGTGAGGCTACCCTTGACAAATTGTTGAGTGAGCAAAGGTACTTATTCAACAAGGAAGGTCTTGGGTATATCCCCAAGAAGAATAAGAAACCAGTAAACAAGCCTACAAGATTTGTGAGGCAAAATGGTAGGTATTGTCAAAAATGCTGGGAATTAGGACATGTACAACAAAACTGTCCTATGGGTAAAACTTCTTCTATTGGTTTGTTTGATTCTTGCTATATGCTTAAAAAAATCTAAAAATAGTAGTGTTATAGCTAAATTTGTTGGCACTTCAATTTTAGGTGCTAAAAAGAATGTCATTTGAGTGCCCAAGTCTTGGTTACTAACCTCCAAGGACCCAAACAAATTTGGGTTCCTAAAATAACTTAACTTCTTTTTGTAGGTGAATTACAAGACCAGTGGACGATATTGGGTGCTCGATAGGAGGTGCACTCAGATATGACCGGAGACCGGAAGATGTTCACCACATTTGAAAGTAGAAGCGATGAGAGAATCACATTTCGGGACAATAGCAAAGGAAAGGTACCTGAATTGGGTAAAATTGCTATCTCTAATGACCTTTCCATTTCAAATGTATCACTAGTAGGAACATTAAATTTTAATTTGCTATCAGTTGCTCAATTATGTGATTTAGGCTTAATTTGCTCCTTTTCTAAAGAAGAAGTAACCATTTCAAAAGAAAATGGAAACGAACTTGTTTAAACAGGTTTTAGATTTGTAAATCTTTATTTAGTCGATTTCTCTTCTAGTGATTCATGCTTAGAAACTTGTTTAATAGCAAAAACTTATTTAGGTTAGTTGTGGCATAGAAGGTTAGGTCATGTGGGTATGATTTAACTTAAAAAACTTTTCAAACATGACTTAGTTGTTGGCTTGAAAGATGTGAAATTTGAGAAAAATAGATTTTATATCACTTGCCAAGCCAGGTTGCAAGTTGTAAACTCTCATCCTTCCAAAAGTATCATGTCAACTTCTAAGCCATTGGAGCTCTTACATATGGATTTGTTTCTGCCAACAACCTATAAGAGCATCGGGGGCAATAGTTATTGTTTAGTCATTGTAGATGATTACTCAAGATATGCATGGGTATTCTTCTTAAATGACAAGAGTGAAGCCTCCGGCACTTTCAAAAGTTTTTCAAAAAGGGACCAAAATGAATTTGCTTTTAAAATAAAGAAAATTAGAAGTGACAATGGTTCCGCGTTCAAAAACACTAAAATTGAATATTTTTGTGATGAACTTGGAATAAAGCTTGAGCTTTCCACTATCTACACTCCTGAGCAAAATGGAGTTGTAGAGAGTAAAAATCGAACATTAATTGAGATGGTTAGGACAATGCTTGATGAATATAATACTTCCGATAGATTTTGGGCAGAACCTATTAACACCGCTTGTCATACCATAAAGCACTTTTATTTACATCGTCTTTTGAAAATAACTTCCTATGAACTTTTCATTGAAAGAAGATCGAATATTTTTGACTTTAGAGTATTTGGATGTAAATGTTATATCTTAAGAAAGAGTGTTCGACTCTTTAAATTTTAAAATCAATGTGATAGAGGATTTTTACTTGGTTACTCTTCAAATAGTAAAGCTTATAGAGTTTTTAACAAAAATTTTGATTTAGTTGAAGAATCATGTGATGTTCAATTTGATGAAACTAATGGCTCTCAAGAAGAGCAAGAGAACTTGGATGATGTAGCTAATGAAGGACTAAGGCGAGCAATGGAGAACATGCAAAATGGAAATATCAAGCCAAAGGATGATCCAAGTTCACCTCCTTCATCAAAGCAAGTTGAAGCCCCTACCTCTTTCACAACAAGCAACTCAAGCGAAATAGATGATGAAGCAAAAGAAGAACATCCTCTAAAGATCCACAATGCAATTGTCAAAGATCATCCAATAAACCAAATATTGGGTGACGTGAGTAAGGGTGTTCAAACTAGATCTAGAGTAGCTTCATTTTGTGAACATTACTCTTTTGTATCTCCTCTTAAGCCAAAATTTGTAGATGAAGCACTAGATTATCCGGATTGGGTAAATGCAATGCGACGGCTTCTGACACTAAGTACAAAGCTCCCCTAGCATGGACAAAACAACTTGTGGTATGCTGTGGTGAACCCATGACTACATAGTGTAGGCATCCACAAATCTAAATGAGGTGGGATTAGTGACCAATTTGTGAAAGGTATAATGAAAGGCAAGGATAAGAAATGACGCTAACAAAAGAAAAGAGTGCAGTAGTGCGTTGCCTTAATTTTTTTCCAAAATATTTGCTAGCTCCTACAGTTCTATTTTAATGTCAAGCCTTCATCTTCAATGGATACTGAGAGACCATGTGAATGTGACCCTATGAGTGTGATGATGTCAGACCCAGATTTTGCAATCCGGAATCTACTGTGTTTAACTGCACTATTCCCTGGATCAGTAGATAGTGCACACAGTTACAGTTCTGAATATCAAAGTACATATCATGCGGAAACGTAATTAAAATAATAAACTTACTCATGGGCCGATTAGGCCGAAATCAATAAATTGCAGCAGCGGAAGAACGAAGCACACAGGTGGGACCTTCAGGACATGCCCACAGGCAGCCAACTGGAGGTTCGCGACCTAGCCCTTGACATCTTCATTTTCATCTTATCTGCCAGCTTGTCCACTCTTGTTGCTGAGGCGAGGTGATTTGACTCTTGATTCTGAATTTTGCCGCAAAAGCGAGCGTGAGCACTCCGACCCCGTGCTCCGCGAGCCAATACACAGAATGCAGATAGATAATATGCATGGCTTATCAAAGGAAGGCTCGGGTTATTTTATTTTGCGAAGAGTGCTTTTGAATACAATTATATAAAAATTCCTAAGACCTAGCATTTTGAACAAAAGCATATTGTTCAAGAACATGCAATAATAATAGCGATCCAGATTCCATCCACCGTTACATGGCATCTGCACCATATAGCAATTCTTCAGCATTATAGCTGCTTAACTTACCACTGGGACGACACCCAGGGCAATTCCAAACTAGGGCCTTACACTGCCCTTCCACTTTTCCAACCCATCATAAAGCATTTTGAAATAGAACTATATCTGGTTAAGTTCCCATGTCTGCCCTTGACCGTGGGCACGGCTATTCGAATAGTTTTGACTCTGCAGAGTTTGTACACTTTCACCACAAGAGACGATCAACTCGTTGCCCCACACGATTCCTTAGTCATGTGGTTGAGCAGACCATCACAATAACCGTTCAAAGTACCTCGCCCCTTCCATCATTTCACCCTATGGGTCGCTCCCACTTGCGGTGGGTCCCATACGTTGTGCGGGATGTCCTCCTTCTGAACGTCTAGCAGCTGGCTCCCCACCCCTGCTAGCCCGCCACAGCAGAACTTTACCCTACCCGGGTGTCCCATTCAAGCCGTCACACGGACTGCCGCTTGCACCATCCCAAACCTCCTCCTGGAAGGATGACTTTCAGGGTCCGGTAATTCTACTAAGCCAAGTTGTAATTTACAGCCTTGTGGTTGTACTGTTTTACACGGGTTGACATGACAAGATTCAGTCCTTAGTAGTATCTGGGCGGTCTACCACTAACCACTTTGTGCTTCCACTGCACCACACTCTCACACCATCGAACCAATCCGCCCAGATACTAAAGCATGTTGGGGTTTTTGGAAACATAAAATAATCATATCCAACATTTATCAGTCATTACCACCATGACTGCCCAACCAATTTTTCTCAGGATTAAAAGTGATGCTTGGGCGCTCTCGCGCCCATGATTACCTAAACAATACTAAGCACGGCATATAAATTACGGACTTATTTTCGAAAGGTTACTACTATAATTTTGCTAGGGCGACAAGGTTCACACATTCCAATATTCCAAAGGAGGTGTAATATTATTCAAGGCAAACGATAGGCATGTAACTAGAATATCAAATTTAGTATGTATTTGCATAAAAATAACAGCATGCAATTTGTTAATTTAAAACAAAGTAATTTGCATGAAATGTAGGTTCAACATGATCAAAGTATTGACTCGCCTTGGGCACAGTGGTCGGGATCCGGATTCTCTGGTGCTTCTAGGGCTTAACCTTCGATTCGCTCTTGATCACGCCTGATCCATGGAATCTTCGAACTTCAGTTTCTAATTACGCGACAAACGACTGAATCCAAAAGAAAGCAAATAACTCAAAAGATCCAAATAACTCCAAGTAAATTCAACTTTTGTATTATTATGAGTTATTGGGTGATTTGGGTAATTTGAGGCAAGGCTGGTGGCAGAGAATGATGTCTTGACCTTTTATTAATAGTTTCTTTCATTATTTTTATATTTATCAAGGAAGTTCCATGAGTTAGGTTAGATCTATGGACTGGTGTAGGAGTTTAGTGTCCCAAATTTTATCTTTTGGTTATGCATTCCTTGAAACTCGGGTTATGGTAAGGGCAAACTGGACTGATGGATGAGATCTGTACTTATTCTATAAATCTTCAATAATCCCATTATCATGCTTTACGTATCTTCGTTTATCGTTAGTTTAAGTTTAATTTTAATTAGGATCCATTGGTACGAATCCCAGCTTGCTTTATATACCATTGCACTTAATGTTTATTATGTACCATGTACCAAAGCTAGTGTCAAGACCTAATTAATTGCACTATTATTAGCTTGCTCCTACTTTAGCTGCTATTTAAGATTTTATGGTTGGCAGTATGCTAATGATAGGGTTTATATTTTCAATAGGGTCTAAGGTGTATAAAAATTGCACTAGTATGATTGTTAATGGGTCGCATACATGCTATCCACATTTCTCTAACTGCTTACTTCCATATACTTATAGATGCTTATACACACACACACACAGATATATATATATATATATATATATATATATATATATATATATATATATATATATATATATATATATATATATATATATATATATATATATATATATATATATATATATATATTCGCTTAGTAAGGCTCTACATTTTAGTTGTTACTAGTTTTTATTATAAACGTATCTGTCTAATAAGGCTTGCTGTACAAAGTTGTATTTCAATATTTACTAACTAGCAAAACCTACAGCTAAAATTTTATGTAATGGAGGCATGTCAAATACGGGCATAGATTTTAATTATAATTATTGGTAGTCTTTAAATTTGAACATTTAACGAAAATAGATTTCTTTTATTACTTCCCTTAATTTGCATTTTAGCCTTTTAATTCAATTATGCAAACCACAGTAAATATCACTAAAATTCTAATGAGCTCTAAAATTCATGATTTTAGTTCCATTGGACAGATCTTGATTTTAGATGAATTTAGAAATTTGTGTCATCCAATTTGGAGTTAAAATGAAAAGGTTATGTCCATTTAAATATTTCAGTTCAGTTAATTCCAAAAATTATTAATTTTCTGACAGTGGGACCCACATGTCATTTTCTTAATTTTCATCTTTTTCTTTTATTATTTTCCTCTGTCTCTATGGCCAGTGGGGCCCATGTGTCAGCGGTGGCACTGAGGCGGGACCCAGAGGTCAGCTGGCCTGTGGCGGGCGGTCGCTGAGCAGCGGGGCCCAGCTGTCAGCGGAGAGAGTAAAAGAAATGCTCGACCGCGCGCGCGGAGCCGAGGCTCGAACACGCAACGCGGGAGCGGGGGGGGGGAAGAGACGCGCTGTGATAACCAAGTGAGCGGGGGAGGCTTTGCCTACCATATAAGGGGAATAAATCCCTTTGAGTCAGCTCGCTGAGGGGGCCGGGCAGAGGAGTCGGGGGCGACGGCGCCGGCGGCGAGTGGTGGCCGGAAAGGGCTGGGGCTGCGTGATATGTAATCCCCGCGCGAGGTGGAGTCTCCTGGTGTAGGCGGCCGGGGTGGAGGAGCACGGTGGCGGGCCGGCGGTGTGCGACGGCGGAGGCCCGGGCGGGAGCTCCGGCGACGGCGGGCTACGGGCTTCGGGAGGTGCGGGGGAAGGCGGGGACAGCTTCGCCTTGTTCCCGTGAAGCTCCAGGAGCTTGGGTTGGCTTCGGGGACGGCTGGAATCGGCGGGGAGGGCGGCGCCGGAGTTGGGGAAGAAGGAATGGCCGGCGGGGAATTAAGGGGCTCTCGGCTCAATTTCTCGCAGAGGGGGAAAGAGGGGAGTAGAGCGTCGCGTTTGCGACTTCCGGGATGGGCTTTTATAGCCGGAAGGGGGAGGCACGTGGCGGGGCAGCGCTGGCCTCTGCCCTGCTCATTCCGGCGGGGGAGATGAACCAAATCCCGCCGGGATTTTGTAGGGGAGAGGTGGCGGGAGAGGTGAGTCCCCCCTCCTGTAGCTGGTTTTTAAATTGCCCGCGAGGTGAGAGAGGGAGCGCAGAGGATTTGCTGCGGCGGAGGAGCAACGCGAGCGAGAGGGGCAGTGCTGGCGCGTGGAGAAGAAGAAGAGGAAGGAGAAGAAGACGCGGGCGGGGCCACCAGCCAGAGAAAGGGGCGCAGGGGCGAGGCGGGCCACCGGTCGGGGAAAGAGCGACTGGCGCGTGGGGGCAGGTGGCAGCGAGACGCGAGGCGCGGGGGAAGCGGGTCCACCGGCCAGCGGAAGCGGGCGCGAGGGAGCGCGGGCTGCGGGCGCGTGCGCTGGCGCGTTGGGCCGCGCGTGCGGAGAGAGGGGCTGGGCCGGGGGTGATGGCCGGCCCGGCTTTCCTTTTTCTTTTTCTTTTCTCAATTCTTTTATTTTGCTTTTGTATTAAAAATTTCATGTATATACATTTTTATTTCTCTCTGATTTTTGGTGTATGTACACATATATTTATTTATTTACTCTTTCATATAATATACATGTGTATATATATATCTCTATATACATTGTTATTCATATGTGTTTGCATATATGTATAAATGCTAACCTCTTTTTAATTTGTTTGCCAAACATTTTTAGGGATAATATTTTATGCTTATCTTCATTTCTCCCTTGTTATTTTATGGATCATCTTTTCAGATTCTTTATTCATATTTTAACTTTCTACTATTTAAACATGTTTATTTCTCTTTAACTTTTGGAACTTCTACCAACTTTTCTTAGAAAAATTCCATAAACTCCAAATTCAAATAAATCATATTTGCCAAAGAAATTCAAAAACTTTACATTTTCAAATTTCAAATTTTCAGGATGTTACAGATGAGTAATTGACTTGTGTTAGGAAGTTTGAGTTTGTTCTGGGTACTTTGTGCGTAAGTACTGTCTATTGATGAAAATATTGATTACATTATATCGAGCGGTGCTATGTAATGTATTTCTAGTCTGTGATAGCTGCAGGACTTTGAGGTGGAGTCGTGGCGAGGCACGAGATGACCGGACTAGGCACAGGCGGTGCTGAGGTCGGAGCGGTCGGGATGTGCCGAAGACGGCGAGGACTCGAGGTGGTTGCGAGGCTTGGACGGCAAGAAATGAGGAAGCTTCCCGGAAGATGCAGGAGGGGCGTTTCGGTAAAAGCGCAAAGCTGCATGAGGAAGCGGATTTGGTTTTTGGTTTAGCGGGTAAAGCGTTGAGGCTTAATGGGCAAAGCAAATTGTAAACCTAATATGAAAGGCTATATAAAGGAGGAGTGTCTCCTGGTGGTAGAATGACTTGTGAGAGGAGTTGGGGTTTTGCTTTATATCTTGAGTCTCCCTTATTTCTGTTGAGTGTAGGTAGGCAAGCTGGAAGTTGGTTTTGCTTTTGTCTCCCCTGCGTGTGTGTAGGAGATGGGGTAGGCAGCAGTGTGCTTCTCTCTTGTGTGGGTGTTTATTTTAGTTTGAGTTCTTGGAATGGTTGTAGACAAACTTGATGTAATCATTCATGTCTATGTCTATGAATCCATGTGAGAAATTCTGTGAAGAGATGCTGGTTCTAGTTGATCTTTGTCTCTGCATCTTTTTTCTCTTTCTCTGGTTCTTCAGCTCTGTTCTTTCTTGATTTCGTTGATTCTAAATTAAATCCTTTTGTTCAGAACAGGGAAGATGCTCAAGATCATGTGGCTAATACATTCCCGAGAACAAAAGGAAGAATCAATTGATTTTCACCTTTTTCAGTTCATGCACCACTTCCTCTGTTTTTATGTACTTCTAGGGTTTACTATTCGGTGAGCAGAGTATTCTCTTTTCACTTCAAAAACTGCTTTCTGATTAGTGTTCTCTTGCCCTAAGGCTGTTTCCTTTTGAGTTCAAGATCCTCATATTCTATGGATATGAGAAACTCATCTTATTTAAGCATTTGATTTCTTTCTTGGTTAGTATGCCTTTTTCAGTTTTGTGCTCAAATTGCTCTATTCTAGTTGAATCAATCTTTTGTTTCTTCTTGTTGTTCCTGAGATAAAAAATGATATTTAGTTTAAAATTCTAATGTCTTTGGCCAGAGAAGAGAAGCAATAATCCTCTACTTTCCCTGTTTTTCGGCCAACTGAAGTTTGTACTGTTTTTTGTTCTTTTGCAGCTCGGTCTCGGTTGTGTCGCAGCTTTCAGTTTGTTGTTTGGTTGCAGATTTCAGCTCTCCTCTTTTCGGCTGGCAGTAGTCCTTTTTGATTTCCAGTGCCGAATGTTTTTCTAGTTGCCTATTTCTTTAGTTTTCAGTAAAGCAATCTAATACTCATTTCTCAGGTGGGGGTTTGTTAAGGGCAGTGATTACAATACTAGCATCCTTTCAGCCTGCCTTCTCTCTTGAATTGTCATCGCTTGTTGCTTCTTGTTCTGATTGTTTTCTTACTAAAATGAGCTGTCAATTATATTTAAATCTCTAATTTTTGGTCTGTTTTGCTATGTTGTCTATGCTCTTTCCTCAGTAATATTTCATATACCTTCTTCATAGCTTTTTAGCTATCGGAGGAGAAGATTGCGTGCGAATACCCGGGGGCGTTTTTAAAAGCACCATTCACCCCCTGTTGCCATTTTCGATCCTTCAATTGGTATCAGAGCCGGTTAGCTCTTCCTCGTAGATCTTAACCGGTCTCTAGAGCCATGGCGACAGACAAGTATTCCACCAAGCTCCCGATTTTCAATGGGATCGACTATCCCTTCTGGAAGAGTCGGATGGAGACTTACATCCAGGCTCAGGGCTACACCATCTGACGAAAGGTCAAGACCCGGTATGTTGTTCCTGCCGATGAGAACATCAACGTGGCAAACATGCCCAATGTTGAGGTGAATGCTAAGGCAAGGAACATCATAATTCAGGGTCTGAGCAGAAGCGAATTCGATCGCATCTCTCATCTGACATCGGCCTTCAACATCTGGGTGACCCTCGATGCATACCATGAGGGCACCACCCAGATCAAGACGGTACGATACGACCAGTTCAAGCGAGATTACAACAAGTTTGAAATGCTCGCTGGTGAGTCCTTGGATGAGTGTTTTGCGAGGTTTCACAAGATTCTGAGCAACCTCCGAGCGGTCGGTCTCACATACCCCGACTCGGACAACGATCGACAGATGCTTTCTGCTCTTGACTTGCGTGTTTGGGAGATAAAGGTGACCACCATCAAAGACACGACAGACCTCTCGACCTTGACTCTTGATGCGCTGTACTCACGCCTCAAGACTCACGAGATTGACATAATCTCTCATAGGTCGAAGTCGCAGTCGATGGCCTTAGTCACCGATCCCAATCCAGTTTCTGGATCTTCTTCTGACTTGATCTGTGGATTCTCTCTTACTGCTCTTTGTGAAGTAACCGGTGATCAATTAGAGCAACTACCAGAAGACCAGTTAGCCCCCCTAGCCAGAAAATTCTTCCATGCATACAAGAGAGTGAGAGACAGAAAGAGAGCAGGGCCCGTGATCTGCTTCGAGTGTGGTGGCCCCAACCACATTCAGGCAAACTGCCCCAAGCTAGAGAAGGGCAAGAACAACTATGGTGGTGTGAGCAAGAATAACTACATCGACAAGAACCGCAACAAGAAGCCCCTAGCTCATGCCCAAGGTAAGAAGAAGTTTCGCAACCTTGGCAAAGCCAAGAAGCTCTTCCACCACGTCCTCGCCGCCTTTGACGACATCGACTTCAGCGACGTGGAGGGGTGGAGCGACGACGATGGCAAGGAGGATCAAGATCCCAAGGACGGCGACGACTTTATCGGGATGTGCTTCATGGCCCATAAGGGTGACGTCAGCGACGACGAGCTCTACACCGACACCGATGAGGTAGATCTCTCCTATGAACAACTCAATGATGCATTCCTTAAGTTAGGAAGATTTTATGCTAGATCTAGAGCTAGAGTTGTGGATCTTGAGAAGGAAGTAGATAGATTGTCACAGGAGCTTACTTCACTTATATCTGCTCCCTCTCGTGATGAATGTGACATGTGTTCTTCCCTGCTTGGAGATATGGAGAAACTAAGGACCTCTTTTGATAGTCTAACTTCTGAATTGGATATTGTTAAGGTGGAGAATGTTAGTCTGCTTGCTGAACTAGAAATGAGTAGGGTAACCGCCCTTTCATCTACTGTTGTTGAGACTACTTCTTGCACCTCATGTGAGGATAAGAACAATGCATTTAGAGGTTTTTATACTATGCTCCTTAATCTGCCAGAAACATGTGAAAATTGCAATAACTTGAAATTGAACCTAAAAAGAGCAGATCATAAAATTGCTGAATTGCATGCTTCTGCTTGAGCCCATTATTTCTTGTATCAACTGTCCTAAATTGACCTTTGAGCTTGAATTAGTTTCTAAACAATTTCAAGAAATGGTTGATCAAAACAAGAAAATGGCTCAATATGCTTCTAAGAACCCTGTCAGCTCACCATGTAACAATTGTTTAAAACTAAAATCTGAATTGATTGCTTTAGATGACAAATGTGTGAAGCTAACTAAGAACCTACTAGAGAAGTCACAATCTCCTTGTACTGTGTGTGCTGGTGTGGGGAAGAAGCCTAAAGGAGTAGAGACGCTTAGACACGATAACCAAACAGCTAGAGGTAGGATTGTCCCTCCTAGTTCTTGCGAAGACCTCAATGTTGAGGCAGCTGTGCGTGCACATGGCATTCCTTCTTCTGCTGTTGATTCTTTCTCCTCTCCTTCTGTTGTCTCTTCTTCCCCTACTCTTCTTGCACCTCTCTCTTTCGGGAGTGTCAGTATCTTATGAACACTCTCAGGAGATTTGTAGGAGGCAAGAAGAAGCTAAATCTTATTCTAGGCCAATCCAACATTTGCAAATTCAATCAAGATCTAGGATACGATTTTTCTGAGGATGTTAGGAAGCATCCACCTGCTGTTCTTAGACCCATAGCAGCAGGTGTGATCGAGGTCAAGCCCAAGAACAAAAAGGTTGAGTTCAAATCTGCGGGTTTTGTCCAAGGGATCTCTGACAGTAAGGTGATAACACCTAGTACTTCGACCTCTCAGAAGGCGAAGTATCATTGTACCTTCTGTCAGAAGGATGGGCACATGATCGAGAGATGTTTCAGGCGCGCCAAGATCGCGCGGAGAGATCGTGTTGCCGGTGCATCGACTCGCTCTTCCATAGCAGTCGGACCTAGCAACAGCTTCACGTCTGCTCGTAGACCTTCTGGCTTTCTGAGCGACGGAGAGCGTAGGGTAGTTAAAGGTCAATCGTGTGTGACTACTTCTTCTGCTCGTGTGACTCAGTATTGGGTTCCAAAATCTCTTTTGATTTATCCCAGTACTGAGCCATTTCTCTCTCGTTGACTCAGGTTCGCCGGGCAAGGAAGGGAGAGGTTTGGCTCGTACACTCCGGGTGTTCTCAACACGTGACCGGAGATTCTCGTTGGTTCTCTTTCGTAGCCCAAGCTCCAGATGATGAGACGATCACCTTCGGAGATGCCTCTTCTGGGCGCGTCATCACCAAAGGTACAGTGCGCGTGAATGATTCTTTCATTTTAAAAGATGTTGCCTTGGTTAGTAAGCTGTAGTATAATTTGCTTTCTGTTTCTCAGCTTACTGATGATGGTTTTGAGGTGAGCTTTAAGAAAAATGCTTGCAAAATTCTTGATTCTTCGGGGAGTCTGGTTTGCGGGATTTCTAGATATGGGAAGATCTTTCGTGCTGATTTTGTTGAGTCTTCTGGTGATCCTCTCAGTTGTTTAGTTGCTTCTGAGTCCCGTGACCTTACCTTCTGGCATAGGAGACTTGGTCTTATTGAATTTGATCATTTGACTCGAGTTAGCGGCCATGATCTCATTCGTGGTCTGCCTAAACTCAAGATGGTCAAAGATCTTGTTTGCGCTCCTTGCCGACACGGCGAGATGGTTGCCGCTTCTCACCCTCCGGTCACAGTGACTATGACCGATGCACCGGGACAGCTGCTCCACATGGACACAGTTGGACCAGCTCGAGTGCAGTCAGAAGGAGGGAAGTGGTATGTTCTTGTCGTGGTCGATGACTTCTCGAGGTACTCTTGGGTGTTTTTCTTAGCCTAGAAGGATGAGACGTTTACACATTTTCGGGGTTTGTTTAGTAGGCTTTCTGTTGAGCTCCCGGGTGCCTTACGAGCGATCCGTAGTGACAATGGCACAGAGTTCAAGAATTCCTACTTTGAGAGGTTTTGCGATGAGACAGGTGTAGAGCACCAATTCTCTTCTCCGCACGTCCCACAGCAAAATGGCGTCATGGAGAGGAAGGACCGTACCTTAGTCGAGATGGCCAAGACGATGCTCGATGAGTACTCTACACCGAGGATGTTTTGGGTTAAGGCTATAGCGACCGCGCGCCATGTTTCGAACAGAGTTTTTCTGAGGGCACACTTGCATCGCACCTCTTATGAGTTGAGATACGGGCGAAAGCCCAGTGTCTCTCATTTTCGCGTGTTTGGTTGCAAGTGTTTTATTCTGAAGTCCGAGAACCTAGATAAGTTCGAGTCAAGTTCTTGTGATGGTATCTTTCTAGGTTACTCGACTTCTTCGTGGGCATATAGGGTCTGGAACTGCGAGTCTAGTAAAATGGTAGAGACCTGTGAGGTGACCTTCGATGAGGCCCGTCCGGGGACTAGGCCCGATATCTCAGGTTCTTTAGAGCAGCTCGAGTCCATCTTTGTGGATGATGAGGAGGATGGAGATGAGAGTTGTCTACCCGATCCAGTTCCTCATCCTCCCCTTGAGGTGTCTTCTTCCACTGCACCTCAAGGTGATCAGCCCATGCCTTCTGCTTCCTCTGGAACTAGTGGCTCTGTTCCTACCTCGTCAGCTCATGAGGTAGATGCCACTTCTTCTTCTCATTCAGGACCTCCCCGACATATTCAAAAAGATCATCCTTCAGAACAGATGATCGGAGACCTTTTTGAGCGTGTCACTCGCTCAAAATCCGGCATGTCTCACTTCTGTCTCCACTCTGCCTTTGTTGCCTCATTCGAACCCAAGGACGTTTGTCATGCTCTTTCTGATGAGTCTTTGGGTCAATGCCATGCATGAGGAGTTAGAAAATTTTGAGAGAAATAAGGTCTGATCGCTTGTTGAGCCCCCTCAAGGTCACAATGTCATTGGGACTAAATGGATGTTGAAGAACAAACAGACTGAGGATGGGGTTGTCATTCGGAACAAAGCTAGACTGGTAGCTCATGGTTTCTCCCAGGTTGAGAGTCTAGATTTTGAGGAGACCTTTGCCCCTGTAGCTAGGCTAAAGGCCATTAGGATCTTGCTTGCATTTGCAGCGTCTAAGGGCTTTAAGTTTTATCAGATAGATGTCAAGAGTGCCTTCCTCAATGGGTTTATTGAGGAAGAGATCTATGTTAGACAGCCTCCAGGTTTCGAGAACCCCAAATACCCAAACCATGTCTATAACCTTTCCAAAGCCTTGTATGGACTTAAGCAAGCCCCTAGAGCTTGGTATGAGAGTCTTAAGTTCTATCTGTTGAGTCATGAATTTTAGATGGGTAAAATAGATAAGACCTTGTTCATTCGCAGGCATGGCAATGACCTTCTACTCGTCCAAATTTATGTGGATGATATCATCTTTGGCGGCTCCTCTCATGCTCTTGTTTCTCAGTTCTCTGATGTCGTGAGCTCAGAGTTTGAGATGAGCATGATGGGCGAGTTGAGCTTCTTTCTCGGCTTTCAGATCAAGCAGTCTCGGGAGGGTACCTTCTTGCATCAGGGCAAGTACACTCGAGACCTCCTGAGACGCTTTGATATGAGTGATGATAAGCCGGTGTCCACTCCTATGGCTACATCAGCTTCACTCGACCCAGATGAGGACGGCGAGCCAGTTGATCAGAAGAAGTGTCGCAGCATGATTGGCTCCCTCTTGTACCTCACTGCCTCGAGACCGGACATACACTTCTCTGTGTGTCTGTGTGCTCGCTTTCAGGCTTCTCCTCGTGTATCTCACCGCCAGGCGGTGAAGCGCATCCTTCGGTACCTTCGAGCTACCATAGACTATGGTATCTGGTACTCTTCGTCTTCCTGTCTTTCCCTCAGAGCCTACTCAGACGCAGACTTTGCTGGCTGTAGGATAGATAGGAAGATCACTTCTGGCACTTGCCAATTCATTGGCACATCTCTTATCTCCCTGGTATTCTAGGAAGCAGTCCGGTGTTGCACAGTCCACCGCAGAGGCCGAGAATGTTGTTGCCGCCAGTTGCTGAAGTCAGGTGCTTTGGATGGTTTCGACCTTGCGGGACTTTGGGTTAGCTATAGACAGTGTTCCGCTCTTCTATGATAACACTTCTGCCATTAACATTGCCAAGAACCTAGTGCAGCACTCTCGGACCAAGCACATTGATATCAGATATCACTTCCTTCGAGACCATGTGGAGAAGGGTGACATAATGCTTCAGTTTGTAGAGAGTGACCACCAGTTGGCTGATATCTTTACGAAGCCTTTAGATAGCTTTAGGTTTTCAGCCTTGCGAGGAGAGCTTGGGGTGGTTTGTCCTTATGGACTGTTGTGAGGGGAGCTTTGTGCTTTACTGTTTTACTATATTTATTATGCTCATGCTCCTTTTTGTTGCATTGCATATGGGTGCATTTGGGTTAGTCCTCCTCGCATAGATTAGAGTGTTTCTCTCGTCTAGTTATTTAGACTTCTTCCTCTCATCTTGTGATTCTAGGATGCTGCTTATTAACTGTCTCTTTTCTCACTAGGTTGAGTTCACTCACTTCTTATAGGTTCTAGCAAGGGTTGGACCACCCCTGGGTAGACAGGAAACGTGCTTGCTCCTTAGTGTGTAAGATGACCAGCTGATAGTCCTAGTGTCATATGGGGTAGATGAGAGTCAGTCTGAGCCATAGTTTTCTCTATATCTTGTCTATGCTTTAAGGACTGCCTTCTCTGATTTTCTTGCCAGCTTCTCGTTTTATTGCTTTGGTTCAGGGGGGTTCATTTGGGGCTTCTAGATCTTAATATTGTCATAACTCAACTTGAACTAAAAGTGCATCACATGTTGAGGGAGAGCTGGATTTTCTTGCATTTCATCATTCTGCATTATAACTACATGGAGCCTTGATTATTATCCTTTTATAATATGTTTAAAATGCATTACACCCTGCCATGATCTATGCTTACTTGCTAGATTTATCATGACTTTATATGTGTAGTCTAGTCTTTGCCATGATAAGTTGATAAAAATGCTCAACTTGAATTAAAGCATGTCATGTTAGCTCTTGAGATTAGTCTGTCTTTAGTTATCCTGTTATGATTCATGCCATGTCAAATAGGCTGAGTTGAGTCTTGAATCTTTATTAAGCATTAGATTGAGTTATACTAGTTTCTTGATGACGCATGAGTTAGTACAAATTATCTGCTTTTAAGAATGCAAAAAGATCTCTTTTGTGCGAAAAAACTGATCTCGCCAATTCTTTCTCATGAGACTGATTGCCATTGCACTAGGCATGAACTCAGGGGGAGTTTTGGATGACCAAGATCATCTTCTTAAGCTTATTGCTTGGAGTGGTCGCATAAGGCTTGAGATCTATCACATGACTGAAAATTTTGGTTGAAAACGACCATGAGCTTTAAAAGAAAAATCATGTCAAATGTACTCAATTTGCTAACACTACAAAACTAACAAGTACTTGAACAAATGTCTCATTCTTGAACTTGTAGCACGCTAAAATGATTTAATACTAGCCTCTTGGTTCCACTTAGATTATTGACGTGGTCTGCATCATGTTTGGATACCTTTAGCTAAACTATAATCATGGTTGACTTGACATGCTAAGAAATTCGATTAATTTTCAGATTATGACCTATTTGGCTTAGCTTGTCTATACATGTATTGTCATGATCTTAATAGCATTTTTATATGTTATGGCCTGGTGTAATACTTCAAGGTCATTTTTGGATAATCTTCATGGCACATCATGCTTAAGATGAATAATTTACAGTCATTTCAATCGAGTCATGTTTCATTTTCTTCCTTGCATCTTCATGATTTTATTGCCAAAAGGGGGAGAATAGTGGAGAAAAAGACTTAAACGGGAGTTTTTCTGGAGCTTTTGAGGAACACTTACTCTTTCTGTTGCTCCTTTGTCGACATGGTCATAAGTTTTCTTGCTCTTTTCTTTGGACCATGTTCATAAATTTTATAAATTTTGAGCAATATTCATAATGGATAAAATTACATTGTCAAAAACTTTATCTAGGGAGGCTTTACATGAATTTTCATAATTTTTTGAGCCCATTTGGTATATCTAAAAATTCAAATAATCACTAAGCAAAAAAAATTTAGGATAGATAACTAAACTGGCTAGTTAGCCGGCTTAATCACCTGCCGCCCGATGAGGAGACGGTAGATGATTAAGTTGGCTGATTAGCTGGCTTACCTGCTTTATTTTTTTCTTAGTAATTATTTGAATTTTTTAATATATCAAATGAGTTCAAATAATTACAACAATTTATATACAGTCTCGACACAATGTATTTGACAGTGTAGTTTTTAGATAATTTTATCTATTGTGAATATTGCTCAAAAATTTATAAAAGTTTGATATTTGTAGTGTTTTTAAGTATAGCCAACGAGCTCTAAAAATTATAAATTTTATATGAAGCCTTTTGATATGGTAATAGTTATTGTATAATTTTTTGGGAATTTTATGTGGTAAAAATTTGTCACATTTATTTGGGTAATCATGAATTTAACATAAAATTACAATTAAATTATAATGAATTAGCATGAAAAATTTGGAGTACATAAAATTATCAAAATAATACATAATTAGGTTGACTATATTGAGAGGCTCCAAATAAAATTTTATAATTTTTGGAGCTCGTTTGCTATATGTAACAATTCCTACCAATATCAAAATATTACGAATTTTGTTTATCAATATTCAGAGGGGATAAAATTGAAAAAAAATTACACAATGATATATTTTTTGTCAGGAGTGTGTGCATAAAATTTCATAATTGTTTGACTTCATTTGCTATATTTAAAAATTCAAAAATTATTATATAAAATTACAAATTTAGGCAGTAGCCCGCTTAATCATCTGCTGTCCAGTGGGCGGGCGGCAGGCACCTGCTGTATGCTCACAGGCTGGCAGATGCCACGTGTCGTCTCCCCTGTGCTTCCGTCCGTCCACTGAACGACAAAAATATTATTTCTGCAAATACGCTGTGCATATAGCTAATTTTGTAAATAGCGTCGTAAATAGTGTCAAATTCGCTATTGAGTCTATTTCCTCAACTACACGAGAAGAGCGAAAGGTCTCTGTTTTGTTTTCATCACACTAAGCGACACTGTAATATTGGTATTGTTACATGTACCTTTCGCATAGAAAAGGATTTCGTGACTAGATCTCACAACGATTGTATTTTATGCCTTTCCAACAAATCAGCTAGCTACATCTATACAGACCCAACAATCTACGACAAGAAAACAAAGGAGGGCGGCCTGAACGCAGCTATGCCTACGGGAGTAGCTACATACCGAAGACTGGAGGCCGGTGAGGTAGATGGCCTCCGGCCGGGCACGACCTGCCATGGCCGGGGCAGAGTGCAGCGGTGACCTTGTCGACGAGCGCCGGCACGGTCATCTCCTCGGCGATCCCGTACAGCACCAGCCCAACCATGACGTGCATCACCGGCCTCATCACAGCACTCATGACATCGCCTCCCCAAACTCCCATCTCGTTGATCTCTAGTACACTCCCGTGTTCAGTTCCTGACAGGCCGATTCGCATTTGGCCAAGTACTGCTAGTTCTACCGTATAAGTACGTAGCAGGGAGCAGATGGAGCTATGAAAAATGACGAGTGCATGAGTGCAGGCTCAATTTTAATATAATCCGAGAAAGGCATGCGGCATGCCAGAAGCAAGCTAGGGTGACGACAATCTTATCGCATTATCATAATCAATTTCAACTGCTAGTGTTGCTATCTCTTTTATTTGGGTTTGTGTCTTGGTCTTTTATGTTTTTTTTTCGGGTTTTGACCGCTTTACATGGAAATTTTTCGAAT
This sequence comes from Dendrocalamus latiflorus, assembly GCA_017311315.1. Lineage (NCBI taxonomy): Eukaryota > Viridiplantae > Streptophyta > Magnoliopsida > Poales > Poaceae > Dendrocalamus > Dendrocalamus latiflorus. The sequence continues at coordinate 2,102,172 of CM029635.1, forward strand.
GGTGTTTAGTTGAAAGGTCCAGTTTGAAAGTTCTAGATGAAAGGTGAGTAGTTTGAAGTTGTCTAGATGAAAGTTGTCTACTTGACACTACTACTACTACAAAAAGCTATACCAGATGCCTCATCTCAGACGATACAGTGGAACCGTTTGTGTTAAGATTACCACAGACGTTTTTACAAGCGCATCACTAGAACCATATGTGATACATAATTATCACATGTGACTATTCTTAAGAACCGTCTATGAATTATTATAGACAATTCGGATTAAAAACCCGTCTGTGATATTAGCAATTATCACAGACGGTTAATCCGTCTGTGATAATTCACAGACGGTTATTAACAAGAACCATCTAGGATGCCTGCATATCATAGATGGTTTTTAATCCGAGCCGTTTGCGATAATGCCCTACCACATCATCGATCTGCGGCACCTCCCCCAGGATCTCGATCACACCCGTCCATTCTCTCCGCATTGAATGGTAAGCATCAGGTCTCCTCTCACCCCTTATTAATTCCCTAATCTTTCCCCCATTCACTCCAAGAACCAACACAACTGGTATGTACCTGATTCTACACCATGGTCGCAGAGTCCCCAACGAGCGCAACCTCATCGTCTCCTCCTTGGTACGAATCCTTCCATCCCAATTAGCTCTCTTTCTTTAATTTTTCTATCCCAAGAATTACAAATCTAATTCAGAGTTTTGATTGAGGTGACCTTTCTAGTGCTGGTAGGAGAACGGCATGAAGCTGGAGTTCAGGCTGGCATCGCAGGGTGTCGAGCATGCACGCTCTGCTGGCAAATCACTTTGGAAGGTATCGAAATCGAATTGTTGTGTGTTTTTTGCTGTTGTGTTAGTGCTATGGCTTGTTGGTTAGGGCATGCGGTAGTGACTTGGGGAAGTGATTTTGTGTGTGTAGAGTTAAATGAAAGAAACCCCCTTGTGGCAGAAAAATTCCCTTACGGAACTTCGACCATGGTTTTGACCACGATGCTTCGACCACAACACTATGACCATGGTTTCAACTATGGCACTTCGACCACAGCACTTCGATCACGGTTCTCGACTGCAACTAGAACAAAACAAAAAAATTGGATGCCTCCAATTTCTCACTAATCAGACAATAAATTGGATATCAACCACAGACCGAACTTGGCAGAACAAAACAAATAAATAATTACACTACAACCAAAATATAACCAAAAATAGAATCATCTGTGATGGCCACATATCACAGATGGTTTTTAGTAGTAGCCATCTGTGATAGTAGGTTTTCACATACGGTTCTTTATACAAACCGTATGTAAAAGTAGGCTTTCATAGATATTTCTATATATAAACTGTCTATGTTGTGACTTATCACAGATGGCTCACAAACCGTCTATGATAACCGCATTTTATCACAGGCCCATAAATTCAGACGGTTCAGAAAACTATCTGTGATGATAGTTTAGAACCACCTGTGATGACTCTTTTTGTACTAGCATGAAACATGTTGTCTAGTTGAAAGCCAATGAGTTGAAAGGTATTTAGTTAAAAGTTGTCAATTTGAAAGTCGTCGAGTCCTAAGTGTTTAGTTAAAAGGTGTCTAGTTCAAAGTCGACTAGTTGAAAGATGCCTAGGTGTCAAATCTTTAGTCGAAACTCCTCAATTAAAGGTTATAATAGTTTTTAAAAATAATACACCAATTTGTTAGCATGTAAAACCTTTTGTGCTACTTGTTTTCATCGTCGAAAGAAAAGGAAAAAAAGATCTCGTGTGCAGAAGTATGTACTGTTAGTTGTAATATATGTGTGTAGATATGTATACATATACGCGTATACTTGTGTGTATGCATATGAGCACATGGCCGTAGGCACAATGATTTTTTGTAAATAGCTTAAGAAATACATACTGTTATTTGTAGTGCTCCTAGTGCATTCATACATGACATAAAATTTTCCAACTGTGTGTGTTAGTTGGATACAAAGTTGTTAAAATCACGATTCTAGTCGTAGAATCGTACAATTTTATAATCCCACAAAACTAATCTAACTCAAATTGCACCTTAAGTTGTACCTAATAGATACGTGATAGAATCACTATCCTAGTTGTAGAATCTTGTAGAATCGCAATAGAATTATATATCATCCAAGATTATGAAAAATTTAGGTGTTTAATTGTGTCCTATCTCTCAATTTAAGTTGTATGTGAAATGCTATGTAGCTAATAATTTAGACATTAAGATTCGGAGGTTTGGAATAATAAAAATAATTTGATTTTCTATTTATTTTACTTTTTTATGTAAAATGATCATATTATGGCAATATTGATAACATTACTCTTCTAGTTATAGCTTTTAATGACATAGAATTTAAACCATGATTCCAGTCGTGAATAAGATATATTTATTAATCAAATTAGATACCAAATGATCAAATAGACACTCATATTATTCTTGGAATACATGGTAAATTAGAATAAATATGTTTTTGGTAAATCAGATATGATCTTAGATTCTACGATTCGATTATAGAATATGATCCTACTAGAGTATCTTCGATCCGATTCAGTATCACGATTTTGACAATCATTGCAAAGAACTCGTAATCCAATTCTAGTCAAACTCGTCGATTTTTTTTTTGTCACCCAACCGCATGCATAGTAGTAATGCAGTTTCTGATCTTAAATTTTCGATTCCAAGTATTCCTTGGAGTAAAATACTTCCGCTTACTACAGTAGTCTCACTTGTCAGGTCGATTCACGGGACGGTTGTAGGGTCAATTTCAAGGTGCGAGCGACCAAGTCTAAGCTGAGGTCAAACTGCTGATGGATGAACCTCAGAGGCCATCTCAAGGCTTTTACTACTGCTTTGACAACCGACAGGAACTCTTAACCAATCTCGTGCAAATCTAGCAGGAATGCTCATAAATCCTCCACCTCAACTCCACACATGAAGAATAGAATAGTCCTGATTCCTGCCATCTGTAGTAGTAGAAGTATGTGACAGGTTGTGAGGCAGTGCTGAGCTCACATTCCCTGCTTCCAATGTCCTCCTAGTAATGGCCAAAGCTGTTATCCTTAGGGTTTATTCTTTTCAGCTATGACTTATGGCTTTTGGCTAAAATGTTTGAATTTTGACTGTTTACGATACAGCTTACGAAGAGACAGATATTCACTTGCGATTTTGGCTGGTACAGATGTTGGGCTTTTAACGTGTAGATTATTTAGCTTGTAGATCCCGTCAAATACTTCATTTAAAAATTAGATACTGTAGCAAAAACCAAAAGCCGTCAGCTTCGGAGGAAAAAAGAACAGGCCCTAAATGCCCCAACTCGCACTGCATTTGCAGACACAGTGCGTTCTCAGGGCGATGCACAGCAGTTCCAGACTCTTCCTTGTGGACGGTGCAGCTAGCCAGCTAGTACTGTTCCAGTCTTCTCAAATCACAAATTCACAAGTCACAAAGATGGGGTGTTCGTATCTGGGTATGATCAACTTCCTTTTACCAAATGCATGCCTTCAGATGAAGAAACAGGCTGCCTAACGCCAACTTCAGTTCGCCCTGTCTGTCGTCATGATTGCTTCGCTGCGGCCAGACACATACATATGGATACAGTTCAGTTCTAAGGTCAACATGTCAAATCAGACCAAGAATCCAAATCTTGAATCCAAGATTATTCTGCAGGTAACTGCCGGTAGAGAATATGTTCTGTTCCATATCTCGAATGGAGTACTGCTAGATTCATGCAACAAACAAGCTCAGTTACAGGAACCAAATCTGACCAGAATCTGGAGTGTTTTGAACAAATTCTTCTTTTTCAGAAACAGGTTCAAGATTCTCACTAGTCAATGGGTAACAGTGTAACACAGTATGAGAAAAGATCAAACGAGTAGGTTGAACCTGAGTCCAGAGTCCTGATAACATATACAATTGGCGCCCATTTCTTTTCAGCTTATACTACTTTCCCGAATGACATTTCTCTATCATATTTTCAAAGTGATTTATCATGATAGTTTTTTTGAAGTGATTTATCAGCATTTGGTATATTCACCCAAGTGCTCGTGTTAGGGCTAGGACTAAAAGTCATCATTCGTAGTTATAAGTCATTATTCATAGCCAAAAAGAACCCACCCAGCAATTGACGAGGACTTTGTTGATAAGATATTTTACAAGAGCTTTGCAAATGTGACTGAAAATAATTAGACGACGCCTAGAAAAATATTATTAAAAATATCGTCTTGCTACAGAGAACAACTTGTACTAACCGGTCAAGATGTTAAAATGTCTGCAGGATCTACAGGATCAAAAATTTTTATCACGTTCTTGGCGATTCCACAATCTTGAATAAGACGTGGTGCAGTGCTCACATCAGATCGGTTTCAAGTGATGTGCCATGACCATGATGGAGGATTGAAGATTACCAGATGGTTGCTCAATACACTGGGCAGCTGAAAGCAGTGAAGAACCCAAGACGTGCACTTGAATGCTGCTCATCATTAGTTGATGTCTCGGCACAGTAAGCGATCTGTTCCAAGATCAGCAAGACCGGCACAGTAAGGGACTGTTTAGTTGCCTGCATGGGGTGGCTCGTACTAATGTATACAGGGAGATGATATTTGGTTGCCTGCATGGGGGGAGAGCCTGCACGAGTAGATGTAAAAAATCAACTGGAGCCAGGCTGAGAAGAAACGTGGCTGAGGAGCTTCCCTCCTCAGCCTGGCCACGCTCATGCAGCTGCATGAGCACATACAGGCAACCAAACAGCCCCTAAGTGATATGTTCCAAGATCAGCCGGGGCAGGGGGGCAACATTTGAGTTGAAAGCAAGGCTGGTTGGGCTCCAAACAACTTCAGTTTTTAGAACATGTTGATTTCTTTATTTTAGCTTTTTAGCTTTTTTAGACGATCTTACAAAAATCGGCTTCTTTATTTCATCTTTTAGGCTTTTTTCTTATCATATTACATTTGTTCGTGAATTGTGATGATATATTATTTATTTTTATTAAATTTAATTACTTAAAAATTAATAATTACTATAGTATATTTTCAGTCATAAAAAAAATAAGAAGACGTAAGACGACGGGTGTTTAGAACGCTAGCTAGTACAGTCTGCAGTCTACACTTGCTGCTGTACATGTCGTGATCGAGTACAAGGGTGTAACAGTGTGTTAAATGTTCTCCTTTGACTTCTGCCGACGAGCCAGCTCTGTTTTTCATCATTGACGCCCGCTAATTGATACGCTAGTACTTTCTTGCAATGACAGAGTGTAGGGGTGAAAATGAATTCGTATACAGTGTAGTTAAACCATATTCATATTTGTATTTGTAATAAAATATAAATTTAAATTTTTTTAAATACAAATTAAATATTATAACGAATACGAATTCTAATCGAATATTTACTTAATTAGGTTAGATTCGAATATCCTCATAACTTATATAGTATGAAGTCATTAATGATATTTTATCCTTGTACAATCATGCTTAATCATTCTAATTCATTTACTTCATCTAAAGAAACACAAATTCACGTTCAATTAAAAAATTATCCAACTAATTAGTCGTATTATAATAAAATATTCACATCGTGTTGTTGAATATATATATATATATATATATATATATATATATATATATATATATATATATATATATATATATATATATATATATATATATATATATATATATATATATATATATATATATATATATATATATATATATATGAAGTATTTTCTGTACTCCGCGCAGTGCATACTCCCACTTTCAATATACCATTTAAACGAATAGGTTATACCTCTTTATCACTTTTGATATATTTAAATACTAATTTTAATATACTTCAATGTGACTTAGTTTAAAAAAATTTATCGAAACCTTTTATTTTTGCTATATACACTTTTCATATTAAAAAGAGTATATACATAAATTATACTATAAAAAGTGGAATTTTATGAATTTTTTGGAGTATCTTATAATTATTATTAAGGTATAATCAAACAGATAAAGAGGTATAATAATACTATTTAAATGGTATATGACAAGTAGATATACGTTCTTCCAGAAGTATAGAACCATTATATACACAGATGTATGTAGGTATGTCACAAAGTGATACCGTTGGATTCATGTTTAAAAGCACTGTCTTATGATTATGATTTTGTAGCTATGAACAAAGTATTCTAAAGAAAATTAATGGTCACCTTCGGCAAGCATGAGCGTTAAAGCTTGTGCACCGCTGCCGCCGAATGCTCGCTCGACCGGCTCGACACCTCTTCATTTCCTTAGGTAAAGGTCAGAGCCACCAGAGGCATCACTACCGCCGAGGGTGGCAATGGCAGCGCCAGTGGCGATTTCAGCAGGGGGGTTTAGTAGGGCTCAAGCTCACCCTCTACCAGTGGCCCGGCGTCCACATCTATGATGCTTACTAGGCTTACAGAAGATTAGGATTGGGAAAGAAGCTGCGGCTGTCAATCTACTAGCTTGCTCTTTGATTATCTTTCTCTTTACTTATTTCGCACAATGAGAAAACTCGTGTGGGGTCAGAGAATTAAAGAAACACAGCCGCTAGCTGTGAAAATGAAGTGTTAATAGGAGAACTAGAAACCACGAAAAGTAGTATGTTTGCTATGATTAATCCTTTTATGCATGCTAACAACTTCAGACCAATCAATATATCAATTTATTTTATGCTTTCTTAAATTCAAACATCTGTTCACTAATAATAGTATGAATTTTCATTGCATAAAATTATATTTGCTGCATTTATCTCAAGTTAGCTTAACTCTACTAGCTCTTTCTCTATTTTTATTTTGGTATGTAGATAACTGATCTCTACTCACAGGAAGCATATATATATATTTTTGCGATATGCTTTCTATTACTGAGGTACTTTTATTATATTTCTTCTCTTTTGCTTTGTTTCTCTTCTATTTATGTATGAATTTGAATTACATAAGAGTAAAATATTATGTTTGTGACAATCTAGTTTAGCCCACCCTTGATTTTGTCTCTGGATTCGCCACTGGGCAGCGCCCAGGTGGTCTGGTGGAGTTTGGGAGCACAGAGAGTTGGGTGATCGGATGTAGTACACGTGTAATCATCGGTAGAAGGGTGAGAATTGTCTCGAAAATATTTCCATAATACCATCCGTGAGTTCTTTTAAACTATAGCTTATAAGTTGAATTTTTAAATTCTGCCTATTCGTGAGAGAGAGAGAGTAAGGAGAGAGATACTCGTGTGTGATTTTGGCCGATATAAATGAAGTCAGAATAATATCTACTACACTCGACTTATAGACCTCATCTTAAAAAGACACTCCGTTTGAAATTAGTTACTGTAGAAAGGCAAGTCATAAGCTTGAAAGAATCTACCTTATAATTTTATTAGATTTTATAAATACGTTATAATAGAAATTAGTGCTCAAAGTTGTGTTTTATAGATAATGTTGTTGTCTAAAACAATATCTATTTGTGCCTTAAGGAAATATTAGTTGACTGTGAACTAGATAAATCCCTTAATTAAGACGTAGAATCTCCGGTTTGCTACATCTGGATAAAAGCAAATGTACCACAATATATACTGACCATGGACAATGCCTCAGTACTTATTCTTAACGGCTTCTAAAAGCAGTTTTTGCCTTGTGTTATAGTACTTAACTTTCAAACGGAGTATTTTCTCAAGATGAGGTCTATAAGTTAATTGTAGTATATGTTGAAAGTCTAACATCTGTATCAACTAAAATCACAAACGAATATATCTTTTCGTAATCTTTATCGCAAATAAAAAATTTAAAAATTTCGACCAAAAACTATAAACCACGACCGTATTAGGTGGTGATCGGTTCGGCTGAAAGCCTCATGGCTTATGGCTGAAAACACTGTAGCTAGCTGAAAAAAGCACTGTAGCTGACAGAGGCTTATTTACCATAATTAAATTCAAAAAAATTTAAAAATAGAAAAAACATATTAGCCCATCACGTATAATGTAAACAAATACGAGGAAAAAAAGAACCGGTAAAAAACTCAAAAAAAAAAGCCAAAAGTTCAAAAAAGACGAAATTTATGAATAATGCAAAAATAAGCTGAAGCCGTATTGATCAGGGCCTTAAACAGCCCTCACAATTTTTCAAACAGCATCATTCATGAGCTATAAGTTAGACCACCTTTGACTGAGTGAGAGAGAGAGAGAGAGAGAAAGAGAGAGGAATGCGGCCGGAAGAAGCGCGAGCGGTGACCGAGAAGCTAGCTAGGACGAGGAATGATTGCGTATCTTTGGACCAAACCCGAAGTGCGTCATCAATTCATCACCATCATCACATTTTTCCTGACAGCTAGCTACCACGCAAGCTTAGCTAGCTGCAGGGTGCAGGATGACTCGTGTAGCAGCTACATGCACACACCGCATCACTTGTTGTTGAGTCCTATATATAGGCACCCGCGCGTACTACTGCGCTGCACAATGAGAACAAGCCTCTCGAGCCCTCTTCCTCTGCTGCCAATCCATCTGCCTCTTCAAGGCCAACGAATTCAGAGCTAGAGGTGATACAAATGGCAACGCATATAGTAAATCTTTACGTACTCGTTGCCCTTGTCTTACTCTTTTGTTCCAGGTTGAATACCTGTTTAGTTTCATCGATCTTTGTTGCATGTCTGTTGTCTTGCCATTGAGTGTTTCTCCTTTTTCTCTGCTTCTTGAACTTCAGTGTTTAAGATGAAAATGCATGCATGTGCATTGCTCTTGTTCCTTTCCTAAAGAACTCTAGTTGCCTCTGCAGGTTCATATGAATGCACGCGTGTAATTAAGCTAGATCCAGTTAATTAGGCCGTTTAATTTGTACATCAGATATTTCAAACTGAATCTTGCATGATGAATGTTAGGTGCATGCATGCAAATGCAAGCATTTGGCGTATGTTTTTCCTTTTTCTGAACCGAGTGCTGACTGAACCGAGTGCTGACTAGTACTGTATATGTGAATGGCTTGTCGATCGATGCATGCTTAGCTTGCTGGGTGTTTGTACGTGAAGGAAGGACGTTGAAGGATGGAGCGGGTGAACTCGAACCTGTACCTGGAGAACCTGCGCATCATGCAGGAGAACGAGCGGCTCTTGAAGAAGGCGCAGCTGCTGGACCAGGAGAACATGGCCCTCCTCGCTCAGCTTAAGCTCAAGGAGTCGTCCTCTGCTGCCGCCGCCGCCGCCGCCGCCTCCTCGACGTCCGAGCTGGGCGCACCACCATCCGGCGCCTCCGGCGGCGGCGCTACCCCTGCCAACCTCAAGGCCGCGCCGTCCAAGTCCGGCAAGCAGCCCAAGTGATCACTCCCGCGCGCGCTACGCAATGCATGCGTGCATGGAGATGGCTACTTATCTTTTGTAATTACTAGCTTATAGGTTAAGTTTGAGCATGCATGAATGCACCGTTAGTTCTGGTTGACCTGCATGTACCAGTACGAACTGCTCGGCCAGTGGTAGTGTTCTGGGCCAAGTTTGCTCGTACGCAGTGTTTTGCGGTGCTACACGCGTACGACGTACGTACGATCGTTGCGCCCGCAATGTGATAAATTACTAGTCCATGAGATAGTCAACGCTGAAGTCACCTCATGTTGTGTGCTTCATTGTCGAAATTCGAATTTAATTTTATATTATTTGCATTCTGGGTTTTGCTGTTGGACAGGGGCATCTGATCAATATGTAAAGGCGGCCTGCTGGGTGTGTGCAATTTAATCGACCATGGATGATAGTCTGACCGGAATCCGATATGATCAGTCATGACCAGCGGTTTAACTGGAGATCATATGATTGCCACAGTCAGATTGGCCTCATGTTACCGAGAGGAGTTGACAGTTCATGACAGTTAGACTGACTAGTTCTAGATTGAGTGACTTGTGTTAGTTTTGATTGTGTTAGTTATGGTGGGAGTCTATACAAGTGTTAGTCGTGTGTGCGTTCATGTAATTGTTACTCATGGCAGAGGTTCATACATTATGGGTATCTTGACGTGGGTGTAAGTGGCACACATTTGCATATGAAGAACTATGTTAACAATATCATTGGTTCATGTCAACTGATAATTGTGTTGAGTTAAAATTTACATTTATGAAAGTTTGTATTTGATGTATTTTTACCACGAGCGGTATGACCAGTGTTGTGTTCACGATCAGATCGGCAAGATGGCCACGGTCTGACCGGCTAGGTATAGTACTACTAGATTATGTTGGAGGTTGGATTGGGGTTGAGGTATGACCAGAGTGTAGTTGACAGTAGCAAATTTCCAAAAGGGTGCTTGCTTGTGTGTGCGAGACAATTTGTGAGCAATCTGATCGGTCACTATGTGGTGGTCGATTGGAGCTGACCGAGCGGTCAGACCGGCCTCTGGGTGATGGTCTGACTGATTCCCCTGTTAATAGGGGTTGACCTGTTGGATTGGGGTTGAGGTATGACCAGAGTGTAGTTGACAGTAGCAAATTTCCAAAAGGGTGCTTGCTTGTGTGTGCGAGACAATTTGCGAGCAATCTAATCGGTCACTATGTGGTGGTCAATTGGAGCTGACCGAGCGGTCAGACCGGTCTCTGGGTGATGGTCTGACTGATTCCCCTGTTAATAGGGGTTGATTGATTTGATCAACGCGATTCAACCAGCCTGGCAATGGTGGTTAGACCTGCTATGTCTGAAATATCCAAGGGTTTTTAATGTTTGTGTATTTTGATTATAGGTTGAGTTTTTGAGTCCAAGTCATTGCATTCATGGTGTGTGAATCATGTTTTAACTAACGTGTGTTATGTTGTAAAGAACTTATGCCTGAAAATACTTTCTTGGTCTTTGATGTGCAGGGTGCTTAGAGATAGCCATGGTTGATGGTGTGGATCGGGACTAAGCTCGAGAATAAGCTGAGATGCGGTCAATAAAACCAGACAAGATAGTTGGGCTCAAGCGAAGCATAGGAGAAGACAAGGGATATTAAAGGGAAGGTTTGAACAATGGTTCATCGAACAGTGCAATCGGTGCAAGTGAGACGTGATCGGGGGGAACTGACATGGAAAGACTTGCCGATGCATAAGCCATTGGTGAACATGTATGTTGCAAGCATGGGGATTACTTGCAAAGCAGGAGATAAGCATGAACTTGGCTTAGGGAAGAGGTGAGGTCCACTGTTAAGGTAAAAGTATTTTGGCAGGGAAGCCAAAATACCAGAAGTGCAAAAGGACTAAAACTGCGACACTTGGAGGGAATTTGAAAAGCGATTTAGGTTAAGAAGGCGCTAAGGAGGCCAAGTAAATGGAAGCTTACTCCTTAGCCAGTTTGAGGTTATACAATTTGAAAAGTATGTATAAGTCATGTGTTAAGTGTAATACCTAGTGTGTAGAGTTAACGAGTTATGCTAATGGATAGTATCCAATAGGATTAGATGTGGAATTTTTTTGAAATAATCCAATTTTTATTTGAAATTATAGAAATAGAAATATACCCTCGCAATTTTTTTTACGAGAGTGGCCTCCAATCGCCCAACGGTTGGGCGACTGGAACCTGTTACCCAATGGCTGCGTGACATGCAAGCAGTCCATGGACCGTTGGGCGACATAATTGCAGTCGCCAAGTAGTCAGGCGAGTGGGACTAGTCGCCCAACCGTTGGGCAACTGCAAGTTCCAGTCGCCCAACCGTTCGGCGACTGGACGAGCATATAAATCGGCTGCTCGGTCAAGCCCCTAACCATTTTCATTCGCCGACACCGCGCCACACGAAGAAGAGAGAAAAGGGAAGGGAAAGAAAGAAGGGAAGAGGAGAGGGAGAGGAAGAAGGAGAGGATCCGCTACTTTCTGCGAGGTAATTTTTTTTGTATGTTGTAGTCAATATTATTTTTGTATGAAATAAATAGTTTGTGTATAATTAGGATCCGTAGAAAATTATAGCTGTAGAAAATATTAGTACAACTTTGGTATGAAGTAAATAGCCATAGAAAATTTAGTAAATATAGTTTGTAGAAAATTTAGTGAATATAGTTGTAGAAAATTAACACTTGTAGAGAATTATAGTTACAGAAAATTAGCATCCGTAGAAAATTGTAGTTGTTGAAAATTTAGTCAATATTATGCAGCAAATAAGCATCCGTAAAAAATTATAGTTGTTCAAACTTTAGTCAATACTTAGCATCCATAGACAATAAGCATTCTCAGCAATGTTTTGCCGATGCATCATAACCTAACGTCCGGTTTTATAGGCAATTTGATGTATGGAGAGATAGTGAAGAAGAAGGACATCGAAGCCACACGTATCATGGTGGCCATCGAGAAGAAATTCAAGTAAAAGATTAACTACACAAAGGTGTGGTGTGCAAAGCAGAAGGCTTTGGACAAATGGTTCAGGTCTTTCGAGGCGGCGTACGACAACTTCCTCGTATGCTTCAAGTGTCGTAGGACAGGAATCCAGACATGTACACTACTGTAAAAGACAAGCATCTACAAAGCCACCAGATTTTGTGGTGTTGCAGAGAGTCTTCTTAGCCTTCGGTACGTGCATCGAGATATTCAGACATATGCTTCCCATGATCTCAGTTGACGGGATCTTTTTAACCGGCAAATACAAGGGCCAGAAATGTAGGCATCGGAAGAAACATCACCAGCCATCGAAATGGCCCTCCGTGACTTGCACGACTGCATCCTCCCTATTTCTACATTTCGGGCACACCGGTTGGGCACGCCTGTTTGGCATCAACTGGTTGCTAGGGCCGAAGTTCTCCCTCCTTTCCAGCGGAAGGTTTTCCTTTGGTGACCCATGTTCAACTAGCCCATCGGCGTCTGCCATAGTACGTTACTCTAGAGAAGATAGTTCTTCCTACTATCAATAGGGTAGAGCGTGCATTTTATAGCCCGTGGGGGGAGGCAGCATGCTTTATGACAAACCGGGTCACGTGCTACCTTTATGCAGCATTGCGCAGTGACAAGACCGGAGGGTGTATCTTTGCATAGTGGCAAGGCTAGATGGGGTAGCTTTACATAGTGACAAGACCAGACGGGGTAGCTTTGTGCAGTGGCAAGACCAGACAGGCTAGCTTTGCATAGTGATATGACCAAAGAGTGCAGCTTTGCATAGTGACAAGACCAGACGGGCCAGCTTTGCATAGTTACAAGACTAAATGATGTAGCTTTGCAAAGTGACAAGACTAAAGGGTGCAACTTTACACAGTGATAAGACCAGACGAGCAAACTTTGTGCAGTGACGAGACCAAAGTGTGTGGCTTTGCTTAGTGACAAGGCCAGACATGCTAGCTTTATGTAGTGAGATCTATCCTCTAGGGTCAAGAGGTTGTAAAACTTTTATCTATAAGTTGCAATAAATCAATCATGTTCATCATCCATGGTGTGTTCTCGATCTTGTTGGTTTTGCACTTATTTTGGTTCTAGTTTTTTATCTGTTTTCTTCTATCTTGATCTTGCTAGTTCCATGGACATGTAAGAGATTGTGATGCCTCTTGAGGATCATACACCATCCATCTAGGAACTTGCTGTAGCAAGATTTAGGAGTTTGCTCGATTTGGCTTGATTTAGAGCACTTATGGTATCTTGATCCAAGGATTTTTATCTTGAATCTTTTAGTGCTCTAGCTTGCCGTGACATCTAGGAACCTATCTAGAGTTATCTTGGCCATTCTTAACCCACTAGCAAATCGTATGCCAAGTTTGTGAGTTTTGCCCGGTTTTGGTGCAACCTTGCTTATTTCAAGCAAAAGGTTGAAATTTTGGCCAAGATCCATGCGATCCTTGGGTAGATTAGGTTCTTAACATCCTTGGCAAGGTATGTATAAAGTTTCAAGTCATTTAGACTTGTATTTGGAGATTGCACTCCTTAGTGTTTTGGATCGGGCTGTTGTTCCTATTCTGGAGTATGGGGCGGTCAAACCGTACCCTTGTAAGCGGTCATACCGGAGGCCAGTCTGACTGGTGCCCCAATGGTAGTTAGACCACTGGCCGATACAACCGCTAGGTAAATGGCGGTATGACCAGTTTCTAGGAGCTGAACTTCATTCTGCTTTTGCGTTTGTGTGAGTTCTTTCTAGTTGAGCTAATATGATCTTTCTAGCTTCCAGTAACTTGTGGTGAGAAGATTTTGGGATATGATATGGGGAGATCAAATTTAAAGGTATCATTCACCCTCTCTAATTGCCAACTCGAGTCTAACAAGTGATATTAGAGTCCGGTTAGCTTTTATTGATAGATCTTAATTGGTCTGGGAGCAATGACATCATATCATTGTTCCACCAAGCCATCGATCTTTGATTGCATGGATAGTCAAATTCAACAATCGAATTTGACAACGATTGTCGATGAACTACTCTACTCTTTGTATATTTTGCTTTGTACATAAACTAAGCAAATAGTCCGGGGCTAGAATAGAATTATTAGTATAACTTTATTTCCTAGTCATAAGTCTTTCTCTTTCATTTCCTTTTTTATCTTACGAGTACTGATACTCAACAAGATGAATTGCAGGAAAAGGAAGAAATTATTTCATCTTCGAAAGGTAAGTCTTTACAAAGTTACTATTTATAAACTACTCTAAAGAAGAAGGAGAGCCAAGTTGCATCTCTTCTGCAATCTTTTGACCAGTTGGCTCTAGTGCTTCAAACAAGTAGGCTGCTTCTTCCAAAGGGCAGGTAAAGTCATGATCGATTGGGTGTAGGTTGAGATTCTGGTCGCTTGCCTAGTTGGTCTTCAAGGTAGACAAATGCTTCTCTAATGTTCCGACTTGAAATCCAATCATTCGTCGCTGTGATGCCGCTCGAGCCCGCCAACCCCATCTTCGGCATCCCCAAGCCTTCTGCAACCTCGATCGCCCCTCGGTTGAGCCCCAACCTTACCAGAACCATGTCCCCATCGTCTGAACAGCGCCGCCGCCCTTATCCGTCGCTCCTTCGTCTTCGCGCAAGGTACCATCGGGTTCCCCTCGTCCCCCTCTCTCTCGTGTAGACCTCACCGGCCATTGCTGCCCGCTGTAGCTCCAGTGAGCCATCGGGCCCAGAGCGCCACCGCACTGGCCATGCCACATCAGCGGTAGGTGATGTGGCTGCCACCTGGCTGCCTCGTGTGCACCACCTTAGCAGCCATGAGCCACGCTAGCTCCACGCCACCTCAGCCACCTGCCCGGTCCATGGACCCAGTCCAACAAAAGCAAGGCCCACTTGTGAGCCTCTGCCAGAAATTTAAAAATCCAGTTGACGTCAGCTTTGCACCATAAAAACCGTTTTTCTTCACAAAAATAATTCAGCTGAAATTCTAAATCCCTGCTGACATCATAAATCGAATTTCCAATGCAAAAATAATTCCAGAAAAATCAGGTTTATCAATTTCTTTAGAATTCAAACTTCCAAAAGCCCGTTCTCCTTTATCCTAGCTCCGATTGAGCCCATTCAAATTTCTAAATTCTTCTAAAAACATTGAGCATCATAGATGTTGTTTGGTGGTTGGTTCGAGGAGAAGCACCGAGAAGGCTGGTGGGTGTCAATTGAGAAAATTGTCTAAAACCCAGTGGAGAGGTGGTTTGCAAAACCACGACAGTGGCATAAGTCATTTAGGTCACGTCTTAGAGGATGGAGCTCCATTGGAGCCATGTGGAAGTCGTGTTTTGAAAAACATGCAAGTGCGTGTGAGTGTAAAACACGTTTGTGTGTGAGCTACCAGATTTTTCCCATTTGTATGTGGTTGTATTCACTAAGTGCAGACTAGTCATTAGGGTTAGCTGTGAGGTGAGTAACATCTATTATATAAGTCCTTGTGTGTGTTAAAACATGTATCTCTCTTAGGGTTTTCTTGTGTTGGAAGCTTTGCGGTTGTACTCAAGAGTTAGAGCTCTGTCCTCCATAGCGAGTAGCTATAAAACATTCCTCTCAAAGTGAAATAAACATCTAAACTTTGTACAAGTGAGTTGTGCTATGAATTCTTCCTGATGCGTTTGATTTAATTGGTTTTCTTATTTGAATTTTATCTCTTCTTAACCTTTTTTGGTTCTAAGGATATGGTAAGAGGTAGAGGTATCTCTTAGAGACCAGATTCTATTCATCTAGTCACTTTCTATGGAATACTAGCTGAATGCCCGTACGTTGCTACGGATTTTAAAAAAAAACTCACGGGTGGTAAAATTTTTAGAATGTGCATATAAACATGTTCTAAAAGTTTTTAAATCCGTAACAACATACATGCATTCAGCTAGTTCAGGTCAATTGTCAAAAGGCAAGAGGAATCAGGGGCATAGATCAAATGATGATGAGTTAATTTTCATCAATTTCTAACTATATAAATTTCACAGATTTGCATCACCAAGAAAGATAGGGCATATAAAAAATTATACAGTCCAAGCAGGAGGGGATGGAGAAGAGAGAGGCCGGGTAGAACAGGAGGTGGGAGATGGTAACTGTTGGTGGAAGTGGAGAGGAGGGGTAGTTAGATGTGAGAGTGAGGGAGAGGGATGTTAGATAGATGGACAAGATTTCAGTATTCAGATCGGACGATTGAGAAGGGAGGAAGGAGAATGCACCAACCACCAACTCAAACTTATTAAATAGTAAAGATTCTTGCGATTGCCTTGTCTTGCTCAAGAGAGGGGTGATCTTGAGGATTTGATCTTGAGGGAGGTTTGGTTTGTGTTTGTGGCATGATCTAACTTGCTATGACATATTAAAACTCATCCAAGGTTATTTAGATTATCAAGAACTCACGAGTAAGAGCAGATCGAGATTTCTCTTTTTTTTGCCTAGTTTTGGTAGAACATTTCTTATTTTGGATAAAAGTCTGGACTTTGGCATTGATTTTCATAATCTATGATTGAAATATGTTCCTGACATCTTAGGGAGGATTGCACCAAGTTTTATCCTATTTGGATTAGTGGTTTAAATGTTAGCTTTTTTCTTAGTCGTGTGCCGTGCTGCTCTCTGCCTCTGTTTGGCAAGCAGTCGTATCACTGTGACCTGAGTAGTCAGATCATCTAGGTCCAATCAGACCGGTGGCCTTTACAGGAGACAGGGTTACAGGAGAATGGCTTACAGTAGCTTTTTCTTAGAGACTGAGCTGCTGTCCTGTAGTAACGTTACCAGCTAGCGCATCGCGCTGTCGAGCGAGCTCATGAATTTGCAAGTGATTCGAGGCTGACCACGAGCCGTTTAGCCCTGCAAGCGACATCATCTGCACTCACGGTGAGTCGAGTCCGATCCACAGTTGGCCGATTAATAGGTGACAGTGGTTAAACCGCCGTAGAATAGTATAATTGGAATGCAATTAACGTCCTCAAACGACTAAATAGTATAATCGGAATGCGATTAACGTCCTCAAACGATTAAATAGTATAATTGGAATGCGATTAACGTGCTCAAACGATTAATTGACTGTCTTCCGATTAACCGTCCGTTTTTCCATTTAATCACAAAACAGTTCGTTTTTATTTACTAATTACGATAAATGAGTTTATCATGCTGTGTTATGGTGCTCATAGGATGCACCTTCCGGATGAAGTATAAACAATACAATGTAAAATATGGCAAATAATGTTCTGTAGGGTGGTAACTTTAGGTAAATAGAATAGTTCTCTCTACTTTCTCAACAGTGATTTGTATAATTTTTAAAACACGATAAATAGTAGATAGATGTTACTTATCTCTTCATGTGCTTTGCTATTAATGTTACTCTTGTTAGAGAGAAAAGCATAAAAATACCTCTCTAATCTATTCTAAATATAAATAAATACATTAATAAGAACATATAATCGTTCGTTAAATTCCGATTAGTCGACCGTGTCACGATTAATTTCTCAGCCGTACCTTATCCGTCTGTCGAGCGTTACCGTTTTCCACAACACCAGTATATCGATCTGTCGAGCGTTGCCGTTTACCACGACACTTTCTGGTCTTACCCCATCCCATCTCCCGGATCATACGGTACCACGTCGCTTCCCTTCTTAAGAGCAAGTCTTATAATACAGCCTTCAGCTGGCTGTATAGATACTTACAGCCCACTTATCAGCCTACTCATATAGTAGTTACAGCCAGCTGAAGGACCTACCCCTTCCTCTCACAAAGTTTCTTGGTTCTTGTGCTTCAGCTGGCTGTAAGCTTACAGCCCACCTCTCTTCTCTCTCCTCCACCTCAGCATACAGCCAGCTTACAGCCTCTTATAATACTTGCTCTAATAAAGAGGCTAAATCACCACACCTGCAATGCAATAATTATGTGTGTGAAACATTACCGCATTTACTTCCTGTAGTCCCCGAAGCATGCTATGAGCCTCTTTTAGTTCACTATCGACGTCGATTGTAGGCATTCAAGGATTTGGCTGTTTTCACCCATATATCGATCTGTTACAACTTTCATCTAGAAGAAAACACACACATCGTAAATAAACGGAGAGAACATAGGAGACTTTCTGAATTTCTCTATTATCTTATTTACTCCCATTTTTTCTTGCTTCTCTCACAAAATTGGCTACAAGCCTCCTCAATATATATACTAATAATCTCCTACTAGCATACGTATTCGGACTTCAAGTTAGACACAATTTCAACTTGAGTTACACACGGAGACGGACTCTACTACGTCTTGAACTTAAATCAAGATTATTTCTATCAATCTCCCGCTTAATCTTGATTTGACTCTAAAATATTGATGTAGTCGGACTTAACTATGACTTATTAAAATTTATGCATAATACCTTACTTGAGTTTGGACGACGACACATCTTTCTCAAACGTGTCTGACTCAACTCATCATCAGAGCACTGTTGATTCATCATCGCTGAGCGCTTCAGCAACAAACGCTTTCTTCATCTTCGGCTTGGGGCATTCGGAAGCAAAGTGTCCATAATCGTTACAATTATAACACCTCAGTTTTGCCTTATCAAACTTCTGATTCTGACGGCCTTGGCCACCACACCTAGAAGTGTTCTTGCCTTTATGCTTTGATGATCGGATCTCCCACTCAGCACGGGTCAAAAAGAGTTGTCTGTCGCCCTTGTTGCTATTGTCGTGGATGCGTTTCTCATACATCTTAAGACGACCGATGATCTCCTCCATGGTCAATGTCTTTAGGTCTCCAAATTTGCTCTATGACCAAAGCAATTGGGAGAAACTGTGAGGGAACAATACGAAGGAATTTCTTCACTCCGTACAATTCTTCCACCTTCTCGCCAAGGGCCCGTATCTTGTTGAAGATGACCGTCAACTGGACGGCGAAGTCATTGATCGACTCTGTTTCCTTCAAACGCAGCACCTTGAACTCGGTCTTGAGAGTTTGTACCTTTGCTTCCTTCACACGATCTACGCCAAGATACATCGTCTTCAACGCCAAGATGCATCGTCTTCAACACCTCCCACGCGGCTTTGGTCGTCTCCTTTTCGGCCAATAGGAAGAGCATCTCCTTTGGGATGCCCTGATAGATGGCCACCAATGCCATCTGATCCTTACGCATATCGACGTTGCCGTTCTCGATCGCATCCCACACTCCTTGAGCCTTCATGTACACATTCATCTTGATTGCCCATACTGCATAATTGCTCGTTGTGAACATCGAATAATGCAACGAGATAGCGGAACTCTCCTTCGCCATCATACTGGATGATGCCTCGTCATCGATGACACCACTTTTCGAAGAATGCGACATGATCTTGAGCACGGATCAAGAAATCAGGCTACTTTGAAGCAGCTCTTGGACCGAGGAAACGAAAGAAAAAATTGCACTGTTTTTTCCTTTTTTTCTTGCTTGGTGATTTTCTGCTGCTTCTCCTTGCGTGGAACGAGGACCAAAGTTCAGCTACTAACAATATTATGAGATCAGGACCATCTCTGCTATTGCCATCTGGTTGCAGCTAAAGTCCTCTCTTTGTTCTGACTGAAGTCGGCTTGCTCCTGGCGGGAACCCGCTGTTCTGTGTGTTTCAACTCGCTCTCTGCATTGTCACCATGATGTGCTTCAATCTCAGGCAGAACCTCTATATCTGAACTGTAGTTCTGGGCATGTCCGATCCTGTCGAATTTCTTTGCATTAGCCAAAACTTCGCCGTGAAGCACCTCTTTCTTGGTCTCGTCGATCTACACCCTTCCCGGTTTCCTCTTGTCGTCGAGCCCCCTGGACTCGCCTCGGGAGAGCTCCATGGCAGCCGCTGCCGTGGCCGTCGACTCGAACGCGGCCTGTGCTGCTACTTCTATGTCTTTGTATCTCTGCGCCGAATCAGCAGAGATGTCTTTCTCTATGTCAACCAGCGGCATCCTGTGCCTCTCGTCGTCGACTTTTGCTGCTCCAGCTGTACGATGCGTGCGTGGAGGCCTCGGGAGCACCGCTTGAGACAAGCGCGATACGGAATCATCGAGATGATTTTTTTTCAGTGACTCGCTTCTCGCCTAAGTTCTGATACCACTTGTTACAACTTTGATCCAAGAGAAAACGCACACATCGCAAATAAACGGAGAGAGCACAGGAAAATTTCTGAATTTCTCTATTATCTTATTTGCTCCCCCTTTTTCTTGCTTCTCTCACAAAATTGGCTACAAGGCTCCTCAATATATATGCTAATAATCTTCTACTAGTATACGTATTCGGACTTCAAGTTGGACACAACTTCAACTTGAGTTAACACGGAGATGGACTCTACTACGTCTTGAACTTTAAGTCAAGATTATTTCTAACACGATATGATTCTTATTTTTAAGTGGGATGTATGTCCTATAACAAATAAAAAAAGGAATAAAAATTACCCCTCTAGCCTCTCTCTCTATTCCCCATCTCACCTCTGATCTCTTCCCCACACCCACACCCACCGTCGTCGCCCCCTCTGCCCCTTCCCGCTAGGCCATTGCCGGTCGATGACACCCCTTCTCCCTCAGCACCGTCGTCGGTCGATGCCACCCGCCCACCCCTTGCCCTTCTCCCTCCGCGCCACCGTCGGTCACGCCACCCCCTCCGCGTCTTGGAGGAGGATGGATTTGGCGACGACAGTGGCGAGTTGCAGGAGACGGTATCGAGGACGAGGCCGAGGCAATGATGGCAAATTGAGTAGCGACGGCATCCTCTCCATCCATCCATCCAAGACTGGTAGGTGGCCACATGATTGTTTTATTGCCTTGGACTCGAATCATGTTTAGAGTTTGGTTTCACCATTTTTTTTCATTGGAATCGAAGCGTCTAATGTATTGAATCAATTTAATGCATTCTCTCTCCTTCTTTGAACTGGCTAAAATACAATATTGGAGATGGCCTAACAGAATACTCTGTACGGCCAACTATGCCATGTTTGAGACGTGTATGTTTTTCTCAATTTACGTAGAAAATAAACTATTTACTATTAAATTTAGAACAGGAGAAAAATACCTAGTATGTTTCAAAATAGCAGCTCTAAATTAACTTGAAACTAGTCGCAAACCCACGCATTCGTAGGGTCTAGTTTACAAAATGTTATTTGAGATTCTACATTATTAAGATATGTTAATACTAATAATAACAATTCGTTTGTACTAAAAATGTTAATTTTTTAATTTATAGATCAGCTGGGGAAACAAAGGAGAAACATAGAAGCACGTTACAAACTTATAGGTATT
Source organism: Dendrocalamus latiflorus (assembly GCA_017311315.1). Taxonomy (NCBI): domain Eukaryota; kingdom Viridiplantae; phylum Streptophyta; class Magnoliopsida; order Poales; family Poaceae; genus Dendrocalamus; species Dendrocalamus latiflorus. The sequence continues at coordinate 2,123,721 of CM029635.1, forward strand.
TGGTTATGTGAAATAAGAGAAAAATCCTATACTCAAAAAAATGAAAGTGATAATATATTAATATACTTTAAAAGAACACATTATCACATCTTCTATGGCTTGCTCATTTCAGAAACAAAATCTTCTCTATCTTGCAATATCATTTGTGTTACATATGCTTACCTCCTCCTCGAAGTCCTCTTGATTTTGTTGCTTCTACTCTCTTACCTGAGCATATCGATCTTTATTTTACATCGGCCTAGACTCGTCAATGTTGACTCTGTTGGCACTATTTTTACACGTATTTTATACTCTCACAATGTCATTTCCTGTTTTTATGATCACTATAATGCTATATATTGTGCTACTAAACTTCCATATTCGAGATATACATGCAAAAACATCGTGCTGCAGGAAGATATAACTTTTCAGGTATTTTTTTCGTGCCAAATACACTTATTTTGGGGAGTCCTCTCTTGAACTGGCAAATTGATGGGTTTCAAAGATCATTTTCATAGGCTTCCAGTGATCAAGACATTTTGAAATATCCATTTGGAGGCTCTCGTGACGATGCTCTCGTCTAGAAGATATCAACGAAGGAAGCCACAATTAAGTATGGAAACTTAGGGTGTGTTTGGTTGGAGGGATGGGGTAGGATGGGATGGGATGATTCCAGTTTTTTGGGATGGGATGGAACGGGATGATTCTGTCCATGTGTTTGGTTCATGGTATGGGATGGTTCTGTTTTTTGTTTGGTTAGTGGGATGGAGAAGAATGGAACCGTTCCGTCTCTTGTTTGGTTGGTGGGATGGGGATGAAAAGTAGGATATGCTAACCTGCTTGGTGAGGTTACCCCTTTGACATTTATTAGAATTTTTTTCCCCTTGATATTTATTAGAATTTTTCCCCCTTGACATTTATTAGAAATTTTTTCCCCTTTGACATTTATTAGAATTTTTTCCCCTTGACATTTATTACAATTTTTCCCCTTGACATTTATTAGAAAATTTTTTCCCCCACGCAGCCCTCCCTGGCCGCCGCCCGCGCCGGCCTCCCGTGTCGCCGCCCGCGCCCGATCTCCCGCGCCGCCGCCCGCGCCCGACCTCCTGCGTCGGCCTCCCTCGCCGCCGCCGGACCTCCGCGCCGGCCTCCCTCGCTGACGCCCGACCTCCTGCCCTCGACCGACCTCCCGCACCGGCCTCCCTCGCCGCCGCCCGACCTCCCGCTCCGGCCTCCAGCGCCGCCGCCCGCAACCGACCTCCCACGCCCGCGCCCGACCTCCCGCGACGTCGCCCGCCGCCCGACCTCCCGCGACGTCGCCCGCCGCCCGACCTCCCGCGACGCTGCCCGCGCGGGCCTCCGCGCCGCCGCTCGCTCGGATCCCCGCCGCCCGACCTCCCGCGACGCCGCTCGCGCAGGCCTCCGCGCCGCCGCTCACGCGGATCCCCGCCGCAGCCCACGCCGACCTCCCGCGCCGGCCTCCCACGCCGACCACCCGCGCCGGACCTCCCGCGCCGACCTCCCGCTCCGGCCTCAAGCGCCGCCGCCCGACCTCCCGCGCGACCTCCCGCGACGCCGCCGCCGCCCGACCTCCCGTGACGCCGGCCTCCGCGCCGCCGCTCGCGCGAGTCCCGCCCAGATCTGGAGCAGGGAGGGGGAGAGAGGGGTGAGCGCACGGGAGAATGGGAGAGGGTGACCGTGACTTTGCTCTGGGATGGACTCGTCCGGGAATTTTTGTGGAATGGGATGATACCAAATTTTTGAGGAATATTCTTTTGGGAGGGACCATTTGCTGCCATTCCATTCTCCCCCATCCCACAATCCAAACAGCTGGATGATCTTAAAATTGGAATGGGACCATTCCATCCCTGGGACATCCTAGCATCCAAACACACCCTTATATCTTGCTTCCAACTGATTCCATGCAATTATTGAAGAAAGAAAAGATTAGGAGATTCCATATTTATCACGCCAACAGAGGCGATAAACTATGTCTGTTATCTTGCAACACGATTTTAGCATCCGAAACAACTTCAAATGAATAATCTCATAACTACAAAGTTGTACATCTCGTCAGTCACTTTGATGCTTGGACCCTGGGAGATACGAGCCTGCAAGGCAGGATGCACAAGGTGTCACAGTCCAAAAAAGAGTTGACTTGGAAGGCAATTTTGGCAACCAAGACGACGTTTTCAGAAGAAGTCGACAACTAAAAAGTTGCAGATCTTTTCGAGTGTACGCATCAAATAGTTACTCCACTGCTCAACTTGATCATATAACTCAATTGTACCCTTGGATCGCGTAAGCAGTAATTAACTAAGCTCGCGCAAACATGGGGCTCCAATTGGTAAAATACTTTCGAAGTAGGCAGCCTAATGTCGCCAACCATATCCCCTAGGGCACTTCCTCCAACCATCTGCAACAAGAAAGAACAAACTCAACCACCCTTCCTGATATACATGTACGAGCTGGTATTATATAGATCGTACTACGTGCCCAATTGAAGCCGCAGAGTGAAGGCAACTTCGAGGATGTCAGCCTTAGAAGCGAAGGCCGCCGGCCAAGAAACCACCGCGGCCACCGCCATCATGAACAACGACGACGACGGCAACAACGAGATGACGATCGTCAACGAGGACGAGGAGGAGGAGGAGCTGTTCGAGCTGGACATCGCCCTCCTCCGCGACGCCCACGACGACGACCGGCACCGGCACCGACGCCGTTGCGTTGACGATAATGACGGCCACGCCCTCCTGGCCAACTGCCTGCTGCCGGCGAGCTCGGTGAGCAAGGCGGTGCCGGTGACGGCGAGAAGCATCGTCTCGTCCTGTCATCCCTTCTCGGGGCACAGCAGCTCGAGGAGGCTCTTCTGGTTCACGGCGGCCGGGGGCGGTGGAAGCAGCAGCAGGAGGAGGCTTGGGCGGGCAGCCGCGGCCAGCCGCGGTTCCGGTCCCAGCTCGGCGAGGTTTTGCCTGTCGAGCAGGGGATTCGAATCCATGGGCAACTTTCACAGGTACTGATCTGGTCGAACCAACCAGCCAGCCACAAAAGGAAGAGTCTGATGTTTGTAATACGGGCCGAGTAGGGCCCGAAGAATGGCCTTTGCGTCTTTTGTAAAACATAAAAGGTAATGGACTTACGTAGGCCCACTTTTGTGCAGCCCAAGCCCAACGAAAAAAAATGGGAAGGAATTACATTAACTAATGCTTTATACTCGTACAAATACGCAGTCAAATACGGTTTGTGCAGCCAGTCCGTCAGTGTGGTGGTCGCCGGCCAGCCCAAATGCCATCGTCGTGCCACGTCCGCACAACTCGCCGTCGCGTCGGGGTTTTGACGTCGCGGCGGGGTGAGCCACCTCGGCGATCTCGCCCGCCGGCGTGTTCCTAGTGACGCCTCCGGCGCGTGGGACCGGTGATCAAACCGGCCATGCTACTGGGTCATCAGTCTACGGTGATCAAATCGCCATCAAACTCATGCCACGGTGATGCTTCACCAGGAGCAAGGGAATGGCTATGGCATCTGGATCTAGGCGGAGATAGGGTGGAAACTCATCAGATACGATCGAATAGTCTCAAATATAAATATAAATCTATATTTTTAAAATAAATATGAATTTGAATTTGAATATTCTCAAATACAGATACGAATATTCTCGAATACGAATACAAATATTTTTAAATACGGATTTCCTCGGATACGAATATCGGATAAAACGGATTCCTATCGGTTTTGCCGATTTTTCACTGGTTACCGGTTTTAAACCACCTAATTCAAATTTTGAATCACAAAATTCGTACGGATTTTTCATGGGTTCTAAAAACGGATCGAATACGGATCGAATAGTCTCGAATACGAATACAGATACGAATATTCTCAAATACAGATACGAATATTCTCGAATACGGACTTTACTTACCACATTCATGTTTTCTCAGATATGAATATCGGATAAAATAAATTATCTGTTATTGTTTTTCACCTAGGTGGGGGATGAAGGTGGCCTGTGGCGTTTGGAGTTTGGGCGTTGGAGTCAACACCGCCGTCAATAGACAAAGGAATAGGAGGAAGAATGAGCAGGAAAGAATGAGGGAGCCCAAGGCAGCTAGGCCTCCCTTTTGGCGCGCGTTATGGGCCGATTGGGCTGACTGATCGCTACTCTCTTTGTATTTTTCATGTTTTCTCTGAGGCAGCAAAAAACCGTCTCGGTTCGTTCGAAACCGCCTGGTTCAAGGGTTTTGAAAAAAAAAACAAAGAAAGAAAGAAAGAAACCTCCTGGTCCGTATAATCTTTTCTGGTCCAATTGCTGGAACGGTCTTCGAAGCAAATCGAGCCACTAAACTCGCCAATTTCGGTTTTTTTTTCTTCAATCAACAGTCCAATTTTAATAACTATGGTTGTACCTGAAAGACGAGCAAAGATTGGAAGGCACCAAACGATATGAAAGGCCGGGGTTGCATGCTTTATATAGCGTGATGTTACAAGGGATTACAACCGTGAAGTACGGGATTAGTTACACGATATCAGCGATCTGTTTCTATCTATACAAAATAACTATACATGGAAGAGTATCGCTAACATCCCCCCACAGTCTCATCGTGAGGCTGCCGAACACTAAAATTGGATAGAAAGGCATGAAACAACTGAGTTGACGAATCTTTTGTCATCACATCGGCAAACTGGTGGGACGAAGGACATGCAAGACGCGAACCTGACCGAGAGACACCTTTTCCGAACAAAATGGATATCAATTTTGATGTGCTTGGTTCAGTAATGTTGCATGGGGGTTTGACGACATGTAGATGGTGCTCACATTGTCACAGTAAACAACTGTGGCAGACAGTAGGGGTCGGTGAAGTTCCAGTAGGAGTTGGTGAAGCCAACAACATGCAGCAACATCATGGGCGACAGCTCGGTATTTGGCCTTGGCGCAGGAGTGGGACACTGTAGGTTGTCTCTTGGAGGACCAGAAGATAAGGTTTTCACCAAGGTATACACAGTATCCAGAAGTAGAGCGATGAGAGTCTAGGCAACTAGCCTAGTCAGTGTCAGAGTAGGCAATCAACGTGGTCACTGGTGAAGCATGAAGCTGAAGACTGTAGTCCATGGTGCCCTTGACATAGAGAAGAATCTGCTTGACAAGTGCGAGATTGGGCTCCTAAGGGTCATGCATGAAGAGGTAGACCTGTTGCACGACGTAGGCGAGGTCGGGCCGTGTGGGAGTGAGGTACTGAAGAGCACTAGCCGTACTCTAATACTCTGTTGGATCAGACACGGGAGCCCCATCAGCTACAGAAAGCTTGGAGTGGGTGTCAACAGGAGTCACCGTCCGGTGGCAGTCAGCCATTCTAGCACGCTAAAGAAGATCCGTGGCATATTGGCACTAGGATAAGAACAGTCCAGAAGCAGTCCAGGTAATGGAGATTCCCAGGAAGAAGGGAAGATCCCTCAAGTCAGTCATAGAGAACTCGGCATGAAGCCATTGAGAAAGGCAACGAAGAAGCTCCAGTGATGATGCTGTCAATATGATGTCATCAACATACAAAAGGAGGTAGGCAAGGTGCGGACCATCCTTGAGGATGAAGAGGGACATGTCGGAAGCCAAAGCAACGAAGCCCAAGGTGTGAAGGTAGGTTGCAAAGTGTTGGTACCACGCAGAGGGGCTTGTTGAGACCGTAGAGCGACTTCTTCAGACCGCATACGTGTGCCAGATGGGCCAAATCGATGAAGCCGACCGGTTGTTGATAGTAGACCATCTCATCAAGAGTGCCACAAAGAAAAACATTCTTGACGTCGAGTTGGAGTATAGGCCATGAGCATGAGGCGCGATGTTAAGCACAACTTGAATGGCGGATGGCTTCACAACCGGGCTGAAGGTCTCATCAAAGTCTACACCAAGCTGTTGAGAGTAGCCACGCATAACCCAACATGCCTTATGCCAAGCAAGAGACCCGTCAAAATGAAATTTGTGCTTGAAAATCCACTTGCCTGTGACAACATTGGCGTCAGGTGGACGTGAAACAAGAGGCTAGGTCTCGTTGTAGATGAGTGCTTAGTACTCGTCGGCCATGGCTTGACGCCATAGAGAATCATCAAGAATACCTTTTATGTGTTCGGCAGTGGAGAGACACTAGAGTGAATTGCCGAGAGATTGAGGCAGTCCACAGGTTTTGGTCGTAGCAGACAATCATGCGGATATCCAAGGTGACTGGCATCGGTGCAACAGCTCTTCTTGTCACATCTATTAGTCTGTGGGAGGTCGATCGGCATGAGAATTGTGATGGTTCCTTTCCTAGCCACCAGTTTTGTTGCATACATTGTCACTTTTACATCCCATAATGCCATCAACCTACCTTGGATATTGGGGAAGAACTCGGAGGGGAGATTTCCTCTTTGGTCAAATATACTCTTTGGTCCTTTCTTGATGCTTGCTTGAGATTTATGAGGAAGCTAAGGAGTCTGTGTACGACAAGATTGCCGAAGGCATATATCTGGGAGGATGGCCGTTCAGGTCATGGAAGAACGAAGAAGTGCCTGTGTCGTGTGTGCAGTTCTAGTAGTACTGGGTATTGCTGAAAACTGGAAAGATGCTGAAAACATCATCCGAGGAAGAAGAAAGATAAAAATGAATGCTCTTCCCCGGAAAGCCTTGGAAGATTGGTCCAAACATCGAGTTTCTCAGAAAAAGGAAAATTAGCTGTGAGTTAATTTCTTTCTTATGTGATGTACTGGTTTTGTGATGTTAAAGCCTGTTCGAAACACTATAAATTCATGTTGTTTAGGAATACCATAACAGTGTTAATTTGAAATAATCCAATGCATATGGCAATCATTTGTGAAACAAGAAATCCTTGCTTTGGTAACTCTTTTATATGCTTGTTAGCTGTATGTGTAGTGCTCCTGTAATCAACAATGTTCTCCTAGACGCTAGGGGCTAGTCGGACGACAGATCGGCGTCTAGTGCCTAATCGGACTAGGCGGGTAAAATCAGTTAGGCGGCCAAGGCGGGAGGCTCGCGCCTAGCGCCTAGGCGCCGCTTAGGCGGGCTAGGCGGCCGCCTAGGGAACAATGACTAATCAACTCTTTTGCATGCCCAGTGTTGTCTAGTGTACACTTTTATCTAAAATGCAAGTAACCTTTCCGAAAGTTGCGGTCTTGAACTAGTATTAGAAATTCAGTACTATAATTGCAGAACTGTGCAGACGAAGATGTTTTTTTAGACCGTGCAGACCAAGATCTTGGTGTTTTACCCTGGGAACTGCATTGGAAAATTATAGCAGGGTTTTAAAGGTCATTCTTTTCCTCCTACAACTTGTTTATCTACTGCAAGCACATATTGGCGTTAACAAATTACATCATAATAACCATGTAGTTCAGTGTTCGGACTCAAAAGCATTGTGCTGCAATATCAGACTTTGAATGAGGTACCAGGTTTGACATTTGGTATAGATTCATGCACACATGATCAGATATTATCCCTCGCCCCCTCATGATAATAAAATTGTAACTGAATATCACGTGATTCCATCGATTGTACATAACCTTCCCTTCATTTCTCGGTAGTGTGAGTTTTTTTTACAGATTTTATTAGATAGCTCACCCATTCGATCCAAGATATTCTGGTAGTGATGCATGCTATTAGGTTATATTCTAACCAATCATCACCTGTAGGATTGTAGAACGAGGGCCTGTTTGGATCAAAGGAATTTCAAAGGATTTTTGGAGCAATTGGATCCCTATGGAATTCTCCCCTACATAGCTGTTTGGATCAAAGGAAAACACAAATCCTTTCACTTGGAAAGGAAGTTGCACCTGTACAATTGACAGGAAAAAAAGCAAGAGCTCATAACCATGGTTGTCAAGGCGTCGCCTAGGTGACGCCAAGTTGTCTTAGTGGCCGGCAGTGGACGATTGTCCAACGCGTGACGAGTTAGGCGATGATGGGCGACACCTGTCCAAGGCGTCGCCCAACTCTTCGTGGTGGCCGCCTGGGGGATGGGGGTCACCTTTCATGGTCACGGGGAGACCTCCCGCCGCAGGTGTTGATTAGCAGTGTCCTGCTGCTGTCGCCGATCTGCAGCCTCCTCCTGTCGTCAATCTACAACCTCTGCCTTCTCCCGCCACCGGCTTCCCTCTCCAGCAATCCAGCTCGGGTGATCTCCCTCCTTTCTTCATCTTTCTCCTCTACTTTCTTCTGTGGCTGGCTTCTCTGCTCGCGCCTAGATGTGTCGGTGGTGATGACGGAGCTGGTGCGGAGGTAGAATAGAGGGAGGAGAAGCGGTGGCCAGTGGTGATGAGGTGGCGTCGCCGGTGGCCAGTGGGGGAGAGGATTTGGGGTGGGGGAGAAGCAAATTTGGGATTACGGGCTCGGGCTGTTGTAAATATTGCGGTATAAGCATATTAGCACATTTAATTCCAGCCAACATTATATAAACAATATATTTCCAGCATAAGAAGAATGACATTAATTGCATATAAACATGGAATTCTAACATGTCATTCAACTCCACATATATATTCAAAGAACATAACTTACATGCTGCTGAAAATAACATGGTAAACAGTCCTAAGAACATTAAAACAACTAATTCCAGCATATAACAAATTAATTGTTTCATTATTGCTCTCAGAACAGAGTTGCACAAAATCAAAGATTTTGGCCTTCTCATGCACATGTCCATACTCTTCATATATACAATCTTGTTATCAAAATCAGAATTTGAGCTCTAACATTCACTGACTGAACCGTCCAAAATTGAATAACTATCAGATCTAAATGATCACAGGAAGATGTAAACAGGACTGTATACTAGCAGATTTCTAATCAATAACAGTAAGAATAAACTGCTATCAAAGATTAATGAATTCAATCTAATCCAAATGACAGATTTCACAATTAATCACTCATAAACAGAACATAGCAGTGGCTGCAGTATACTCTTAGTAATTCATCAGCATGTGAACAAGTCTACAACTTTTAACTGATAGACAATAGCTACGGCTCAAACAAGAATATACCAGAAAGAGCTCAAATCTGATTCCTCTAACAAGACTATAATCAGTAATGGACTATAATCATCACAGAGCAAATCGATGTGCCCACAATCATCCACAGCAGTTCTCCAACACTTGAGCAATATAATAGACCAAGTTCAACTGCTGTAAATGAGAAAGAGTCAAAAATACTCACAACACAGACAGTATTCGAAACTGTCCTGAAGCAATCAACCGAAGAGTATCACAAATAAGGCAAGGCACGAAGAGCTCGCTGTCCCAGAAAATCTATCAACCCGCTGTCGCAAGCAAGAAGATGATTCACGGAGATACAATGCCGTTCTTCACTTCTCAGCCGAAAACCAGAGGTGAAGTCGAGGTACAGAGATGCCGCACAAGACCACGATATGCGCACTGGCCGAGCGCGCACACACACAGCAGGGAGCCGTCGTCACCTTCTCCTCTCTCGGATGGAACTCCAAGATCTCAAGTCCCCACACCCCAAAATAGGGTTTGCGCAGGAGACCAAGACCAAGCCTCAATCGGAAATGGCCGAAGCCAATACCCTCAGCACCACCAGAAATCAGAGAGGAGGAAGAAAACTCAAGAGGCAAAAACCAGATCGGAGCAAGAAGATGATTCTCCCACCGTAGAGAGCCTCGGCCTTTTTGAAGAAGAAGAGGCGGGGTCTGCGAGGGGTGACGCCAGCGGTCGGGCCCGAGAAGCCCGCACACGCCGCGCCTCCAACGCTCGCCTCCATCGCCGCCACCCTTCGCCGAAAAATCGGATCTCAGGAGGGGAATCGCAACCGCCACGGAAGAGGCCCAAGCGCCGCACGCACCGCGGGGAGGAGACTCTGTCTCCTCCCCCTTATCTCTTGCGCAGGCAACAGACAGGTGGGCCCCGCCCTAGGTTCCATCCGGTGGCATGAACTCAATTGGGAAATTCCCAAAATGCCCCTCGCATACAACAGTCCCCACCAATTTACCAATTGGTAAAAGATGTCCAGTCTTGTTTAATATACAGTTGTTCGACTATGGGTACCTTGCGGGTTTGAACCCAAAGTCTAGCAATGAGGACTACGACTCTGCACAGACAAAGGAGGACTACGCCTTGATCCAATGCCTTGGTGTGAGAACTTTCGCCCAAATCACATTCTATACTGGGCGGCTTGCCCTTTCCCTCTCGGGTTGGGACGTTACGGTCATGTCCCTGTATCTAGCTCATGAGTGCTTAAGAAAATATACCCTTATCTTTCTTCGATCGCGACCTCACGATCTCACTCACGTAGGTGAACTCTTCTAGGAATCCTGTAGGACGATTCCATAAGTCATATAGACATTGAGTTCATTAAGAGCCAAAGCTCAACCTTCCATACAGACAGAGCACTGCAGCTAATGGGACCCGTTAGATGTGCTCTTTAATCTCACACAGTTTGTTGTCCTAGAGCCTAGTTCACGGGATCTCCGATCTCCTAGGATAGGTTACTACCAATGTGAGCCTTTATACGGGTATAAGCCCCATTCCCTGTGACGCTGCTTGGATGACCTTCCGCGCCAATCCTTTAGTGAAAGGATCTGCCAAGTTCCTTTCAGACTGGATGTATTCTACAGAAATAACACCCGTCTCTCTGGCATGCCTTACCGACTTAAGTCGGCGCTTTATATGTTTTGAGGACTTCATATTGTCCTTCCTACTCTTCGCCTTAACCAGAACGGTTTGGTTATCGCAGTAGGTCAAAATAGCTGGAATAGGTTTTTCCAGCACAGGTAGGTCAGAAAGGAGTTCTCGAATCCATTCTGCCTCTACAGCTGCTGAATCAAGCGCTACCAATTCAGCCTCCATAGTGGACCGTGTAATAATAGTTTGTTTAGAAGACTTCCATGACACGGCCCCATCTGCTAGAGTGAATACATAACCACTCGTAGCCTTCATGTCATCCGAGTCACTGATCCAGTTAGAATCACTGAATCCTTCCAAGACTGCAGGATGACCAGAATAGTGTATTCCCAAATTAGGATTTCCCTTCAAGTATCTTAGTACTCTTTCTAGTGCTATCCAATGATCATCTCCTGGATTGGACGTATAACGACTCAATCTGCATACAGCATATGAGATGTCTGGCCTCGTTGCACTAGTTAAGTACATCAGGGATCCTATGATCTGAGAATATTTAAGTTGATCCTTCCCATGTCCGGTGTTCTTATGTAGCTTTGCATTTGGATCATAGGGTGTAGCTGCTGGCTTACAGTCCTTAAACCCAAATCTGGTTAGGACTTTATCCACATAATGGGATTGTGAAAGAGTAATCCCATTCTCACCCTTTATAAGTTTAATATTTAAGATAACATCAGCTTCACCCAGATCTTTCATATCAAAATTCTGGGAAAGGAAAGACTTAGTGTCATTGATCACATCCATGTTGGTCCCAAAAAGCAGTATGTCATCTACGTAAAGACATAAAATGACACCTTCGCCCCCATTGAACCGATAGTAGACACATTTATCGGCTTCGTTTACACAAAAGCCGACCGACGTCATCGTACTATCGAATTTCTCATGCCATTGCTTAGGAGCTTGCTTTAGTCCATACAAAGATTTAATCAATCGACATACTTTCCTTTCTTGCCCCTCAACCACAAATCCTTCAGGCTGTTGCATATAAATCTCCTCATCCAACTCTCCGTTTAGGAAAGCGGTCTTTACATCCATTTGATGTACTGGGAGTTTGTATGCAGCAGCTAGCGCTAAAAGCACTCGAATTGTGGGTAAACGGGCCACAGGAGAGTATGTATCAAAATAGTCTTCACCTTCTTTTTGCGTGAAACCTTTAGCCACTAATCGGGCCTTGTACTTTTCAATAGTACCATCAGGTCTGCGCTTTCTTTTAAAGATCCACTTGCAACCTACTGGCTTACAACCAGGCGGGAGATCTGCAATTTCCCAAGTTCCGTTAGCAATGATGGAATCCATCTCGCTACGGACTGCCTCCTTCCAGTAATCCACATCCGGAGATGCGTATGCCTCTGAAAGGGTTCGTGGTTCATCATCCACGACATAAGTGACAAAGTCATCCCCAAGTGACCTCTCGGTCCTCTGTCTCTTACTCCTCCTCAACTCCAAATCTGGAGCGGTGTTATCCACACTAGGAGAAATAGAGAGATCATCTATGCCGACATGTCCACTGGCTTCATTCGGTCTCATAGGAAACACATGCTCAAAGAATGTCGCATCACGAGATTCCATCACTATATTAGTAGCGATGTCACTCACCTCGGATTTGACCACTAGAAATCTATAAGCTGTGCTATTAATAGCATATCCTAGAAAGACACAATCAACGGTCTTAGGACCAAGCTTCCTTTTCTTCGGCAACGGCACATGCACTTTTGCAAGGCATCCCCACGTTCGAAAATAGGATAAATTGGGTTTTCTCCCCTTCCATCCTTCATAGGGTGTTTCCTCCTGATTGCGAGGTGGAACCCTATTCAGGACATAGTTAGCTGTGAGAACTGCCTCACCCCACCAATAGTCCGACATACCTGAACTCTGAAGCATGGCGTTAACCAAGTCACAAAGAGTTCGGTTCTTTCTTTCGGCTATTCCATTAGATTGGGGTGAGTAAGGTGGAGTAACTTCGTGAATTATTCCACTTTCTTCACAGAATTGGGAGAACTCATGTGAGACGTACTCACCGCCTCGGTCCGATCTTAACCGTTTGATTTTCTTTTCTAGTTGATTTTCAACTTCAGCTTTGTAGATTTTAAAGTATTCAAGTGCTTCATCTTTCGACTTAAGTAGATAAATATAACAAAACTTAGTCGCATCATCTATGAGAGTTAAGAAATATCTTTTGCCACCTTTAGTTAATATTCCATTCATCTCACAAAGATCAGAGTGGATTAGTTCAAGTGGAGAAGTGCTTCGCCCTTCAACGCTATGAAAAGGTTTTCGGGGCTGCTTAGCTTGCACACACACTTCGCACTTTGAACCCTTCTCATAATTATAGCTTGGAATTAAACTCATCTTACTTAACCGCGTAATGGCTTCAAAATTAACATGACACAACCGTGAATGCCAAATATCATGAACTTTATTGCAATGGGAAACATTGTAAACGTTTGCATTATTCAAATCAAGAATGGATAAGCGGAACATGCCTCCGCTATCATAGCCTTTGCCCACAAAATTACCAAACTTAGTCAAAATGACTTTATTTGATTCAAACACAAGCTTTATTCCTTGCCTACATAACATTGACCCGCTAAGAAGGTTGCGCGTCATCGCAGGCACGTACAGCACGTCTCTTAGGATGAGTGTTTTGCCCGAAGTAAGCTTCAGGCAAACCCGTCCAATCCCACGTACTGTTGCGGCGGCTCCGTTGCCCATTAGGACGGATCCACCACCTTCACCCTGAAATGAAGAGAAACAAGATCTATCAGCACATATATGTCTAGTAGCACCTGTATCAATCCACCAATCAATAGATGGACTTGCCATAAAGGCCATAGGTACGTACTCTTCTGAGCTGGTGCTAGCCAGCGCGACATGAACCTCAGCCTTGTGGCTCTTGTGCTGACCTGGAGATGGACCCTTGCCCTTCCGATTGCGACAATGATTGGCCTTATGGCCAGCCTCACCGCAAACGAAGCAGACGATGTCCTCCTTCTTCTTCTTCATTTTCTTAGGCTGTAGCTTGACTTGGGGCTGACTCTTGAACTTGGGTTTCCCAGGTCCTCCATTCTTAAGTTGAACTTGATGAGCCTGAACTTGAGCCTTTCCCGAGCCGTCACCGGCTCTAGCACGCTGCTCGACATTAATAGCAGCTGACAGCTCATTGAGCGTCAAGCGCTCCTTTATATGCCTCCGAGCGGTCACAAAGTCACGCCACGAAGGCGGTAACTTAGCCAAAATGACATTTACTTGAAACTTCTCAGGCAGAGCGCAGTCGTACTGACATAAGTCACGTACATGGAGTTGAAGCTCGTGAAGCTGCTCCATCACCGACCGGCCCTCAACCATCTTGTAGTTCAAGTAATTGGCTGTAACAAAGGACTCATTTCCATTATCTCCCTCGGAGTATTTCTCCTCGAGCTCATCCCAAAGTTGTTTGGCATTAGTGAAGTTGACATAGACGTCAAACAAGCGATTAGACAGGATGGCCAGCAAACGGGCTAAGACTGCATTATTAGCATCTTCCCATTTCATCGTCTCAGGGATCTCTAGCGGAAACGCCGGTGGATTTGAGATGATCCAGAAGAGCTTAAGGTCAGTCAGCCAAAGTTTGGCCTTCGCCTGCCAGCGCTTGAAATTGACTCCGTCAAACACTTCAGGTTTCACGACATCAGATGAGGAAGCCATTTCTTTCAATATAGATTTTCTGGATTGTTGTAAATATTGCGGTATAAGCATATTAGCACATTTAATTCCAGCCAACATTATATAAACAATATATTTCCAGCATAAGAAGAATGACATTAATTGCATATAAACATGGAATTCTAACATGTCATTCAACTCCACATATATATTCAAAGAACATAACTTACATGCTGCTGAAAATAACATGGTAAACAGTCCTAAGAACATTAAAACAACTAATTCCAGCATATAACAAATTAATTGTTTCATTATTGCTCTCAGAACAGAGTTGCACAAAATCAAAGATTTTGGCCTTCTCATGCACATGTCCATACTCTTCATATATACAATCTTGTTATCAAAATCAGAATTTGAGCTCTAACATTCACTGACTGAACCGTCCAAAATTGAATAACTATCAGATCTAAATGATCACAGGAAGATGTAAACAGGACTGTATACTAGCAGATTTCTAATCAATAACAGTAAGAATAAACTGCTATCAAAGATTAATGAATTCAATCTAATCCAAATGACAGATTTCACAATTAATCACTCATAAACAGAACATAGCAGTGGCTGCAGTATACTCTTAGTAATTCATCAGCATGTGAACAAGTCTACAACTTTTAACTGATAGACAATAGCTACGGCTCAAACAAGAATATACCAGAAAGAGCTCAAATCTGATTCCTCTAACAAGACTATAATCAGTAATGGACTATAATCATCACAGAGCAATCGATGTGCCCACAATCATCCACAGCAGTTCTCCAACACTTGAGCAATATAATAGACCAAGTTCAACTGCTGTAAATGAGAAAGAGTCAAAAATACTCACAACACAGACAGTATTCGAAACTGTCCTGAAGCAATCAACCGAAGAGTATCACAAATAAGGCAAGGCACGAAGAGCTCGCTGTCCCAGAAAATCTATCAACCCGCTGTCGCAAGCAAGAAGATGATTCACGGAGATACAATGCCGTTCTTCACTTCTCAGCCGAAAACCAGAGGTGAAGTCGAGGTACAGAGATGCCGCACAAGACCACGATATGCGCACTGGCCGAGCGCGCACACACACAGCAGGGAGCCGTCGTCACCTTCTCCTCTCTCGGATGGAACTCCAAGATCTCAAGTCCCCACACCCCAAAATAGGGTTTGCGCAGGAGACCAAGACCAAGCCTCAATCGGAAATGGCCGAAGCCAATACCCTCAGCACCACCAGAAATCAGAGAGGAGGAAGAAAACTCAAGAGGCAAAAACCAGATCGGAGCAAGAAGATGATTCTCCCACCGTAGAGAGCCTCGGCCTTTTTGAAGAAGAAGAGGCGGGGTCTGCGAGGGGTGACGCCAGCGGTCGGGCCCGAGAAGCCCGCACACGCCGCGCCTCCAACGCTCGCCTCCATCGCCGCCACCCTTCGCCGAAAAATCGGATCTCAGGAGGGGAATCGCAACCGCCACGGAAGAGGCCCAAGCGCCGCACGCACCGCGGGGAGGAGACTCTGTCTCCTCCCCCTTATCTCTTGCGCAGGCAACAGACAGGTGGGCCCCGCCCTAGGTTCCATCCGGTGGCATGAACTCAATTGGGAAATTCCCAAAATGCCCCTCGCATACAACACGGGCTTGCTAGCGGATAGGTTAAAAGGAGTGGCAATTCTTTTGGTCTTTTTGTGATTTAGTCTTCGGAGTTCCTAAAAATTACGGATAAACCCCTCTCAATGGATTTCTTCTGATTTGGAACTCCTGAGATATGGTTATTTGGATAATTTGTGCTATTATATTGCATTGTTATTTAATTTTCGGTTATATAAGGTATTACTTGTTGTCTAACTACTATCGTCTAATTGTCGTCATGATGGACGCCTAGTCGATTAAGTGTCCAGGCGCCTCAGTCTCATCGTGACTTGCCACAGCGCCGTGATAACCTTGCTCATATCCAAAGAAAATTTTCCTGTGGTTGGAGACACGAGGGAAGGCATAAGTACCAAGAACATTATTGGAATGGATTTTTCTAACTATAGATTCACAGCCAGCATCATGCACCGTACCATACACATTTATTCAAATACTGTAGCAGTTTGTTTTCTTATTTTACTCTTTCATTGCTACCACTTTCCCATGCTTTTACTTTCTTGCGTTCCAAACATGGCTTCACACAACTTTCCTATGTTTCTCATCCTCTGTTTCGCACAACCATTCTTTTCCCATTCCTATGTTTTTTTTCCTATTTCTGTGTGTTCTCTTCATGCTGTTTGGAACGTAGGTTTTTTACAAGAATTTTACATAAAACAGTTCAGTTTTTGTAGGATTCAGGAAAATTTCCGGTGTTCCACGAGAACACACACAGAGGAGAAAGTGCTCTTATAAAAATGTAGGCTTGGCAGAAGTAACCACGAGAACACATAAATAAGCACTATTTCAACAATAAATTCTAGCTGTCCTTTCTCACACAATACATTAAACCATTTGACATCCCGGGAAAATTCTCATGAAAGCTCTATGCATTCTGAGAAACTCTCCCAGTTCTGGAGCTTCCTTTGCTTCCCAGCTCGTTTCTATGTTTCTCACATATCTGCTAGGTTGCATCCAAAACTTTTTCTTCCCAGTTGTTTTACTTTTACTCCTACTTTGATGGTTAGTTCCAAAATACATTTGAATTAGAAGGCTGAAAAGTGGCTTTCAGATGGATGTGCTGCAATGCTTAGCTCTCCACAATTGCCTTCATCTGCCACCAGTACCCTGCAGGCAATACAAGCACCAGCAACAAATAGATTAGGGATGCATCCAGAAAAATAGTAATACATCTACTGATCCTATTATTCCTGTAGGCCCTTAAGGATTTGGTTAGTTGGCAAAAAAATCTAGATAAAAGCGTCAGAAACCATTTGTAGTCTTGTTTTGTACACCATGGAATGCACTTTGTTTCGTCATTTGTTTAAGAGGTCCCTGAGCCTGAAGGGACCACCACTGCTTATATCAAGTGTAAATGAGTACAAGCATACGCTTAATATAATCAAAGGAAAGGTTCTAAAAATCGGTAACAGGTATTCGATAGGTCGCCCCACCTAGTAGTGATTATACGGCATAATCAGTCTATTATGCGGTATAACCGGTCCAATTATGCGATATAATTGGCTAACAGGTAGGGGCACTCATTATTTGTTTATGGTCGAGTAGACGACCTAGTAGACCCATTTTTAGAACATTATCAAGGGTAGTCCTTTAGGAAACCCTTAACCTTCAAAAAGAAATGAGAAATGAGAAAATAAAGTGCATGCCATGTTGTACAAAATAAGCTTGCTGACTTTTAATTGCCGGTAGGAGGGTGGTCCATTCCATGCTGATTTAGTAAATTTAGATGTTTCATGCCTCTATTAAGGCATGGCTCAATCATATATGTACTTGAAAATTTCAAATCATAGACAGCCAAATACTACCTTCAACAACTACAGGTAGGAGACTTTTTTAACCAAAAAAAAAGAGAGAAGTTCAACTACAGGTAGGACGCTGGGTTAGAAATTGCGTGGTACTTACTCTCGAGGGCGAGAAGCCCAGAGGGAGCTTAGGGCACGGAGACGGTTATGATACTCGCCAATGGCCAAGAAACATCGAGTTGCCTGTCTAACTGTCAGAATCCTGTGCATCTGGTGAAGAGTCTGCTGCCTCAAGTTATCGGCCTGGAAATTGCATGTCACAAGTGCACCTTTAGTACATTTTGCAGGATCCTTATTCTTGGCAGCTAAAAATTAAACAGATGCTAGTAATAAATTTGTTCTGATTACTCCATGGTATGGCAAAACAGCTGCACTCCAAAAGAAGGATAACGTTACATGTATAGGTGACATGTCGTTTCTTTGTACAACGCAGAGACAGCAACATCTCCACATGGTGATGGAATAAGATATTAGAAAAGGTGGGAGTTACAAACTCTGGAGTATTTAACTTCTTTTGTTCTCGTAAATGGACAAATTGCTTATTTTTGGCACAGTTGGTGGTAGCATTGAATAATGATGAGGTTTAGGCCATGTTCTTTTTTAGCTTTTGAATTTTGCTTTCTGTTTTTGATTTTTCTACAGTAACTAGTTTTTAAACGGAGTATCTTTTTAAAATAGTCTACTAGTTAATTATAGTATATACTGTACCGATTTCATTTATGTCAGCAAAAATCGCACGTGAGTTTCTGTTACTCTGTAATATCTCATATGAACAATCCAAAAATCACAAGTCACGGTTAAAAGTCATATGGCTCAGCTAAAAAGAACATGCCCTTAATATGATACAGGTGCGGCTAGAGAAATAAAACTCCACATGAATGCAGCACTTTTGCTACACTTTTTTTTACACCTACAAGTTTTATCAAGTGGCTTAATTGCTCATCTACAAAGTTGTGGCAGCCCCTATCATACACTGGTAGAATGATGGAGATTGGAGCAGTGAAAAACAGAAAATTCTATACCTGTATGACAAAACCTTCAAGGTTGGACAACTTGCCGAGGGCAAGGGCCATATGACCCATGAAGCTCCCAATGTCGGCTTCCTCGATCAGAGACCCGTCGGCGACTGTGTCAGCTAGTGACTGATGCAGCTGCTCCAGGCCCTGGGATAGAGCTTCCTCTGCCTGCTGTGATGACTGTTGCAGGCTGCAGATGCCAACCACTTGCTGTTCAGTCAGGGGATCGAGCTGGGGTATCAGTGTCTGCAGCAACATGAAAAGTACGTAATGAAATTAGAGAATCATATATGTACTTAGAGGATGGGCTCAGATTTAGCTTGATTTCATTTTCCTCTACTGAATTGATTACTGTTAAGAGAGCTTCCTACTTTGTGCCAGGTGCATTTTCTGATGAAATTAGCCTTGGCTCAATTTAACAAATACTCCATTCGTAAATGTACATTTTAGGAAGCATGCAGTCAAACTTCTTTAACTTTGTCTGCTAATATAAAAAAACTATTTAGATTGGTCATGTGAAAATGGCATCATTAGATTAGTTATGAAAAATATTTTCGTAATATAATTACTATATATTTTTATGAATATATTTATATAAAAGGTAGTGTTCAAAGCTGCACATTAAAGACTGTATAGATGTCCAAAACGTCATAAATTACGAACAGAAGGAGTAGCAATTTAGGAGTATGTGATCATGTATAGCGCAGATTGATATCAGGTGTTTTTATTCAGACATGAGCCCACACCTTGAGCAGATCGGAGGGCCTGAATCCGCCCATCCAGAGGAAGCAGCGCTCAGCCGGGGTCGCCCACATCCCGGTGATGAGATGGAACACGTCGGACTTCGCCCCCACGCCCTTGAGGCGGAACAGCTCGTCGTAGTGGGTCAAGGTGTTGTCGACGATGGCTCTGAGGTCACCGTCCGGCAGGTGCGCGTGCAGGCCGCCCTGGAGCTCGGCCATGCGCCGGCTGTGGTCGTCCAGCCACCGGGCGTACTCGACGTCGAACATAGCAGAACCTGGAAAATGGATGTCACAGTCATGTCATTTGGATCGGTAGTTACAACAAATTGGTGATGTTATCGGAGGCAACAACTGATGATGAGAATGATGATCAAGCTGCCCACCTGAGCTGGTGTTTCCACCTGGTGGAGCTCCTCCGAGCAAGAGGCCCTGTACAAAACACACACACACGGTCATTCAGATTGCACTGTATATGATCGTATAGATAGATGTACATGATCAGTTAATACACATAAAAGAAGTACCTGGGAACGAGCTCGCTGGAGATCCTGCTCCAGCTGAGCAAGCTTCAGCTTGCCGCTCTCAAGCTGCTGAATATAAGCCTATGACCGAGATATATATAGGTAAAGCTGACAAGAACTTGGGGGGATTCACTGCTGAATACTTCAGTTTCCGAGTAGGTAATGCTCAGAACATTCACCTTCTTTCGCAGTCGGCTTTTACGCGCAGCCTCTCGGTTTTGAGCTAGCCTTCTCATCATCTGGTGACACCAACAGAGAAGAACTCATTATCTCAGATTGTCAAATATGCTGCATGGACATAATCATCACTGGCTTGGATTGCATGGCCCTGTGCATATATTTGGCATGCATGCACGATTGCACACACCAGCACAATCTAAGCATCAATCACACCAGCATAATCTAAGCATCAATCGAGAGAGAGATAGATACCTTTGGATCAAGTGTCTTGCCAGTCCTTTCGCTATGAGTGGAGCTTGTTGCCATCTTCTGCATGCCAAGTGGACATGAACAAGTCACAAGATGCAAATTACTACACCTATGTACTATTAAAAACTAGGAGAGAATTATAGTTAGAAGAACAATGCTATGCACATGTGTCTACGGTATAAACAATATAGTATGGTCTCTACATGCATGTTATATCAAGCACAAATTTAAAAACAGTCATGTACATTGGGTGGAAGCCACCACTCTAACAACGGACAAAACCTGGTTTTGTTTTTTGTTTATGCTGCTGTCGCGCCCTAATTTGCAAGGTTCTCTTCCAGTTAAGTGTAAATAAATTACTTGATATAATTATTGGGTAATCATTTACCCAGTATAATCTTTGCAGCTCATCAATTGACCAGCAAGTACCTAAAGCACCACTGACCAAAGTGTCATTATTTAAGTATAGGTTGGTGCATTTCTATTATAGAGCACAATTTTTGCAAGCTAGAGACAATATTGCAAGAAAGCTCACACGTCCCCTATTGCAGCACCAATGGCAGCACTAAATCTAACATATCCTCTACTAGACTTATCCATACCTCCTTTATTAGAGGGAAAGAAACTAGAACGACTGGTTCTTGTGGAAGATGTTGTCCATCCTCCTATAAGTAAGCTCAATCAAACGAAAAACTACAAGGATGAGTGGTCACATTCTTCAACCATACTGGCCCCATGGAATAAGCCTCAGGGGAAACAAGTTGGAACTTTCTATAGGGCTAAATGATTCATCTTACGTGTTGGGATTAGCGATCTTGGGAGCAGCAAGATCTTAAATGCCCCTGAACAGTGGGTTCTTCCATCAATAGGAGCATTTAGCAACCGCCTACATGAGCATCTTGGAAGTTGTGGGCTAGCTAGTGACATGACGCCAGAATAGGGAGCAACAATACGGCATTTGCATGATAAGGATGGCCAGGAGAGATGGAGAGAAGCAAAGAAACAGGCGCCATCCAAGAAGTATACCAATGCAGCAAGAAACTCCAGCATGTGGCGTCAATTGATACGATCACCAGTAACGCATACCTTATGTTGCTGCTGCTGCTGATGTGAACTTTGATCAAACTGGCTTGCCATGTCTACTACTACCCCTTGCAGATGTGATGAGGCCTTGTGGTGGTGGTTGTTCTTGCTGCTGCTTTCAGAGTCTGTGCAGTCTGCTGTCACATTTGAACCCTCCTAACATGCAAAAGCAAAGGCAAGGTCTCAGTACACATCTGTCAACCTGTAACTTTATGCATTCATAGCTTTTCTAACTTGTGTAACTTCTGGTTCTTGCTGGTAGCTGTAGAGGTACAAATACAAATACCAGTAGAGTTATATATAGCTAGTCCATACCTTGGGGGTGTGGAGAGACCTCATAGGCCAAGATGGGAAGATGTCCAGTGTAGGAGGAGGCCTAGCTGTAGCTGTAGCTGTAGCAGTAGCAGTAGTGGCGAAGGCTGCAAGAAGATATCATAGGGGAGGAGGAGATCAAGACATGTATCCGCAACACCAGAAGGTGAAAGGCTGCACTGTGATCACAGGGGAGGGGAGTGGGGCCACTGTGGCAGTGAAAGCCAGTGGAATTTATTCCCTTTGAGCTGTGCTTGCAGGGAGCCAGAGAGTTGGTAGGCTTGGTACTTGTACTTGCCATGGAGACTTGTTGGCTTGTTGCACTCTAGAGAGGCGGAGAAAGGGAGGAAGGCACAACCGCACAAGGCAGTCACACCACACACAAGCGGCACAACTGCCACTTCTGCTGCTCCTGCTTGGTTACTTTTGACTACAATGCCCTAACCTCTTGGTAAAGTGCCTCACAAGGTTATGTGCTTCTGGTGGTTAGGTTGTTTTGAACCGATGGTTTATAATTTATAGTTTAAATATTTAAATTTTGATTGTTTATAAAAGATAGAATACATAAAAAATAGTCATATGTGATTTTAACCTAAATAGCTAAACTCAATATACTTTTTACTACAACCTTTATGTTTACTGTAGACAGTATAAATATAAACCTACTAAAAGTCGAAGAAAACTTAGCCAGAGAGACAAAGAAGCGTACGCATGGAGGTGGTTGCAGTTTGTTGAGTCCTGAGAGTAGCAACCGGATGCATGAGAGCCTCCTCTAGTTCTCCAAAATAAGTAGAAGCTCCTGCTTGCTCGCTGCCAGGTATACAAAAGGGCAAGTAATACCCATTATCATGACTGCAACAACATTGTGTTACTGGGCAAGATGATCTACATATATAAAGATTCTTGTGTACGTAGGAGCATATCAGGAAGCATGAAGAACAGTAGAGAAAGAAAAAGGCCACCAATATCACCAAAATAAGGTAAAGGAATGGAGATAAAAAATGGTAATTGAGCAAGTTTGACTAAACTTGAAAGGAAGTTCATGGTACAGCTCATGTTTCTTGCTGCCCTTGCATAAATTGTTACCACCAAAAGGAAATAAATAAAGATGGGAAAAACGAAATAATCGATAGAGAGAGAGGGAGGTCTTACAAGAAGTTTGCAGAAGGCATGGAGTTGTCCATGGTGCCATGGAAGCCATAGCCAAGAACATGGGGATTCTGCCTCGAATGTCCTGAACTGCTACTAGCCTCTCCCATCCTAGAGGCTCCACGAAACAGATCAAATTCTTCTACCTCTTCTAGAGAACCAGCAACCTTGCTTCTGCACTCAGGACACAAAAAGCATCGCATGATCACTACTACATACACCTATTATCCCAGAAAACACACGTGGAGAAGACGGGACTTCGAAGAACATACCAAGAGGCCAGGTAAACCAGTGCAGGAGGCCAAGCAAGAGCACAAATGAGAACGGAGCAGGTAGCTTCACCTTCTGGGGCGTACTAATCCCACAGTTCAGAGGAAGATCTTGTCCTTTCTAGGCTGGTGCTGTTCTTCCCAAGCCTCTCTGGTCTGAGGGAGAGAGAAGGACTAGGGTCATGTCTTCACTTGAAGGCTTTAGCCATGATGCCACAGGAATCCCTGACTGCACTCTTATCACGTTGGAACTGACTGCTCCCTTTGATTGGCCCCAGCAGGTCTAATTTCTTTATTTTCAGTTTTTTGCCACTCTCATCGAGACTCTGTCACTTATATATGGGATCACCTGAGTCACTGATAATAGGCTCGGGTGGCAAATCTGTTGCCACCCGAGTCGTAAGGGTGGCAAATAAATAAATTTTCCTCTTCTGAGGCTGAAAGGTCGACCTGTAGATGGCTGGATATTATGGGCTGAAGTACTTACCAATTGTTACGAGCTGTAGAAAAATTTAAAATTTCGCAGTGGCGAGAACATATCTTATGGGCTATTATATTGGAAAATAATTTTTTTCTAAGAGCAACTGTTTTGTCTACTCCTCCATAGTTCAAGTCCATCTCTCCCATTTGGACTTTGAACATGTCTATGATCTGGTTCGATAGAGCTTCGATCTAAGACCGCTTATTATTAGTTGATTTCTATGGAGTAAGTTTATTATGCAAATTTGACCTATCAGATAACATAGATATATAGTACTACACAAACATTGTGAACCTTCTAGAAACCATATACTAACAATTCCTTAGGCTTCATCGGTTCATCCTACCTTGACTTACTACATATCCCAGTCCCCCATGATAGGTACACGATCTTATCTAATTGTAGGATGCGAGTTTCGTAAATAAAAAAGATATATATACATAATGTATTGCTAATTTTAACTATATTCGAAATTCGAAGAGAAAATAACTGAACTAACTAAAAGCATTGCCTTAAGGTAAAAATACAGCAAGCAAATCTAAATTTAAGGAAATCTTATATCCATCAGTAAGTACCATTTGATGTGTTGTTCAACATTCAATGTACATTTATGCAGTAAGTATACTAAGCAATAAACCAACCAACTGGGCAGCAGACACTAGTTTATTTTTTATTTCCTGAATTTAATTTGCTTGGCAGCGTCCCCTGTTAATGAGTCAACATCCATGCCTTGTCAAACTATACCTAAACCCACACCTAGCCAATCATATCCATCCCCCATTGCCGAGCTAACTTAATAAATTTTGGAGTCCATTGTTAAGTCTAATCAATCAAAGGGCTTGTTTTGCTAGTTTGTTCACCGCACTTTCCAACCAACATTCCTAGACCATATTTATATTAACATGTGATTCTAACTTCAACTTTAAAAAGTAATATAAATATCCGATTTCTGGAAGCGGATTCTCTCACTATCGTCTCTGGGGATAAGACAGAAGATTACGGGTGCATCACCCACTCTATTCTTCTCGCTCCCGTCACGCGCACACATCTCTCCCTCACTTTTGCACCGCTCGCTCTCTCTTTCTAAAAGTCAATTCTTTTAGTTACTACTATTCATTTTTAGTCAAAAGTTATAGTTAAAAGGCATTAATAAAACTAATACAAACGTCCCTTTAAGCTAATTACTCCATTGCAAGAGTGCTTGTCCTTGTCAACTCACCTTAGTGAGCTGCATGCTGAATGCCAATATAATGGATGTATCTGTTGGATTGAGCCTCCTTTATATATGTTTTAACATCACCAAGCATAGATATTATCAAATTAATTAGACAGCAACAGAAAAGCATCATGTATACTGCAAATTCAAAACTCGTCCATTATTGTTCCCGAAATTAAGTTGCCCCTTAACTTTATAGTAGTGAATCTAGTATTATGGTTCGATTGGTGTATTTAATTACTCGACACTATGTGCAGTGGTTGGAAAAGAAGGACTAATTGGCATATTTATTAAATTGAAAAATAATTCCATTATTGTCTGATTCACATCAGATGCTCACAAAGAATGATATAAATTTGGTCAGTAAGTGTTATCCTACCATGATCCCTCGTCAGTTATCACCGTTTCCCCGGCAACAAAGCGTATAATTAACCTTTTTTTAATGGTGAAAAGGAGCTGGCATTAGAACAGACGTCCCTCTCAATTACACTTGGAAGATGAAAATTCTTGACTACTTTATGCTGTGCCTATTAAGCCTCTTTTTCAGCCCTCACTTAGCTACTATTTTCCTGTCAATGATTGGCAAAAAAGAAAATGTGCCCAAGACATTACAAAACAGAATTTATATGATTGGATTAGGTGATGCATGTGTTAGAATAGGATAGGCATTCTTTATTTCCTTTTATGCATTTGTTTTCTTATTTGTATATGGCATTTTTTTTTATAATATCACATTATACTTCCTATATATTTCAATTAGAAGGCTCAAAAGTGGCTATCAGATGGTTGTGCTGCAATAATGCTTAGCTCTCCACAATTGTTTCGTTATTTTTTAAAGGTTAAGAGGTCCCTGAGCCTGAAGAAACCACCACTGCTTATATTAAGCGTAAATGAGTACAAGCATGAAGCATACGCTTAATATAATAAGGGAAAGGTTCTAAAAATCGGTAATAGGTACTCAAGAAATCATCCTATCTAGTAGTGATTATACGGTATAATCGGCCTATTATGCGGCATAATTGGCCTAATTATGTGACATAACCGGTTAACAGGTAGGGGCACCTATTACTTGTATATGGTCTAGTATACGACCTAATAGACTCGTTTTTTAAACACTGATCAAGGGTAGTCTCTTTAGGAACCTCTTAACCTTTAAAAAGAAATGAGAAAATAAAGTGCATGCCATGTTGTACAAAATAAGCTCGCTGACTTTTGATTGCAGGTTGGAGGGTGGTCCATTCCATGCTGATTTAGTAAATTTAGATGCTTCATGCCTCTATTAAGGCATGGCTCAATCATATGTACTTCAAATTTTGAAATCGTAGACAGCCAAATACTACCTTCAACAGCTACAGGTAGGAGACTTCTTTAACCAAAAAAAAAAGTTGTTCAACTATAGGTAGGACACTGGGTTAGAAATTACGTGCACTACTACAAAAGAGGCTAAACTGGACGCTTATATCATAGACGGTTCCTAGGAATCGTCCGTGCTGCAAGTATCACAAACGGTTCATACTAATAACCATCTGTGGTATTTTTACAGACGGTTTTTAATACAAACTACCTGTGATAACATAATTATCACAGACAATTTTTAATAAGAATCGTCTGTGATAATGATGTTATCACAGGCGGTTTGTATTAAAAACCGTCTGTGATATGTTTTCCGCCTTGCAATCCCCCCAAAATTTCATAATTTCCCGCCTAAGTCTGAGTAGGATTCAGTTTTGAGACACTTTCAATAAAATGTGCATAGTTTTGCATACGGTGTCCGTTTTTGACGTTCTTGTACTCGTTGGAAAGCTAACGACGAGCCCGATCCAAAAAAAATGACATGCTTACGCCCGTCGCCCTCCAAGACCTCGAAAATCGGCCATCTTTGGACCTAAACCTGCATCGCAAGTTTTTGGTTTATGTTTTTGCCCTTTTTCTTGGTCTTCCCTTCAAAATTTGGATTTTGCTTCATCTGAAAAGTTGTAGATCTCATCGAAACCTTTCAAATGAGTATATATAAGTCATATAGAACTTTTCTATTTTATCTTTTGAGACTACTTATTTATATTGCATTGGTATATAAAACTTATGCCCTAATTCACAGATGGTTCGTATATAGAATCGTCTGTGATATTCATTCATCATAGACGGTTCTAGCTATCAACTGTCTGTGATAGAGAGTATCACAGACGGTTTGTATGTAGAACCATCTGTGATATTCTGACCGTTGAGCCCGTTGATCCTCCTCAACCCAATCCTAGCCAATAGAAATCCACCAACCCTCACCCCACAGATCGTAGCTCCACCTCTCCGTCCCCGAGCCAAAAATTTTCGAACTCCCGCCTCTCCCTTCCCTATAAATAATAACAACAACCCAGCCTCCTTACTATTCTCCTCCTCCTTGCTGTCCTCCTCCTCCTTGTTGTTCTCCTCCTCTTTGACCCTTACCATAATAGCCCGCACGAAGCAGACGACGCACAAGTCTACGAGAGGCAAGACACCACAGAAGCAACTAGCTCATGCCAACCGTGCAGACGCTCAATCAACGCTAATGATGGTGGGCGTCAAAGACATACAGGTCATGCGTTGCATCAGGGGGCGAGAAGGCCTAGGCATAGAGGATCTTTGCTTTTTCTCTGTTCTTGTTGTGCTAGCTAGATGGGTAACCTGCTCGTTGTTTTGGGATATTGTAATGGTAGGCTCTAATCTTATTTCATTTCAATTAATTTATTTACGAAATAGATGTTTTATGTTTGTGATGTTTCATGTTTTGTGAAATGAATTGAGATATGAATTGGATGTATACATGTACATGTTAATCTGCTTGTTTCAGAGGGCATGGCTAGCATTTCTTGAGGCTAGCCAATAAATAGAAATAGATTTAGGGGTAGAAGAGAATAGCACTGACTGTGATTATCAACTAACATAGACGGTTTTTAGTTAAAAACCGTCTATGATTCGTCTGTGATTATCAACTAGCACATACAGTTTTTAGTTAAAAATCGTCTATGATATTTACACCATAGACGGTTCGAAGGCCGTCTGTGATGACCTCGTATCATTACTGATCCATAAATTCAGACGGCTCACAAAACCGTCTGTGATAAAGTTTTTGAACTGTCTGTAATACGATTTTCTGTAGTACTGGTGGTATTTACTCTTGAGGGCGAGAAGCCTAGAGAGAGTATTGTACTTCCTCATGAATATATACATAATATTCATAACATAGTATCAAAGTTAGGGTACTAACCTACCTTCTTCCATTGCTAACCACCACCATTGTCATTGTTGTCGCCATAAGGCCGCCACCACCCCAATCAGGGCCGCCACCACCGCCTGAGGCCGCCGTTGCCCGCCGCTGTCGCCAATATCACTGCACTCGACGTCGACCGCCTTCCAACACGGCCGACACCGACTGAGCCCACTATTGTAGCCCGACGCCAGCCACTCTCCACCCGCCATCGCCCAACGCCCACCCATTACCCGTCGCCCGGCATCTGTCCACCCGACGCCCGCTGCTCGACGCCTGCCCGCTCGTCGCTGATCGAGCCGTCCCAGCCGGAGTAGATGTTAAGAATGTATTTCTTAATGGTGTTTTACATGAGGAGATTTACATGCAGCCACCATCTGGGTATTCTATTCCAAATAGACACATATGTTGTCTTCGTCGTGCTCTTTATGACCTCAACAGGCTCATCGTGCCTGGCTTGCGCATTTTACCTCAGTGATTATCATTGTTGGTTTTACTGTTAGTGCCCATGATCCTACTCTTTTTTTCCATAACTCAGCTTGAGGTAGGACACTACTTCTATAAGTGGATGATATGCTCATCACTGTTGATAATTCCTCATTTATCATATATATATGAAGAAGCATCTCAGTAAGAAGTTTATGATAACTAATCTTAGTTTGCTTACGTACTTCCTTGGGATTGAGGTTTCTTCCACGCTTCAGGGTTACTACCTCTTCCGGCAGAAGTATGTCATGGATCTTCTTGATTGGTCTGGTCTGACTAATACTCGCACTGCTGAGACTCTCATAGAGCTCTCCCTTTAGTTTTGTGCTATTGATGGTGATCTTTTTAAGGATCCTACTTGATATCGTTATCTTATTTGGAGTTTAGTATATATTGTGAACACTCGTCCTGATATTGCTCATGTTGTCCATATCATGAGTCAGTTCATGGCCCGTCCTACTCATCTTCACTACAGTCACCTTCTTCGTGTTCATCGCTTCTTGCGTAGGACAATCTTCCTTCATTTGTTCGCCCCTAGCTCCAACTCACTACAGCTTCAGGTGTACTCCAATACGACTTGGGCTAGTGGTCCTTCTAATCGTCGTTCTTTTTCTGCTTACTATGTTTTTCCTGGCTTCTCCCTTGTTGCTTGGAAGATAAAGAAGCAGACTGCAATTTTCCATTCGAGTGTAGAGGCTGAGTTGAGAGCTATGGCAGCAATGATAAGAGAGATTACTTGGTTGAGGTGGCTACTTGTAGATTTTTGAGTATCTGTAATGGGATCTACGGCTCTTTTGTTTGGCAGTACAGGTGCTATCAATATTGCTCGTGACCTAGTGAAGCATGAGCTCATCAAGCACATTGGTGTGTATATTTCATACACTAACTCACAGGTGCAAGAGGGAGTCCTCGCTTTACAGTTTGTACCCTTAGAGTTATAGATTGCTGACTTCTTCATGAAACCACAAACTAGGATACAGCATTTGTATTTTTCTCTCCAAACTCAGTGTGTGTGATCGACTATGAGTTTAATAGGGGTGTTAGAATGGAATAGAAATTCTTTGTTTCCTTATATTCCTTTGTTTCCCTATTTGTGTATGAGCCTATTCTTTTTTGCTTCGGTTTATAGTTTTTGGCTGCGGCTTATGGCTTTTGGGTCATTCGTGAGAGAGTACAGAGTAATAGAAACTTACATGCGGTTTTGGACAATATAAATAAAGTCGCTGCTGTGCGTACTACAATTAACTTCTAGACCCCGTTTCGTCTTGAAAAGACACTCCGTTTGAAAGCCAGTTATTGTAGAGAAGTCGAAAAGCACCTTCTAGAAGCTGAAAAGAAGAGGTCCTACAATATATTCCCTTGTAATATCTCTTTGTACTATACACACACACACACACACACACACACACATATATATATATATATAGTTTTTTGGGGCTCATGAATATACACGCAATATTCGTAACATCACGAACCTAACTACTAGCAAAAAACTGTACCTTTCCCATCCCATAATAATATTCAAATAGCAAGTTTCCATGCATGCTTAAAAGTTGGTACAATAATTGAAATCTCATGCATGCATGATTTGTTGAAGTAGTTCTTTTAGCTTCTATCAATTGTAGAACTAAGTGGTGTGGGTCACATTAGATTAGTACTTCCTCCATCTAAGTTTATAGGGCATATTTTTTAAATAGTTTTGTTCATAAATAGAGGGCGTATTTCATGTTCTAATATAAAATTAGTATGATGTTTGCTTTATACCCCTAATAAATATATAGTTTTACTTGATATTCTCTACATGTATTCATGGAATATAGTGCTTAGAGATAATTATTAGAGGTAATTTAGTCATTTTCACTGTCTCCTTAATCTATGTACCAAGGAAAAATACGCTTTATAAACTTGGATGTAGCGAGTAGTTCTATGATTAGCTATATGGTTGAGTACAATTTTAAGAATATTGATCCACACCATAGCAAAAGTTGCGAAGTTGAAAAATACCATTCAAAATGTCACTGACAGGTGATCTCGAGCCATACATATCATTCTCACAAGCGATGGTATTTTTTAACTTTGTAATCTTTACAATGATACTGAATAAAATAATTGTTTTAAGAAGTGTGGTAGGAGCTGAAAAAAATTACCTAGCTAGGATGCATGTGTGCGTGCATGACGAGAGGAATAGGTCATTCCTTCAGTTGGAAACTTCCAAATATAGGTGATTCACCTACGGCATGTGTGAGAGCACCCGTCCGCATGATAGATGATTGGAGAGCATGAACCTTCCACATTTTTAAAAGTTTCGTGTATATTGTATAATATTTGATTGAGCTGAGATATCAGCTGATCTACTGGGAATTATCTTTGTGTTCGTCTACACAAATAGTTGCATTAGACCGTTGAACTAGCACGAACGAAATGGGCTAGAAACCTAGGTGCGCTCACTGTCTAGAGCTCTGGGTGGTGGAGCCGGAGGTGGACCGCCGGTGACCGGTCCCCGACGCCGCCGGCCGCAGCGCCTTCCTGGCTCCCCTCCGTCTGGCCGGCGCCAGCGCCGGTCCCGCGCTTCCCCAACTCCCCGACGAGCGCCCATGACCGGGACAGAAGCCGGCGCCCCAAACTTAATTGGGAAGATGGATGGGCGCCTCCGCCGCCCATTGCCGCGCCTCCGAGATGGCTCGATGATGGGTTAATTGGGAAGACGGTCTTGTGTGAACGCCGGCCGCAGGCCTGTGGATCTGCTGGTCCACCTCCCTGCTTGGGCCGTGATTGGATTTGAGACCCACGTTTGGTCGTAGGCTCGCACTCCAGTCAATGAATTGGGCCTCTTTCTTTGTAGATTCTTCAGCCATTGTGCTAACGACCCTGACATTTTTTTTTGCTTTGGGCTTCTTCCAAAATTAAAAAAAAATAATACGGTTTTTGAAGCGAATTTTCTAAACGGCTTTTGAGTCCAAAATCGTGTACATGTCATCTGCATTAACGCCTCCGCTATCTGCTGATGTCTCAAAAGCCATCAATCATAGCTAAAAATCATCAACCGTAGTCCAAAAAATAGCGCTGTTGTATAGGAACTCTATTCTTCAGCTTCCTTAGTTGGTTTGATCTGCCGATTTCTGAAGGCATGTTCTTTTCAGCTTCTAAAAATTGCTTTTCAGTTTTTCTATAGTAACTAGATTTTAAACGAAGTATCTTTTCAAGATAGGGTCTACTAATTAATTGTAGTACATACTGTACTGACTTCATTTATATTGACAAAAACCGCACATGAATTTCTGTTATTCTATAGTCTCTCATATAAACAACCCAAAAGCTACAAGTCGCAACCAAAAGTCACAACCGTAGTAAAAAAGAACAGACTCTTTGTGAGTTTCTGCTATTTTGTACTTTCTCATTAACAACTTAAAAAGCATAATCTACAACTAAAAGTTATAAGGAAAAACAAAAAAACAGACCCATAATCATAAAACGTGGAGAAATATATTCCTTCTTCAAAGTCACTCGACTGCTCTAGTTGTCTAGGAGGAAATTAATTTGTCCACTCAAAATTTCTAGAACATTGTCGTGTTCTCGATCGGCATGCATGCAAATGCCGATATGGCAGACCTAAGCTAGAGCCCAGATGTAGACTGATATTTTTGCTCGATCATAGGATGGAAACGTGCGTCCCACCCCGTGATACACAACGTAAAGCTAAGCTTAGATTGTAGCAGATCAGGGGGACAAATGGTACAATGGCACAAAGTTGCTTTCTGCTCGTCGATCGAGGTAAAGAAACAGTTAGTAGCATCATGAAGTAGGTCGATCTTAACTGAAATTATTTTCATCTGTGTTCTTTCTCGATCGTACGAATTGCAGGCCTAAAATGGTGTGTTCTTGCCACTATTCACCACAATTAGCCATGTTAATTGATTTGTAATTAGCAAATTCATTTAAGTGTATTGTTTATAAAAGAATTTAAATATAGCAAACGAGCTTAAGAACTTATAAAAATTTTTGTGGAGCCTTCTGACACAGTATACTTATTTGTATATTTTTTTCATAATTTTATCCATTCCGAATTTTACTCAAAAATTCCTATAATTATACTGCTTTTAGCAATTTTTAATATAGAAAATAACCTACAAAAATTATGAATTTTGAAGAATCCTTACACAGTGGACTTGATTGTGTAACTTTTTTTGAATTTTATATTTTATAAAATTTTCTAGAAAATTTCTCGAATTGTATGTACACACTCTTAAGGGCACTCGTTAATTAAATCCTAAAAATAATTAGTGTCCTAATGCGCTAGCTTTTCCTCCCCGGATTCCCTGGCCTCTTTGCACTGCTGGATTCGCTCCCATCAAACCCTATCACTCTTAAGGGACACTCGTTAATTAAATATGTGGTATTTTATCGTTATTATCAATCTTCTCACTAATATCCCGTCTATTCCATCTGTTGCAAGCTATGTCTGTATCGATGCTTCCGGAACCCTTCTACAATGAGGATCACCGGTGCAAGCTGAGCCACTACTCTCTGCTCGCAAGTATAGCAAAACAAAACATGAATACAAATATACCAAAGTAGAATCGCATAACACGGGATACAATATAGCTCACTCATCTGAGAATAGATCACAGGTTAAAACTAGGTGTGGAGGAAGTAGATGGTGGTATTGTCTACAACATAAAAAGTATATGAAAAAATTCAACACTATATTTATATGAAATCTCCTATTAAATAATTTAACAAAAGATACTCCCACTATATATTTAAAATAAAAAACCCTCTAATAACATATAGTGAGTCAAGATCCATATTTCACTAAGTTCTAGTGAGCTTTGGTATCACTACTAAAAACCTAACGACGTAGGTAAACAACCCTTGCTAATTACATCACAAGAAACTCTTATTTGTGGAGTGACATCCATATGTCCCGGCCTCGACACTATGTCCCTAGACCCAAAACCATTTTGATAGCCTAGTCAAGCTAAACCAATATTATGCATGAAGTGTCCAACACTTTATCCTATCTTATTGAGATAATTAATGGCACCATACTTTGGTAGATCTACCAGTTAATGATCAAAATCTTGATAGGTGCAACTATTGGAAGGGAATCAAGTTTTATTTAATTTTTCAAGAGGGATACTATTCTATCATGTTAAATCATCCAATATAATAATAAGATGAACAATAGCATAACAGGAACATAAAAATATTCACAATTAAATCATATTAAAATGTGAGGTAGTATGGCCCTTAGCACAGCAATCTCCATCACCACGCTTCCTGTCCACCGAGCAATCAATGCTTGAGTTCACCACATCCATCTACTTAGCTATTACGCCTAACAGCTAACAATAAATTACATATAAAAATCCAGCATCACAAGTCGATACGCAGGCCGTTATACAATAATATGTAGCCCATGGCTATAAATCAACATGACATGCAGGCCATGAAAAACTCATTCATGCATCACATATACAATGTGCCGTACTATTCACACAACCCTATAAAAATGACTTATGTGTAGAAACCAATTCAATTACATGATATAAACACATAACACCTATAACGCGTGGTACGATTACCTAGCACGATGCCATTAGAAATTTTTATCGAAACATGAATCCTATTCACGAAATCGCCTTTGAAAATTTCATCGGATTAATCACATTAACCCAATTCTAAACCATTCTGATCTGCCTAATTTTCCATGGATCAATCATATTGATTGGTGCAGGAGATTTTCAGAAAGAACAGCAACTCGGTGCTATCAATTCATACCTCTTCCTAACCCATCTACTACCGTTGAAACCGAATGACCTTATCAACCAGTGCCTAAACCAATCCAATAACATGAACTGATCTAAGCTATCACATCAGACCAGTAATAAATCCAATATACTACCACCACATATCAACTATATGTGACCAATCCAGATCAAAAACAACACATGATGGATCTCATACCACTGTTAGGATACGTATAGGCTATATTAGTGCAGATTAATATTTTCTATCGTATAAAATAGGAAGCTGTGAGAGTAAGAGATCATGAATCATTACCACTAGACGCGCAGTGTAGCAGAAGTAGAGTTGAAGCAGCCGATTCAACGAAGAGCGCATCGGTGTAGTGGTAGTAGTCGATCATGCTCCGGCTATCCGTCTCCTCCTCGTGGTCATCCCGATCAGCGCCACAGTCGCAGCAGCGCTTCTACCGAGGTCCACATGTCCATATATGGAACATTGCGCATTGGCGTGCTAGCACTAGCGCGCACGGCAGGGGTTATGAGAGGTGGCGGCTAGGGTTTCGGCGGGTGTGTTTCGGGATGCCTCCCTCAGACCCCGTACCTCTCCTTATATAGCCTCCAATCAGACCCTTATCTGATACGAGTAGAGATCGTATCCCACTCGAAGACTATCATTCAAACCCTTATCGTTTTAGCCTATTAAGTGTGTGATCCTGTAGGTTCATGTATATTTGCCCACGGGAAAAACTCCTTTCTGGTCCATAAGTCAGCAGCAGACCCTAGCAGGATGTAACGACTTTCAAACATACATAAAGATTATATCGGACGAACCTATATAGTGCTTATGTACTGATCCCTTTGCCTTATGATACTAGATTGAACTCAAGACAAGAAACGTGTCACCCTGTGATAGCTCAATCATTCGCTCGAACTTGTAGTGGATTACTTAGTTGTGATTGACTCTTCAACCATATTCGGCATGGCTATACACTTTCTTAATCCAACCACATCAAGGGGCTCAGAGATATCTCTTCTGTTATATAGGAGGGGCAAATTCCATCTTGATTACTCATATTCCTCCGTATGTTTCAAGTAAACCTGAAAGCTATCTTTATGACCACCCAGTCACCGAATAGTATTTAGTAATCCGTAAATAAACTATTACACATATATGAAACAATAACGATCCCTAGTCTAAGAATCCTACATATACTATGTATGAAATCAACCGATAACACTCAAGAATATAACAATTCCTAGAGTGTCTAATGGTGGGTCAATCTAACCTCATGTTCTCTAATATGTGTCTACATTATTGATTTGATATTCCATATCCATGATCCGTGAAACATGACCATCAATCAATACATGTACTAATCTGTAAATTATAACTATCACACAAAATGATATAAGATCGGGATAATTTAGAATAACTTCAAAATATAAATAAAGAGTTTCACAAATAAGTCACATACTTGTTGATCAATACGAAAAACATTTATCCAAGAGGCAAAATAACATATTATTCAAAAGATCATAAACATAAAAATAATATAATCATCTACATGATTATCTCTAGGTCATATCACTAACGCCTGAGGTCGTAGCAGAAGCTCACCGGCAGCTACTTCTGATACTCGGGGTGGCTCACCACCCCGCCCTCCACAGAGAAGGTCACCTGGAGGCGGAATCCTCCGGCAAGGTCAGGCAGATTAGCAAGGAGCAGGTCGACTCCTCACCGCGCCGCTCACGGCCGGCGCAGCCGCTCAACGGGGGGACCTGCAGTTCTGCAACGTAACCCGCCCAACAGAGCCGTCTCTTTCGAGATGTGATGTAGTACTAACCTAGAATTTATATCCAACTTATTCACACAGTCTTTGGGCTGTTTATTGCGTTTGTTGTAATTTGTTGAGCATATACAAGCAGTGTGATCGTAGTTACGTACACATCAACATTTTCTTCAAATTATATTTAAGGATCCATGGGAGTGTGCCCAAGCTAGGTGTAATTCAATTATTGAGGTGGTTCTATGTAGGCATGACCCACGTACTGCTTCAGATGTTGGCAACAACAACTGAGCGAGCGTCAGCTGGTTACGTGATGACGAAACCCTCTTTTGTCTTCTGAAAGCCTGAACCCCATTAATATGGTTCCGCTGGTTAAGTGTTGAGATGGTTATATGGTTGAACCATAATGTAATAGCTAGGGATGGAAACGGATCGGATACGATCTGAATAGTCTCAAATATGAATATAAAACCATATTTTCAAAATAAATACGAATACGAATTCAAATATTCTCAAATACGAATACAAATCAAATATCGTAACGGATACGAATTCGAATCGAATATGTACTTAATTCGGTCGAATACGAATATCCTCCTACAACTTCTATAATAAATCTCTAGCGGTTTTACCAGTTTTTGATCGGATACTGGAACGGTTATCGGTTTTAAACCGCCCAAATTCAAATTTTAAATCATAAAATCCGTCCGGATTTTTCCCGAGTTTTACAAACGGATCGAATAGTCTCGAATATGAATACGAATATTCTCAAATACGGATACAAATAGTCTCGAATATGAATATTTTCGAATACGGATTTTGCTTACAACTTTCATGTTTTCTCGGATACTAATATTGGATAAAACGTATTATCCGTTATCGTTTCCCACCCTAGTAATAGCATTGAGGGAAGTTCGTCTTTTTTTTTTTTTGGCTTATGCCACCCTTCAAACAGTTTTGCAAAAAAAAAATAGAGCGTTACTCAAAATTAGTCTTAGGAGAAATTAAGAGACCTCAAAATAGTGCTTGGGTGTTTTGGTCAACGGACGACACACCATCGTAAGCTAGATGCCTTCAACCATGATGCTTCCCATCTTCAAAATCCTCAACCAAAAGAACACTTCTCCCTTCAAACAAGTTACGTAGGGCAGCCACAGGAGCAGATAATCAATCCAAATCTGATTTTTTTTTCCTGACGATTTCCATACAGCACTCCATTCCAAGAACCACTGAACTTGCAAAAAAATTAACAGAAAACAAGCCAAAACAAAGAGCAAAAAATGTCTAATTTTACAATCTAATTCTAAATCCAATAAATCTCATGTCCTAATCTCAGTACTACACCTAAAGCACGGCAACAACCAACAGACAGACAGAAAGCCACACCAAACCAAACTGTCCTGTACGTCATGTCTTCTCGTAAGCATTCCCCTGCCGAGCGGGCCTGCGCACACTACAACGGCCCAGATCTCGCCACGTGTCCATCCACCCCCATCTCGGCCGCCCAATCAGACGCCCGCCGCCCCGACGCGAATCGCCTCATCCCTCCCAGCCCCGGCGCCGCCTCCTCCGTCTCGACCTCCTTTGCCTCCCTCCGCCTCGCCGCGGCTGCCGGTGGCGGAGACCAGTCAACGCACTCCACGGCGCTCTTCCTAGAGCGGCTGCGACGGATCAAGAAACCGAACCCAGGGCAGCAGCCGGTCCTCATCTCCGGCGACCTCGGCGGCCGCCGCCGGCGCGCTCTCTCGCGGTCGGAGAGGACCTTACCGATGCAGGACACCTTGGGAGAGCTCGGCTCGTGCTCCGAGACCGCCGGCTTCGGGTTGCGCCCGCCGCCGCCGGTCTTGGCCTTCTTGGGGAACATCGCCGGCGGGTGGTGCCGTCGCGCGCAGCCGCCGCCCTGGCAGAGTTTCCTGGATATGCCTATGATGGGCTTGGCCGTGGGCTTCAGGTTGCCGGAGAACCGCCGCGACGCGCCGTTGCCGTTGTGGCCGGGGTGGTTCTTGAGGAGGCACTTAGGGTTGGTGTTCTCCTTGAGGGAGTCATCGCGGTCATAGACGCCGCCGACGTCGGACCAGGCGATGTCATCGCCGATGCGGAGGCGGGTGGAGTCCGGCGGGTTGCCGCCGAGGTCGCGTGAGGCGGCCATGATGAGTGAGAGAGAGGGATGGAGTTTGGGGGAACGGGAAAGTCTAGGAGAAGTCGTCTCCTCTGTCTCGTCGGCGTATGGCGTGGTTTTAAAGGAGTTGTGCTGTTGGGAACTTGGGATTGCCGTGATTGTCAGAAGCGTATGCGTCATCTTTTTATTATTTTTTCCTTGGTTGGAATATGATATTTATTTTATATGCTTTTGATATAGTTTATGATATAGTTTATAGTTTTTTAATTCGTGAGAGAATATAGAGTAACAGAAACTCACGTGTAGTTTTGGTTAATATAAATAAAATCGCTATGATTTATATTTCTATAAATTTGTAGATCATATGTTACAAAGATAATCTATTCAAAAAGTTAATTACTATAAAAAAAATCAAAAGATAATTTTTAAAAACCGAAAATAAAAAAGCCTACCACTTCAGGGGCTTCTCCAAGGAGTTGTCGTTGATCAGTCGCATCAAGTCATTTCAACTTCAGTGCATTTCTGTGACTTGTACCAAATGGTTCAACTACTTGGACTTTGCTTTGTCACTTTCTACGTCACGTTCAGCTCCTACCAAATACCAGCCACCCCGCCTTCCAATTCCTCGTAATCAGAACATTCCAGAACGAAATTAAAGTTAAGACACAACTATTGAGGTGGTGATCGGTTCGGCTGAAAAGCTCATGACTTATGGTTGAAAACACCGTAGATGGTTGAAAAAAGCACTGTAGCTGATAGAGGCTTATTTAGCATAATTAAATTTAAAAAAATTTAAAAATATAAAAAATATGTTAGTCCATTACGTATAATACAAACAAATACGGGAAAAAAAAGAACCGGCAAAAAACCTCAACAAAAAGCTAAAAGTTCAGAAAAAGACAAAACTTATGAATAGTGAAAAATAAGTCAGAAGCCGAAGCCGAGTTGATCAGGGCCTGAATACTCCATGAAAATTATTAAAGCTCCATCAAATTTCAAAATAAAGGAAATGATGAGTACCACTATTTTTAGTGATAAGCTTCTGTTGTTATTATCTGATTTAGTAGTTGAAAATATAGCTTTATGTTAAAGTGTGATCCAAACTTGTCATGTTCATGCCAAATATTGTGCCTGACGTGGCGCCAAGCGGTGCATATATTCTAATTTGATTCCTTTCTCCGTTTGGAATTCTAATTTCTAATCTATATATGTACCTATGCACGGTTGAGACATGTCGAAGTTCCTCATACTTATAATCTTTTCTCGTATAGTGATATTCGTCTTCGTGTGTTCGTGATTTTTTTCTGCAAGAGGTTTCATGTTAAATCTATATCTTTTGTTTTTTAATTATCTATTTTTATCATATATTTTATAAGAGTTTCTCCTCGCAAAGAAGAAGAGATGGGTTACTACCCGTGTAAGGCATGAGAGCATGCAGCAAGCAGGGAGGGAAGCATGGTTCGAGTAAAGTGATTCTTTCGAGGCGATTATAGCTAAGATAGACAGCTAGTTTGACCTGCCTCCATTAACATCTTTTGGTCATTACGGGTCACACCCAAAAGAACAGACAGGGAAAGGTCAAACATTACACGCCAGGTGAAGAACCTAGAGCAAAAGGAATCGCAACTGTACCAATTAAATATGACTTTGGTTCACAAGACAAATTAGAAGTAACATCGATCGGAAACTTCTTCCAAAGACAACGCTTCGACTTTTTGACTAGCCTGTTGTGCTCTTTGAATTGGCATGCTCTAGGGTTTCTAGATTAACATGCCGATCTAGTCGTAAATCATAGTCTAAAAGAACACTATCAGTTTGTCACCACGTAAGTTGAGGAAGAGTACAAAAAATTGGCCATGCCCTAAAAGAGTAAATATGTATTCGCTCTTTTTTTGTTGCGAGGAATATGTATTCGCTCTTCTTTTTTTTTTTTTGCGAGGAATATGTATTCGCTCTTAATTGTTCTGGTTAGTTACTTTTGTTCATAGATACGATCCTGTCTTGCTCTTACTGGGTTTACTGGGTTCATCAGTGACGGCTATCCTTGAGAATTTAATCAAGTTTTTTTCAGAAGAGAAATCAAGACATGGCAAAGGGCAATTTGTCTTGCTCATGCTTGTTACATCGTACACCAATCATGAGCCACTTCTAAAAGGCCTTTTCTTCTCGAGAAACTTCTAGAAGCAAGGATCGATCAAACATGGCACTGGCCATTTCCAGTGGTGCTGGCAACTCGCGAACTAAGCAGCTACAACTGTTTAGGTCCCGCTTGGTTTGGCTAAAAAGCTACGGTTTATGATTGAAGTTGTATTGTAGCGGTTGAAAATTTACTGTAGCTGAAAGTGGCTTATTTGGCGTAATTAAATTTAAAAAATTTAAAAATAGAAAAAATATGCTAGCTCATCATAGACAACACAAACGAATACGGGAAAAAAACCGACAAAAAAGCTAAAAAAACTATTTTTTTTAAAAGACAGAATTTATGAAAAATGAAAAATAAGTTAGAAGTTAAAATCAAAATGAGTGGAATCTAAATAAGTCGGTAGAAAATAAGCTACTTACTTACCTGAGGAAACCTGTGGCACCAATACAAGGAAGCACGAGCAAACGATGCGTGACGTAACCATGTGGAGAAGGACAGAAGAACCAAGGTTTGCGTCTGACGTCGCCATCGTGCCTTTGGTTTTTTAAGGGTAAGACAAACACGGACACACAACACACATCAGCCAAACGCGCACACGCAACGCGCATCCTCCTCCGAAGCACCGTCCATAATTTTATTATAATAAACTATTATTATTTTAAAGGTGTAGAAATTT
Organism: Dendrocalamus latiflorus; assembly: GCA_017311315.1. NCBI lineage: Eukaryota > Viridiplantae > Streptophyta > Magnoliopsida > Poales > Poaceae > Dendrocalamus > Dendrocalamus latiflorus. Next base: position 2,164,909 of record CM029635.1, read on the forward strand.
AGGATTTATAAATTTGCATATTTTTCTAGATAGCTTGTAGAAATTATTGATTTTAAAATTTTTATGTCATAGGATGATTTAGTGACCTAAGTTATAGTTATATGTTGCATAAGACATGTTATTGCTAATATGAGTCAAGTTGTGAAAATTTGTACTTGGAAATGGTTTATTTGTTTTTAAATGTGCAGGATCGCTTAGAGTCAACTATGGTCAACGACGAGAATCGGTGCTACGCCCATATAGGAGCCGAGACTCAGAACGATCAAGAATACCGTCTGAGATGGTTAAGCCTAAGCATGGCATAAGAAATACGGAAAATGTTGAAGGGAAGTTCGAACGGTGAGTTGCACCATGTGGCTTAGTTGGTCCAAGTAATATGTGGTCCGATGAAACCGAAACGGGAGAGCCTTGCTGTCGTTACCAATGCGTGGTAAGCCAGTGGTGCACCTACACGTAGTAAGTATGGCGATTACTTACAGTGAAAGGAGATGATCGGGTCAACAAAGGGTATTTTGGTATTTTAGTCAAAATACCAAAAAACTACCTTAGACTAAAATTGCGGTGCTTGGAAACGCGGTTTAGGTCAAGAAGAAGTTGAGAAGATTAAGCTGAATCAAGGTTAAGGACTTAACAGGTTCAGATTTATGCACTTTAAAAAGCATATATAAGTATAGTGCATCAGTTAAAAACCCGTGTGTGTGTGGGGCTATCGGATTTCTTTTATATATGCTAAGTGGATAGTATTTACTAAGGGTTAGACGGGGCTGGTTAGCCGATCTATTTAATGAGTTTGGATGGAGACTTATAGTTAACTATCCAATCATTATCTTTTGAGACCATGTATTTATGAGTTCTAGGGTTAGAGTTTGAGAGAAGTTGAGTGTTTTTGTGATTGTTTTTTGAAACTATCATGTAACAAGTTAAAGGGAATTAGTTTGGATTCCTGCGTAAGAAGATATGGACTATCACTATGCTAGCAAAATCATGTAGATATTCTCTTCTATGAGTTACAAGAAAGTTGAAAAATTTCTGGATAATGTTGAGAATGGTTCGTACGAGATTCTCCTACAGATTCCCACTTGCCGTCAATAACACTAGCAACGAAAGCGTGGCGCCACGTCACGCTAGCTACTACGTGAACCGAAGAAAAGAGTCGACAATTCATAGGGGGGGCTTTTGTGGAAAAATAAAAGCGGAGGGCCTTTCTTAAAAACAAAAAACCATATGTAATTATGAGAAAACCGTAGGGCTTTATCTTGTAAAGTAGGGCCTTTCTAAAAAATGCTCGGGCCTTTTTGTAAGAAATAAGGACATGTACATAAATTTAGAAAACTAGGGTTTTTTTCAAAAAGCATGACGTGGCATGCCTCCCCGGGGAGCAAACCCCTGGGGAATAATATAGGTAGTATTCCTGGCATCTTCGTCACCGGTCAGCACTAGACGATTCCCCCATCTCCAGCGTCATCGGTGGATCCAATGTGATTCAACGATATTTAATTGAATACTTAAATTTTTTGTGTAATACATAATATTTAGTACGTATATTACGCATATATACTAATAATTAGATAAAATATTTCATATATGTATCCCCAATAGATTTCAATCCGCTCCCACACCTCCCCTCACCTAGTTGATTTCAACTCATTCCCACACATCCCCCATCCAATTCACCTAAAATAGCGTGGCTTAATAACTCATCCGCCCCCTCATTAGACTGACTCATTGGTTCATCTGTAGACCCCTTAAACCATAACCTATCCCCCCTCTCTCTTTCCGCCTCTCTCAGGCTCCACTATTGTAGACCAAAATTGCCAAACCTAATGGCACTAGGCACGAGATTGAGGGGCAATTGACCACTAAGCGATTTGGTGAGGGACTGAGAGCAACTCTGGCCCCTAGCTTGGCCTCGGTGGCAAGGAGCATAGCCATGACAAGCGGTGATACATCTGCAAGGAGTAAATGGGCGGCAGCTGTCACTTAAGAGCCGAGTAGGGAGCATGCGGCGGTGGTAGCCAAGTCGGCGAGGCAGTAGGCACTAGACAATGACTACACCTTGTCATGCACTGGTGCACGTAGGCCATACACATCAAATTGCATCAACAGTTTTATCTTAAGTTATTTCATAATTTCTCTAATTTTTTATTTTTCTAAATTATTTACAGATGTTGTATCTAGCACGAAATATTTTTGTATTTTTTTTTTGCTAATATGAACTTTTATATTTTATTTGTCAACTCTAAATACCTATTTTAGAAATCTTAGGTATGTCGCTGTCCACTGATATGATAGGCATGCAATGCTTGAAGGCGTCTTTGCATTCCTAAAGGACCAGTACACCCACCCGAGAACATATTTCATAACCCCTCTATCGAGTTCCGTTTGGTTTTCGTGAAAAGGATAAAACTCCATGCCCAGATTTTTTGGCCTACATAGCGGTTAGGATTCGAGGAAGCAACCCGTAAGCCTCCTTCTAGTCACCCCATAGTAACTGCATCGCTCTCTACTTTGCCTTCCATGCTTTCCTGTACTTCACGCGGTACTTAATGAATCCAGAGATAACCTCAATGAGGGTGGCGATGGTCACATCAGGATCAATAACCACAACCCTAGTAATGTGCCTTGCAATGAAATTAGTGGTCGCCTGAAGGTGCTCCCCCAACACTCAAGCAGTCCCACAAGAGTGAGGCTACTTCACGTTCGCTACTTTTCATTGATTGTTCCTAGCTTTGCGCCCCCATACCTTCCATCCGCACCCCCTTTCGCACCTCATAGTATACCTCTTGTTCGCATCGGAGTGTGTCACTATGAACGAACAATGGTGCCGCACTGAGTATACTTGTAGCCAAACCTTTATATCATCCATGCTTGAAAACGTGTTCTTACATGTTAGGTCATTATCCGAGTTTGCAATGCCATTCTTGTTCTTCAACCCATTAGCACAAACGGCTTTATTAGTCATTCTAACATCACTGAATGTGTGCACCGATGGGACCTTACCCAAAACACTGCAAAGAACCCACCATTCCTTAGAGGAGAAAAGCGGTGCGGGAATCTTATTTTCGGTAGAGCTCCATCTCCGTCGGACTCCACTTCACGGGTTGTTCTATCTTGAAATACCTCCTCAAGCTCATTATTCATTACAACGCCATTGAAATCAGTCACGGGATCACTAACATGTTGCGGCAAAGGAACATGCACATGTGATAGATCCACCAACAGGGGGGGCATCGTTGTTGAGACTGACACCAACGAACTCTTCGGAAGGTTGCTCTGCCATTGGGGGGCTTGCGAAAGATGGAGAGTGGATTCTAGTTCGTCTATGTTGCCATTCACCATATCCAAATTGTTTTGCAAATCAGCTACAATGATTCTCCTCTGCACCGCCACTTCCAATGACTAGACCTGAGATGCGAGCACAACATTCTTGTACGTGTTCCAATCATTGTCAGACAAGATTGGCACCAAACAGGTGTGCACCTTACAACCCACACTAGCATCATATCGCCCCTATAGTCTGATAACGACCCCGAGCTCATCCCATCCAAAGGTCGGCTTAATCCTAGTCAAAAGAGTTTGAAAGTCCGGTGATTTATGAAACAAAAGAACGGTCACTTCTATGCCACCAAAGTCGACATCACTACCCATTTGGCTAATCGGCCCACCGGTAAATATACATATAGCTTTATCCATCTACATCTAACAAAATATTGCAAAGTACTAAATCAGAAAAATCGCACTTGAGGGAGATGATCATCGATTATTACCTCCACCGGTCCGAAAATGCAAGCATGGAGGAGGCCGGCGTAGGAGGAGACCATTGCGCACATGAAGGAGGTTGCCGCTATGAGGCTGGCGTGGACTGGAGGCGGGCGACGAGGCCACTGGGACTGGAGGCGGGCGGCGAAGGAGGGTGGGGCCATCAGGACTGGAGGCGAGCAGCGGGGCTGCCATGATTGGAAGCAACCGGCAAAGGAAGAGGGCGGGGCCGCCAGGACTGTAGGCGGGCAGCGAAGGAGGATGCAGAGGACGCCGCCGGGAGGTCGACGTGGAGGGTCGAACGGTTGAGGACGAGGCCTCCAGAAGCCGGCGGTGGCAACGATGGATTTGGGGGAGAAGAGACAAAGCTTCGGCAGGAAGAGAACATAGGGGAAAATAGAAACCGGAGCGGCAGCCGACTTAAAGTCACCCCTTGCCACGCCAAGTTTCATGGCGTCACCATAGTGTTTGTCATGCCATGAGTTCCGGTGTGACAGATGCCAAGCAAGTCATCCACACTAGCACGATGCGCAGCCGAGGGCTTACGTGGCAGTTTTGGCCATACCTCTATGGGTAGCATGATAGAACGTTTTGGACATGTCACGAGTGGTGACGTAGCCAAAAGGATTAGAATTGAAAATAAATTTCGCGAGAAGTTAACTTTAAAATATTAATAAAAAAGGGATTAAATAAAAAATTCTGTGCTGGAAGCTCCCTCTTGTGGCCACATCCGACGGTCCGCAATAGATATTGCGACAGAACAATCATACATTGGCAAATTCACAATAGCTACAATAATCAATACACAGGGCATGACACTAACCAGAACACAGGTCAATGCATCAACAATGCTATACCACTGCGGACTACAAATAATTACAAGGATTTCTCACTATACAGATATCATCAATTCATCATCAATCTAAAATAATTCTCAAAAGCCTATGTCTAAGAGTAGATCTGCCCACATGTTACCTGCTCCAGCCAGGTCTGCAGAGGCCACTTGTCCCCTGAAGCCCATGCCGCTAAGTATTTGCTCCATTGCGCCTACATTGATCTCCAACCCGCGCTCAGAGCCCAGAAAGTTGTTCAGGATATTGCCGAAGTTCAATGGCTTCAAATCGATTGACTCGTCAGCTTATCACGAGAGGCTGTCAATGGATCCTCATCGACACTTGATGTTCTGTGCAGTCCCTTGGAAATGCTCGGTGATTCTCGCAGTTTTTCTTGGTCATCAGAAATGTTGAGCTTTCGCTTACTGACAGAACCAGGGTTCAAAGATGCTTGAATTTTGGCGAGAGGTGCCTTGGGGAAACTACCACCTTACCACCAGGCCATCCGCTGGTACCCATAGAGATGGCAATTGGTACCCGAAACCCGATACCCGATGGGTTTTTACTCTATTAGGGCATGGGTTTGAGTCAATTTCCTAACCCATGGGTCTCTTAATGGGCAAAAAGCCCAACCCATCGGGTCTGCCGGGTTCGGGTACGTTCCTATAGTACCCAAACCCGTAAACCCATGGGTAATATAAATCCGATCCATAGGAGTTATAAACCCAAGCTCCCAGCCTCCCAGGCAAACCAGCCCAGCCCATAGCCCATTAGCCATTTAGCCCCAAGCCCCCAAATCCAATGCGGCAATGCCTCATTACCCATACGGCTAACCCTAGCTAGCACTCGCCACGATCACTACTCACTCCTCCCCAGTCCCCACTCCGATTCAACAGCCACCGCAGCGGCGGCGCATCTGGCGCTCCGCGCTCGGTCTCCGACAGTCTCCACGCTCGCTCTCCCGTCCCGCAGCTCCCGCTCCTGCTCCCGCCACTCTCGCCGCACGCTCGTCCTCCCACACGCCCTCGCCATCACCTCGCCTTCCAATTCAGCCCGCCACCCCCACGCCGCAGCCAACGTGCATCACAGCAGTAGGCCCTTGGCCATGGTGCTGCCCTCCGACTCCAATGAAGATGGACGGTGTACTTCTTCCTCCTCTCCATTAACCATTGTTGCAGCTCGCATTACTGACCCGACGGGCGACCCATGGGTACCCGTTAACCCAGTGGGCATGGGTCTGGGCAATAATTTGCACCCGTCACGGGCATGGGTTTTTTAGCGGGCACGTCCAACTTTCATGGGCACGGGTTTGGGATAGTAAAACCCAGCGGGTTTATACCCGTTGCCATCTCTAGGTACCCAGTTATATCAAGATCTTCAGTTGATGTCCTCTAGCAGCCAGGATCTTTTCTTCGGAGCAACCCAGCTGCTCCTCTCGGCTGGACTAATCTTTTCTCATATCTCTTTCTTTCATCTCTTTATCTAATTTGGTTTTGAAAATATGGTTTTGATGCACATAAGTATTATATGTTACAGGAATGTAGTTTTTATTATTTAATATAGCTAGGTGAATGGTCAAGAATAAGCTTGCCTGCGTAGTCGTAGAAAGTCTTGGAGTCAACTGAAATTGGATTCGCTACCTCTACCTGAGCCGGTTCGCCTTCTGCATTTATAAGGCAGACGCATAACTAAAAATACTTAATAGTTTGGGGTGATTTATAACATTTTATATATAGTCAGTTCCTCCCTATTTGGAGGATTTCTAACAGGTTTTTTTTACTTAAATTTTTTGTTCACTTGGTAAAGTTGGCACCTTTCCCAATGTTAATATTAATGCTCTCTCTCTCTTGCCGGCCTATTGCTGGCCCGACTCACATGGCCCACCGGCTTGGCCCACACTCTTGATTAGACCACACGTGTACGCCCCTACACTACACTCACTACACTCAGTTGCATACTCACTCCCGCACTCACTCTTGTTCTTCGCCTCCTCTTGGCTCGCCTCCCTCTTCTCCTATTTGGATGCCAGCCGATCCGCTCAGATCTAGCCCCTATGCGTAGCTGGTTGCCTTCCCCTAATCTACCTGCTACCGCCATCGTGGGTGCTTGGGTGCGCCGCCAACCCTTGGCTCACCTCCTGCGTCTCCCTCTCACCGGATCTATTACATTGCCCCCCTATTTCCTCTCAGCTTCGTCGGGTTACCTCCATGGTTAGGGTTTGGTTTGGGGCTTGCTGCTGCAATCGTGCCGGCCGATCCTGCCTTTGGTGAGTTCTCGTGATGTCTTCCCTTAGCCCTCCCCATTTGATTTCCCTACTATTCACCGGTTTTATGGTGGTGTTCGGCTTCATGGGTAACTTTGGGGATGAGCCACTGCCTTCTCCTAGCTCACCTCCGAGGCTTCGCCATCAACCTCCTCGGCTCCCTTGGCATCTACAGTTTCTTCAGCTTCTATGGCATCAATGGTTTGGGTGCCCGTGAGTCTGACTTAACCATGGCCGGGCACTGAGACTCTAGCCCTCCCATGATTTGCTATAGCTTCATCGGTTCCACTCTACTCCATCTTCCCTCTCTCGGAACAGTTCACTCTTCTCCTCTCTTTACGTAATTTTGATTTAGTCACAAATTTTGCCTTACTTTATTCTCTAACTACACACAATTTTGAGAAAGCCTATGGATGCCATTGCGATGGAACTTGCTAGGGAATATGTGTCAGGGAGCATGTTCTCCCTTTCAAGGGCATGTGGCGGCTCCTACGGGCTCGCCGCCAGTAGCGTAGTGGCCAGCATGACCGAGGTAGGGTGGTCCCTTCTCCTCGGCCACCTTGCTTAACCGACTAGCTTACGGTGAGTGCTCGTGTGTGCTGTGCCATGGTGTTGTGTTGTGGGCCAAGAATAAATAGGATTGGGGACATTATGTCACATCCCAAATTTTCGCTTTCTGAAAAATTTTATTTTTATTAATTATTTTAATGTATTTGAGTCTTATCTGGATTTATTCGGATTTATTTGGAGTTTATTTAAAATTTTAAAGCAAGAAAATGTGTTTAAAATATTTTATTAAAGCCAAAAATAGTTTATTATATTTTCCCTAGCCTTCCCTAAATTTTTAAGGAATTATTGAGAATTTTCTAGAATTTAAAATCAATTTTCAAAGTTAAAAAGTATCTTATAAAGTTATTAAATTCAAATCTGAGATTAAAAATATTTTATTAAAGTTTAAAATACTTCCAGGAATATTCTATGATTTTTCTGGAATTTTTAGACATTAAATATTATTTTTCGAAGTATTAATAAAGTTTCTAGTAATTCCTGAAATTAAATCCGAAAATAAAAATCAATATATCCTTAGCCGCCACGTGTCGCCCTCAGATGAAATCCATCTCTCTCCACGTTTTAATCCTAGCCATCCACCACAACTTACCCCTTCATAAAATCCAAAGCCTCTCATACACTCACTTGCCACGTGTCGCAAATCCGACGGCCCGTACCCCTTCACTTCCTCTCCTCTCTATTACACATGGGACCCACATGTCATATCCATCTTCAACCTCTTCTTCTTCCTCCTCCCACCCTCTCTCTCCACCTCCATTAACCCGAAAATGGAGCTCTTAAATCCGGCCGTTTCTTGCCCTTTAAACTCCGAGCGTTTGCGCAATCAATTGCCCTCATCAATCCCCACTCATGGCCGGCCGCATCATCCCTTTAATCCTCTCTAAATCGCCGGCTTTTCATCTCTTTTTCTCCACCTATAAAAGTTAAACTCCGGTGTTCCTCCTTCCATTTGGCCTTCCTCTCACCACCGCTCCTCCCCTCCCGTTCGGCCGCCACCCCGCCGCCGTGCGCCGCCCCTCCCCGCCGCCGGTCGCCGCCGTTCCGGCCATCTTCCGCCGCCGCCCAAGTTCCACCACCGCCGGCCTCCCACCTCCCCTCGCCGCCGACCGCCCGCCCCTCCCCGCCGCCGTCGATAAGCCGCCGCCGCCTCTCCTCACCCCGCCGCCGCTCGCCGCCCCGCCTCCGGCCGCCGGCCGCCGGCGAGGCCGCCGGCCGGCCATCTCCCCGTGCGGCTGCGCGTGCGCCCGCGTGGCCTCCACGTCGGCCGGTTGTGCCCGCGTGGCCGCCACCTCACACCCGCGTGGCGCCATGTGGCCGGTGCGCCACGTCGGCGAACCCCGTGGTCCGTGGATCCGGTTCACGGTAGACCGGACCCACCCGTCATTCAAATAATAATTCCCGCTCAGAAAATTCGAAAATTGATGACGTCATAAATCATATTTCTCAGTACAAAAATAATTCCCGAAACTAGGTTTTTTTCCTTTTTCCCTAGTTTTAATCTTCCGGAAGCCATAACTTTCTCATTTTAAATCCAAATTGATCCATTCAAATTTCTAAATTCATCTAAAATTCTAATCTTTCAATTGGTATATTTAGTTTCAATTTTTGAATTTTTCTATTTTATTTTATTTATTTGGATTTCTTGATTTACGTGTAGAGACCGATTTGTCCGAAGAATTTCAAGAGCAAGCTCCGGAAAATTTCAACCCAGCACAGGAAGGCAAGTCTCCTTTGATCATTTTGATCCTATGTTTTGCAAGTTTTCTTTGATCAACTTGCTCAAATGATTTATAAAATGATTAGGTGGTTATTTTAAATTATTGCATGCTTATGTTATATCAAGTGATAATTTGATTTAGAAAATTTAGTTAAATACCCAATTTGTTATACCTTCCATTGAAAATTGTTTACCTTGTACCATTGTCAACTTAGAATATCCCTTTGACTCAATAATGAGTTAGTATTACATCTGTTGAATTTTTAAATATTAGCAAATGCTTAGCGTAGCAAATCAATGTAATAATGCTCAAATGAGTAGCATGTTTGCTAAATGTTTTGATGAATGATTTGTTTGAACATTGGTAATGAATGTTACCATTGTTAAATGATTTGTTTGAAAAGTGGTAATGGATGTTACCACTGTTAATTTAAAAGTAAAAATGAACTTTAAAGTGAAAAGTTGACAAGGGTGGATGGAAGGTTTGGCTGGTGCAGTTAGCACGAGAATTTTTGGAATTGTGAATGAACCACCCTGGTCGTTTAAGGACCGACGCTTGTGTTTGTCCAAACTGAGCAAAACAGTGCAACCACAAGTCTATATGGGTACGACCTAGCTAACTAACCTATAAAGGTGTAGTTTAGATATCACCAGTGGTGTATTGGGTGCCAGGGTGTACTGGTTACTCATAGTGAGGGACAGGGTTTACTGTACTCATACGGCGCAAGAGGGGGCTCCGACTCGTGGATTCGAGTTGTGGTGAAACCTTAGCGGGTGGTATCTAGCTATACTGGAGTAGGTGAAAGGCTTTGTGATATTTTATCTGGGTCTCATGCCAAAGGAAGCATGTTGACTATTAAGATAATTTATCTCTTGTGGGTAAAGTGTACAAACTCTGCAGAGTAAAAACTATTCGAATAGCCGTGCCCACGGTCAAGGGCGGGCAAGGAATGCATTCACATGGTAGAAGTTTGATTTTGATTTCAAAATAAAATGGTTTGTCAAACTCGGGAGCGGTGTAACTCTCGTGATTTAAATCTGGTGGTGTGATCCGATCAGGTAGTTTAACCTGAGGTTTTCTTGTAAATTGGCAGATAGCCTGAGATATTAGTGTTGGTGGTTTAACCTTCACTAAGTTATTTATCTAAATTCATTTATGAAAAACAAGATGTTTATCAAATGGCCTTTGAAGAAATTATGTAGATTTGAAATAAAATGCTGATTTATGCAAAAGAACCATATAGCCTTCCTTTGTTAAGCCCTGCATCTATGCATCTTTCCCAAGACTTGCGGAGTACATTCATGTACTCACGTGCTACACTTCAAATTAACTCTCAGAGGAGATCGAAGCTCAAGAGGTGGACTACGACTACTTCATGGATGGATTCGTCGAAGGCTTTCCGGAGAACTAGGTTGCGTTTCCCCAGTCAATTGCCTGTGGCGTATTGATGGGTCTTGCTTTAGTTTCTTTTTGCTTCCGCTGTAATTTTCTTTTTGGTGTGAGGTCTTAAAACCTCATTTGTAATAAAGACTTCGAGGTCTGTAATCTCGATTATGATAATAAAGCGTTGTTGGCAATGTATCATCTTTTCTGTTTGAACTGTGTGTACTAGCGTTGATCTGGGACTAGTACTGTAATGCACAGGGAGTCCAGGAGTTTCTACTCCGGGGTCTCACAGAAGTGGTATCAGAGCCAATTTGACTGTAGGGCGTAACCTAGTTAGAATGGCCGTTATTAGAAAAGCTTCAAATTTTATTTTATAAAATAAAAATTTAATAATGTGCTTTTCTCATCTTTTCTCTTCTTTCTATCCTTACCTTCTTCAGGATATTCTATCTTATCTATCTGTTTACTCACTTTTAAGAATGATAATTGTATCCACTTTCCTTTATAATTTCTATAGACGGGTTAGAGAGATCAAGTCTGAGAAGCAACCAGAGGACCGTGTCATCATGAAGATTTGAAGAGTAGTTCCTTTGTTTATAGTACCCAAGTAAAGCTCTACGATTTTAGAACGCTTATGTATATTGCTTGTTGGTGTTAGATGGACTGTACCAAGTCTTTGTGTACTTGTAGTACAGCCATCTTTAAAAACTATTTTTGTTTTTGAGCTAAGTTTCTTCTGGTTGGAGTTTGCTTATCTCTTGTGTGTTTGTTTGGGATGTTATTTAGTTGTTCCCCAACCTCTTACCTATGCTACTTCCCTCTTACCTTGTGCTAATCCTCGTTGCTGCTTCAGATGGTGCAAGTTCCAAATTCTTCTATAGTAGTCCAAGCTTGGAAAATATTTGAGAACTAAGAATATATGGAAGATCACTAAATTTACGGAAAGTACTCTTATCAGGAAAGTCATCCTAATTCTTAGACGTCAAGTTAGGTAATTTGAAGGATTGTTGCTAGTGTGATATATTTGGATTTAGAATTGACAAGATTGGATAATTCTTGGGTGATTCGAAAGTAATAAATGTATATTTGCAGATACCAATGGATTATGAATAAATATGAAAGTTGTAACACTTGTGGATTGAATAGATCTTAGAAATGATCACATTATTGAACTTGGTGGAACTAATTAGATCATGAGAAGTATCCAAACTTGGTGCCTTGGATTTATTATCTTGGATTGAAAGGAGTAATTGGATGTAAAACAAGATTTTAGTTGAAGGATTTATTTGTGATCATTGGAGAATTAATATTAAGAATTTGATATAGTAAAGGTGGAAATTAAAAGATTGGATTATCATAAACAATTTATGACATCAATTTTGTCTGATTTGGTTGAATCATGAAGAGCGGATAAATTTTGTGGAATTAATTGATTATCATAGTTTGGTAGACCTATTGATGATGAGTGGATACCAGTGCAATTCTGGAAGATAATACACTTAGATATCTGGTGGATTACTCTTGTCATTACAAAGGGGATATTGATTTGAAACTCGTGGATTTATCAGATCGTTGAAAGATAACTGGATTTTAATTTATGAGATTGAATATATCATTTAATGATGATCGAAGGCTTAAGTTTGGTGGATTTAAGTCAAATATGGAAGATAGATTGTTCGATAAGAATTAATTGAGATACTTCGATTCATTCAAATTTGGTGGAATGAAAATGATGATTATGAATAGACTGATGTTGGTGGATTACCAGATATTGAATTATTGATTGGTTGATCTCAAAATTGATTGATGATTACTAAAAGGTGGGATTAATTTTATGTTATCTGATGGGAGTTATGAATCTATTGGATTAGACAAGGATCATAAAGTATTGGTGAAAATCACAGATTACAACATCATTGGATTCTTATTAGAAGAACTCTATGGTTTGCCGTCAAATTCGAATAAGTATAGACAATAAAATGTTATGGGATTATTTGTGGAAACCAATGTGAGATCAACGAGGTGCATTGGTGGTATATGATTCTGCAATGAAGCACCTTTGAAAAGATGAAATAATTATGTCTTTTGTCGGATGAACACTAGAAGTTAAGCCCTTTTGGTGGAATACTGAATTAATCGATATGATAAGGGCAATTGAAGTTAACCCAAAGCTTGCAGGCGACTAAAGATGTACCAATCCGATTTGTTGTTGTCTTCCATATTTCTCAGTTAAAGGAATACCTCAGAGCATTGAACAACAAGATAGAATCATGAAGGAAGCTGAACGCCACGCAAGAAGCATGACCATAAAGTTCCACAAAGTACAATAGTGCAACCATAATTATAAATGGAGTAAAGTTCCTAGCGAACCTTATTATAATAGACTCCGATGGCATAGATATAATACTTGGTATGGATTGGTTGATCAAGTATAAAGGACAGATAGATTGTGCCAATCGTGCCATTAGGCTTACCAATTCTGACGGAATTCAGATAAGACATGAGGCAGTTATGCACTCAAAGAAGAACAGTATGTTAACCAACTTAAAAGGGAAAAAGTTGGAGGATGTGTCGGTAGCTTGCGAATACCCTGATGTTTTCCCTGAGGATTTGCCAGGATTGCCACCAGATCGAGAGATTGAATTTGTTATAAATCTGGTACCTGGTGCAGCCCCAATATCAAAAAGACCTTATCGGATGTCAGCTGATGATTTAGCTGAAGTCAAGAGGCAGATTCAAGAATTACAAGAGAAAAATTTCATTAGACCAAGTTCTTCACCTTGGGGAGCCCCAGTGCTTTTGGTAAACAAGAAGGATGGTAGTCAGCTTATGTGCGTGGACTATAGAGCTTTAAATGAAGTAACTATAAAGAATAAGTATCCCTTACCCCGGATCGACGATTTGTTCGATCAACTCAAAGGATCAAGTGTCTTCTCCAAGATTGATCTTCGGTCAGGATATCACCAGTTGAAGATTAGACCAGAAGATATACCAAAGACAGCCTTCGCCACAAGATATGGACTATATGAGTATACGGTGATGTCTTTCGGTCTGACAAATGCCCCGGCATACTTCATGAATTTGATGAATAAAGTATTTATGGATTATTTAGATAAGTTTGTTGTTGTCTTTATAGATGACATTCTTATCTATTCGAAAAACGATAAAGAACATGAGGATCATCTAAGGATAGTGTTGCAAAGACTCCGTGAACACCAGTTATATGCCAAGTTTAGCAAGTGTGCGTTTTGGTTAAAGGAAATTGAGTTTTTGGGACACGTAATTTCAGCAGAAGGAGTATCTGTAGATCCTGGAAAAGTTAAGGATGTATTAAATTGGACTCCACCCAAGACAGTACCCGAGATCAGAAGTTTTCTGGGATTAGCTGGTTACTATCGTCGATTCATTGAAGGCTTTTCCAAGATTGCCAGACCTTTAACCCAGCTGTTAAAGAAAGAGAAGAAATTTGAATGGAGTAAATCCTGTGAGGAAAGTTTTCAAGAGTTAAAGAAGAAGTTAACTTCAGCACCAGTTCTGCGATTACCGGATATTAGAAAAGATTTTGAAGTTTATTGTGACGCATCAAAACAAGGCCTTGGATGTGTACTAATGCAAGAAGGAAAGGTTGTTGCTTATGCATCAAGGCAGTTAAGGCCACATGAGGAGAATTACCCCACTCATGATTTAGAGCTAGCTGCTGTAGTGCATGCTCTGAAGTTGTGGAGGCATTATCTAATTAGTAATCGGTGTGAGATATATACGGATCATAAAAGTTTAAAGTATATATTCACTCAACCTGATCTTAATCTGAGACAAAGAAGATGGCTCGAACTAATAAAGGATTATGATGTGGGAATACACTATCATCCCGGAAAGGCTAATGTAGTGGCCGATGCTTTGAGTCGGAAGATCCATGTTAGCAATATGTTGATTCAAGACAGTCAGTCAACTCTTCGTGAAGAATTTCAGCGTCTCAATTTGGGAGTGATAAATGAAGGAATTCTGTCTACATTAAAGGTCCAACCCACTTTAGAAGATCAGATTAAGGCAGCTCAGAAAGAAGATGAGTATGTTAAAGAAATAAAGGATAACATGAAGAAAGGCAAAGCACCTGGATTCTCAGAAGATGAAGAAGGAATTCTTTGGTTTGGAAAAAGGATTTTAGTACCGGAGAGAAAGGAAATAAAAGATTTAATTCTAAAGGAAGCACATGAATCAGGATATTCCATTCATCCCGGAAGTACAAAGATGTATCAAGATCTAAGAGAAAGTTATTGGTGGACCAGCATGAAACGAGAAATTGCAGAATATGTAGCTTTGTGTGATATATGTCAAAGGGTTAAAGCAGAGCACCAACGACCTGCCGGTCTTTTGCAACCTCTGCAGATACCTGAATGGAAATGGGAGGAAATCGGAATGGATTTCATAACAGGACTACCAAGAACCAAGTCAGGGTATGATTCAATTTGGGTTATAGTGGATCGCTTAACAAAGGTTGCACATTTCATACCTGTAAAGACTACCTATTCAGGAGATAGGTTGGCAGAGCTCTATATGTCAAGAATTGTATGTCTGCATGGAGTTCCAAAGAAAATCGTATCGGATAGAGGAACGCAATTTACCTCAAGATTTTGGCAGAAACTTCATGAAGTTTTGGGCACCAATTTAAATTTCAGTACTGCTTATCATCCTCAAACAGATGGCCAGACTGAACGAGTGAATCAGATATTGGAAGATATGCTAAGAGCGTGTGCATTGGCCAACAAAGTTAGTTGGGATCAAAGTTTACCCTATGCAGAATTTTCCTATAATAACAGTTACCAGTCTAGTCTGAAGATGTCTCCGTTTGAAGCCTTGTATGGCAGGAAATGCAGAACGCCATTATATTGGTCAGAGACTGGAGAAAGTCAAGTATTCGGACCCGATGTCTTGAAGCTAGCCGAAGAGCAAGTTCGATTAATACGAGACCGATTGAAAATAGCACAGACCAGACAAAAGAGTTATGCAGATAATCGTCGCAGAATGTTGGAATTCGCACCGGGAGATCATGTGTATTTGAAGGTGTCACCTTTAAAAGGGATGCGACGTTTTAAGGTCAGTGGAAAGCTTGCTCCAAGGTATATCGGACCATTTCTAGTTATAGCCAGAAGAGGTGAAGTTGCATATCAGTTAGAGCTTCCTCCTCAATTGTCAGATGTACATGATGTATTTCATGTATCACAGTTGAAGAAGTGCTTAAGAGTACCAGAGGAGTTAATACCTTTAGAAGAGGTGGATTTAAAAGAAGACTTGACGTATCCAGAGTTTCCTGTCAAGATTTTAGAAGAGGCAGAGCGCTGTACAAGAAACAAGACTATCAAATTTTGCAAGGTGCAGTGGAATAATCATCCAGAATCGGAAGCAACCAGGGAGCGTGAAGAGGATCTTCGAGCAGAGTTTCCTGATCTATTTCCCGGTCTTTCCGAATCTCGGGGTCGAGATTCTTTCTAAGGGGGGTAGGTTTGTCACATCCCAAATTTTCGCTTTCTGAAAAATTTTATTTTTATTAATTATTTTAATGTATTTGAGTCTTATCTGGATTTATTCGGATTTATTTGGAGTTTATTTAAAATTTTAAAGCAAGAAAATGTGTTTAAAATATTTTATTAAAGCCAAAAATAGTTTATTATATTTTCCCTAGCCTTCCCTAAATTTTTAAGGAATTATTGAGAATTTTCTAGAATTTAAAATCAATTTTCAAAGTTAAAAAGTATCTTATAAAGTTATTAAATTCAAATCTGAGATTAAAAATATTTTATTAAAGTTTAAAATACTTCCAGGAATATTCTATGATTTTTCTGGAATTTTTAGACATTAAATATTATTTTTCGAAGTATTAATAAAGTTTCTAGTAATTCCTGAAATTAAATCCGAAAATAAAAATCAATATATCCTTAGCCGCCACGTGTCGCCCTCAGATGAAATCCATCTCTCTCCACGTTTTAATCCTAGCCATCCACCACAACTTACCCCTTCATAAAATCCAAAGCCTCTCATACACTCACTTGCCACGTGTCGCAAATCCGACGGCCCGTACCCCTTCACTTCCTCTCCTCTCTATTACACATGGGACCCACATGTCATATCCATCTTCAACCTCTTCTTCTTCCTCCTCCCACCCTCTCTCTCCACCTCCATTAACCCGAAAATGGAGCTCTTAAATCCGGCCGTTTCTTGCCCTTTAAACTCCGAGCGTTTGCGCAATCAATTGCCCTCATCAATCCCCACTCATGGCCGGCCGCATCATCCCTTTAATCCTCTCTAAATCGCCGGCTTTTCATCTCTTTTTCTCCACCTATAAAAGTTAAACTCCGGTGTTCCTCCTTCCATTTGGCCTTCCTCTCACCACCGCTCCTCCCCTCCCGTTCGGCCGCCACCCCGCCGCCGTGCGCCGCCCCTCCCCGCCGCCGGTCGCCGCCGTTCCGGCCATCTTCCGCCGCCGCCCAAGTTCCACCACCGCCGGCCTCCCACCTCCCCTCGCCGCCGACCGCCCGCCCCTCCCCGCCGCCGTCGATAAGCCGCCGCCGCCTCTCCTCACCCCGCCGCCGCTCGCCGCCCCGCCTCCGGCCGCCGGCCGCCGGCGAGGCCGCCGGCCGGCCATCTCCCCGTGCGGCTGCGCGTGCGCCCGCGTGGCCTCCACGTCGGCCGGTTGTGCCCGCGTGGCCGCCACCTCACACCCGCGTGGCGCCATGTGGCCGGTGCGCCACGTCGGCGAACCCCGTGGTCCGTGGATCCGGTTCACGGTAGACCGGACCCACCCGTCATTCAAATAATAATTCCCGCTCAGAAAATTCGAAAATTGATGACGTCATAAATCATATTTCTCAGTACAAAAATAATTCCCGAAACTAGGTTTTTTTCCTTTTTCCCTAGTTTTAATCTTCCGGAAGCCATAACTTTCTCATTTTAAATCCAAATTGATCCATTCAAATTTCTAAATTCATCTAAAATTCTAATCTTTCAATTGGTATATTTAGTTTCAATTTTTGAATTTTTCTATTTTATTTTATTTATTTGGATTTCTTGATTTACGTGTAGAGACCGATTTGTCCGAAGAATTTCAAGAGCAAGCTCCGGAAAATTTCAACCCAGCACAGGAAGGCAAGTCTCCTTTGATCATTTTGATCCTATGTTTTGCAAGTTTTCTTTGATCAACTTGCTCAAATGATTTATAAAATGATTAGGTGGTTATTTTAAATTATTGCATGCTTATGTTATATCAAGTGATAATTTGATTTAGAAAATTTAGTTAAATACCCAATTTGTTATACCTTCCATTGAAAATTGTTTACCTTGTACCATTGTCAACTTAGAATATCCCTTTGACTCAATAATGAGTTAGTATTACATCTGTTGAATTTTTAAATATTAGCAAATGCTTAGCGTAGCAAATCAATGTAATAATGCTCAAATGAGTAGCATGTTTGCTAAATGTTTTGATGAATGATTTGTTTGAACATTGGTAATGAATGTTACCATTGTTAAATGATTTGTTTGAAAAGTGGTAATGGATGTTACCACTGTTAATTTAAAAGTAAAAATGAACTTTAAAGTGAAAAGTTGACAAGGGTGGATGGAAGGTTTGGCTGGTGCAGTTAGCACGAGAATTTTTGGAATTGTGAATGAACCACCCTGGTCGTTTAAGGACCGACGCTTGTGTTTGTCCAAACTGAGCAAAACAGTGCAACCACAAGTCTATATGGGTACGACCTAGCTAACTAACCTATAAAGGTGTAGTTTAGATATCACCAGTGGTGTATTGGGTGCCAGGGTGTACTGGTTACTCATAGTGAGGGACAGGGTTTACTGTACTCATACGGCGCAAGAGGGGGCTCCGACTCGTGGATTCGAGTTGTGGTGAAACCTTAGCGGGTGGTATCTAGCTATACTGGAGTAGGTGAAAGGCTTTGTGATATTTTATCTGGGTCTCATGCCAAAGGAAGCATGTTGACTATTAAGATAATTTATCTCTTGTGGGTAAAGTGTACAAACTCTGCAGAGTAAAAACTATTCGAATAGCCGTGCCCACGGTCAAGGGCGGGCAAGGAATGCATTCACATGGTAGAAGTTTGATTTTGATTTCAAAATAAAATGGTTTGTCAAACTCGGGAGCGGTGTAACTCTCGTGATTTAAATCTGGTGGTGTGATCCGATCAGGTAGTTTAACCTGAGGTTTTCTTGTAAATTGGCAGATAGCCTGAGATATTAGTGTTGGTGGTTTAACCTTCACTAAGTTATTTATCTAAATTCATTTATGAAAAACAAGATGTTTATCAAATGGCCTTTGAAGAAATTATGTAGATTTGAAATAAAATGCTGATTTATGCAAAAGAACCATATAGCCTTCCTTTGTTAAGCCCTGCATCTATGCATCTTTCCCAAGACTTGCGGAGTACATTCATGTACTCACGTGCTACACTTCAAATTAACTCTCAGAGGAGATCGAAGCTCAAGAGGTGGACTACGACTACTTCATGGATGGATTCGTCGAAGGCTTTCCGGAGAACTAGGTTGCGTTTCCCCAGTCAATTGCCTGTGGCGTATTGATGGGTCTTGCTTTAGTTTCTTTTTGCTTCCGCTGTAATTTTCTTTTTGGTGTGAGGTCTTAAAACCTCATTTGTAATAAAGACTTCGAGGTCTGTAATCTCGATTATGATAATAAAGCGTTGTTGGCAATGTATCATCTTTTCTGTTTGAACTGTGTGTACTAGCGTTGATCTGGGACTAGTACTGTAATGCACAGGGAGTCCAGGAGTTTCTACTCCGGGGTCTCACACATTAGGGGCCTTCCTGTTGTTGGGCTGAAAAGGGTAGGGATGTGAACGACGTCCGCAATGCATACGCTGCAGTTCTCATGTGGGAGATGATGTGGATGGCTTCCTTTTCTGATCGAAGATGTCGCCTTGTTGTCGTGGTCGGTACGCAATGGTCATCCATGGTCCACGCTCCTCTTCTTCTTCCTCCACTCCCTTTGTTCTTCTCCTCCTTTTCTTTTCTCCCTCACCTCCTCTTGGTGACTGACTTATGGGTGGTGATGGCATCTAGCATGGTTTTCTCTGGGTGGTGGCCGAGCAAAGCGATGGTTGGCTCTTTGCTTGGCTTTGGGAAGTGTTCTCAATGGAAGAAGTGAAACTGGGAGGGGGTCTTCTATGTAATGTGCTGGTGATTACTTAAGAAGGAGAGGGCACTCGACTGGCCTCTCTCTCCTGTCCTATTCCATGCGAAAGTTGCTCGTACTATCCTCCTTGCTCTCTTAGTTTACTATTTGCTCATGGACCGCTAGTCCAAAAGTTGAGTTTACCACTATGCTGCGGATTTTCTACAACAGAAGGTAAGTCGGTAAAATTATGATCGTTGGGTTCCTTTTTTTGCCAAGTGATGAGGCTTACTTATGCGAAAGGCAACGACCGGCCCCGGATGATATGGGAACCTCGATGAGCGCCATTCTATTCGACATTCTATAGTCGAAGGGTTCTGACGGTAAACTTTCTTTTATTTCTTTTATTCTCTCTTGGATTATTTTTGGTTCTTTGCTCTTTGATCGCAAAAGAAAATGGTGGGCTGGATTGGTTCTGGAGGGGTACTGTTCATCGAGCAATACCCGGAGGATGCAATGCAATGAGGCACGCTAAGGAATGTTGCAGCATCTTCAAGTAGCACAAGTTGATTTGAATGTTGCATCATAGCATGAAGTTAGATATTTCATGCGCATACGCATGCACATCAAGTTACTAGGCAGTATCAAATTAAATAAATAAGGACCACTGAACAGTCTTGTGATGAAATGCAACGCAAGTTGATTACTTACAACTAGCACATGCGACGATTGATGTTAATATTATCGATGGTTGAGAATGAGAAAGAAGCTAGATTAGATTCTCCTTGATCCAGAATAGATAGATCTAGGCAGAGGCAGTTAGAACCAAATCAACTCTTCCATGCTTGTCTACTGCATTGATTAATTCAAACACCCTGTGCAGTACGTACGTTGGCATATAAGCCGGTTAATTGCATTGCTGGATATTTCTATCATACAATATTTTGCCTACTTTCTCTCTCCTACTAATCAGGATAATATTATTATAATGCACATTTTTTTTTGCATTTAGTTACATACTGTAAAGCAACTGCTCCGATCGATACTTGTTTGAGACTTGCTCTGGTTGGTACTTGGTAGCATTTGATTCATAGTGTCATCTATGCCGAGCTCAAATTCGTTCACTCTGTGCTAGTTAGACATTTTGTGGCTACTTCCAAAACTCGTCCAGGCCCAACGAGGCATAGATGAAGTATATCCATGAACCATTCCCAACTCACATTGTTCTCACGCTCTGTCAGTGCGAATACTAATGGAATCAGCTGGTCCTCGACGTCAATACCCACGGCAAGCATTAAGGCACCATAGTACTTCCCGGTTAGGAATGTGGCATCAACTAATATGGCAGGCCTGCAATGCTTGAAGGCCTCTTTGCATTGCCCAAATGACCAATACACCCGCCGAAGAACATATTTCATAACCTCTCCGTCAAGTTTCGTTCAGAACCTGTGGAAAGGATAAAACCCCATGCCCAGATTCTTGGCCTACATAGCAGTTAGGATTTCGAGGAAGCAACCCGTAAGTCTCCTTCCAATCACCCCACATCAACTGCATCGCTCTCTACTTTGCCCTCCATGCTTTCCTGTACTTCACATGGTACTTAATGAACAAAAAGATAACCTCAATGAGGGTGGAGACAGTCACATCAGGATCGGCAGCCACAACCCCAATAATGCGCCTTGCAATGAAATTAGCGTTTGCCTGAAGGTGGTGACGTACGGAGTATTCTTGTCGCCAAACCTTCATATCATACATGCTTGAAAACAACATGTTCTTACGTATTAGGTCATTATCCGGGTTCGCAATGCCATTCTGGCTCTTCATCCAATTAGCACAATGTCTTTATCAGCTGTTTTCACATCATCGAATGCGTGCATCGATGAGACCTCACCCAAAACACTGCAAAAAACCCACCCTTCCTCACAAGAGAAAAGCGGTGCGGGAACCTCGTTGCGGTAGAGCTCCATCCTTCGTCGGACTCAACTTCACGGGTTGTTCTATCTCCGAACACCTCCTCCTCAAGCTCATTATTCATTACAGCGCCATTGAAATCAGTCACGGGGTCACTGACATGTTGCGGCAAACAAATAGGCACATGTGATAGATCCACCAATGGGAGGGCATCGTTGCTATGACTAACTCCAACGAACTTTTCGAAAGGTTGCTCCTCCATTGGGGGGGCCTTGCGAAAGAAGAGAGTGGATTCTAGTTCGTCTGTGTTAACATTCACCATATCCAAATTGTTTGCCACATCCTCTACAATGATTCTCCTCTGCACCGCCACTTCCAATGACTGGGCCTGAGATGCGTGCACAACATCCTTGTACGTGTCTGTTAGATCAAGGAGGCCGACTAGAAGAGAGTGAATAGGTGGTCTAAAATGGAGTGAAGCTTTCCTATCTCCAACCGGCCACAAGGGGATATATACCCCACACCTCGAAACTAGATATTGGGACAGAAAAATAGAATTTCTGGAAGTACCATCAGTATATGACTGGTACTTCCACTCCCTTCTACAACGATCAGAAAACTAGCCATTGCAGGCAAATTCGATAGTTCTGATGTGCAAAGTTCGAAACCATCGATCATCAAAAGTACCACAGCACTCGTGTGGAACTACCGATTTCCTCGGGGATGAGAAGAATCCACACATGCGTCACTCTAGAAAAGGCGTATCGCTACACAAGCCGGTCATTCTGAAACTCAGAAGTACAGCTCACGTAGAGCCGGTGGTTCCGCTCGCTGATCGGACCACTCACACAGAGATGGTCAAAAGTCCCGATCGTCAACTACCCTGGTCCTCGACCACGGCGAATGGTTTGACCACTCAGGTCTCTAACCACATTGATATTTGATCATGTTGTCTGATTCGACCACACAGATCTCCAACTACGCTGGTCTCAAACCATGCTGGGCATCAACCACGTTGTCCAGATCGACCACACAGGTTTCCAACTACGCTGGTCTTCGACCACTCAAGTCTCGACCATGTCGATTTTTGACCACATCATTCTTCGATTACACAGATCTTCGACCAGCACGTTGATCTTTGACCACGTTGTATCAATCATGTCAGTTCAACCACGTTGGCTGGTTTCAATCACATAGGTCTTGACTATGTTAGTTCTGACCATACTGGTTTTGATCACATAGATCTCGACTACGTCAGCTCCGACCATGCTAGTTTTGACCTCGTTGGTTCAACTATGTTGGTTCAGAATCAAATGCTATTTTTATATAGGACCTAGTCAAATTTATTAGCTTCTATAGATTATTTTCTAGTTTTCTTTAATTGAAATGGATAAAAAAAGAAAAGTGCGGGAATGGGGTTCGAACCGGGGACCTGAGCATTAACAATCAGGTCGGCTAACCAACTGAGCAGCTGCCCTTTTGTGAATCGGAGGGGGATTAGATTAGAAAAAGGCGAGTGCAGAGATTGGGCTCGAAATAGAGCACCCAGGCGGCGCCCAGTGCTGGCTTTGCTGCCAACGGCTGGTGGCTAGAGAGGGAATGACAACACCAAAATGGGTCATTGGGAGGACGTGGAAGCAAGAAATGGTGGGGCTTTGGCTTGGGGCAGCGCCGAACGTGGGCGGCAGCGGCATGCGGTGGCCGACGCAGGGAGGCTGCAAGGGCGGTGGCGCCGGAGTGGAGGAGAGGGAAAATTGGCAAGTTCATGAGCATGAGAGAGGTGCCAGTATGCTTACCACATGGGCCATGCAGGCTAGGAAGCGGCGAGGAGCTTCGGCACCGGTAGCCTTCATCGGCTTAGGAGGGTCGACGCCGCCAGCGACTTGGAGTGAGGAAGGAGCTCTGGTAATGATTGAGGAAGCTCCAAGGAGGCGTGTAGATGGTGCTAGAGGAAGGAATTGGCGGGGGAAGCGACAGCGGAAAATCAACAGCGACGAAGGCGCATTCGGCCAACGGGGAGGAAGAGAGGCATTCTGGCAAGCTCGGCACGAAGTTTTCCAATTAGGCCAGAGGGGAGGTAGAGGGTGCACAGGAACACAATATGACATGTTCAATTTGTGGAGAGATGGCTGGGGCGAAGGGGAGTGTCGAGGGAGGGCGACGAGCCAAAGCACGGCTTAGGCAGGTTGGCGATCGGCCTGGGTGGGGCAGAAGGAGAACAGAAGGGGGAGTACAGGGGGAGATGGAGGAGACTTGGGGGTTATTTATGGCCGCGAGGGGGAACCACTGACCGGGGTGCAGGACACGGCATAGCTTGGCAGGGCATGGTGATGCCGACGTGAGAGCGGGCGGCCATGCAGGCGATGGCGACGCGGTGACCAGGCGAGTGCTACAGCTGACAGGGCGTCGTGTGTTGGGTAGGGGCCGGACGGACAGCGACAGGAGCAGGCCGACGCAGCGACATGCTGACGGAGGTGGCGCGCTCGGAGAGATGGCAACGCAACAGGAGGCGCAGGGTGGCTGACACCAAAACAGGGGAGGTGGGGCTAGCTAATGAAGTGCCAACGCGGGAGCAGGCGCGGCACGTGTGGCGTAGGAGCGTAGAAGGTGATGCGGCTGACGGACGAACAGGGAAAGGAAACAGAGCAGGAGGGAGGAAAAGAAAGAAGGAGGAAGGAGAGAGAAGGAAGAACAGGGAGAGGCCGGCTGTGCCAGAAGGAGCCAAAGGGAGGAGGAGAGAGAGAGGAAAAAGGTGGAGAAGAGGTGGGGCCCACATGGAAGAAGGAGAAAGAAAAAAAGAAGGAATTGGCTAGCGAAATTTGGAATTTGAGATTTTTCCTTAGAAATTGATTTCATATTTGAATTTCCATTTTTTAATTTTGAATGATAGCGAGATTCCAGAACTTCGAATTCCTTTCCAACAGTATTTATTTATTCAGCTAATTATCTCTCTCTATTTTATAAACAGTGTATTAATTTAATAAATTAAATTTGAATTTAGGTTTTCAGAGGTTAAACTCACATTTAAATTATTTTGTATCCTTTATTGTCATGATTGTTATTCGTGCTTGAGAATTATTTTCAGTTATTATTTGCTCAGCACAAAAACTCGGGGAAACCCAAATAAGATTTTGACAAAAATTTCAAATACCAGCAAGATGCAAATAAAGTTTTTAAATTCTTCACAATTTCAAACATCCAAAATTTAGGATGTTACAATTCACAAAATTATTAACAGAGGTGGTGTGAAGATATGCAAAATACACATGAATTTAAATATTGCTGATCTATTGATAAAGCCTCTTCCGCAGCCAAAGCATGAGGCGCACATAAGAACTATGGGTATTAGATACTTGCATGATTGACTCTAGTACAAATGGAAGATTGTTAGTCATATGCCCTAGAGGTAATCATGGACATGATTTTATCACTTCTATGTTTATAATATTTTGAATAATATGTTATTTTGTCATTTGAATAAATATTTTTCATATTGATCAACAAGTATGTGACTTTCGTGGAACTCTTTATTCATGTTTTGATGTTATTCTAGACTATCCCTGATCTTAAATCATTATGTGGGATAATTATGATTTACAGATCAGCATATATATTGGTTGGTGATCATGTTTCACGGATCATGAATATGAGGATATCAAATCAATAATGTATATACATATTAGAGAACATGGTGTCGGATTGACCTACCATGAGACACTGCAAAAATTGTTATATTCTCAAGTAACATCAGTTGGTCTCATACATAGTGTATGTAGGATTCTTAAACCTAAGATCGTCATGGTTTTCTACATGTGTAATAGTTTACTTATAGGTTGTCAAACACTACTCTGTAACTAAGTGGTCAAAAGGTAACTTTCGGTTTACTATAAAACATGTGAAGGAATGTGAGCGATCAAGATGGAATTTGCCTCTCCAATATAACGGGAGAGATAACTCTGGACCTTTCGATGTGGTTGGATTAAGGAAATGTATGGCCAAGCCGAATGTGGTTGAGATGCTATAGGATAGCACACTTCTCGTCTTGAGTTCAATCTGGTATCATGAGGCAAAGCGATCGGTACATAAATACTATATAGGTTCGTCCGATATTATCTTTATGTATATTTGAGAGTCTTTATGTCCTGTAGGGATCGCTACCAACTTATAAACCGGAAAGGAGTTTTCAACCCATGGCCAAATATACATGAACCTACAAGATCACACACTCAACGAATCAGAATGATAAGGGTCTAGATGATAGACTCCAAGTGAAATACGATCTCTACTCGTATTGGATAAAGATCCAATCTGAAGCTTTTCTGAGTTAGATATGATATCTGATCGTATCAGATAAGGATCTGATTTGAGACTATATAAAAGGAGGTGTGGGGGCTAAGGGAGGGATCTCAAGACAAACCCATCAAAACGCTACCTGCCACCTCTCATAAGCCCTGTCGTGTGCGCTGGTGCTAACACACCAACGCACGGCGTTCCATCGCTGGATGTGTGGACCTCGGTAGAGGTGCTGTTGTGACTACGACGCTAATCGAGACGGTCATGAGAAGGAGACGGTTGGCCAGAAGACGATGACTACTTCCACTATACCGACGCGTTCTTCGTTAAACCGGCTGTTTCAACTCTATTTCTACTGCACCGCGCGTCTAATGGTAATGAGTTATGATCTCTTACTCGCATGACTTTCTGATTTACGTGATATAAAATTTTAATCTGCGCTAATATAGTCTACCCATATCCCAACACAAATGATGTGTTCTTTATGATTTAGTCATATATATAAACCGTGCACTAGGGATATATTTCAAGATGATGCGGTTTGAACATTCTGATAGCCGGAGTAGGCAGAGCATACTGTAACTAACCCTAGCTCTGTCATTGATAATGCACCGTGAATGTTGTACGCATTTACCAGTATACCACTGCATGATTTTGCTTTTTCTCCTTGCTAGGGCTTGGGAGTACACCAATATCCAATAGCGAACCCTTCTTACATCTCGCTGAGCTCGATCTCGTCTATGCATGTGTTCTTGGCTCCGCCGGCGTCTTCTTCTCCTAGTTCCATTTCCTCCTTGACACGCACACCAGCGGCGGCGTTGGCGAACTGCAGCCTCAGCCGGCCGCCCTCACGCGACGCCTGCAGCAGCTCCTTCCCGGGGATCACCACCTCCATCAGCACGAACCTCCCCTCCGCGCGGAACGACCGGAAGCACACGCACGGCTTCCCGCCGCGCCCGATCGACCGTATCGGCGGCGGGAACGGCGGCCGCTGCTCTTTCCCTGGTTCCGCCGCGGCACCGGCGTCGTCCACGTGGCCGCTGCTCCTCTCCACGGCCATATCCTTGTGGAGGAGCACGGCGGCCTCGTTGTCGCCGTCCTTGACCATGTCGTCGGCGTCCACGGTGCTCTCGGATCCGAGCCCCTCGGTGCAGAGCAGCAGGGACTCGGACCTCTTCATGCAGAAGCTCGCGCTCCTCTTGACGGTCGCGGCGCTCGTGGGCTTCGGCTTGAGGAGGGCGTCCAGCGACGAGTCGTCCTTGCTCTTCTCGGCGTCGGCGACGTCGAGCCATGACACCGTGCGAGGAGGACGACGAGGAGTGGGTGGCGGCAGGACTCGAGCAGCGATGTCCGGCTTTTCTTGGAAGTGGAGCTCGCCGAAGATCTCGGTGAAGGGCGCCTGGTCGACGGGCTTCTTGCGGTGGACGTGGTTCCACGCCGACAGCGCCTCCAGCAGTGTCGTGTTCTCCGGCAACGGCTTCTCGAACAGCCGCCTCAGCCCGCCGTCGGTCGCCATGCGTGCCGACCAAGAAGTGTCCTTGAGATGTGTAGAAATAAACTTGCACTGCAAAGAAGTGAACAGAAGCTTCAGCCTGTGTGCATGTGACTGTAAAGAAACCATGTCACTCAGGAGAGTGATAAGAATATTGATGCAAGAACACAAGACGACCAATGTGCCACTGTGTTTACCTTCTATTCAGATAAGGCGTCAGGTCTGAATGATTTTGCACAACACTTTCATATGTGCGACTGTCAAGTTTTGTCCCAAGTAATATTTGTGTTGTTCTGACTTCTGAAGAAATGAGAGAGATATATAAGGAGAGGCCGATAAATATGCAGGGATTTCTGTGGCTGTGGAATTGGAATATTTCTTTTTCACAAGTGGAGCAGGTACTGCAACTTGAGAGGAGGCCTGTCATTTTGCCTGCAAAAGCACAAGTGTGAATTCAGTTTTGTATGACTGTCACCGCAACACACGCACAAGTGTTGGGTGTTCACAAATCAGAATCTTAGTACTGGCACTAGTGCATGGTGCACACGTTAGGAATGGAAATTTGCAGGTTAAAGGGTGCAATAATGCTGCATCACATAGATATCATTGAGCCTATGAAATTTGTACTCCCTCCGTCCACAAATATAGACCTTTTCTATTTTTTGCAGTTTCTAATGCAAAAATTCAACTATAATTTATTATTATAATATACTAGTAAAAATAATAAAATATATATTATGAAGGAATTTTGTGAGATAAATGTAATGATATTATTTTTTATATAGTCAATCATATACGTTAATATATATTTAAAAATAAAAGTTTGAAAAGTCTGAGCGAGGTGGAAGACGCAATACCTATCTATCCCTAACTGTCTGAATTTTCTTTCCGAAATGTCTGAGCGAGATTGCAATTTGTCTCTGTTTACACTGCGTTCTTCTTTGTGGAAACTGGAAAATCTTATAGTGGATTCAATAAACGAAAAAGGAATGAAGGAGAGAAGGTAGAATAACTTCTTTTGTGAAAGCTGGAAAATCTTAGGACGGTTCCAGCTAGCGCAAAGCATGATGGAGAGAAGGTAGAATAAAGCTGTCTGAACAATGAAAGGACATGCATACGATAGTTGAGAGTTCAGTATAGGAAAACTATATTGCCTGCTTAACCATATTTATCTTTTCTCTTCGCAAAATTCAGAAAAGAAGGATAATATGTACCCGTTTTGACCTCGTATTCATCTCTCTCAAAAGATCACAATGGATTGACCAATCCAAAACAACTCAAAAGAGAGCAGAATATTCAACAACTCCTCGTGCTCTGGGGACATATCATACCTGTATTACTCCCCGCGGAGTTCCCGGCCAGAGAGAGCTCCCACGTTACCCCGCTCGCTCCGGCCGGCATGTGGCGCAGGAATTCGTGCGGTCGGCCAACCTTTTTTGCGAAAAAGTCCCTACGTTTTTCCGAAATTACGTAAAGGTCCTCTGTTCTCGCAAAAAAGTCCCTACATTTTTTGAATAAACCCCTGCATATTTTTTCGTTGATAACGACCCGTACTTTCTGAAATTACGTACAGACCCTCGGTTCTTTTAAAACAGTCCTTAGTTTTTACGGGAAAAACCCTCTGCTCTCCTTTTATTGCGAAAGAACCCTCGACTTTTTCAAAAAACTCTTACACTTTATTTCGGTACACACGGTGGCTATGAGGCTAGTATCTCTAATGAACCTTCAGGAAGGGTGGAGAATAGTATAACTTGAAAGCTTACTCAGCATAGAAACTACATCATGATCTTAGCTTACAAAGCGTAATTCTTTGGCACAATAAACACCTCCATAAACTTTCTAGTATAGAAGACTTGAACCACCAAAAATGTAAAATCTTCGCTTGGCTAGCTTTGCAGAATAGGTTGACTGCTGACCACCTCTCCTTGAGAGGATGGCTAAACCAATCGGTTTGCCCCTTTTACAGGAATTCCTTGGAAACAGCCATCTATCTCTTCGACGAATGCCGCTACACGAAAAGAATATAAATCCTCATCGCCTACTGGATTACTTCAGACTCCATAGAGCCAACCACTTGGCACACCGTCGCTTCCATCCGCCACTAGTGAGAATCCGCCATTCTGAAGCCAAATATGCCTTGCAAACCTCTAGCTTCGTTAATAACGCTTGTTACTTGGGAAATCTAAAACAAGCAAAATTTTCGCATTTTTTGTTCTGTAGCATTTTCCCCCACTTCACTACTTGCCAAAATAAAGGAAGAGTCTCGTACCTGGATCTTGGTAAGGGCAAAGAGGCTAACAAAGCTCTTTTATTTGTAACACCTTAATAAATGTACGTAAGTTAGTGAAGGTGGGGAATGAATCTCAAAACACCATGATCATGATCCAACAAGAAATGATAGGCACATCAAAAACTCAAAAATGTGCAAGCACACAGTTCTCGGTCCTATTTTCAGGTAACATTGGGTCAGTCGTCTATTACACAACAGCAATGGCAATTGACATCTGATTTCTATCTCCATGCTTCGATCCGTTCAACCTTGGAGTTTATCCGGCTCACAATGCTCACACCTCTTGATTTCTCAGCTGGAGGAATGGCGCGCGTTCCAGACTGCCCCTTGCCCTTTCTAGTCATGATGTTCAGGCTACGGCTCCCTCTGCCTTGAAGCGAGTTCACAGCTGTAGCGCAGGAAGCATCAGCAATGGTAGCCGGAGCAGTAAGGCTGGCTTGGGAGCAACTAGTACTGGAGCCCCCTTCCATGCTCGCCAGGACTTCACTTGTCTGGCCAGTGGAAGCTACAGAATCTCCTTCGGCAGGATCAGTCCCACTAGGCTTGGCTTCAGGGCTTTGTGCTGGACTGTTCAGAAGGGGCTCCTCGCTGACGAAAGAGGGACGCCTGGATCCTTCCTCAGGGTGGGAATCAATTGGGAGGGTGGGGTTCTGATGCCCACTTTCATCAGATGGGTCCTTTTGGGGCAAAGACGCATCCTCTAGATTGGACTCTTCTCTATCCTTGAGGGCCTTCTGTATTAGCATCTTGAGAAAATTCATCACTTGCACTGCATACATCAGTGCAGTCAAAGGATCTGCCATCTGCGTTACATGTGTCCGACAGTTAGCATCCACCTAGCTGAATATTGCTAGCCTGCTATTAGAGCAATGCATTACCTGAGTCATATTTGGTGCAAAAACCATAGCAATATTGCGAGCATTCATTTTGTTTATCTGTTCTTCTTGGACAACATCAGCCATCAAATTAACAGCCCAGTCGAGTAAGGCTGCTTCAGCCGGAGGAAGGCATTTGGCAACCCGAGCACAGTCCTCTTCAGATTGGCATTGCATCACCTGTTCAGGTGGGATAGAGTCCAGCACTCCACTTGGCAGTTCCCTAAACCAGGCCTGGAAAAGATGGGGGAAAATATGGAATGAGAACATACTTTTGTCATCAAAAGGGTGTGTTTTGCCAAGTAAAGCTACTGACTCAAGAGCATAAACTGCTAATGTCAAATAAGTTAAACGCACCCCATAACTGCTTCCAAAAGCAAGATTAGATTCTGCAACAAAAGATTGCTTAACTGCACGGTCACAACTTTGTATTTATTGAAAAAAACTTGTGACAACAATATCTTTGTGCAAGAAAGGGAGAAGATTGGGTTCCATTAGAAAGCAAAGTCCGGATTCTCTGACAGATGCTGATATGAAATTCTACTATTGAAGATAAGCATCATTACTTAATACGTCTCTAGGTAATGTGCATGTGATTAGGAAGCTGGTGCTCTCAATAGAATCACATAAGGGGTCTATTCTTTTCAGCTTCTAAAAGTTGCTTTCCGGTTTTTCTATGGTAACTAACTTTTAAACAGAGTGTCTTTTTAAGGCAGAGTCTACAAGTTGATTGTAGTACACACTGTAGTAACTTCATTTATATCGGTCAAAACCTTATGTAAGTTTTTGTTACTCCGTACCCAAAAGTTATAAGCTGCAGTCAAAAGCATAAGCCAAACCAAAAAAAACAGGCCCAAGCTACATGATAGAAAGAAGCTTACTTTGATTAGACCTGCCAAACAGTGAACATCAATGCCATCTGGCACGATTCCACTATTTAGCTGATCTCTCACAAGTTCCTCCTGGCTATTCTCCGCATTTATACGAAAAATACCTTCTGCCTGCAAAGTACAAACAAGACAACATTTATTTGGTCAGAAACAAAGCTACAAGGCACCGATACAAAGCAAGTGAAATCAAATTAAAGGCTAAGATACCACACCTGAAGACCGCCTTGTTCATAAAGACGTCTTCGCATCATCAAGAGAATCGTCGGAACACTGTTTCCTCTGGAATCATAGGAACACTGCATTGATTCTGTTGAAACTCCAAAGACACTTGCACTGCATTTCAAGTTTCAATCAGCTGAAGAATACCACCAGCTAAAGTAAACATGAGCTGGAACTAATAATCTATATTGACCAAAAAATACACATTATCATTGCAAAATAGATGCATCATGCAAAATTAGGATATCACCATATGAAAATGAGAGCACCTTGGCATTGAGGTCAAGAAATCTTATAAATAATCAGATTTTAACAATTGTGATGGTACGCAAGAACAGCCTTTGAATTCCAAAAGTCATACCAGGACCCCTAAAAAATTTGCATGCTTAAAAACTTGCCATCAATATAAAGATGTGAACAAAATTCGCATTATTATTTAGGTGCTGAATATACTGGTTTGCTAACTATGACTGAGCACAACTCATCCCAGGAAACTTTTTATTTTATTTTCTTTCAGGAACTTTGCTTATTCCAGAAGTTTTCCATGACTGAGCACAACTCACATGCTGCAGTTTTATTGATCATATACCAACAATCCTTCAGTTTGAAGATTGGCTGTAGGTATTTTGTGCCACTTTATCTTCTTTTGCCTTGACCCATCCTTCTATAAAGCAGAACTGGATAGAGAACCGTTTTGTCTATTCTTTTTAGATTGCCTAGTACAAATAACCAGCATCCTGGAACTCCCAATAGAAAGCTATATACAATACCTGTGTACCTTATTCTTTGTGCTCTGTTCCTAGAACTAAGACTTAACAATAGGCATGAGCTTGTTAGGTAGTATTTCTTTTTTTATTTCGGGAACCCATTTAAAACAATCATACATATGTTCTAAGACATGAAATATTGAAGGGTTTTTTTTGGGAGGGGGGGGGGGGACACTAAAGGAACAGGGATGGAATAGACTACAGCTGTAAACTCCAGGAATTAAGGAAACAAGTGAACAAACTGGCTACTGATACTAAAATGCAGAAGCTTTGAAACAATTCAAATATAACACTTGTCTATTTTTTTTCTCTAATTATGACCAATGAAGATTTCATGTGAAAGGTCTCTTCCATCTACAGCTAGCCATCACTGTACCGACCCCATCAACCTCATTTGTAAGCAAAAACAAGTAAACAACAGTTCCGTTTACAGCCTCATTAAGACATGATAATTTTACCGAATTTATGAGGTAAGCAACTACAGAAAAAACATGAGACACTACCAAATAACAGGACATCTAGTGACATGATTGGCCAATTATTAATGGAACATGGAGAAAACTCAACAAGAACTATTTCTACACACTACAAGAACTATTTCTACACACTACAGAGTGGTGGTCTAATCTCTAAGCCTCAGTTCGGAACGCAGGAATTTTGCAGAAATTTCACAGGAATCGGTTCAATTCCTGCATTCCAAACGGGCCTCAGCCTTCCCATCAAGACATACACAGAGTTCTCAAACAAAAAATGAAGACATACACAGTTTAACTACCACAATTCAAATCCAGCTAAGGCTACCAAGTACCAACACAACCACCAAGTCCAAATGGAGTACAATACAGTGATACACACACAATTCAACTGGAATTTAAATTCCACCCAAAAAAATAAAAAGAAAATTTGTCTTTGTACCAAATTCCAGATCAAAGCAGCACAGAAGTTCCAATGCAAAACCAACAATACCAACGTTTTACCCCCAATTAAAATCAAAACCAAAATAGGCAAACAACAGTGCCATCTAAATGCTGAAAACTGCTGAGATTTTTAAAAACCATGTTGCAGGCCAACTCCACTTAAATTTTTGAAATTTAATTAATAGAACCATTGTTTCTAAATTAGCTAAACAAATGCCAAATCTTTCTGCAACAGTCCATATCAACACCCCTCCAAAATGCAAAAGAGAGGCAAAAGAATTCAGAACTACATATTGAATGTTCAGAAACCACTGGATTCAGAACAACAATGATGAACATGAGACAAGACCTCGCACTGGGAGCGCGGCGGGGAACCTCGGGCTCGAACTCGACAGGGAGCCCCAGGAAGCCATGGAACCTATCGAACGTGACGTGCGCCACGTGCTGCACATCCGTCGGCCACCCTATCTCCATCCCACAGCCGCCGCCTTCGCTGCCGCCGTCACCGCCCTCCGCCCTGCACCCGAGCAGCGACTTCCGCAGCAGCGCAAGCAGCAACGCCAAGAACGACCACCGCTCCTCTTCCTCGTCGTCCTCCGATCCTTCTACCACTTGCTCCTGCCGTTCTTGGAGTCCTAGGCTTCCTGTAGATCCTGCAGGGCTCGCCGGGCTGCTGCATCTCTGGAGCACGTCGCTATCGGCATTGGCTAAATAGCGCAGGGACGAGGCGCGGCTTGTGGGGGAAGCAAGGTTGGTCGGGCCCGGGAAGAGCGCCACCTCCGTCATTGCTTCCTCCTTTTCGCGTCTGCTCTAATTCTTGACTATTATTATGAGCTGCAAGCTGCTGGTGCGGCGTAGGACCGATTTGGGGGCGATTTGAGGGGCGTTTCTTGGGATTTCTCGGGTGGTGGAGTGGGCCGAATGCGCCGAGAAATGATTGGGGGTTTCTTGTAGTGGAGTTCTTGGTGAATTGCTATTTCGGATTTATTCTCTGTTTGCTTTCGATCGGAGATTGTTGGGACGGGATTGGAGGGGATTGGTTGTGGTGCTGCGCGTGGTCCAAATCCACGATGCAATGGCAACAAATGAAACAAAAATAATAATTGGAGAGTCGCCGAAGTGGACAACAAAAGAAGGGATGTTTTTGCCCAAAGATGGGATCTTTAGCACAAAAAAGATGCAATTTTTAACTGGAAAAGATCGAATATCTTCGACTGTTTGGTGGATAATGGATAGGATCCTTGTGGAGGTGGAGTTGGATTGAAGGGAGGGTTTGGGCCGGGGGTGATGGGATATCATTCCTCTCCTGCTCGTACTGCTCTCGTCTCGTCCTCCTTCAGGCCATGCACACATCGATGGCCATGCTCCTCGCTTCCCGTTCACGCGTGCGTTTCGTCTCGATTTAAGCGTTATCATCAAAAGAAAGTCTACGCATTTCTAGCGCTTCTGAATCTGCTTGGTCACTGCAAGTTTCTGGGCCCCTGTCTTTTCGCGAGGGATGAGACTGTAGGCCCCGCCCAGTTGCGCTAAGGGCGTCCGCAATGGTAATAGCTAGTACTAGCTATATAGTCAGCTGACGTGGAGGTGAGAGACAAAAGCAAAGACTATTTTATACTGTTGGACCCACATGCTCCTCTCTCATGTTCTTGGATTACGTGAAATAGATCAGCTATTTACTCGTCGCTAGTGACTACTCTCTCTCCTACTTTTTTCTTGCCACATCAGATCTAGCTAACTAAATAGCCAGCTGTTGGAGACGCCCTAAGAGTATCTTCAATAGTGACTTATGAGTTAGCTCTAAGCATATTATTTCATATTTTAATAGAAGAGAGAGAAAAGTTAACTCTTGATCAAGAGCTAGTCTCATACACACATTCCAAGATTATGTGAGAGTGTCATGTGAGGCTATTTATGTTATG
Source organism: Dendrocalamus latiflorus (assembly GCA_017311315.1). Lineage (NCBI taxonomy): Eukaryota > Viridiplantae > Streptophyta > Magnoliopsida > Poales > Poaceae > Dendrocalamus > Dendrocalamus latiflorus. Next base: position 2,200,147 of record CM029635.1, read on the forward strand.
AGTTATGTGCTAAAAGTTAGTACTATTAGAGAAGTTGTCTTAGAGCTAGTAACTAGCTCATACTGTTGGAGATGCTTTAAGAACAAGTTCAATAATGGTCTTATAGTTAAGCTAGTCAGCATTTTTGCTGATGTGGAGGAGAGAAGAGAGGAGAGAGATGAGAGCTTGGCTCTCATGCAAGCAACAAGCTGGGCACAGGAGCCTATGCAGTGGTGGGCTTAGATAATAAATGTATGTGAGGAGTAATAGGAAAGAGAATATGAGACATGGTACCACATAATAATAAAAAACCTTTTGTAGCCAAATAGAAGATAAATTATTGTATAACTTGGCTCTTATAATTTGACTTATAGCCAAACACTTGGCTCTATTATTGGACTTGCTCTAAGGCCAGTCTCAGTGGAGATTTCATGTCCCAGTTTTCAACACATCTATATTTTGGAAATAGTGCAGAAGAGTTTCATCCCTACGAAACTCTCTCTACTCCCATGAAACTTTTATCATCTCTCTCTTCATCAATACAGTGTCATGTCAGCGTATTTAATGCCCATAAAACTCCATGAAACCCTCACTGAGACTAGCCTAAAAAGTTATGACTTATACCTGAAATTGTACTGTAGTGGTTGAAATTTTACTTTAGCTGAATGTGACTTATTTGGTGTAATTAAATTTAAAAATAGAAAAAATATGTTAGCCCTTTTCCCTTTACTAAATTCCACGTTGTTCAACGCTCAGTTGGGCTGAAAAGCTGTGGCTTATGGCTGAAATTGCACTGTAGCGGTTGAAATTTTACTGTAACTGAAGGTGGCTTATTTAGCGTAATTAAATTTAAAAAATTTAAAAATAGAAAAAAATATGTTAGCCCATTACGGACAACGTGAACGAATACGGGAAAAAAGAACAGGCAAAAAGCTCAATAAAAAGCCAAAAGTTTAAAAAAAGATGAAATTTATGAATAATGAAAAATAAGCCAGAAGTCAGAAGCTGAAATGAGCAGGGCCCGTAGACTAGGCAAACCCAAGTTCAAACTACATAAGCATTTTTGTTGTTCCATCTAGACATTCTCCATTCTGTGAAAGTGCGAGAAGAAAGACGTTGTGCCATTCATCACCTGATGACACAATAAAATTGAGAGTTTTTCGAGGACTACATAAGCATTTTTGTTACGTTCCATCTAGACATTCTCCTTTCTGCGAAAGTGCGAGAAGAAAGACGCTGAGCCATTCATCACCTAATGATACAATAAAATTGAGAGTTTTTTCTGAGGCTGTAGCATATATAGCATTGTTATAGTATGTATTTACAGAAATAGTGGTATACGTCGAGTATTGGCAAAAATGGTATTTTTACCGTCTGGTGGTCGGAAGGCAACGTTAGAGGGGCGACACGTTTCACTGTTGTCCCGCGGGTGGACGGTAGGCTGCCTACCGTCTCGTAGCCAAACGGTAGGCAGTCTGCCGTCCGGTGTCCGATGGCCGGACGGCAGGTAATTAGCCGGCTTAATTACCTGCCTTAATTTTTTCATAATATTTGTTTGAATTTTTAAATATAACAAATAAGCTTAAAAATTACAAAATTTTATGTACGGCCTCCTGACATATCGTACTATCGTGTAATTTTTTGATAATTTTATCCACTCTGAATATTGTTGAAAAATTCGTAATATTGAGATATTTGCAGGAATTATTACATATAGCAAACGAGCTCCAAAATTCACGAACTTTTATGTGAATCCTCCTAACACAATTATAGTAATTGTTTGATTTTTTTGAAAATTTTATGTACTCCAAATTTGCCACGCTAATTTATGTTAATTTAATTGTGAAATTAGCGATGTTTAGGCATCTTTTGTTGTGCCTGATCTCTGTCATTTTCACATATATCGATACGTTGCTACTATCTTTTATTTCTCGCTGTGTCCTTCGCACATTTGTCACTCTATCTGTATCATCCCCTCTCGCGCGCTCTCTCGTCCGCACTAATCTCGTTATGTCCATGCCGTCCCCCTCGCCCGCACAAATGTTAGTCTATCTATATCGTCCCACCTCGCCCGCTCCCTCGTGCGCACATATGTTACTCTTATCATGCTGCCCCGTCGCCTGCGGTGCTGCATGGCGACAACGCGTCCATAATTTCCGGTGGCAACGCATCGAGTTCCCTTTTCGCTCGGCTTAAAATACGGAGCTCTCGCAATCACTCATCGCTCATGTAAACCGTGTTTCATTTCATATAGAAAGAAGAACCTTCTCCGTTATATAGTAACTAGCATGATAGATGCAATCGTGAGACTAAATTATTTATTGATTATGATATTGCTTAGTTTTATTTGGAAGAAAAAATGAAAATCATAGAGGTATGTGTTGTGGGGGTGGCCCAACCCTCCGTGACTGGGCCTTGCAACTGCCCCAATATGTAATAGGCCTGATAGTATAGAGGAATATACCCATGTACCCTCATCCTTTGTAAGTACTAAGGGGTAGAATGGGGATTTCCCATTCTACCCCACTCATGTATATAAACCCCCAGGAGGGGCAGGAGGAGGGCATCCTCTCACTTACTAACTCTCCCACAGATCTGACTCTCCTCTTCTCCTTCTACTAGTCCCCTTCTTTACTGTTTGGCCTGTAGCCACAACAGTATGTATTCGACATCACATTCTTATATCTTATTACATTTCTCAAATCCAAAATATAGATTGAACTCCACCAAAAGTCTAAAATGAATATGTGCGTAAATTTTTAATTATACATTCTTATATGCACACATTTAAGGGGAATTCATTCTATATTTTGTGATTTCATTAGTATTGATCTATGTTTTGTTTTTAACATATATTAAGGATCTTTATTTCGAAACGTATCTTTTGAGTATATGAAACTTGTATAGTTTATATATTCTTATGATTGATTTAAATTAAATCAATTGTAATCGGCTTATCATCAATTATCAAATAAAAGGATTGAAAAATCTAGTTCCTCCATTATGTGTTAATGGCTGGATGATTAATAACCACCAGATGAGTAAGCTTTGCTAGCAATTAATTTCAAAAATAAACACTCACATTCAAATGAGTTAATTACCTAAGAAGCTTATCCTAGAGTATACAATTGTTGTGTATATGACGTATACTCTCAAATCATTTTCTATCTCATTATTTATTGAAATTGTCATGAATTATCAAAAGGAGAAGATTGTAAAATCTAGTCTATCCATTATGAGTTAATAGTAGTCTATCCATTATAAGTTAATAGTGAAGTTTTGGTAATTAATGATACTTAATTTATGGATTAACATTTTCCTTCAGTTGGATGAATATGTTAGATTCTACAAATGAGGATAACTTGGGATGACTTCATGTGTTGAAGATCGTCAAGTCAAGATACGGGATGGAAGATGGCTTCATAAGTTAAATGCTATTAAGAAAAGGATGTATTATGAGTTGATGCATGTCCAAAAGGAGATGATCATAAGTTGATCAAGATCCTAAGGAAGAGATGCATCATATATTGCTGCACATCAAGATTTCAAAAGAGAAGATGACCATGTATTGATAATCAAATCAAGTGAAGACTCATCATGTGTTTATGGAGTTCAAGTGAAGAATGCATCATGAGTTGACGCATATCAAGACAAATATCCGAACTTGAAGAGAAGATGTATGCCATCAAGCTTCAAGAAGATGCTCAAGGCAAATGTATGACTAGTTAGGGCTAAGAATGTATTTCTAATCTTTTACCGGTCTTGATATTTGGTTGAAAGATTGGATTGGCAGTATAGGTTGCCATACTATTAACAGAGATCATGTCTAGTAGTTTAGGTCTCATCATGTGTTAATAGCTCAAATCTCACTTGCTCTAGCTCTCCGTAGTATGATGCTATTATTTGCGAATGTGTTTTGTAAATAGTTAATACTCATGCGTTGAATCCTTACAACAAGAGACAATACATTGCGAATGTTTTTGCAAGTATTTGAAGTTCATGTTTCCTACTCCTTGTGGCATAAAGCTTATATTTATTAATATGTTTTACAAATGATTGAAGCTCGTAAGTAATCTTTATAGCATGTGACTTAGATTTACGAATATGTTTTGCAAATATGTTGAGTCCACGTACCTATACCTTATGTTATCATTCTAAAAGTGTGCAAATGTGTTTTGCAACTTGTTAAGAATCATGGTTGATCATTGTGTGCATGATATTATAATTTGCAAATATATTTTGCAAAATTTGTTGAAGTACACGCACTTTTTAGAAAAATCAAAACTACCACTTGGCTAAACTACTAGCGTTGAGATCACAGTACTACCATCAAAGACCAACATGGTTGAAGATTGATATCGTCAAAGACTGATGTGGTCTAAGACCTGCCTGGTCGAAGATCAATGTGATTGAAGATATGTGTGGTCGAAGATCGACCATTCGACGTGATCAAAGACCTATGTAGTTGAAGATCGACGCGGTTGAAGATCGAACACCCGATGTGGTCGAAGATTGATAACCCGACGTGGTCGAAGATCAACCACCTACATGGTCGGAGACCTATGTAGTCAAAGATCGACCACCCGACGTAGTCAAAGACCGGTAGTACTAGCTTTGTGTGAGCGGTCAGACTGGCCTGTAGTACTATCGACCTGTGTGGTGTGGTACGACTGGAGTTATGGTATGATCGATTTATCTGCAGTATGTTTTTTTCATAGAAGGTTTTCTCTTGCAAGAAAATCGGTAGTTTCACATGCGTGGAGCGGTACTACCACAACACGATAATATCGGACAGTGGTTGGTGATACTACCAATTCCAGTCTATAACGATTATTTTTCTGACTGTTGTGAGGGGAGTGGTAGTACCGACCCCAAGCTAACGGTACTACCGATTTCCCTGTGTTTTGTCCCTAACGATTAGTTTTACTGTGTAGGGTAATACCCCCTTGTGGTCGGTTGGAGAGAAGGTTGCTTAACTCTATTTCATTCTTTGAGCTAGTGTGAGGTTCTCCGCTCAATTGTGTATGTGTTGCACTTTGTGAGTAAGAAAAAAGGTTCTAGATTGCATGTGTTGCATCTAGAGGTGGATTTCGTATCCCCTTAAGCTTTGTGCATTCATTGTACGTGGTGAGAGTCAAATAAGGGGTTTGACTTCATACTTTTAGAGGTTGCCAACTTCTGGACGGCGTTAGAGGCGTTGTGCACGGTAATATTCTCAAATAAAGTTGTGAGAAGACCCGTGTGTTGTGAAGGTTGGAGCTCACCAACCCAGAGCGGGAAAGAGTTAACACTAGTGGAATTGAGCTGTTTGGTTTAATTCGTGGAGCTGGTTCAATTCGTTTGGGCTTACCTTAACGTAGACTAGGGAGACCGGCAAATCTCCGAATACCACGGTAAAAAGGAACCGTGTCTTTGTGCTTTATTTTCTTGTACTTAATTTATATTCAAACAATTTATATTCATATAATTGCTTGTCACCATAGGATTGCAAACCTTTGACATAGACTTAGGTTGTTGGGCACTTAGGTGAACCTAGTTGATTTAGACCTTATTTGTGCTAAACCAAATTGATTTACGTTTTCGTGTTATAAACTTAGTTTTATCCAAAGAGAACTTTAAAACTGCCTATTCACCCCCTTTAGATAGCCTCCTCGATCTTACAACTGGCCTATTAGCTTGGCCTTCTAAGCACAAACCCCAGCTGGCTTGGTTTGAATGCGCGCCCTAGCCACCGAAAAGAGGAAGAAGCCGACGACATCAATTGCGTGTTGGCGAGGGCTTCCGCAGCGAGCGGTGGTGTGACAAGGGCAAATGAGGTCTAAGAAACCCATTTTGGGTATTCGCACAGTCGGAGAGGCACCGGAGATGGCTAGCGGCAGAAGAGGCTCACCGGAGCAAGGCCATGGCACGGCGGCGCTCCAGTGGAGTTCCAACTAAATTGAAGGTAGCTCGAGCTTCTACGGTGCATGGGAAGGCTAGTGGTGGCGACGGCTTAGGCCATGCGTGGCTGTCCATGGTGGCCAAGCCATGGATGATGGTGGCACATGGCGCCAGCGGTGTAGAGGCAATGAGGTGGGTCAGCGTGGTCATGGTTGGATTTGGGGTGTCTGAAGGTGCTATGGCCAACATGAATTGGGTTGTAATCAAGGCTAGAGGAAGAATCGTGTTTTGGGGTTCACTGGCAAGGGCTCGGCGGCGGCGGCGATGCTTGGTCGGAGTTGGAAGGGGAAGGTCATGTGTTGCAATTGAGTGGTAATGCAAGCTAGCTAGTAGCTTGTTTCAGCTTTATGGTGCCTCGAAGGCGGTGGCAATAGTGGGATGGCCTCAGCTTGGCTGATGCGGGGATGGTGACGCTGGCGGTCGAGCTACTTTGACGAGGTCGGCAGTGGCGTTAGTAGATGTGGTGGCATCTTGAGTTGTGCAGTATCCCTCTGGCACAGGTGTGCATGCTGGTGGGGCAAGTTAAGGCGCCGACACACGTTGAGCAGGCAACGAATGAGGTGGAAGTGGCGAGGTCAGTAGCGACGAGTTGGAGGGTGCGTGGCCAGGGAGTGGTGTGACGGCCATTTATAGCTTGGTCGGTGAGGTGGCATGGTGCTGTGTGGGTTTTGACGAGCGTGGCAACGGTGAGCTGGCAAGCGCTCGGGCTGGCGCACGGCCAAGGGGACAGGGGTGACGCCAAGCCAAGGGAGGAGGCGGTATTCCCAAAAGGGAAAGCGCAAAACCAAGAAAAGCTTCCCAATCCGGTAAGATTTCAAATTCAAAGATATTTCAAAGTTTTTTGAAAATTTTAGGGTCATTTCAACATTCTGTTGTATGCCAACGTAGCACTAGGTCCTGGTGCTACTCTGGTTGGTGATATTAGAGTCAAAAAAAGGTTTGTCACTGAGAGTATTCAGGAGCTGTTTTAGGATGCTCCATGCAATTGTGAGACAGCTCAAGATGCACACTACATGCCATCTTTTTTCAAGGTTTAATACCATTGTTTTCAGAAGTTAGGCATACCGATCGTTGCAGTATACCTTTTATCTTGGGACGATTTTTTGCGTTATCCTCAATTAATACCTGAAAGATGGAAAGTTGCACTTGCACCAAGAGATTGTGCCGTAAGCTACGTTTTAATCCTGAAGTCACCTATTATGGAGTAGTCTTCGTATACTAAGGCAGAAAAGGATGAGGGAAAGCAATACAAGCTCAATCTAAGACGCTAAACTACTGTTTCTTTAAATTGCAAACGATGATGGCCAAGTTGTGAGAAATTTATCTTATTTGCTGTTCCATCTAGTCACCCAGCTTTCTTCTTCTGACTTTCCTGTTTGCTCAGACAACTCGATTAAAACTGATTCTGAAAATGCCAAGCTGCTCCCATATCAATGTCTGTAGTCTGTACTAGTTTCTACAAAGCTTTAATTCCTGACTAGGACTATGTGATGGCACGATGGAAATGATGGTTTCGAATTTATTTATGTGCCGTGTCCATGATGTTTATTTGATCATTAATTTTAGGCTTACAGCTAGCTGTCTTGAAGTAGAAGCAGACATGATGTTAACTTGAACACTGAATGAAACGTAAGGCCACAGTACGTATGGTACTAGGGCACTACTGAATGGTGTATGTTCGCCAAACCTGTTCCTTTTTGTTAGGAGCAATTCCAGTCATACTTACTACACTAACAATTCTATCTAAGTCGAGTAGTCGACTGATGTAAACGAGAAAACGGCCAAACATTGACGCTAACAAGGAAACAATTTGAATTGGAGTCATTCATAATTGGTCGCCGTCTACGTTGTCAGTATCAGGACATAATCCCTTCAGAAATACATTGAATTGGAATCTGTTATGCATTTGGCATTGCAAATCAAGATTAAAGTTGAAGACATACAAGAAAGGTTCAAATTTGAAACCTGGAAACATGTCTGAATGCTCAGGACTGTACTTTTTTTTCAGTCGAGCCCACGATTGTGCCTGTAGCTGAAGTGAACATCTCCAGCTGCAGATGTGCAGGGTGCAGCCCATCCCATGCATGGGCAGTGTTGTCCAGCCCAATTAAAAGTGGGCAGCAAATGCTCTATTAGCTGCCATTTTCTCATGCATGTTCTGTCCGGTTCCTTGTGTAGATGAAGTTTCAAGCTCACAAATCATCGAAGCAAAGAACAATGGCTTGTCAGTGTGTCTTTTGGCCTGTGGGTTTATAGCTTATGGCTGCTTTTTTTGAATTTTAGACTGTTAGCAAGAGACAATACGTAGAGAAAAATAGTCACATGCGATTTTGACCGGTATAACTAAACTCAATACAGTTTGTACTACAATCTACTGTAGACCCCGTCCTGAAAACATGCTGTTTAAAAAGTAGGTACTGTAACATAAGCTAACTTTGCCGAAATTTCCATTGATTTTTTGTTCTGCGGAACATTACATTTTCATACCGGTCTTGTCTACTGCAGTACCACTGTACCCCGTGCAGTGCTGCATGACGCCACGGCCCGTACGGCCGCACGTCCTCAACGCGACTGGCTGCACGGGGATCGGGGCGTCATGTGGTTGTAACAGCACCCCAAGGCGAGCGCCGGATCACACCGGTGCGGCCACCGGCGTCGAAGCCAGTGCAAGATCTACAGCCTCCACATAGCGAAGCGTGCGCCGTATATGGACATGCTCGTGGAGAGATGGCAAGGCGTCGGGCGACACAGAGGACGGAGTCGGCGGTGGTGGCAATGGGTGCGACGATGGGGTGATGCTGGGTAGAGGCGTGTGCAGGGTGCCGGCAAATCGGCGATGATTAATATATAGGTGCGGCGAAGAGCACGAGCAACTATGCAAGCAGGGGGAGAGGGGGGAAGGGCAAGGTGGGGCGATGTAGCGAGTTCGCATTGCAGGTGGTGATCTCGACGGTTGCAGGCCACTCTACCTCGCCCATTGCCCACATCGTTGGTTTTCTCATAGCGCAATGACGCCGCGGCGGCGGCAACTGGTGGTGGCGGCGGCAGCCAGTGGTGATGTTTTGTGTAAGAGATACCCGAGAAGTCCGATAACAAATAGCATCTGTGATCAAACGGGCTACAATTTATGGGCTATTATTAGGCTTGTAGAGGGCCGCAAAATGGGGGCATGCAACTATTCCGGGCCAACATACCAATAACAGAAAGGGCTAGTAGGCTGGAGCTTTTGTTTTGGCTGAAATGAAATATTAATGGCAAGAAGAAGTAGCTTTTGAAATAAAATTTAAAAAAACAGCCTATTGAAGACATGGACAAGTAGGAGGCGGAGACTGGTCAGCGGCTTTTGGAAGCGGTTTGAAAAGGCCACTTTTAGAAGCCGAGGTGAGTAGGGCCACTGTCATAGGCTTGAGCGCCTGGCTCTGCGGCACCGGTGCTCTGGCGCGGGTGGTTGTCCTAACTCCTCCGCCGCTGGTACTAGCCATTGTAGTTCTACTACGCACCGAGTGGAATTCTATGTAACGGCCCCGTTTCTGGGAACAGGGCCGTCGTACGTCCCGCAACAGCTCAGGAGTTCCGTTGTGGACAGAAGGAGTATCATGCCTGCTCACGAATATTTAAAAGGTTAATTTGATTAAAATATAGACGTAACGGTCAACTTTAGTAATTTAACAGGTGTCCAAGCCTAAAACTTAACTTACAATCAAAAGATCCGAAGAAAACTCCCACAGGAACGCTTGAGCGCGGTCGTAACCCTAGCATGAAATATTAAAATGTTTTCTTCTTCTGATATCTGTTTTATGAAAATGAAGCAAGACTGAGTACAACCAACCGTATTCAACAAGTCACATGGGGAAACGCTATTTAATTACATGCTAGGATTTTCAAGAGATGGGGCATATGGGTTTTAACATTTTATGTGGATGCAGTTTTATTTGTAAACATTTTTAAATTTAAAACAAGATAACAAATCATGTACTTCTTAAGGAATTTAGGGTTTCAACATCTTGATTACCAAATTGCAATATTTCCAAATCTACTTATGCCTCATTGTTGGAATCACCCATTAAACACGGTTTCTTTTACTAGAAGCATGGTGTATTTGAGTACCATTTATAAATAACTCTGCAGAGTTGCCCAGCTTTAACCATAAGATTTCTTAACCCTCATGACTGAGTTAAGAAAATAAGATTGCTTCACTGCTCATCTCTTTATGTAGTCTCTACCCGATACATTAGGTACCCCTTATTATGGAATACGGCGGCCTGACAGGGCAGAGCCTACCATTGTGAAAGTATAGTTTTACCATTTTCATACCACATACTTCACCAGTTGTTTCCTTTTTTGGAACAGTATATTATATCCATATAGTAGATATTCAATCGATTTGAGTAGTTACTAGACCAAGTTTGATAAGTCAGCGTTTGTGGTTGAGCGAGTACTATGTTCTTTACTTAGCATAAGGTTCTAGTCCTTACTTTTCATCAATCAGATAATCGATCACAAATAAATATCCCAGCGCATTGCGGCATCGTCACTACTAGTGTAAAGCAGTTGATTTTCCTAAACTACCATGGTATATTTTATAGTAATTTATTATTACTAGAGCTTGTCAAGGTGAATATGGCCATCAAATAAAACATGTCTTTTTTGTGTGGTAGGACATAACTAAATAACATGTTATTCTAAATATTTAATGTACAAGAAATAATTGCATAAATAAGATAATGAAAATATTGGTAATTAAATAATTAAAGGAATGTAGGTTTAATATGATAAAAAACATGTGACTTGTCTTGCGGACCAATGTATTCTACTAATTTGTATTCTTCTGATTCTTGAGCTTGAACTTGAGTTTCTCCTTCCAGGGACTGCGGGTGGACGGGAGAGGTTGTTAGTACGTACTTTGAAAGAGAAATAGTAGGGAAACACCCTGTAACCGGTCCTTACCGGCTATCGATAGTTGCTCGTGTCCCGACGGCGGTTGGGATAGTCACATGAGTAGTTCGTGCAACCCTAGTAATGCATGCCTAGGTTGAGCCGCTGCTTAGATTTGAAGAATTTGCATGGGGCCCTGCACCAACAAAGGGTCGGTGTCTCCCCTCGGACGGGTGTTGTGGCGAACGCTCGATTAGAATGTTCAGGACGGACATGCTACTATGGGGGCGTCATTGCAGGGGTGTGACCTTCTGGCACGCTCTGTTTGTTCGGCCCGGACCGTAGCAGCCCTTGCTTGTTCATCATGGGCCATAGCAGACCTTGCAAGGTCATGAGTCTCCTCCCATTACTTCATCATATTGTCCCATTACTTCTTCTGCCTTTTGTCCATCTTGATGTGGTGAAGCAAGTTCTGGTGTAGTGTTTGGTTTGGTTGTGTAGTGTTCTCTTTTAGATCTATTCTATCTTATTTTATAAGCAAAAGGGTTAGCATGATATGGTTAATTTCATGTGACTAGTTTGTGAGACAGAGTGTTGCCTTGTCTTTTTGAAAAGTACCTGCCGAGGCAAAGTGTTGTCACTGCGCAAAGTTGCCCCTGTCTAGTGTTATCATTACACAAAGCTTACCACATCTGGTTTTATCACTGTGCAAAACTGCTCCTTTGGTCTTGTTACTGTGAAAAGCTGCCCTATCTGGTTTTGTCATTGCGTAAAGCTGCATCCTTTGGTCTTGTCAATGCGACGTTTCTTCCGATGCCCACACTTCAGGGTATAATTTGATAATAATTTACTTTCTCTTGCTGTTACTAGATCTTTCATGTTAACCATCTGTTCCAGCAGATAGCAAAATGCAACTTTATCTGCTGGATCGATCCTCTCCATGAACGCTATATTCTGAGGTATGTGGACACGTTGTGGTAGCGAATATTAGAGTTGGAGGCGTGGATCAACAGTCTCAATGAGGAGAACGATAACATCCGCTAACAGATGCAGTGCGAGAAGGGCAATGAGGAGGTCGTCAACATAGAAAGTTCGTATGATCCCACATACTACTGCGTAAACCCTAGCTACATATGTGTGTGCCACTACAACAACAGCCATCCACGTCCGAGGCGGCCCCCTCTGCAACACTCTATGTGGGTAGTGCGAGGTACCTTCTACCAGTAGGCACGCATCGTTTCGATAGACTGGAGGCATGATTAACTTAATGTTGTATGTTATTTTCTTTCTTGTGTTCGTTGTTGTGTTTAAGATGTAACACTAGGAGTATTGTTTTCATTCATGCTATTACCTGTAGTGCTTTGTATGATTTATGTATGTGCAATGCATATCCTGTTTGATGTTATCAGTGCATAAGGCCGTCTCATTTGGTCTTGATAGTGCGCAAAACTCGCAGTCAATACGGGCAGCCCACCATCTCAGCATACCTTTGTTGGGCTCGAAATTTTCGGCACGCCTCCTCAGGTATCCATCACCCACCGCCTCGCCCGCATCTCCACTAACTGCCCCATCTACATCATCGCCGGAGACCAACTCAGGCACTACATCATCAGCGCTTGCACTAGAACCAGGCATGCCAGATGACTTTGACCGCTCCCCAAACTGAACATACACCGTCGGTCTACCATATATTGCAGCAACAGGGTTGCACATAACCTCTATGAGACTGGCCCATGACTCGTCGCTTGTCACCTTCAGAAAATTGCCATGAGGTCTCCCCTTGATCACCCAACAAGGAGACGTACAATGCTTCAATGTGTAGCTTGTTCCTTGCAATGTCGTGATCGAACGCGGAACGACGCACCTCCTGAGCTCCGAGAGGCCCATGTCTTTTAGATCAAGCACCCGTATTACGGTTTGGTCACAGTTTGATAGGTCCACCCCGTACGGTCTGTCACGTATGATACTATTCCCATGGAACACGAACATATCCTGAATGCTCGTCATGGTAACGGTAATGTACAAAAATCTGCACAAAGCACAATAATATAACCAAAAAATTATACGTCTAACAGTTTCTAACGTTATACAAAATGCATACTAACTTTTTGCAAATACAGAAAAATACAATTTTGTTCCATGCAAACAAAAGAACCTACACATGAACTACGACATTCATATAATTACCGTGGCTAATAAGCATTTAACGATACTAACAACGCTGCTTCTTCGACATCAATTAAGGCCACTGCCCGATTACAAAAGCCTAACTACCGCCTTTTCATACTAACAAACTACTAATTTTTCTAATTACATGCTAACCGCGTTGCTAAATAACTTGCAGCATGTCAACGAAAATTACCTCTTTGGATGCTCCAAAGTCTATCTACAACTTTTCCAACTGCACAAACTTCAAAGTCAAATTCAAAACCACTAAAAAAACGAATGCTTTCATAGCCTTCTTCCTCTCTGCTTAGTTGATTCTCTTGCTCTTAGCTACACTTAAATGCAATGACACTGCTATCTCCTCAAGAGAACAAAAGCATCAACCATTTTATAATGCAATCGTGCAAGTGCTGCCACTTGGGACATGCGCGCGGGGAGGAGGGCTGGGCAGGAGGACGTTCGACACCTCATGAGGTAATTGAAATTACTACTAAAAAACATTTAAATTTCAATACCAATTTATATTAGAAAAAAGTCAGAATACTGACGTAGCAGGGTTGTACGCTAGACAGCCTAGCGCGGCAAAGTGGTATGCCACCTCTCTTGCGTGGCGGACGAGCACGCCAGGTGGCCTGGTGTGGTGGGATGGCGCACCAGACGGCCTGGCACTATGGAGTGGCGGCCAACTCGCTTAAGGCCATGTTCTTTTCAACTTCTAAAATCTGTTTTTCGGCTTTTGTACAGTAATTAGTTTTTAAACGGAATATCTTTTCAAGATAGGGTCTACTAGTTAATTGTAGTACATACTTTACCGATTTCATTTATATCACCAAAAACTGCACGTGAGTTTCTGTTACTCTATAATCTCTCGTACAAACAGCTCAAATGCCATAAACCACAGCCAAAAGTCACATACCGCAGCCAAAAAGAACATACCCTAAGTCCTATGCCTCCATGCTATGAGATATTTCAGAAATTCTACACAGAAGAGGGCCAATATCTCTACCCCTAAAATCCATCAGTTCAGTTCTTTTCTACGACCACCCCAAATTGTGCCCCCAGCAGTCATGAGTTTTCCTGCGTCCACACTAATTCGTGTCCCCAGGAAAACCAACCAGTGAAATCAACGATCAAGGATCAATTCCCACCTTTCTCTCTCCTTACCCACTCATATCCAACGATCCAAATCTACCCACTCTTCTACCCACTCTATAATACACCAAATTTTTCTCTACCCCTAAAATACACCAGTTCAGTTCTTTCCTACGCCCACCCCAAATTGTGCCCCCAACAGTCATGAGTTTTCCTGCATCCACACCAATTCGTGTCCCCAGGAAAACCAACCAGTGAAATCAACGATCAAGGATCAATTCCCACCTTTCTCTCTCCTTACCCACTCATATCCAACGATCCAAATCCACCGTTGCCTCACGCTCCCCGGTGCCCTCCCCCAGCCTCACGCCCTTACCATCACCACGGCCGCCTCCCGCTCCCGTTCCCCTGCCCCCTCCCCCACCCTCACGCCCTTACCCCTATCGCCACAGCCGCCTATGCGCCCTCTGCGCCTCTATCCCACCCGCCGTCGACGCTCCTCCCTCCTCCCCTCGCTGTCGCTCGCCGTCCGTCCTTCCCTCTATTCGCGTCGGCGCTCCTCCCTTCTCCCCGGCGTCGGCGCGCACCGCCCCGATCTGCCCAAACCCCCAATTCCCCACTCGGGACGAATCCCCCGGACTTAAATCCCAACCCGATGGTCTCGGAGTCGGAACCCTAAACCCGTCGATCCCCCGAGCGCCCCAATTCGCGGACCAGATTTGACACGCTAGGGTTTCGCGCGCGCCCGCATGCTTTAGCCGCCGCCGGGGTGGTGGTAGTGCGATGCTCGCGTCCCGCATCCCGCTCAAGCGCTGCACCGCCGCAGTCCCTGGCGAGGGGGAGCCCCCCGCCGCCGAGAGCATGCCGCCCGCCAAGCGCCGCCGCGAGCGCGTCGTCCCGTCGCGGTTCAGGGACTCGGTGGTGCCGCCGCCCGCGAAGAAGGGCTGCAGGGCCGGGGCGCCGGGGGTGGAGGTGGGCGAGGACGGGGACGTGTACGATGTCGAGGTGCGCGCCGTCACGACTAGAGGCGCCGCCTTTGGTGCAGTGGAGACCGTGGTGTGGACCGGCGAGGATCTGCCGGCGTAGACGGAGGAGGAGCTGTACCGGGCATGCCGGAATATCAGCAGGAGCAGCAGTTCCGGTGGTTTCAGCGGCAGTGTGGTCACGTCCATGAGCAATGCCGGCGGGAATGGTGGGCTGGAGGGGAGGCCCGTGGTGGTGGAGTGCAAACCGAAGAGGGAGGACATCGAGAAGAGGGAAGGTTTCTACTGGCCGGAGGATTTCGTGCTTGGGGATGTCGTGTGGGCGAGGTCGGGGAAGAAGTGCCCGGTGTGGCCTGCGCTGGTGATTGACCCACTGCTGCACGCGCCGGAGGTCGTGCTCAACTCCTGCATTCCCGGTGCCCTCTGCGTCATGTTCTTTGGGTATTCTGCTGGCGGCCATGGCAGGGTAAGTAATCACAGTTTCTTGGTTAAGCGTTGCGGGGTGTTTTTTTGGTTGATTGTTTGGTTCATGAAACCCGCAACTTAAACATGAAAATGTAGAACTCCTATAAATACTGCCTCAGTTTCACACTTGCACGAGATGCAACTGAAACAGGGTAATACATGCAAGGACATGAACCAAATAGTTTCTTTCTGTTTTTTTTGTGTGGGCTCACATTGCCACATATTTTTGCAGGACTATGGTTGGGTTAAGCAAGGGATGATCTTTCCCTTTGTGGACTACCTAGACAGGTAAACTTCTGGCATAATATGGAGGTGAACAGGGCTTTCCTTACTTGGGCTGTATATGAAGTTCCCCTCTTTTCTGCCAGGTTTCAGGGACAGCCTCTGTATAAGCTCAAGCCAAGAAAATTCCGTGCAGCAATTGAGGAGGCTTTCCTTGCTGAGCGTGGCTTTTTTGAGCTCCAAATGGATGGGGGTGCTCGCTGGAGAAGTCTATCAATGACCATTCTGTCGCTGATGGCATACAGGAGGGGACTGGTTCGAATAATGAGCAAGAGTGTCAATCTGAGGCTCAGGTAACTGGATGCGGTGAAATTGCAAAATTTGAGCTTGTAGCTGTATCATTTAT
This sequence comes from Dendrocalamus latiflorus, assembly GCA_017311315.1. Lineage (NCBI taxonomy): Eukaryota > Viridiplantae > Streptophyta > Magnoliopsida > Poales > Poaceae > Dendrocalamus > Dendrocalamus latiflorus. The sequence goes on from CM029635.1 coordinate 2,216,275, forward strand.
TACTTCTCAGTTAGGCTGCAATATAATATACTGTATTGCAGGTTGTTGGTAAATCAGCAGCATGCTGTGATAGTTGTGGTAATCGCCTTCCATTGAAGATTTCAAAGAAAAAGAAGCAAGATGGAGAATAGTTACTTTGTAGGCATTGTGAAAAGGTATGTGGCTGGCTTGTGACTTGTGAGATATGAATACTCAGTTTACAATATGTTGATCTATTGTTATGTTCAGCAATATTCATTAACTCAGTATTTTGGAATCAGATGTTGAAATACCTGAGACATTCGACTTGGCCAATTTTAAGTCCCAAGTCAGGCAAGATTTAGCTCAATCCCGTTTCCTTAGAATTATTGGAAGTTAAATTTACCTTAATGAAACAATGGTGGGTTTTGCAGTTTGCACACATTAGTTTGGGGCACCTTTTTTTGGCTCTATGTACTTTTTTTTACGCAAACAGAGAAACCAATCTTGCTAGGAGTTTCTTTACTGTACCTCCTTTTTGTGGTTGTATGAATGTACTAAAATTTCTAATTTTTGTTGGCCCTCTTGGGTAGGACTGTTGGGTAGGATTTCCTAGCAATGTGTCTGTAGTAATGTTACTTGCCATGGTCCTAACTTTATGTGATGCTACAACTTTTTAGCAAATAAAGACCACCTTTTTTCCTATTCATTTGAGCTGACCTGAAATTTGAACTTTTAAAGTATTTTAGTGCTTTCTATTCAATGAAATTTTCCTGTCGATTTTCCTGTCGGTTCTTTGTTCTGTCCAGCTGGGAGTCTAACAGTTGTGGATACCATGGTGATAATGGCTATCTTTACCGGGGCCCTGGGAAAAGTGAATCTTTTGGACCCAAATTCACATCTGGTGACACAATTGGCGCTGGCATCAACTATTTATCACAAGAATTTTTCTTCACATAAGTTTGGTAATTCTTGACAAATTGACAGTGTTTGCTTGTTTGATTGCCTATTCATTAATCTTGTATGAGATGTTGTATTTTTATAGATTTTCTCAAGTTACCGTCTTTCATTTTTTGACTTGTGGGCTGAACTTTGACATAAGATGAATAAGTATATTTTGTTGGTACATTCATCATAAACCGTCTCAATTGTGAAAAAAAATCAGTACTACAGCTGTTGCATATTGAATCTTGGATTTGAAAAAAAATGGTTGTTTTGGATTTGCATCTTCAACCTTTTGGTATTGGCATGTCACTCTTGTATGCTCAGCTTGAAGTGTACCATATGCTTGTTTCTTGTTCTACACCTCAAGCCCTTCACCTTGTTTACTTTATTTTGGAATAGTATGCTGCAGTGTAATCTAATTACATGTAGCATCTTGCAGGAAAAATGGATCTTTGGTTGGAGCCTTTCCAAAAGATATTAAAGGCCCGCTATATCCTACCATTGCATTTCATAGCCAGGATGAAGAGTCAGTTGCCTCTTTTTAAAGTGATTATTTTTAGTGAAAATAGAAATGCTAAATACAAACTGCATTTTACCCCAGGTATATCGACCTGAGTTGCAGAAACATGGGCTTAAGTTCAAATATTTGCAAACATGTAGTTTTCTGCAACTTGGATTGAAATATCCAGGGCAAAGCACGATTTACTCATTTATTTTTTGCTTCTTCATTCACAAGAGCTAAAAATTGAAGATGATTTTCCCTTTCACTAAAACACATCATGTTCCAAATCCTATACTTCAATAGTAACACCAGTTAACTCTCTGTTTACTGCATAGACATAACTTCTATTTAATTAGTAATTAATTGTTTTTCAGATTTGTAGCTTCAGAATATAAAGATGCAGCAAGTTATGCTCATTGGTTAAATTTGTGACTGATGTAAGAACTGATAAGTGCTACCGAGTTAGGCTTATATTAACTATTTCTATTGAACCTGCCTTCACCTTATGTATCAACTACCTACCTCAAGCTATTATGTGATGTTCATAATTACATTTTTCAGATTTGTAGCTTCAGCATATAAAGATGCAGCAAGTTATGCTCATTGGTTAAATTTGTGATTGATGTAAGAACTAATAAGTGCTACCGAGTTAGGCTTATATTACCTATTTCTATTGAACCTGCCTTCACCTTATGTATCAACTACCTACCTCAAGCTATTATGAGATGTTCAGAATTACATGCACTATGTGTGATTGCTTAATTTTCGTAGGGTCTGATCATTTGAATATTTGAAATCAGGGTAACAGTGAACTTTGGAAAAGAACAGTTCTGTTTTGACATTGAGGTGAGACAAGATATTTTAGCTACTTAAAAATTAAAATTGTCTTAATTTTCTTATACCATTTGAAATTCTTTTATTTCATGGCAGTAACTGTGTATTGACAGTAATTTGCTGCATGTGTGAAACTTATTTCACTGTCTCTTATGAAGTGTCCATCTCAGTTTGCCAAATTTGGCTGCATTGCATCAAGTGTCCTTTTATATAGTATATACTCTTAACTGAAAGGATTTTTAATTGCATGCACCCTTAAGGTTATTATTAGCCATCATGATATGGTGCCACAAAAAAGATTATTTTCCTTATTCAATTGCAATTTCAGCATTTTTTTTCTATTTATGTAAATTGTGAAATCAATCAATGCTTAGCTTCGTAACATGGATCTGGGCTTGAGAGACAGGTTGTCGCTGCAGTAATGGCGACGACATGTAGTTCAGTCCCTGGGTGGGGCTGGGGTGATATTTATAGCAATGACACCGCCCTCGATGCAATCTACTGTGCTTTCTGTATGTTTCCTTTAGTCCTTCGCCCCTTTTTCCCTGTTTCTTAGCCTCATTATAGCCCCTGGCTATTGGAGAACAGATTTTTGTCATCTGCCAACCTGTTACTATATGATCCATTCTTTGTAGACACAAAGAGATAACAAGAGACTTACCACATAACTTTATAAACTTTTTTTTGTCACTATACGGTGCATCTATTACTGTGGACTCTGGCATGTACGTTTTTCCTTTCTGTTGTGCATATATTCTGATTTATGAAGGATGACAAACTATGCTGGACAAAGTTGAATATATTGTAGAATAAATTTCATAAACTACGCTATCTTTAGCAAAACTACCATGAAACTATATTTTTAAGTGATAGTTCCGTGGAACCACACTTCCATTTACATAATGTTTTGTAAAACTATCCTTTTGTGAACATGAAGCCACTCGGATTGAGGCATTGCATTGGTTTTCCACTCGCTGGCTCGATATCGTACTGAGGTACTTGAAAATATGCAACTTTATCTTTATCTTTATTGTACTGAGGTACTTGAAAATATTTTTTACAAATTTTATCTTGTTTTGTATTTTACCGTAGCGTTAGCACGGGCACACTACTAGTAACCTAGAAAACCCACCACCTCCCGCTACGCAGAAACCGCTCCCTTCTCCGCCTCCCCCGCGCCTCCTTCGCTCCTTCCGCCTCCCCCACGCCTCCCCCGCGCCTCCCCTCCCTCCGCCTCCCCCATCCTCCCCCGCGCCTCCCCTCCCTCCGCCTCCCCCCATCCTCCACCGCGCCTCCCCTCCACCGTGCCACCCCCCATCCTCCCCCATCTCCGCCTCCCCCGCGCCTCCGCTCCCGCCGCTCCCCCGTTCTCCGCGCCGCCTCCCGCACCCTAGCTCGCCGCCCACCATGCGCGCCTCCGCCGCCCCCATGGAGACCTCCTCCTCCGCCCGAAGATTCGCCGCCCCGGACCCCGGCTCCAAGAAGCAGATCCTGAGGCGGCGGTCGACGAGGACCAGGCCGCGGCGCGCAGCGGCGGGGAGGGAGCGGAGCGCGGAGTCGGGGAGAGGCTCGATGTCGTTGGGGAGGCGGTCGGAGACGAGGGAGATGGAGGGGAAGGGGGAGCGCGGGAGGCGGAGGCAGTGCTCGAAGCGGCGGACGGGGGCGCGCTTGAGGGTGACGAGGAGGTAGATGGGCTCCGACATCCGCGCCTCCTCCTTCGTCCACCACCACTCCCAGTCGCCCTACCGCGACCAAAAGCTCGCCGCTGCCTCCGCCGCCATCACCTCCATCGCCGCCCGCCTTGGCCTCTCGCCCACTCGCGTCGAGGAGGTCCTCTGCATGGCCAACTCCGCCATCGGAGGAAACCTCGCCTCCCCGGGCACGCTGGTACGGCTTTACAGGGACAATGACATGTGGAAGAAGGCCACCGAACTCATCACAGAGATGCTGGAGCTCGGGGTGGAGCTGGATGTTAAGATCTACAACGGCTTGATCGATACACTCGGCAAGTATGGACAGTTACCGGACGCACGCAAGGTGTTCGACAAAATACGCGCAGAAAGGGTCAAGCCGGATATTGCTACTTGGAATACTTTGATTTGATGGCGTTGTCGGGTTGGGAATATGAAACATGCTCCGTGATTCTTTACCGCAATGCAGGATGAAGTGATGTACCCTGACCCTAAAATCTTTATTACGATTATTGCCTGGTTGGGGGGAGAAGGGGAAGTGGGATGAGATCAGGAAGCAGTTTGATGGCATGAGGAATCGAGGACTCAAGGATAGTGGTGTAGTATACGTAGTTTTGGTTGACATTTATGATCAGTATGGCCATTTTCGTGATGCCCATGAGTTGTCTAACCGCTCTCAAGGCTGAAAGTCTACAGCTTTCGCCTAGCATCTTTTGTGTCTTGGCCAACACTTATGCTCCACTCAACAGGTTAGTCTACCTACTGGACATAGGTGAAATCAACTCCGCATAATGGGATGATAGTTGTCAATGTCTTCTTATGCAGACCAATATTTCCTGTCAAAGTAATTATGTTAATTTTCCAGAACAATAAATCGCAGTCCTGTTCTTTTTCATTATTAAAACACAGTTCTAGGTCTGGAATAGTGTTTTTCATAAATAATTCACTGGATCTCTAGCCTTTTTATTTTTCGTTTACCAGTTCAATGTCATACCTGATGTTAAGTTAAATCAAATTTGCATAATTAAAATCTGTTATATCCAGAAATAAGAATACCCTGTCATACAGTTATATTTTACTCAGTAGATTCTGCATTTTGTGTTTGTCTAAAAACATAAGTGATCTGACTTAATTGAAGTATGATTGAAGTATGATGCCATCTGGTTTAGCGCTTCAGCCAAGCCAAGCTTCTTCAAGATGTAGTATTTGACATTCAGTTTTCTGTTAAGATCGAGTAATTTGCCTTGCTCACTACTGTATAGGTTCATAATGCTTTGTTAGTTTAGTTGCTTTTTTCCTTGAGAAGAAACTTAATTGGCCCGGAAAACATCAACATCTGCCTTTCCCTATGCATATCTGCCTGTGTGGATCATACTGATCTATCTCTTTTCAGGGTTTGCGTGAACAAACTGTAAATGTTCTTCGATTGATGGAGGCAGAAGGAATTGAGCCGAGTCTTGTTATGCTGAATTTCAGGAGAAACTGTAAATGTACTGCTGGAAGGCATTTGAAGGCCCTAGCTGTATTCCAGCATATCAAGGATAGTGTATAATTTGAACGAAGAGTGTGTCAGTGCTCAATGCTCATGCTATATATAACTCCCTAATGTTATTTACTATATTTGTGCAGCACCGCTGGAGAAACTCAGTTCGTTTTGTAGTTGATCTGGAAGCTATGGGTATCAGTGGAAAATCCACTCTTTTTCAGGTAAGGCTCTAAACTTGTACAGTTCACTATTTGGCAAAATTACACTTGCACTTTACAGTTGTAACAAAGGTATCAGGTCCTTGTTTTTATCTTACTTTCTCTCCAGTGCTGGTAGACAGGATTTCTGAACATTTTAAGCAAATCAAGAGCATGGTTGTCACGGCGGAGTCGGCGACCATGGCGAGCGAGAGGCGCCTAGGCGACGCCTAGGCGAGGGCCCGGCGACGCCTAGGCGACAGGCACGGCGACGACGCTGCCGAGTGCGGCCTCTCTCAGAGTCTCAGTATATACTCTCTTCCGCCTCTCTCTCTCAGTATATACTCTCTTCCAGTCTTCCGCCTCGCATCGCGTCTCCCGTCTCGCGACTCCCTCTCTCTCGCGTCGCATCTCCCGTCTCCCTGACGGCCGATCTCCCGCGCTCTCCCCGACGCCTCCCTCCCCTCCCCAGCGCTTCCTCCCCCGCGCGCCACCTCCCCCCCCCCGGCGCCTCCCCTCCCCGACGCCGGAGAGAGGGAGGCGGCGCGGGTGGAGGGAGGAAGGCGGCGCGGCGGGAGAGAGGGAGGCGGCGGCGGGAGGGAGGAAGACGGTGGCGGGAGGGATGGAGGCGGTGGGAGGGAGGGAGACGGCGGCGGGAGGGAGTAAGGCGGCGCGGCGGGAGAGAGGGAGACGGCGCGGGTGGAGGGAGGAAGGCGGCGCGGCCGGAGAGGAAGGGGCGGACGGCGTACCTGGCTGGCGGTGAAGCTAGGGTTCGGGCAAGGCGAGGCGATCCTCCCCGGCGTCTGCTTCCCGGCGCCAGGACGACTTGGCGTCGCCTAGGCGACGCCTAGGCGACGCCGTGACAACCATGATCAAGAGTTACAATTCTCTTGGATTTGCATATGGCAGAAAATAAAAAAATAAGCATCCTGGGCTATTTTGCATGTACTCAAATTTATACACCCGAATATATTTTTTACTGTTGTTTGAAATGCTGTGGATTACCATGTCTAATTGAAACATTGATTTCGAACCTAACCGGCTTAGTTTATTAACTTTTCCCATATAACAGGGTACTGACCATTGGGCTTTGGAGAGCTTCGCTGCTGTAGCCAAATACCCATCTTCTCAGATAGCTTCACAGGTGGCACATCGTTTTCTTTTGTATTTCTGAGTTTAGCTGTCTTAGAACGAACAATTTTTAGAAAGAGGTTCATTTCCCTTAGTAGGTGCAATTGACATTTATAAGAAGTCCTGCTCTAGAAATTTGAGTGATTTTCCTGTTCCAAGGTATTGTTGGGCAAGCAGATGATCTTAAAAAGAAACATCATATCTTGGCCGGTAGCAGGGAACATTGTTCGTAACAAATAAATGTTGTAACTTACATTGTCAGGTTTCCAGCATCACTGATAATCAAGCAGCTCAGAGTAGAATTGAGTGTTCTGTATTTTTTTCCTTTCAATTTTGGAAACACTATTAAGTAGCCCTTCATTAAAAAAGATGGGTATGATTGTTTCTCAGTCACCTCACACCCACTTGTTTGGTGCTAACATTGAACTTAAAACAAATCAATTGATATCCTGTTGTTAGAGTGAATGAAGATGATTCCACACATGTCATTTTACTCAACCAGTATAGGTCAATCTTATAGTTTGTCTTCCTTGCAGATTACAAATAGGAAATAACTCAAAACTTGTAATTGCAGGATGTTTTTCGTTCTGGAGCAATAATATCTTCTACTGATTTTCAAATATATCAGGAAGTTGCTGGTCTTCCTGGACTTGATTTTGCATACACAGATACAACATCTGTGTATCACACAAAGGTTTGCTTTGATGACTTCCTTGATATGGCAAGACAACACAGCTGCCACAGTACATTTTAGAATCGGAAATAGATGCTGCTCGTGGTGCTACTTGCAATATTATTTGCACTCAACCTAGACGAATATCAGCTATTACTGTTTCTGAAAGAGTTGCTGCTGAAAGAGGCGAAAAAATCGGTGAATCGGTGAGCTACTTGTACCTGTAGTGTGAGAAAAAAATTTATTTTCCATGCGGAGATAATGGTTTTGTGGTTGCCAATGGGGAATCTGTGTGTATTCTTGTTGGAGGATGTTGTCCAAGATAGTTATTGATGTCCATCTGTAGGTTGCCAATTGGCCAGTAGTCCATTGCTGCAGTTGGCATGATTATGTTATATTTTCTTATAGTTTGCGGCATAGTCCATAGAATCTGCTTATGTTGGCATGCACCTTTTTCTCTAGGATATTTGTTTTGTTTGAGTAATTGCGTTTTTTGGTTGGGGAGAGGGGGGATGCATTATATGCGACTTCATACCTTGGAAGCGGTTTATGATTTTTCCATCACTCCAAATGGTCTGCATCCACATGAGCTCAAAGTGAAAATCCACTGCCCTGTGATCATGTTGTCGCCTCCTCAAAGGATCAGTCGTTATGTGATATTTATTATGTGACAAAAATATTTGGTTATACAATATATGAGACGTGAATCTTAATGAATCTGATTGTTCGTTTTATTTTTTTTACAAATTTTATCTTGTTTTGTATTTTATCGTAGCGTTAGCACGGACACACTACTACTAGTATGAAATTAGTACGCCAGAGGGCCAGTTATGCCCATCTCTCTCTCTTTAGAGGACGAGAGGACAGAGCCAGCGAGCGAAAAAAACCCCACCCACCCTTGCCACAGGCACCGCTTCCGTCCTGGCGCCGCCGGCGATCCGGTCCACCGGAGCCGCCTCCATTGTTTGTTCGACCTCCACTCGCCCTCCTCGCCCCACCGGCGATCCGGGGTCGGCTGCAGTCTAGGGTTGGGGCGTACCTCCTCAGCGACTCACCAGGTAGGGTTTTGGGGCGGCACCGCGAGCCCCCACGCGACGCCGCATCAAAGCCGACCTCCGACCGGAGCCCCCTCGCGCGACGCTGCCTCGCCGCCGATCGGCCCAACCCGAGCACCCCTGCGCGCTCCCCATCCTTTTCTGGTAGAATTTTATGGCAGATTAGTGTTCAGTTGTATTGGTGGGCTATTTGTTTGAGCTGATCTGTAGAGTTTTTTTGTATATTATGGTAGATATTGCTCAGTCAGTAATCTGATTCATCGTAAACGACGCTTTTGGAATTTCTAGGCCTCTAAGTGATGTGGTGATTCATTGTTCTCGGTGATATGGTCATATAGATTTGCACTCTACTTCTTGACGCTGCCTAATCTGCAGCCGTTTGTTAGTTTTTTGTCGTGTCTATTTTACTGGTGGTGATCATTTGATAGGTTGCTTGAGATGTGTAAATCGTGTCCATGTTTTGTGGAGATCATTGGTGACGTCCGGATCAGTGTAGATACCTGCTCTTGCTAGGTCTTGGGTAGTGTTTTGCTATGTGGCAGTGTTGGCATTGCCCTTAGCCCATGGTTGCACGCTATTATTTTTGCGTAAGCATTTAGTGCATGAGTATTTTCCTGTTGGCGATACATACCATGGTCATTTCAACTTTAGTCAATGTAGTTTGCTACTGTTGCTACTTGCTACTTTGATTCCCTTGATTTGTCGTTCCTGCTCAGCTTTAGTTGGCTAGCTTTGTAACCTTGATAACCTGCCAGCTGCCATGATTTTTATTGCAAATTGTTAGCGAGGCAATTGCAACTTTTAATAATGTAGTACGTTACTAGTGCTACTTTGATTTCCTCAGTACGTCCTTTCTGCTCAGCTTAGTGATGTAGCTGACTAGCTTCGCTTCCTCAATTACCCGCCATAATTTTATTTATAAATAGTTTAATTACAGCTTTAATAATGTAGTCCGTTACTAGTGCTACTTTGATTCCCTCAGTATGTTGTTTCTGCTCAGCTTAGTAATGTAGTTCCAGCTTCGCTGCCTTGATTACCTGCCATAGTTTTGTTTGGATATCATGGTTGTCACGGCGACCTTGGCGACCATGGCGCCTAAGGGGCGCCAGGACGCCTAGTCGTCCAGGCGGGCGCCTAGTCGTCCTCTAGGCGATGCTAGGCGAGCTAAAGCGATTCACTTGATAAGTACCTAACTAGTCAACTAAAGCAGGAAATTAAAGAAAAGTTAATAACAATTGCATATCTAATACATTGATGAGCCTGCTATTCTTTTGATCTTTTTACATGGAGCCAAGCACCCCCTCCATTTTTTTCTTCTCTTTTCTTTTCTTCCCTTTCTTTTCTTTTCCTTCCTCCCTATTTTCCTTTCTTCCTATTTTCTTCTCTCTTTCCTCCTTTTTCTTTCTCTCCGCCGGCCTCATCCTTTCCCCACTCCCCACTGCCTCCTCTCATCCTCTCTCTCTTCTCTCTTTATTTCGATTCAGCCATTGTCTCCCATCTCCCCTCACTCCACTGATCCACTCACTCTCTCTATCCCCCGATTAGAGCGGACGGACGGCGGAAGCAGAGCAACAGCAGAGCGAGGGAGGCGGCGCGCGGGGAGGCAGCAGAGCAACAACAGCGCGGGGGAGGCGGCGCGCGGGGGAGGCGGAGCACGGCGGGAGGGAGGGATGCGGCGCGCGGGGGAGGCGGCGTGCGGGGGAAGCGGAGCGCGGCGGGAGGGAGGGAGTGAGGCGGCGGGAGGGACGGAGGGAGGCGGCGCGGGTGGAGGGAAGCGGTGCGGCCGGAGAGGAGAGGGGCGGACGGCGTACCTAGCGGCCGGCGGTGAAGCTAGGGTTCGTGTTCGCCTCTGCCTTCGTGAGTCGCCAGCAGGTATGTATGTCTCACTGCTTCGCTTCACTCCCGAAGCCCTTAAGCCTTCGCCTCCTTCGCGCTCGCCCGACGCCTTGGACGTCATGGCGACGCCGCGGACGCCGCGGACGCCGCGTCGACCTAGGCGCCCGCCTAGCTGGCCAAGGCGAGGCGCTCCTCCCCGGCGTCCCCTCCCCAGCGCCTGGACGCCAAGGCGACGCCGTGACAACCATGTTGGATATAGATGGGAAGGAAATTTCATCTGTAATAACGTAGTCCATCACTATTGACACTCTGATTCCCATGGCATATCATTTCTGTTTATCTCACTGACACGTTGGTTAGTTTTGTTAACTTGATTACCTGCCATATTTTTTATTCGCAATAGTTAGCACGGCCATTTCAGCTTTAATAATATATTTGATTACTATCAGTCTATTACTACTTGGTTCTATGATGTATTTCTTTTGCTGAGATTAGCAATTTATCTCGCTAATTTTTGCTACGTTGATTACCTGCTATATGTCTATCTGTTGTACATGCCAAGTGTTTATCTCTCTAATTTGTTCCGACTCTGTATAAGGGAGGCACGTGTTGTATGTGTCAACTGCCTATTGTGCTATTGTATTAGGGATTTAGGGGAAATGTTTGGTAACTTGGCTCTTTAGCAAACTTGGTCTTATTGTGGTGAACAAAACACCTGCCACACTTCATATGCAAAAAACATGAGGCTGACTGCTGACGTATGGACCCCGCTTGCCACGCTTTACATGACACACCTTTTATGGCTGTTAATCAAGCATTGGCCATGGAGAGCGTCCCAACAAATTAGACAACCCTTATACTTCTGCTCTTACCCATTATTAGCTGGAAGCAGTACCTTTTCTATTTAGTTGAGTCCCAATATTTGCCTCTGTAACTTTGCTATCTTTATAGATTTTTAGATTGTTTGCCACTGTGTTTTAAGATTGACTCAATTGTCATGCTAGGTTGCTTCAACTGATCCATATAACTCGTGGCTATTGTTTACAAATTCAATCATTGCTTCATCATCGTGCATCATCAGTTCAATTTTGTTCATTATATGCTTGTGTTGTGCATGTTATAGTGACTGTCATGTGTTGATAACTTGCAGTCTTATGGTAAATATTATGAAAGTTCATATTTGCTTCCGTTCATCACTTATTGGATGATTGACACGCAAATAATTTCTTATTGTTTCTACCCTCGTCGGATTTCTGTTTTTAACTCCTCATACATTTTCAATGCGTAAGTTTATGAATTTAGCACATGTGCAGGCACCAGAACCCTGATTGGGTAAAAGCTAGCCAGATTTGACAATGGGTTTTGATAATGAATGTATTCTGAATATTCAATCTCTTCCTGGTGAATATTTTTGTCCTGTTTGTCGGACACTCGTATATCCCAATGAAGCTTTGCAAACTCAGTGCACACATCTCTACTGCAAACCCTGCTTGGCTTATATAGTGGCAACCACACAAGGCTGCCCTTATGATGGCTACTTGGTGACAGAAGCCGATTCTAAGGTATTGCTATCGTCTTAAGGAAGTAACTTATGCATATTCAGTGAATTACACATATTTTATAGTAGTGACTCCTTTGTTTACAACCTGATTTGCAATATGCAGCCTCTGATGGAATCAAATAAATCACTTTCTGATTCAATTGGTAAAGTAACAGTTCACTGCCTGTATCATAAGAGTGGTTGCCAATGGCAAGGAAAGCTATCTGACTGCATCGCACATGGTACTACTTGTGCCTATGGGAATTCCCCCGTTGTTTGTAACCGTTGTGGTACTCAGATTGTACATCGTCAAGTGCAAGAACATGCTCAACTCTGCCCTGTATGTCCATCATGTCTTGAGTAACTTTGTTATGTACGTCTAGAACTATTTCCCTATGCATTAACCCTTATTACCTTTTTGTGTTATTTGCAGGGCTTGCAACCACAAGCACAACAGGCTGACAGTGGTCTGGCACAGTCATCAGCTGCAACAACCCAGGCAGTCTCCCAAGATCCGTCTGCAGTTGCCTCAGCGGTGCCTGCAGCAGCTGTTACAGCAGTAGCAGCTTCTGCAGTGGCAACTAGTTCGGCTGTTGCAACCACAGCAAGCACGACAGCTGTGTCCCTTTTCCTCGCAGCGGCTCCTACTGCTGCTAGTCAAGGTCAAGCAGTTGCTCCCCAAACTCCAACAGCTGAGCAGTACCAGCAGCAGCTTCAGTACCAGCAGTACTACCAGCAGCATTACCCTGGATACAATCCTTACATTCAGCAGTATCAACAGTATGGCCAGTACCAGCAGTATACGCAACTTCAAATGCAAGTAGCACCTCAGAATGTGGCTCAAGCTCCTGCACAACCTGCTCCATATGTTCAGCCTGAAGTTCTGCAGCCCTCCCACTCCCAACATGTGTTGCCATCCCAACCCCAGAATCAGCCTCACCTTCCCCAACTCCAAGCACCAGTGGTTCAGCCGCAGCCTCAGCAGAATCAACCATTGCAGTCAACACCTCAAATTTCACAGATGCAACCACAAAGCCAAGTACCTCTCCAGCTGCCTCACCCCCAAGCACAACCTATGGCCCATCCACCAGCCCCTACTCAAGTTGGTAGCCAGCCATTTGCAATGCCTGCTGCTCAAGCAACAACCCCGCAAGTGCAGCCACATGTACAACCTCATCCTCCCCAACAGCAGCAGGTTGTTGCCCAGCAACATCATCTGCAAATGCAGCATTTACCTCAGCAGCAACATCTTCAACCTCAGATCCAGCTAAATTCTCAAATCCAGCACCAACATCCACAAGTGCAGCAGCAATCTTACCCTCAAGCTCAGGTCTATCATCAGCCTCATCCAATGCCTCATGCACAACCTCAGAATCCTTCAGTGCATGTGGTAACGGGTCATCAATCATATCCACAGCCTCAGCCAGCACAGCAGATGCCACAAGGTGCTCCACTGCAACGCCCGGTACATGCATCTCACCAGCAAGTAGTTGGTCCTCAGCATCCTGCACTGGTACGTCCTCCACAGGGTCAATTTCCGTTGCAAGGTCAACAGCCAGCTTTACTGGCTCCTCAAGGAACTCAGCATACACCACAACATCAACAACATGTTGGGCATCACGCTCCACGGCTACCGATGAATCCTAGCATCCCTTCCCAGGCACCACAACAAGGATTTCCTCTTAACAAAACTGTTCCCTCACAAACAGGCCAATTGTACCAACAAGGAATGTCCTCATTGCAACAACAACAGATGCATTCCCAGCCTTTCCAGCCTCATGGTCCACCATTTATGCAACAGCATCATGTTCAAACTTCCGCTGTCAGGTCTATGAGTTGTGTTGCACCACCACCGCTGTTCCAAAATCAACCTAGCCGTCCACTTAAAGATTTACAGGCAAGTGTGATGAATCATCAGGCACCAATGCATAGGGCTTCTGATACTGTGGGAGTAACATCTGAATTGCATGGTGCTGGACAACCTATCGGGCAGGGTTCTTCATCTTTGGAAACCCATGCTTCGGAATCAGGGAAGTCAGAAAATGCAACTAATGCTACTGGCAATACTGAAGTAAGTGATAATAAAAATGGAGGTGTTGAATCTACTGTTGTAAAGCCAACGATGTCGTCACAAACTAGCATTGCATTAAACGGTGCTGATGGTTTAGACAATGTCAAAGGAAAGGATGAATTTTCAGGTTGGCAAAGTAATTTACATGGCCCAAATGTACGGGGAGACAAAGAGTCGAAGGCTTCAGATACATCAAATGATCTTGAGAAAGGACGATCATTACAGCAGGCATCACAGCAAAATCTTGGGGCACTGGGGTCCAATGTGCCCCCAGGCATGGGACCACAGCATCCATCTGGACCTGATAGGATGCTTCCTCAGCATATGCTGCATCCTGGTTCTATGCCTTATATGCAGGGGCAGCTGAATCAAATGAGGCCACCTAACCAAACTCAGATGCCGATTCCACAGCCTGCAACCATCAGGCCTAATGATGGCATCATTTGGCCACCCATGGGTGGGCCATTGCCTGGACAGCATGACACAGCAGTGCCTCCTTTTGCTCCTGAACATGTGGGTCGGCCACATCCTCTTGGTAATTATCTGGAACCAAAAGCAAATACTTAGATTTTTTTATTGCATGCATGCTGAACAAACTTCCATTCATTCAGGAATGGCAAAGAGCAATGGTGTTGGTGGTGGGCCACTTGGAAGTTCGAGGGCTTTCCATGAAGAGGGGTTTAATTCTTCACGGGAACATTTCAGGTCATTTGCAGCATATCCTAGCAGACACAATGTCAACCGTAAAGATATTGAAGAAAATATGAAGCAATTTCCAGGGCCAACTCATCTTGATGGTGAGGGTCTTCAAAGGGGCCCTAGATCGTTTGAGGGAGGCATAGGTAGACCCGATGGTTTCGCTGATTCATTACCTGGAAGACCTCCATTCCCAAACCAGCCAGGTGCATATCCTATAGGCTACCCTGAAGATTTTGCAAGAAAACCCCATTCAACTTTTAGTTGTCCTGACTTTGTGTCACCTGGTGTAGAATTTGGCCATCACAGGATTGATGGAATGCCTACTTTTAGAAACCCAGGTAAGATTACAAGATGGTTTGAATTATTCAACGCTTGATTTGAAACTTCATTGTCAGCAGGTCTTCATGGGTTTCACGAATGACAAAAATTTTATGACTCGTTGATCCTTTTCAATTTCAATGGCCTTCTAATGGGTTCAAATGTTTTCAGGGCCATTTCCTCAAGGGATGGCAGGTGGTCCTGGAGGTTTCCATAAAGACCAACTGGGCTCCGGTAACCTTTGTGGGATTGTACAACATGATTTTGACAGTCCAGAGTTCCCTCATACTCATTTGCACCCTGGTGATACTTTTGTTCCAAGAAATCTACATGGTGGTGGTGAACCCCTTGGACATGGTCAATTGCATGGAATTGAACCTTCTGGCTACGGCTACCATGGCCGCATGCATCCAGATGATCCAAATCATTTCATTGACTATTCTCAGCATAGTTTCCCAAAAGAATCAGGCCACTTTGGTTCGGTGGGTTATCAATGTTGAACACATTAATTTATTCTTTTTCTTTTGTTTCTTTATGATGTATTATTACATTCCATATGCTATTGTTGTTGCTTGATGTATTATTTAACTACTGAACTGTTGTTTGGTGTCCTGTGTAGGGTGGACACTTGAGAAACGGAGATGTCGGTTGGTGTCGGATATGCAAGTTTAGCTGTGGGAGTGCAGAGGGCCTGGATCTACATGTACAGACAAGGGAGCATCAGCAGTATGCGATGGACATCGTTCTGAAAATGAAGCATGATGTTGCAAAGAGGCAAAAGATGTGAATGCCTTTCTGTACTAATTTGAATTTCAATATCCCAGATCAAGCATTTCCCTGGTTTTAAACTCTCCATATTCACCCCTTCCTCAGGAATTCTGGAGGCCCTAAGTATTTCAACAAAAAAGTAGGTGGGAAGGGTAACTTCCGTGGAAATAGGCGCTAGAACTTTTCTTATCTAGTTCAGCACTTTATAAGATTTTGAAGGTATGCTTAGTGGTTTCATTGTTTCTTGAAGTTATTTTTGCCGTAGGGTTCAGTTAGTGACTTCCCTGTCTTTTGCCAGGTTGCTGCTAATGCTGTTTGGACCTATCTGAGACCATTGAAAATTGAGACCTGCTCATACATTTGGGCTAAGGTAGATCTGCATGTTTGGAATGGAACTTGTAGTGGTCCCGAACTTTTGTTACTATGTTGGTCTGGAGACTTTACATGCTTTTATGGTTTTTATTCGCTATTTTGGATATTAAATTGCAGAAATTATTCCGTGGACGCTTATCTTTCTGAGCCTGCAGTCTTCTGATCTTGTGCATATGATAATGCATCACTCCCATGTTTATCCACCAGGTGCACATGGGTTTTGTCATTCTGCGTACTGGGGCCTAGAGATCACATAGAAATTTTACTAAAAAGATCCATATTTACATTGTTCTTTTCGCAAAATCGAAAAACTCTTATTACATTTGTATGCAAAGGACTCCAGTGGAAATTTCTTTGGGCACTTCCAGTGCATAAAATTGCCGCAATTTGGGTATATTAAATTCCAAAAAACACCTTAGCCTTTTTATTCTTAAACTGTTAGTCATAATTCATAAAAAGTATATTTGGATCAAACGCTATGATCCTAGCTCTAGGTATCATGCATATATGATGGTTTGCCAGTTCCCACTTTATTGAGTCCATATTTTCTTAGTCGTGATAGATATCGGAAAAAGTCCACTTTTCAACCTCCAACTACAGCCTAAGTCTATTTTTCATCCTGCAACTTCAAAATCGTTTACTTTTCACCCTTGAACATTGAAAACCGGTGGAAAACACCCCCTTGGCCTGAAACCATGGTGGTTTTGGTTGACGTGGTGTTGATGCGGCACCAACGTGGACAAATGCAGTTGAGTCAACAAAGCTTAATTGGCACAACAATGAGTAAATTGTGTTGGCCCACATGTCATACACATATCTCCTTATTCCACCCCTCCCCTCGCCTCTACTCGCTCGCTCGTTCTCAAGCTTGAGCTGATCGGGCTGGGCTCAGCTTGCCGCCGGCAGCCACCGGATCTGGAGCAAGGCAGCCCGGCCATGGCACGCGGGCCCACCAGCTTTGGCAGTGGCGGCCAGGTCATTGGGCAGCATGAGCAGCAGGACAGCGACTCCCCCCCCCACTTCGCCGTGGAGTCTCTCCCTCCAGTCGTTGTGATTTCTCGCTGCAACGAACGGCACAGATGC
This sequence comes from Dendrocalamus latiflorus, assembly GCA_017311315.1. Taxonomy (NCBI): domain Eukaryota; kingdom Viridiplantae; phylum Streptophyta; class Magnoliopsida; order Poales; family Poaceae; genus Dendrocalamus; species Dendrocalamus latiflorus. Next base: position 2,233,434 of record CM029635.1, read on the forward strand.
AGCAATGAGTAGCTGCTCGGCTGCTCTCCGAGGTGATGATGCCTCGATCTGAAGGATGCCAACATTTGTTAATGCCTCAATCTGATTGTGCTAATCGATCTGACTGAATTAGTATTAGGATTCATTCTGATCTTTTCCAATCACCAAGAGCAGTAGGCAAGGATGGTGCAGCAGGCCAGCAGCCGACATTGGAGCTTGTCTTCAAGGTTACCAACATTTCTATCTTCATGTGTCACCTCACTCCCCCACAGCCACGAGCCTTGCATCACCGGTGATTGCCACGCCGCCTCACCAGCACAATGTGCGCACCACCCCCCTCCACTGCTTCCGTGGCCACCCGTGGGTACAGTGGCGAGTCCAATGAATAAGCATCCACTGGAGGACGGCCTCCTGACCATACCAGAGACGGGTGTAGGCTTGCCAGTCTCCAAGGTGGTGAACAGTGTCATGAGTGCCGCCATCTCACTGTGGGAGAACCCGATGAACTCGAATCACATAGCCATGAACGACAGTGCCAACGAGGAGGAAGAAGAAGAGGTGAGAGTAGAGAAGAAAAAATGATATGGCGTGCTGAGTCACAGTTTTTTTCCTGTCTGGGAAGCCATGTCAACCAAAACCACGGTGGTTTCATGTCAAGGGGGTATTTTGATGATTTTGAGAGTTGTAAAATGAACGGTTTTTGAGTTGCTAGTTAAAAAAATGGACTCAGGCCATAGTTAAGAGGTTGAAAAGTGGACTTCTTCCATAGAGATATTTGAATGACCTTCTGCCATATCGTCTTGTATTGAATTACTTCAGAGAATCTGCTAAATTCCTAATTAAAGCATGGACTCGAGTTGTTCACGTGTATGATGCATGTCACTACAATGGTTGTTTATGCCCATGAGGTCATCCGAATTCCAAAATGTCAAATAGGGAGAACCTAGAATGGAGGGAGAAAACTCAAAACTAGCAGACATCTGACAGGAACACAGATCCTGGATATTAGAATTAGTAAGAGAGACATGTTGGGGTAGTCCAATTAAAAGGACACACACCCAAGAAATGTGTGCATCGCAGGAATGCATGCACATACTCAAAAATAAGGAAAAGAAAAGGAAAATTCTGCTAATTTGTTTTCAGATGGACGGTGCATGAGCTGGTGATACCGATACAGCACTTATATTGTTTACTTCTAGTTAGTTACTTTGTTCTTGCAGAGTGAGGTATGGTTCTTGGTTTGATTATAATAGGTTTGGTGTTGAGAATAGGGCATCATTAGAACCTGATGAAGGACATAATGTTTTAATTTTCATTCAGTACAGTTTGTTATGGCTTCTCCAGTAATGCTTTATATGATTATTGATTATTTAGCATATGATTAGTTTCCTTGGCAGTAGCCTTGTTCCATATGTGTTTCTTCCAAGGTGATCATTGAATCATTTGTTTCTTTGTTTGCTAAGCAGAAACAAGTTTAGGAAAATTCCCCGCGAGGGCTCTACTGTCGCACACTCGTACTTGCATGCTTTCCTGAAGGCGGTAAGGATAGATATGTACTGAGCTTTTCTTACGACGTGCTTTCACTTTGGCACAAATCTGTGGCCCAAATTGATAAACTGATTATTCTAGTAGTTTGTTTCCCAATTTCTTGGACTGATTGCACCGTAGATACTGATTTAATGTGTCCATCAGGGCTGCTGTACTTTTAGATCTTGTAGGACATGACATGACATTTGGTTTATCTGTAAAACCTGGTTGGACTAACTGATCGCATATACACAGTAATTTCATGACTGCTATTAGGATCTGTTCTGGCATTTGGGGCATCTGGTAACATGGGGAATCGCTGATCTGTTCTAGATCTCTAGTGTAACATGGGACTGCTATCAGTCTCCAGTGTTTAGTTAGTTTACCTGACAGTATTGGGATGGTGCCAAAAGTGTGGGCCATACTTTTGTGGTAGACAAATCAGCTACCACACTTGTGGTAAGTTTTGGCTGGAAAATGATTCTATGACATTTAGGATTGGGGGCTAAGGAAGCGTGGCAAGCCACGTCTGTGGTTGTGAACTAAACACGAGCCACAAAAGGTCAAACTTAAGTGTGAAAGATCAGCAACAAACCTAACACCCCCAACTCCCAAACAAAGTTGCTTGAGACTGAACCTGTGTAGAAATTGTTTTGACCTGCGCGTGAATTGGATCCCAACTTATTTAAATAGGCTCAATGACCACATATGTGCAGCTTTTTTGACTTCTTTTACTAGGGCCTTTTTGTTTGTGACCTTTAATTTTAATCTTGCCACTCGTTAACATCATCACGTGAAATCATGGTGATCAAGATGCAGCATAGAACTATTTGCTGCTTACAACACGGACACCCTAAATCTCTATTTTATCCATCGAATTGTTTGCTGCCCTAGAATCTAGTCACCTTAGCTTAATAGCTTACTTGTATAACTTTGAGGCAGGCCCTGTTCATTTTTGCATCTCGCCGTCTTGTAATTACTTTAGCAAGGTCTAGTAATTAAGAAATCCACCGAACATCATGTTTCTTTGATACGTTTGATTTGTAGCGATTATGTATAAGCTTGGAAATTATTCAGCATTGGTAGCGCACTACCCCTTTGGTTGTGTGCAAAATTGGGTCATGTATGTAGTCCGGCCGTGTGATATGGTACACAAACACAAACGTTTTGTCGTTGACATGCAAATCATATTTACTAGTTGGGAAAAGCTAAAAAAGGGATATCGTGGGGCATGCCAAGCCCTTGTGGGGTTCACCATTCCCTCCAACCTTATATTTACATGGTAGGGTACTAGAGATTGCCGATAGTGGCTGATGGTGGCGGTTTTTGGGCACTAACACAGAAAATATAAGCTTTTGGCGCAACAACGCACCTTAGTGTTGTCGTGGTGTGATAGTATTATCAATCGAGCTGTTGCCACAGTGGTAGCATGGGTAACATCTATTTTGTTGTGCGGTGAGTATTCTGAGCTTAATAGCAGTTGGCAACTAGGGAGCTTGCTCTGGTCTTATTGCTTACTCGGCAGGTTATGACATGTTTATGTTTCTATCGGCTCTATCTTGTTTTGTGTTTACTGCTTTGGAAGTCTTGTAGTTACTCTTGGAATATCACGGTGAATGTGCTGGAAGAGCCCGAGAAACACTATAGAAGTATGCAGCTACATTGCATCCGATCATTCCTGCAAGGTCTGAAGTGCCCTTCAGCTCATTCGAGTGATGCTACATTACATCCGATCATTCCTGTTGCTGAGCTCGTTTATTGTGTAAAACAACATTGTTTCTTCCACAACGATGTATTCCTAGTTTCCTACTGGTTGATGTACTGCAACAGTGTAAACACTTGTTTTTTTTCCCCTTTGGAATTCCTCTATTGTGTCGGTGAAAATTGCTATAAATTCCTTTTGATTTTTTGGCAGCAGCTTGTTGCATTTATTGCGGTGTATGACCGAGGTGTTGTTTTAAGTAGCGAACACGTGGCAGGCTCAGCTTGTACGCTAGTATATTTGTAGAGTGAGTTGATATTACCATCCAACAGTATTACTCTCTTCATTAAGTCATATTTTGGACTTCGCATTATTCGATGAACGACTTTGATATTGTGTTACTGATGTAAAGATAAATACCATTGTCACAATGGTTGCTGCTGGAAGGGCTTCTGAAGTTCAGGGAGGCAAGCCATGAAGGCACAAAACGTTGATCGTACCACGAGGGCATTCAGTCAGAGATGCTAGGTACTCTGGGTTTGCATGCGGTTCTTGCTTAAAATAATCAGAATTTTCTGTGGGAAGCTACATTTGGTTGGCATTTGCTAAGACAGCATAAACACGTTTATAGCCAATTGACACCGTAAATTTGTGTAAATTCTTGGTCGTTTGCTGGTGGACATTCTTCCCTGCCTGAAGACGCTACCAAATCGTGTTTGTTAGTTGATGGACAGTGAGAAAACCCACCTCTGCCTCATGGGCATCGACGTGGCTGGCCGTGGTCCTGTTCTTGGTAACCATCCACTTCCCTATTTTAGCTTTCAGTTCGCTGCATGGACACACACATCTATGAGGTATAATGTTTACCCTTCTCTTCTTGATGTGTCACGTGTTCTTCTTTTCTGTTTCTTATTTTTCGTCTTGAAGTTGGTAAACTCTAAAAGTAACAAATTAAGTCTTTTACTTAACTCTCACCAAATACAACTAATGCAATTGTGGATACTCAATCTATCTCTAGATGTAACACATGCAACTAAAAACTTCTCTCCATTGAGAAAAGTCCTCTGATTCATATTATTTACTCAATGAATAAGTATATATATATAGCCAACTTTTACATTGAAGATTGTAGATGAATAACATGTCACCATCATGTCCTTGGGTTGATGAATGTGCTAGGTTTCTTTATCTTCCTCGCCATTGATTTCGTATCTTGCAACGGTATCTTGATTTCTGACAAGCACAGAATGGGAAGTAGATTGTCGATGATCGCCATTGATGTCTAGGACCTATGCCTCGGTAGTTGTGTTGTTTGTTAGAAGAAAATTAGTGGTGATTTATTTGCACCTGTCTCGACCAGGTGTCGATTTCTGGCGTAGATGTCGCCATTATCGTCCAGTGAATTGGTCCGATAAAAGTAAAACCCATTATGGGTAAATAAAATCCGGCTAAGAACTCACCGTAAAAAGAACAAAACTTCAAAAATTAATCCAAGAAGAAAAAAGAAGAAGAAACTAAAGAAATATAATATTACTTCTGGAAAAATCAATGGATCCCCAGCCATTCAATGCTGACAAGAGCGCCGGAGAAGAGGGGAGAGAAACCGATGAAGGGCTGACGGCCGCTAGGGTTCTTGGCGGCGGCTCTCCGTGGTGTTCCTGGCATAGATGGATTGGGAAGAAATGGGCAGTACCTGTGCAGTGAAGCGACAACAGGAGCCAGTGAACAAGATGGTTGGGTGGGCTGGATTACAGACCTAACCAAGTTGAGAGGGATCCTCCTTGCTAAATGCTAGATAGCCCAGGAAGACCAAAATTTGCTTGCTGCAAGCCCCAATTCTGCGTCCAAACCAAATTCGGACCATGGCCGGCGACGCCTCCGCCTCCGGCTGCCAGGGCGAGTCCATGATGGACAAGGTGGCGCTGGAGTGCGGCGGCGACATCTCCGCCTCCCAGGAGGACCTGCTCGCCCGCTCCTCCTTCCTGGGCGGCGGCGGCGCCGCCGCCAAGGACGACGGCGACGAGGAGGAGCTCTTCAGCACCCCTGATCTTACCCAAGACCCCATCACCATGTGCACCCTCCCCTTCACCCAGTCCCAGTCCCCGTCGCCTCCTCCGCCCATGTCGCCCGCGCCGCGCACCACCCCCGCTACTCCCCCTTCTCCGGACGACGGCGGCGACGACGACGACATGGTGTCCTTCAAGCAGCGCCGGAAGCCTAGGGTTTGCACCAGGAAGGTCAGAGGCGCCAGGATTAGGACCCCAACCCCGAGCCCCAAGCAGCAGCAACTCCATCTCGACGATCTCGATCCACTCTACAAGGCCGTGCTCATGATTCCCACCACCACCACCTCGCAGATTCCTGTGGAGGACTTCCTCGTACTCGCCCGCCAGCGCGGCTTCTTCTAGCTTGCTGCCCAGCTGGAGAGTGGAGACAAGAGGGTAATACAATACCATACGATTTGTCTATACAAACAATAATCTTTGATTCCACATTCCGGATGCATTCTCACATCTCATCTCATGACATTTCAGTGCAGGGGTGCGCTGCAGACATCTCCATGATGGATCCACTTGGGACCTGCCATCTTGGTGCTGTCGACTCATTCAGTGATGTTATCAAATGAAAGAAACCAGTAGCACCTTTTCTGTGATTGCTAGGTAACCATGTGCTCAGCTTAGCTCTGGAGTAGGCTTCTTAAGTGTCACCGATGCTGCTTATCGGTTTACTAATTTTAGTGATGTTGTCAAGCTTCTTAATTTTGCCATTTTGGTGTTCGATGCCATTGTCAAGCACAAGCTATTCAGTCAGCGATGCCTGCAAAGATGGTGATAAATAGATCAAATCAAAGCAATTGGAGACTTTTTGCGCCTCCTTCCTTCCTTCCTTCCCATTTACCATTTGAGCGCCTTGTGTAGCTTCCTGCTTGCATTTCTGTTGTCTTGCACACCTCAGTCTGAGCATGTTTGAGCTTCCAATGTGCGACAACTTAGCTCAGGGTACTATTATTTCTGGTGTTTGTCTTGTAGCTGCACAAAAATTAGTATGACTCCCTACCATATATCAACCAGGTCATCATTCAAATTGTAGTAGTTGCTTGGATTTACATGTGTTCGCAATCTTTTTTTCACTGTGTTGAACTGTTCATTGTTGGAAAAACATGTTATTTAACATGGTTCCATTCACTCAACCAAACACAAGGACTGGGGCATATCCTAAACCATCCAATCCAGGTACTACCTTATTCACCCATCCAAACACACCCTAAAACTGACTTATAGTTTGATCTCTTCACGTGCAATTTGAATAGAGTTGTAGTGGAACACTGGGTCGTATATATAATTGTAAACTTTACTGCAATTTTCGTTTTAGTTTTATCTATTTGCACTTGTATATTCTATCAGCAAGGATTAAGGCTGTAAAAAAAAAAGCTTAAAGCTCACGAGCTATTCGAGTTCGGCTTGTTCTAGGCTCGAACTTTAAACATCGTGAGCTTCACCGAGCCGAGTTCGAATAGTTCGCAAGCCTCAATTCGAGCTTAAATAGTAATACATATTAACTCTTGCCAAGCTTACTAGAGTCGAACTTAAGCTCGAGCTATTTTTATTGTTGAAAATTAGTGTATGTTTGAATTATTTTGATTGTTATCGAGTTTACTAGAGTTGAGCTCAAACTCAAAATTTTCTTATTATTAAAAAATAATACATACTAAATTATTTTAATTATTATTGAGCTTCAACGGGCCAAGTTCGAGCCTACTCGAGCTTAGACTGAACCGAGCTGGAGTCTAGGTTCAGATTTGGACCCCAACTTAAGCTTAGCTTAAGCTTCTACCGAACTCGAGCCTAGAAGGCCAAGCTCGCTCGTGGTCGACTCATTTACAGCCCTAGCAAGGATTGCTTAGAAAACATGTTTATACCGAGAAGCTAGCACCTATCTATTACTTCGTTCATCCTTTTACGGTCTATGATATGTGAGTTTGATTGTTACCTTTTGTAATTTTTATCTTTATTATATACTAATAAAATTATAATATTATAAAAGTATTTTAATGATAAATCTAATGATATAATTTTTATGTGGCTAATGTAGATAGTTTTAAACATATTAATGGTTAAAGTTTGGAAAGTTTGACGGCATAGATTCTAGAGTGTCACTTTAAAAAGAACTGAGGTAGTATAATTATCGAAAAAAATTCTCACAAGCAAGACAACTTCTAGCCGTTAATCTAACTAAAGTTGTTCTATGTAGGTCATTGGATGTTATTCTTAAAAGGAAAATTAGGCTAGAAATTCTAAAAAAACAAAATATCTAGTCCTCAATTTGGTGGACCTTAATTAAAGCTAAACATAACAACTATTAGATGTTACTACGTAAAGATATGTATTACTTTGTATTTTTCTAAAAAAAGAAGATAGTCCTTGTGTGCAGCAACATTACATGCAAAAAGAAAGAAAGAAAGAAAAAAGCAAACACAGGCACACACAAGAAAAAAGAAAAGAAATCATGTATGGAAATAGAGAGAAGCCGAAATCTAAATTTTCACATTCCAAACAGAGCCTAATATAATGTATTGGATGGCTAATACAATACGTTTGTATGATTGGATCGAGAGAGATTTGTAGTTTCATAATTTCTTATAGTTACTAGAGTGCAAAACCCTTGATGGATCACTGGCGCCCAATCCCATAGACGGAATCGGATACATACCACAACATACAATCCAATCCATTAGGGCCATAACACATGAAATATAGTGCCTGTTCTTCGTGACATAGTTCATGATTTTTACTGAAAATTTTAATTTTTGACTATTCGCGATAAAGATTATAAAGGGCCTGTTGTTTAAGTCAAAAGCTGGCGGCTTTTGGCTTTTGCTACAGTACATAACTTTCAAACGGAGTATTTTCTCAAGACGAGGTCTACAAATTAAACGATCTACACGTTAAAAGCCCAACATCTGTACCAGCTAAAATCGCAAGCGAGTATCTGTCTCTCCGTAATCTATACCATAAACAACTAAAATTTAAAAATTTCAGCCAAAAACCATAAGCCGCAGCCGAAAAGAATAGGCCCAGAGAAAGAAATACTCATATATGATTTTAATTGGTATAGATGAAGAACTTTTAATATGTGCTATAATTAGTTTGTAAATTCTATCTTAAAAAATATTTTATTTAAAAGTTAGATACTATAGTAAAGATCATATATGTGTTTTCAAAAGCTGGATAGAATAATACCATATGCCATTTCCACGCGAGTTGTCGCCATGGGCGATGGGTAGATGGACGCACGAACGGCCCTGGCGCCCGTGACCGTGATGCAACAGAAAGTGGATGAGATTGCAGAGATGGAGCGGCTTTTGCAAACATTCCCTTACATTTCTCGAAAATTATTTATTAAATTTATAAAATAAGCTAAGGGCTAAAATGCAAAAACCCTTGGGCCTTGTATAACCACTCCGCCGCGCCCGCCTCCCCTCGCCGGTATCGTGTCCCCTCGTTCACGCCCGACCCACCTCTTTTCCCGGCCTCCGATGCCGGAGCGCCGCCACCTCGCCGGAGATCCACCGTACTGGTGATCCCCGGAGTGCCACGATGGACCGCCTCCTGCTCTTCCGCCCCCCGAAACTAACCCCCGCCCACGCCGCTGCCGCGGCCGCTGACGGCGACCTCCTTGAGCTCGACGTCCTCTGGCCCGCTTCCTCCGCTCCCGGCCTGCTTGCCGCGCTACCTGACGAGGAGGACAAGAAGAAGAAGAAGAAGAAGAAGCGCGCGGGTCCCACCGTCCGATCCGGGGACCGGCCCGTCCCGGAGACCGCCGCGTTGACCCCCTTGGCGGTGGCGAGGTCGGCCCCGGTGCGGATACCGTCGGAGGCGGCAGCGAGGAGGGGGAGGTGGGCCCAGGCCGTGGGCCGGGAGGACGGGGACGCCATGGTGCCGCCGCACGAGATCGTCGCGCGGCGCGCCGGGGTGCACAGCTCGGTGCTGGAGGGCGCCGGGAGGACGCTCAAGGGCCGCGACCTCCACCGCCTCCGCAACGCCGTCCTGCGCCGCACCGGCTTCCTCGACTGAGAGGCGGAGGCGAGTCGTCTCGTCGCTTTCGCGATCAAATTTTGACTTTGTTATTTTATTTCTCTTTTTCCCCTTCGTTTCGTCCTCTGTTTTTCCGGCTACTTTTATTTCTTCCCTTCCCCTGAGGAGAAGGGGATGGGAGAAAAATGAAATGAGGTGAGATGGGTGAGCGAGGAGTATAACACGGCATAATAACAGTTCTATTCCATCACACACACAATTTTGGTCCTTATATTTGTTCAATTCGTACGCTGTGTTTCCTGAGAAAGTTTATAATTTTATCTAAAAAATGGTGAAAATTTTAGGTTTCGGTATAGAGGCAAGGCATTAGTGATCGGGTGGTATACGAAATGTTGCTTCTTATAGAGGCAAGGCATTATGTCAGTTTAGCTACGTCCTAATCACCTTGAAGGTGCGAGCCTCTTGTTGTGATTGATGCAGAGAATGGGTCTCTAAAATCTGAAATTGATTTATTTGTTGGTTGTGTAAGGCGCTAAGTGCTAGTCGGGTAGACCGGTGCCTAGCGTCTAATTGCTAGGCAGGAAAAATCAGCTAGATGGGCAAGGCAAGGCGGGAGGGTGGCGCCTAGGTGGGCTAGGCGGCCGCCTTAGGAAACACGTGTTTTGGGTGCAGGGCTAGTGATTGTTAGGAATTGTTTAACTTGTGTTGTTATGCCATATTATGAGTAAAGGAATTTCATGGGCTTGTGTTTAGTCTTTTGCTGTTAATGATATATTTTGTGAAATTCAGGGCAAAGGAATGCCATAGCATGTTTTCAGTTCTAGCTAATGGTGTGCAAAATTCAGCTTAGTAATACAATATGTATATAGTATTGGCTGCATCGTAGTTCAGGGTGGTGGAAGTTGAGTAAAAGTTTTGAAGTATTTGTGCTATGTACCTCCAAGGTGCAAACTTTATCTCCTTGTTAGGAGCTTATCAAAAGTGGTAACAATAAACTGTTATACGGACTGCTAGTAGTCATTTTTGTCTCTGACTCTAGTTTTAGCTTGGAATCAAGTTAATACATTCTGATCAAGGTCACATGGAAACCTAACAATGGAGGTATACATGAATGTTGCCTTTGTTTTCATGTTCTATTTGGTAGCAATGATTGTGTTCATGTGGAGGTTGGAGGCAAGTAGCTTGTAGGTCAAACAGATTTGAGTTGATATAGGAAAAAAAAAATCTTTTTCAAAGTTCATCTCAATAAGAACGAATGCAACTTGAAGCATAATTTCAGATTCCTTGGGAACCTTTACACCAGTATTTGGTGTACTTTCTCCAAAATTAATTTAATTTTGGAACCACTACATAGCATCCTAGTACTGTCTTGGAATCATCTGCTCTTGGGACTTGTCCAGGACCAGATATAAAAGAAGGTATTCACCATACACCTGTCCTCAATTCTTTCAAGGCATTCCATTGCCTTTTCACTCTTCAGTTTAGGTACAAGGACCACCACTGCACTACCACAGTGTTACTAATGAAATGGTCCATTAATTTAAATTCAGTGATACCTCAATGGCACAAGGTCCTTGGGTTATCTGCATCAAGATACAGCTCACATGTCTTTGCTATGTTGTCCTTTGGAATTAAGTTGTTTGGTTCGGTCATTTCAAAATATGATGCCTTTTTAATGATGAAAGCTAATTTGTCAAAAAGTTTGTGTGTGTTACGAATTGTTACTAGTGTGCGGTACAATATGATTTGTTGGTTTTTTGTTAATGGCAACAGTAGTACCATCAACCAATAATTAAATGTTGCATGATTGATTTGTGCTGAATTGTCTCTAGAAGGATATTAACCCAAGAACATGACTACCCATTGTTACTGAGATAGGTTATGATATAATGGCCATCTTTTGTGAATTTGCCCATTTTGCGTACTGATCAGTTATTGCAGATTATAAAATAAACAATGTTTGTTGTTTGAAAGGTCATTCTGTATTTGTTGTCTTCATGGATGCCCAGCCAAAGATGCAAATCTCTGTGTAATGGGTTCTATTTTATGTTCTTCTATGAATTATGCTCGATTTAGGATTTAGGACTTCGCATCTGAAATATCAAATCACAGGAACTGTTTTTTTAGAAGGCAACCCACCATGCAGATGCATTGTTTTACTCGAATGTTAGGTTCCATACTTTGGTTGTTAATAGAACTGATGCTGACCTTATACATATTGCTTTCACCCTCTGTGTGCTGAAAGTAACACTATCATTATGTCTAACAATTTGATATTCCTTTCAAGATTTGATCCACTGATCTTCCTTTATTTGATTCCATCGTACAATTGGATCATCGAGATGTTTGCCCTGTGGGCTCTACATTATGAAACTCAACTGCTTTGAATATGCAATGTGTCCTCCTTTATGTACTGCTGATGACCATAACTTATTTAATGAGCATGTGTGATGTCCAGCTCATACTTTTGTTGGACCAGTCCAACTGATATTTTTATTACATAATAAACAGCATACGATGTTTACTTCCATTATATTATTACTTCACCGAGTAGGAAACTGGGAGTACTGCTGTTCCTCAGCGATCAACTCGTAATAAAACATATGTGATTTTAGTGTGGTCGAACCATCTCATAGATGGCCAACTGCTTACTTTATCTTGTAGTTTTGGTGTCAATTTGTAATGATTTGATTGCCATTTGTGAGAAAATCTCAAATTGATATGTTCATAAGCATACCTTGCTTGCTTCCAATTCTGGCCAATTATGATGTATTTAGACATTATGGCGTATGTTTCTGGCTTTCTCCTTGTATCCATTCTCTCTTTGCAGAGTTTCAACTTACTATCAGCGCTGTACATGATTGCAACACTGATGTTTGCAATAGTTACTGTTGCTGTAATCACATTGGTGATTATCAGATATGATGATAGTATTATGGGTTATGCAGCATGGGCCGAATTATTTTTGGGAATCAATGCATGCAGAAAGAAAAATTGGAGCCCCCTTCGGATATTACTAAATGTTGTGCTCTTGCTGACCCAGATCTACTTTCTGTTTTTTTTGGCACTTCCGGTGGTATGGGTTCTAACGCTTTGCTGTGGTTCAGTGTTATGATGGTATGATACGTTAGAAAAAGTTTTGAACTTTATGGTGTCGTAGCCTGTAAAGATGGTTCACAGGAAGATCGTGTCGTTTCAATTTGTCAATGAATATTCTGTGAATCCATTCCTCTAACTTCTATGGCAGTTTCTGTGGAAACTTTATTCAGAGATGTTATAATAAATCTATTCCTCCTGAGATGACAAAGCTTCCAATCCTCATGATACAATACAAGCAGGACAACAGTCAGTGAATGTGTGTGATGTATGAATGTCCTCTGGAGCTGATGTATTTGATGTCTGAATGTCCTTGGAGCTTAAAAAGAAAAAACAAATCAGAGCTTGTCCATTTGATTGGAACTCGGCTCCAAAGTTACAGGTTTCTTGACAGCTGCCAGTCCTCTGGAGCCGAACAGAGCTATAAGCCTACGAAGTTTCCAGTGGATGTATTGAAGAAGTAATCAATGGATGTCGAGAGGTCATGGCCTAAGTAGGTTTTCAGTGTTTGATTTCACGTCTGTATTCTATACACATTCTACTATTTACCTGGCAAGCTAGTTGCATTTGTGTTTGTGCGGTGTATCTGTATCTGAAGCGTCCTTGAATCGTTGTGTGGACTGTTTGAACTTTGAAGTCAGCCTTAAGGTTGAGCGAAAAAAGATGTACAGTCGAGTAATGCTTTTTTTTCTGCATGAATCGTACGTGTTAGACCAGAACAAACCTGACCTGACCCTTGAAGATAGAAACTACAACATTGGTGTGAACACTTGACATGACCATATACTTTTTCTGTCTGCATGTATCGTACGTGCTAGGCCAACTCTGCGCATTTCGATTTTAACTTTTAATTTTTTTAATTTATTTTTTAATTTTATCTTCTTTTTTTTATATTTTTTGAGCTTTTTTGTTGGTTCTTTTTTCTGTATTCATTTGCATTGTCTGTAATTGGCTAATTTGTTTTTCTATTTTTAATTTGTTTAATTTAATTACACCAAATAAGCCATCATCAGCTATAATGTAATTTCAGTTAGCTACAGTGTAATTTTAATTATAAACCATTTTTTTCAGTTGAAATGAGCGGCTGAAATTGGTGGCATAAATTGTGCGCCCAACTTACAGCTCGATTCTGTTTGATAGTGCATTGCACTGTTACCTTCCGTTTGTCTAAATAGAGGAGCAAGAAATCAAGAGTCCCATGGTGGAATAATTTGGCTAAACTCAATTCAAATGTCTAATGCCAAACATTTAACCGTGGGATTTGTGAGGAGGCCCCAGCTCCTTTATTAATTAATGTGCCTATATCAAGTTCACTAGAAGTCACTAGAAGTCTGGAGACGGAATTCAATTGATATGTTGACTGATTGATCCTTGAAATAGTGTTCACCAAGAACTTGGACCCTCTAAAAGTCGATCCCTCTTTTAGGTCTGTTCTTTTTAGTTTCTAAAGGTTGTTTTTTGACTTTTCTATATTAACTAGTTGTTAAATGGAGTATCTTTTTAGATAGTGTCTACTAATTAACTGTAGTATATATTGTACTGACTTTATTTATATCAGCAAAAATCGCACGTGAGTTTCTGTTACTCTATAATTTTTCACACGAACAACCCAAAAGTCACAAGCTATAGCCAAAAGTCATAAGCTTCGGCAAAAAAGAACAAGTCCTTAGTTGTTTATTGGCTAGAATGTTAATATTACCTCTGTGCTCTTTCACCTATCATTTTGGACGCTTTTGATCATTTGTTTTTCTAATTATATGCCATAAAAATTATCAAAAGTATTAATGATCTAGAGGTACTTTTGATGTGAAATCTATTAGCAAAATGGAATATATGCCACTCTAGAAGCATGCAGGAGAATGCCACTCAGAGTGATGAAATTAGTAAAATGCCACTCAAGAACTGGTTTGCCTTGAAATATGCCATTTTATTTTATTTTTTTATTTCCCACATATTTATATTCTTTTGCAAGTTTGCCATAATTTTTTCAGGAATTTACCGTACCTTAAGCCACAGCATTAATAGAAAATAGTATGTCTTGGAAAGGGAATGCATCAACCAAACATCATAGAAACACCTGGGAGAGAAATAAGTAAACAAGTACTCTCCAAAATAAATTATCATAAAATCAGCCTTTTCAGAGACACAATATACAAGGAAAAGACCAACAGACCATCATCGGGCCTGTTCTTTTGGAATTTTAAAATCGGTTTTTGGCTTCTGCTACAGTACCTAACTTTCAAACGGAGTATTTTCTTAAGATGAGATCTACAAGTTAAAAATCCAACATCTGTACCAACCAAATTCGCAAGTGAGTATCTGTCTCTCCGTAATCTGTACCGTAAACAGTCAAAATTCAAAAATTTCAACCATAAACCGCAGCCGGAAAGAACAAACCATCATCATCCACCGGACGGTGACGCCACTGGTTTCTGAACTGCTACGGTGTATGTACCAGATGCTCTACTAATAGTAGAATTCCAAGTGTCCATTAACTGTACAGTCGCAGGGTCTCTCTGGATCGATCCAGGAAGAAGTTGAATTCAAGAGATGGACATGTCATCTTGCATTGCATCCATACGAACACATCAAGAGAGATGGGAGACGAGGACCTCAGCGTTTTTCCAAGCGTGCGAGGTCAGTGTACTTGAAAAAACGCGTCGTTCTTCTCTCCTCTGAAGCGCGAGCGAGGCGACCAGCCTGCGTTGTTGCTGTTGCGAGCGTGCAGATTTGGCCAACAAAGACGTACGTACAATTACAAACGCGTTCAGTCAGGAGTCCAGAAGACCAATCACTCTCCGAGAAAATTGATCATTTATCACTTTAAAAAGTGGGCTTCGTAAAATTACCATTTTCAAAATTAGCTTCGCAAAATACCATGCAGTACATTTACCTTTTGATTACCATGCCATTTGAGCCATTTAACTCATTTAATATTTTTTTTTCTAATTTCAAGGGCTGGAAAAGACCTTTCTACCCTTGCTAAGTTTTGCACTGCATGGGCTTTGGATTGGAAGGTGAAACGTCGCCCACCGAAGCAACGATCTGCACTGCCGCCGAAGCAACGATCTGCATCCCCGGCTGAAGCAACGATCTGCATCCCCGGCCGGTCTCCCCGTCGCCGGCCGGCCTCCCCACCGCCAGCCGGCCTCCCCGCGCCGCCCTCCGCGCACAGCGGCCTCCCAGCGTCTGCCTCCCCGCCGGCCGGCCTCCCCGCGCCGCGGCGTCCTCCGGCCAGGCCACCCGCCGGCTTCCCCGAGCAGGCCACCCGCCGGCCTCCCTGTAAGTGTA
Source organism: Dendrocalamus latiflorus (assembly GCA_017311315.1). Taxonomy (NCBI): domain Eukaryota; kingdom Viridiplantae; phylum Streptophyta; class Magnoliopsida; order Poales; family Poaceae; genus Dendrocalamus; species Dendrocalamus latiflorus. The sequence continues at coordinate 2,249,064 of CM029635.1, forward strand.
TATGCTACTGATATTGATATGTAAATAGCAGAGTTATTGTTTTTGTAAGAACTTGAATGAATGAAGTTTGCATTCGATGCAGCGTTGTTGAGATTCTGTACATTTTCTCCAGAATCATCTTCAGATTTACCTAGATTTGGAGAGCAAATAATTGGATTGGAACCTTTTGGAATTCCAGGGCTCGAAGTCCTCATTGATGTACTGCATGGCAAGGGTAGAAAGGTCTTTTCTAGCCCCTGAAATTAGAAAAAAATATTAAATGAGTTAAATGGCTCAAATGGCATGGTAATCAAGAGGTAAATGTACTGCATGGCATTTTTGCGAAGCCAATTTTGAAAGTGGCAATTTTGCGAAACCCACTCTTCAAAGTGGCAAATGATCAATTTTCTCATCACTCTCCAGTTCAATGGAGAGAAAGAGACAGGTTTTTTTCCGTATTCATTTGTATTATACGTGCTAAATTAACTCATTTTTTTCTATTTTTAAAATTTTTTAAATTTAATTATGCCAAATAAGTCACCATCAGCACAGTGTAATTTCAGCTAGCTACAGTGAAAATTCATTCATAAGCCACAAAAATTCAGTCTAACTGAGCACCACCTAATTCAGGGCTAAATCAACTGACGAATCCATCAGTTCAAACCGAGAGTGTTTTTCTCGCCAAATTGGTGATAGGGTTTTCTTATAGCCGTGCATGATAAGGTTTACCTCACCAAACTGATCAGTGTTTTCCTTGCCAAACCGGGAGAGTCAAGAAGACCAATCACTCTCCAGTCATGCATGATAGGGTTGTACTATTATGTGCTCCAGAAGGTTCTGAAGAATCGTCTTGGACAAATCCCGCTCATTTCGGTTTGAACTTCAAGTTTTGGCTTATTTTCATTATTCCTAAATTTCGTCATTTTCTGGCTTTTTGAGCTTTTTTGTCGATTCTTGCCCGTATTTATTTGCATTGTTTGTGATGGGCTAACCTGTTTTTTTATTTTTAATTTTTTTTAAAATTTAGTTATGCCACATAAGCCACCATCAAATACAGTGCAATTTTCAGCCATAAATCAGTTTATTTCAGCCTAACCGAGCAGCACCTTGACCTGGTCATGTACTTTAGTCTTCCGCTAGAGTTGCTGCTCCTAACCAATCATGGAGAATTTCAGGCTCTGCATGTCGTACTGTCATAGGTGTGGGCCTTAGGTCCAACCGATTCATTATTAGGAAGTTAGAGATTAGTTTCTATTTGTTAGAGATATGATATTAGTTCCTATTTTTTTGATATATGATTGCTATTAGATTCTATCTGTTAGGGGAGCTCATCTATATAAAGGGATTGACGTATGCTTTTGGAAACAAGAAAAGAATCATTTACCTTTTCTTCCACCTCTGCCCATCCCCTGGGTGCACCATCAATGGTGCTAGCCCATAACAACTTGGTATTAGAGCCACTCACCATGACTTTTGATGCCGAAGAAATCAAGGCCAGAGAGGTTTCTACGCTGAGATCCACTCTGAAACCCAAGACTGCATAAAGCTCGCGATAGAGATCAAGGAAGAACTCATGGCAAAGAAGAAGATGAGGGAGCAGAGCCTCCTGGAGCGACGTGCGGCAACCTCTTCCACCACATCAACGACCCACTCAACGTCCCCAAGAAGGACTCCATTGCCGACATGCTCCTCCTCGACGCATCCACGCCCTGCAGCCCACTCACTGTGTGCATCATTGACGTCAGCCACAACAACAAGCCAGCACCCCAGCCGGGGGGTGCTAGAGCCAACGCTGATGGCGCCGTCTTCCGCTCAGGGCGAAACGACGTTCTTCGACATGCCGACCCTCTTCATCGTGCCCCGGCTCGGATCCGGCCACCTCCTACAGCGCCGCCGCCACCACGCGCTCGCGAGCCCCCGCGCTGGACCCTACCACCGGACCTGCTGGATCAAGGCTTCCCCATGGGCACTGGCATGGATCTGGGTTTTTCGCTGCTGGCGCCACCACCTCTCGATCTACCCTAGGGCTAGTCACTGTCGGGGCTCTCTGCCTTACTTGCCTGTAAGGCTACCGCCTCCCAATCTGCTCCCGATTTGCTCTGGAGCCGATTGCCATCGGTGCTCTCTGCCTGTCACTGCTGCCACGGAGCTCTCCACCTGCCGTCACCGCCGCTGCTCCTGACTGTGCGGCTCCGCCCGACCCCGAAGTAGACCTCTGCCGCTTGCGGGGTCGTCGCTCTAACCAACAAGCCACTGGAGTCGAGCCATCGGAGCCAGAGCCGCCACCCATTGGTTGTCGAAGCCGCCGTCGCCGAAGCCGCTAGAGCTGCCACCCCTTTTCTTCAGTCAAGTCTTGGCCTTTTGGGATATCCTATCGGTCGGTTTTGTAACTGACTACGGCTTGTTTAAACAAAAAAAATGTCTTCCTTTGTAGGCACCATTTAGCTGAAAGTGCTACACTTTGTCGATGTGTAACTGCAACCATGGCCACCGCCTAGCAACTCGAGGACGAGCTGCATGTCCAGGAGAGGTGTAATGTTATGGGCGTAGGCATTAGGCCCAACCGGTTCATTATTATGAAGTTATAAATTAGTTTCTATTTGTTAGAGATATGATTGGAGATATGATATTAGTTTTTATTTGTTAGAGATGTGGTTGAGATTAGATTCTATCTCACCTATATAAAGGAGTTGCTGTATGCTTTTGAAAGCAAAAAAGGAATTCCTTTTCTTCCTCCTTTCCCACCTCTTGGATGCACCTGCCCATCCCATGGATGCACGGCCAATGATGCTAGGCCATAATGCGTACACCACTGGTAACACAGTGTTAGGGTCCGCTCAGTGTAGCTTCGGCTGCAGGCTGTGGCTGCGGGCTTTTACGAGTGGCTACAGTAAATGGAGCCGGAGCCGTACGTAGAAGCCGAAGCCCCCCGGAGCCTGAAGCTGCATTAACTTGGCCACCGACCAAAGCTCCCCAGTCTATCCCCTCTGTGGAATGCGCCGGCCCGGTCGGCAGCTCCCGCGACAGCCCCCCCCCCCCCCCCCCCCCCCCGCGTTCGCTATAGTACTTTTTCAACCTCTATAGTAATTTAAGCCATAAGCTTTCAGCCAAAAGCCCAACCGAGCGGGGTAAGTTGGTGCTAGTGTTTTACCCTGTCTATCTGCATGTGAAAACTTGGTCGCCGGTCGTCTTTTCTCTGAATCTTTATGGCAACTTCCGGGAGTTCCTTACGCAGCTCGACCAGGATCAAGCAGCTAGGCAGAGCGCTGACGTTGTATATTCAGGAACCAACGATTGATCCAGCTACGCCATCATCGAAAGCACAGGAATCAGCATACATGGAAATTCAGATGGCATCCTATGCGTACTTTCTGGACAGATGATGATGATGTGACTCCATTGCATGGTGAATTGGTGATGTTGCAGCTATGTTAGTACAAGTATTGGACAGGGCCAATTATTTCTTTGTTTGCCCTGAGCCCCTGATTGTCGATCTCTTATCTTCATTTGTCGATCTCGTACAACGGATGCTAGTGCCATGCCTGTCCTGAAAAGGGGTGTACACACAAAGGATGCGACTGTTCTGGGTGTGTGTTTCCAGCACAAGCTGTAAGAAAAGGTCCAGTCGACCGCGCTATGCACAATGCAGTCACCGCGCGAGTCATTCAGGTCTGATCGGCGACACGTACGACAGATTGATTCATTGGAGGTCATGTACTCGAAGTAACCGGTGATCGACATAGAAATTTTTGTGATGCGTCCGTCAATCCTCAATGTTCCTCCTGCTGTGCAGAAAATTAGTGTATTATATACAATGGAAACTTTTAGGGAACACCTATGTATCGGTTGAATGATTTTAATCCCACAAATCAGTCTTTTTTTACCGTTCGGTGGCAACCATCCAGATCCATTGCCCTCTCCCTATACACATCCCAAACTCCTTAGCGCTACAACCCTAATGCCACCCCACTCTCCACAGCCCCACCACCACCGAGCGCTCCACCACCCCGTCGCCTCACCGGCGAGCCCCTTCCCTACCACTGCTGCCTCTGCACCATCTCCTCCCACCGCCTTCTCTCCACATCTTCACCTTCTATCGCCGCCACCTCCTAATTAATCACTCTTCCTTGTCGTCCCCACCACTCACCATCCTCCTCCAAACCCGTGGCTGATGTGGCACCATTGTCGCTCCGCCGCCCATCACAGGGGTGTCGCCTCCCACGAAATTTATAGTGAGGGCCCAAGTGAACCCTGATGCTAACCAGGATGAACCCCACCCTAAGGAAGTTCATTAGAGTTAAAGACGAAGTGCCGGATTGGAGTTGCAGCTAATTGTGGTTAGAGCATGAATCTCTACATAGGTTGCAAGGTCAGAAAATTGACTGATTCCCCAACCCCACCCAAAAAATCATGTGACATATGTTTAGCAATTCCAAAAAATATATATTTCCTAAAAAGTAATGAAACTTTTAAAGTTAATTAATAGCAAGAGAGTGCATTTAATCATAATATTGGCCCTTTAGTTATCAGGTGTACATACGCCCTCCACGCATGCATGCATGAAACAACTAGTAATTAACCCTATCTAGCTTGAGCCAAAGAAATGTCGCTGTACATTTGCCTCTACATACATACGTACGACAAAATAAAGGCCGTATGGACAGAGGACGACAAACATATATACTCGACGTACGTGCAATACATACGGAAAAGCTTTTCCATTCCACTATGATAGCTAGCGATGTTGGTCTCTGTTCTTTTTGGTTGAGGATTATGGTTTTTGGCTAAGACTTATAGCTTTTGGACTGTTCGTATAAGAGATTACAGAGTAACAGAAACTCATGTGTGGTTTTTTCCCGATATAAATAAAATCGGTACAGTATGTATTATAATTAACTAGTAGATCTTATCTTAAAAAAACACTCCGTTTAAAAATTAGTCACAATAGAAAAATCAAAAGCTGAAAAAGAACATGATGGTTGTTTCATCCTCACTCACATCTAGGACCCAGCGCGCACTATATATCTCGTCCCATGCATGGAAGGTCACGAATAGAGTGATATGTAACTGGTAATATTTGATTCTACTTCCAATTTATGTTTGGAGATATTTATATTTACTCCTACTTCTTATTTATGTTTAGAGAAGTCAGAAGCTAATAAGAATATCTAACTTATCGAATCGATTTCCCACTCCTCTTACTCATGTCTTACTCCAAGGATAGCATAGAGGGTCACGGGCTCATCATACGCCCCACTTTTCTCGCTCCCATCTTATACACATATCTCTCTCTCACTTTCTCTACAACTCGCCACTATTATTTATTTTCAGCCAAAAGACATCAGCCGTAGGCAATATGAACACCCCATGTATATCCCTAGAGAGGGGCAGTTGCCATGTGTCATTACTCTACATCCAATTTGAAAAGTACTACTAGTGTGGGGGATTGGATCATATACCCTTCCTTTAGTTGGAAAATTCAGGATTTACCCTCCTCATCTCAATGACACGTGGGGTCATCATAAGTCACTGACACGTGGGCCAAGAGGGTAAATCCTGAATTTCCATCTAAATGGAGGGTATATGATCAATAAATCCTACTAGTGTACTACTACAAAAAGGATTATCATAGACGTCTCATCACAGACGGTTCAACACAAACCATTAGTGATAAAATTATCACAGACGATTTTACAAGATGGACCGTCTAAGTTTACCATGATGGAAAGAATCATCTGTGATGAGCTACTTATCACAGACAGTTCGGAATAAAATCGTCTGTGATGTCTGTACTTATCACAGATGGTTTTTGTTTCGAACCGTATGTGATATTATCACAGACGGTTAGGATTAAAAACCATCTGTAATGCCACCATACATCACAGATGGTTTTTAATATAAACCGTCTGTGATAATGCCACATCACCAATCCGTGGTATCTCTCCCAGCTCGATCCCACCCGTTCATTCTCTCCACATCCAACGGCAGGCATCGGTCTCCTCCCACCTCTCGCCCCTTATTATTCTCCCTCTCCTTTTCCCCCAATTTCACTCTAAGAACCAACATTTCCTACTGCTCCTAGTTCATTCATTCCTTATTTCTGCTTCCTACCTCAAACTGAAGCGCCACGTCCCCTCAATAATGCTAACTACCACCGTGAGCTCCTCCGCCTCCGGTTGTAACATCACGATTCACTGCACAAGACACTCCTATCCTAAGTGTTGTAAGAATATATTGTGTAGTGCCATCGTCGTGACACAACGGTAATGCTGCCATGTGATATATCCCCATTTGAAATTTTGGATGGTTAAGATTTTGGCCATGTAAATATTGATGCTTGTGCGCATGAAAATTAATTGTTAATGCCTAAATTCTTGTGATGATTCATGGTTGGCTAGGGTTTCAACCCTTGTTGAAATTCATGTTTTATTGTAGGATGAAGACATGGCGATAAAGTTTATTGCACAATGATCCTGTTCTCATAAATATGCCTATTTTGGTTCATCTGTATTATCTGATTGCGCTGTTTTGTAGAGCAATTAGAGAATATTAATGAACTGAAGGAGACCTATTTATGAGGACACTAGAACACAATCATATACGGTTCTTAACTAGAACTATTCGTGATAATAGACTATCACAGATAGTTCTTAATTAAAACCATTTGTAATATTAGACTATCACAGACGGTTCTTAACTAAAACTGTCCATGTTGTATTTTATCATAGACGGTTCAAGAGCTGTCTGTGATAGCCATCTATTATTATAGATATATAATTTAGATGGTTCTAAAATTATCTGTAATGATTTTTTTTATAGTAGTGGTAGTAACACGCAAGAGTACCAAGACCAGCTAGCTATGCTGGTTTCTCATTCTCTGGTCCACGTCAACCATGCATGACCTGTACGCAACTTCTCGGAAACCATTCAAGTTTTGCCTCCCTTCTTCTCTCAGGTGTGATGCAGCACCAGCGCAAATACATCTGCGTGCTAGCTATAGCTCTATACATATTCTCTTTCACATCACCTAGCTATAACATAGATCTGATCCAAATATAAATATATGTACAACCCTAGCTATTGTACTAGTTGCACCACCAAGATCGAACACAAATTACCAAAGAAGCATCTAAGAAAGATATTTAGAAACTTACAACGTGAGTTGCAGTCGATCTTGCAGTCATGGCGACTAGCAGTAGTAGCAGTAGTCCATTCGGCACACCGGGGTTCCGGTTCTACCCGACGGAGGAGGAGCTACTGAGCTTCTACCTCCGCCACCGCCTTGCCAACACGAGGCCCCAGATTGAGCGTGTCATCCCCGTCGTCGACGTCTACAGCCGCCATCCTTCCGACCTCCGCTGTGAGTTCCATCAAGCCAATGGCTGACACCACTTCTCTTTCTTCTTCTTCTTCTTCTTCTTCTTCTTCTTCTTCTTCTTCTTCTTCTTACATGTGCGGTACTGTACGTACCGCAGCGATGGCGGGGGAGGCGAGCGTGCGTGACACGGAGCAGTGGTTCTTCTTCTGCCCGCAGGCGGAGAGGGAGGTGCACGGCGGCAGGCCGGCACGGACCACGCCGTCGGGGTACTGGAAGGCCACGGGGTCTCCGTCCTGCGTCTTCTCTTCCTCGGCCAACAAGGTTATCGGGGTGAAGAGGACCATGGTCTTCTACCAGGGTCGCGCGCCCACGGGGACCAAGACCAGGTGGAAGATGAATGAGTACAAGGCCGTCGCCGACGACGACGCCGCCGCCGCCGCACCTCTCAGGGTACGTACCACGCGTGGTCATTAATTTGATGGTCTCGATCGCTTAATTAGTCAATCTTATTTGGAGAAGCAGGAAGTTGATTTGATGATTATACATGTTGCTGGCACGCATTAACGATTCAGCGTAACCATGCAAAATGAACGGATTAACTTTCTTACATACATGACTGCTGGACATGTGCGTCTGCAATTGCATGGATCCTAGATGAGCATCTGTGCTTGTACCTTATGTTGATGATTAAGCTGCATGCGTGCTGAGGTAACAACAATTGTGCTTACTTTTATGCAGCTGAGGAACGAATTCAGCGTCTGCCGGGTGTACATCAGCACCGGCACCCTCAGATCCTTCGACCGTCGCCCCCTCAGTCCGGCCGGCCATGATCACCAAGCGGTCCACCAACATGTTCCATCGTCAGCGAGGGCGGCGAACACGAACCACGCCGACGACGTCGTCGTGAGTGCTGGACAAGCCGACAACTTTCATGACAGTTCGTCGTCAGGATCTCAGGGGCTCGTCGTCGATGGATCTGAAGATGCTGCCGTCGACTGGAACCTGCTGATCACTACTGCCGACGATTTCAGTTTCGACATCAATTGTAATTGAGTAAATTTGGTACAACTACACTACTTTTTTTAATCAAAACTATCATAAAATCACACACTTAAATATCAATTTCATATAACCACATTTCACAAAACCGCGCTTAACACCATCTTATGTAACGGGCTTAACATCTTAGGCCCACTTATCAGATTAACAGGGTCATTCTTTTTCTATTTGCTAATGTGAAGGTAATTGTCACAGTGGATAATAGTTGACTCGTTAGCATTACTATGTGTCATGGTGGGCTGACCAAAGGTCTTGAGCTCGTTCTCCTAAGACCTGGCTAAATAGGTCGAGCCAACCGTATTTGTCCGAGGCACGTTATTGTTGGCTTGATCTAAACACAGTATGACACCAATAGTAAACGGATTGTGTTAACCCGGCCTTACCGGCCATACTGTGGTTGGGCTGGTACCTTGGTAGAGGGGGTTGGCCCAGCATGACACGCACAGTACCATGCCAAGGCCTGCCCCAGGCCCAGTACGGCATGTCATTTACCCTCTCCCAACTCTTATAGGAGGTCAGGTTTGCTAAGCGAGTAACTCTTATATAGTAATGCAGTAAAATTGCTTGCGAATGATAGTAAAATTACTTATGTTGGGGTTATTGCACTCTTTTGAGCGTGGACGAATGACTTCGCAGTAAAATTACTTGCGATTGACAGTAAAATTACTTGTAACTGGTAGTAAAATCATTTAAAATTGATAGTAAAATTATTTGTGACTGGCAGTAAAATTACTCGCGATTGACAGTAAAATTACTTACGATTGGTAATAAAATTATATGTGTCTGATAGTAAAATAGTCTGTGGCCCGTTAGGCTAAGCGTGCCCAGGCTGGATCGGCACGACCCAACCTCTCTCCGTGTCGTGCCTTGGTCGGAGGGATGGCACGTGGGCCAGCACGGTAACTTATTTGGGTCAGCTATGTAGGGCATAATCGAATCGTGTTCTATCCAGACATGTGTTGTGCTTTGCTGGGCGGCCTATTTGGACAGGTCTGCTTCTCCTAAAAGCCATTGATCGAGTCTAGGAGGCACGCACACGTTGAAAGAGAGGTGGGAGGCTGGGCCCATAAAAGTAGAGCGGAGTGGGATGCGAGCCATAGAAGTGGCACAAAATAGGATGTCCTTGTTTGTCTCATGAGTAGGTCCAGGATGTTAGACCCATTGCATATGATGTCATTACTTAAAATTGTGATTTTGTGAAATGTTGTGCAGAAGTAAATATGGTTCTGTGTAATTAATACTTAAAATTTTGGTTATGTGATAGTTTAATAAAGGTAGTAGGGTTTTTCGAAATTTACTCCTTTTATTTCTACTTACTTTTGGAGCATTGCCACAAATTTTATGATAGTTTTAGTATTAAAAAGAGGGAGTGTCTATACAACATTCGACTGTTTTGGGGACACAAATAGTCAGATTTTGAGCCGTTAGATGGAGATCCAACGTCCTAAATCATTTTTTTTGGATGGGGTCATTTTTTTTGGAGGGGGGCTTGTATGGGTGGATCCGTTGGATAGAGATCTAACGTTCCAAATCAATCTGACAGTTTTTGTCCTCAAAAACAGTCGAATACCACGAGCTTGCCTTTGAACAATGAAAATTGTGAAGTGAACACGTACTCATGCCGCACTCGCACGTATTCATGACTTGCCACGTAAATTGCCTTTTCATTATGCCGTCGGAAGTGGTACTTGGTATAGCAGTGGAAATTAGTCTGAATATACTTCCTTCAAATGGAAATTATTCCCCAAGGTATTTAGCAAGTTAACTGGGACTTTTGCAAGAAAATATAACGAAATACGGCGTAGGTCGGGAGAAAAACAAATAAACGAGTGTAGAGTAAAACTATACGGGGCCATCCCTAAGCGCTCCATGCCCATGCGCGGCCCAGCCGGACCACGGCCACCGCTGCTCCCGACCCCGCCGAGGAGCAAGATGGTGCTGCTGCTCCCGACGCCCTGTCTTGCCCTCCTCCAAGCCCGGCCGCGCCGACTCCGTCGAGAGGTGGGACGCTCACAAGAAGCCCCCGCAGTCGAATGTCGTCGAGCAGCAGCAGCGGGAGTACTGAAAAGCCCCAAAATTTCAAACCAGAAAATTTTCTAAATTTTTGTAGATTTTTGTTTGAATTTCTGAAAACTTTCCCTTTTTGGAAAGTTTCCCCGGAATGCGCTTTCCTCTTTTGGCGATTCCGTTTTCTCTTCCCCTCCGGCGCCTCGCCTCCTTCCGCCTTCCTTTCTCCCCGGCGCTCGCGCCACTCCCCGCTAGCGCCTTCCTTCCCCGCCTCCGCTCTCTCCCACCTTCCCCTCCTCTGCGGCGCCGCCCCGCTCCCCTTTCCCCACTGGCGCCCCTGCTCCTCCCCGCCTTCTCCCCGCGCACGCGCTTGCGTTGCGCGCTGCGCCGCGTTGCGCCTGTCTCCGCGCCGCACCGCCCCTGCGCCCACGGCCGCGCCTGGCCCCGCGCCGCCCCGGTTCCTTCCCATGCCCGCGCCGTCCCGACCACCCCCGGTCCGAAGTGTGGACGCCCTCGCGCCACGTCACCCGCCTCTGCTCCGGCCCCACCTGGTAGTCGCCGCGCCTCCCTCTTCTGCGCGCGGACGTGCTCCCTCTGCCGCAGCTCACCTGCTCCCGTCGCTATCCTATGCAGAGCCGGCGTCACCCCGTCCCATCCCGCGGAGAGACTCCCCACCAGCTCCTGTACCTCCTCCTTGACCCGCAAGCCGCGCCGAGCCTTCTCCCGCACGGCTTCGGCCTCCCTCCGCCCGGGGTATAAAAACCACCTTCTACCTCCCCGTATCTCCTTTGCTTCCCGAACCACCCCAACCCTCTCAATCCTTTCCCACCACTCCCGAGCCTCCCCCTGAGCCGCCGATTGGAGCCCCATCGCCCGGAGCGCCGCCGCTCCCCTCCCCTGCGTCGGCGACCCCGTAAAGCGGATCTCCTTTTCTCCGCCTCCATTCCCCGATTGCATTTGTCTGGAGCATCCTCACCCGCCCCTAACCACTTTGCTACCTCCCCCTTGCCAGGTGTTTGCCCGTGGAGCGCGGTCACCGAAGCACCCCGCCGGCCGAATCACCCTCTCCGTGGCCAGCTCTCTCCGCAGCTCCCTAGCTCCCACCGCCACCGCCATCGTGAGCTCCTTGAACCCCTCTCCGTGTAATCGCCCCCGATTGAGCTCCCTCGCCGCCGGCAACCTCCCTCGCCGCCAAATGGCCGAACCATCCCCTTCTCCCTCCCGCTCTCTCCGTTGATTTCCCCACCCTCCAAATCCCCAAAATGGATTCCCCTCGCTCCCCTCTCTCTCCTGGTGCCCTTGATCGCCGGCGACTCCCCTCCCCGCGCCCGGACCGCCGTCGCCACCGCTGCTCTGCCGTGGCCGCACTGTAGTGGCTGTAGGTAGAAGACGATGCCTCCCCGCGACGTGGCTTCCCCTCCTCCGTCCATCGCGTCTGTAATATATAACCTCAGCCGTCCGATCTTCCGTACCGCTTCGGCCGTCTCTTTTATTTCGCCGCCGTCCGATCCTCCCCCTTGCCGCATCGTGTCCGCCCGCTCGCTCGCCATCCCGCCCGCTCGCCTCTCCGCGTGTCGTTCATCCGAGCCGCCTCCGCGTGGGCCGCCTTTCCTCAGCCTGCGCCGTCTCCCCGCGCGCGCTCGCCCGCGGGCCGCGCGTCGCCGTGGGCCGCGCTGGCCACCCAGTGCCAGGCCGCACTGTTACTATGGGCCGGCTAGCACTGTTCACACCGATTTTTCAGTGATTTATCAATTTTCAATATTCCAGAAAATCCAAATAAATCCTAGAAAATCACAGAAATTCCCAAAAATTCCCAAATTTCACCACTTTGCTCCATTTGATGTCCTGGACCCAGTTTTGGCCTCCTTGTTCCCAAATTCATCCCAGATAAATTCCTAAAATTCCAATTGAAGGATTTATGCATTTTACTCCGTTTTCAAATAGTTTATTTTTCCTCGCTTGATTAGTCTCATGCTGGATTTAATTTGTTTTATGTGTTTACGCTAGTGTCGGAGAATCCAGAGGTTCAGGTGCAGCCCCAGGAGCCAGGAGGTTCTTCGTTCGAGCTAGCTGAGATCATCCGGATTGACGGCAAGTCTCAAATCCTTTGATTATGTTGCAACCCATGATGTTTAATTATGTTATTATGCTATTTGCATTAAGCTAGTTCTGAAATGTTAGTTTGAAATAAAATAAAATGTTTAGAATGACTTGTTATGTAGTTAGACCTACCACCGACAAATGCCCTGTTAAATTTGTCGCCATGCCTTTGAAACCCTAGAATTAATTACTTGATAATCTAGACAATTGTAGGATATTATTATTATCATGCAAAGTGTTATACTAATAAGGTTGTGGCTGTGGGCCAATAGAATTTGGAAAACCCGACTCTAAGGTAGGGTGGTATGGGACACCGTACCTTAGAGCGGAGAGTGCCGGCGTGCACAAGGTAGGGTAAAGGTTGGGGAAGAGCCGCGAGACGGTCTTTGCCCATCTTGTTACCCTAGGTTTGGAGTAGGGTAAGGGTGAGTGGGAAACCGCGAGACGGTCTACGCCCACCGCTTACCTTAGGTTGGGTCGCGGGCCTGGCGAGGTTGCGGACCATGTGAAAATATAAGGACTGAAACCCTTACGCTGAGCAAATGTCATAGTGATCGCTCAACCACAGGAGTTGACTTGTCAACACTGGTCTAGTAGCTGCTCAACTCATTTGAAACTCTACAGGTGTGGCGGAGGAGGAGGATTAGCAGTGAGGTTAGGCAGGTCGTGCTGCGGGTGCCTAACAACGGTAGAGTTCACTCGAAACGGACGTTTGTTTTCTCTGTTTGTGGGTGTGTGTGTGTGAGCCAGACCCGAGTGGATTCTACCGGGTAGAGCCTATATAAAGAATTGAGCAGTGAAATGACATGGCTTCCTTAACTCTGTCGCGGGAGTTAAGGGATCGTGTGGGTAAAGCTGAGCAAACTCTGCAGAGTTAAATAAATGGTATTCGAATACGCCGTGCTCCCGGTTAATGGAGCTGTGTCACTTGGGTGATTCCAGCAGCGAAGCTTAAGTAGTTTTGTACATGCTTTAACTTGACTTAGTTGGTTAATTAAACTTTCGTGAAAACCCCTGAGATCTTAAGAAGTAGTTTTGGGTCTGTCTTATCAAAATGTTTGAAAATAAAACTGCATCCACCCAAGTTAATAAACCAAGTATACTCCCTTCCTTTGCTATTCCGTGCATGTAATAAGTTAGGGTCCCTTTGGGACTTGCTGAGCCGGTTGTTTGGCTCACGGCTTGCTTTTGCCCTTCTTTAGAGGATCAAGACGAAGGTGATTGTCTCCCCGTTGAGGAAGTTTCGGAAGGTCTCTTCTTCGACGAGGACCCGTGGCTTTAGGTCTTGGCCGCGCTCAAGCGGATCTTGGAGCTTCTGTAATGTAATTATACTTTGGGCTTGCACGCCCCGTTGTTGAAAATGGATGTTAATCCTTATATAAAATATATGCTGGACTTTTGTTGTAAGCATGCAATGGTATACTCTTGCGCGACACTCCATAACTGTTCATGCGTGAATAGTTGCGGAATGCCGTGTCCGTACGCGCCCCTGGAAACAGGGGCGTTACAAGTACCGGGCGAGGTCGCTTCCGCGTGCGTGCGCTGGGACAGCAACAAGATCAAGATCCCGAGCAGGAGCCGCACGTCCGCGCCGACAGAGCGGCAACGCGGCGGCAACAAGAGCCCCGGTCGGGCGTCGTCGCGCGGGAGGTGGGGCAGCGTCAAGCGGCCTATCAGCCGGGCGTCCTCCGCCGAGCGCTGGGACATCCACAAGAGGCCTCGCTCGCAGGAGATCGACAAGCCTCAGACCGACGAGAAAACGACAAAGGTTGCGATGACAGCGGCGCGCACGGAGATGGTCAGGCCGCAGCAGGCCGTGCCGTGTACTCTGGAGCCAGCTTCTTTGCCTCGCGGGAGCCTAGCATGCTTCCTATCCCGACGTTCTTGCCGACGCGCATGCACTAGCTGCTCGTGAAGGATGGATGCAAATATGTCTTAGCCTTTGTCTTGTACTTAACCTCTGATGAGCTAGGTGCATACCCCACACGTGCAGCCATCTAGCCACAAGCCAGTTTCTGGTTCGTAGCGTGTGTTAGGTGACGTCCACGTCACGGTCTACCCCTCTTCCTTTCAGCTCAGAAAACAACTCTAGTTCTTAATTGGACTATAAGCCGTTAAAATGGCTCGGACCAACTGTGCTTACTTGAAGCACTTTGGGCTGGAACCTCAGCATGATGGACCGGCATGGCAAAAATAATATTGTGCCCAGCAGAACACGACCCAACCTAATTAGTCCCCTCCCCTCTCTCTCTTTTAGTCGTGTCTGGCGCCCTTTTCCCTCTCTTTCTTAGCTTGGCTGCCACTTCCCTCCTCCGTCGACTCGTCCCCCCTCCCCTACCTAGCCACCCTCGCTGTCCCCACCGGCCATCGCCCCCTCTCCTCCCTCTCTCGGCTGCCATCCCCCTCCCCCATTGGCCCATCCCCCTCCTCCTCCCCTGTGCCCGGCCACCCCTACCGCCCGCCGCCTCCTTCCCTCCTCGGCTCCTCCCTTCTCGTCGCCTACGCTCTATCTAAATTCTTGCTCCCCTCCGACAACAGGGCAGTGCCTTCGAGGCAATTGATGACCAATGATCGACAAGCAAGGAGAAGTTCGCGGCAACGGCAACGTCTCTCGGAGAGCATAGAGCACACAACAACGTGGTGTCCACCTGCTTTTCTAGCACTGATATGCACTATTGCCAGCCAAAATAGTTCGACATCCTCACCGCCAGCCAGATTCAGGGCTCACCCTCTTCGACGTCGTCGAGATCCAGTCCTAGACTCCTAGTCTTCGTCGCTGACCAGATCCGGCCCTTAGCCACGTCGGGCATCGCCCACGCGAGCGGGATGAAGTCCTCATCCGTGCCCCCGGCAAGTCCAAGCCTCCCCATCATCGGTGCTAGCGGGATCCGGACCTCATCTTCCCCATCAACCATATCTGATCCTCATATGTGCCACCGCTATCGGCTTTCGAGGTCCACACATGCTAAATAGGAAAATCATGGCCCATCGAACTTAACATGTCCGGGCCAACACGACACGGCCGTGACCTACTAAGGTCGTGCCTGGGTCCAAAGCTGAGCCCATGGACCAGCACAGTATGACTCGTTTAGTTACCTGGGCTAACTGTGCTGTGCAAAATGGACCGTGCTTAGCCGGATCTGGGCTATCTATTTGGGGGGTGCAGTGTCCAATTTAATTTGTATCAAGAATGAGATTCTTGTATGTCCTATCAAATATGTGATCGTGTGGGAAATGGGAAGAGGCATCAACAACCATGGCATGCAACAATGGCCCAACAGTAGTGCTACCTGACAAGGAGCAATCTTATTCATGTGACACACTACACGTCTACACCCTTCCACAGTCGTTTCACCAATGCTTGCCAGCCTTACGCTCGCACATACGTATGCACGGCAGCGATAGCCAACGCCAAGTCGTGCGGTCGGCACGCGAACTTATGTGCGTACCTCGGTGTGCAACCGGCCTTGCCACCACCTGCACTCGCACGCGCCACGACAGGCACGTAGGGTGATCATCGGCGCCGCATGCCGCCTCGCGCGCCTACTAAGTTCTTTTCTACTCACGCAGGGTGCTACAGTAATTAGCTTTCAAATGGTGCGTTTTTTAATGCAAGGTCAACAGAAAGATTGTAGTATAAGTGTATTGAGTTCAACTGTACTACCCAAAATCACATACGCCTATTTTCCTTTGTGTATTAACTCTCACAAACAGTTAAAATCTAAAATTATAAATTATAAACCATAAATCATATTTTAAAAGAACTCACCCATCTTCTTTGCTTGCATGCCTTGCACTGCCTCTGCATTCCTAGCATGCACACATCGGGCAGGGCAGGGCTAGCTTGATGTGGCGTCAAAAAACAAGCCTGAATCTGATCAATGGCGTAGTATATCCAAATAGGAGCCTGACAGGTCGATCCATCGGTCAAGTGTGTATGGCAGTGAACAAGTGACATACTGATAGCCCATTTCCTTGCCCTTTCTCTAGCTACGGGTCTGTTCTTTGTAGCTGTAGTTTATGGCTTTTCGTTAAATTTTTTGAATTTTGGCTGTTCGCGGCGAAGATTACGAAGAGTGATACTCGCATGCAAGTTTGACTGGTATAAATGATGGGTTTTTAATGTGTACTATTAGTAACTTGTAGACCTCATCTTGAAAATATCTCATTTAAAAGTTAGATAATATCGCAAAAGTCAAAACCTAGTTTCAAAAGCCAGATAGAACATGCGCACAGCATACATGGTGTGATCGATATCACACCATGTACACCACCAACTTGCCGCATGCATGCCCGTAATTTCAGCTGTCTAGATATTGAGCCTTGACTTGCACATACACATGCGCGCATGTATGCATGCACGTCGAGTCTCTCCGTACAATCTCAAACTCATCGCAACTTGGGGTACACGCATGTACAGGTGTTGGATCGAAATCAACGACACATGGGGGTGAATATCGTTCTTTAAAATTTCCCCCAAGAAGTACCCACTTAACAGTTTCTCCGATAGCAATTGATGCTATGAAGAAGAAGTTAGGCTTTCTGGAGACTCAAACACCTCAAGGAGAAAAGAGAACCAAGAACACACAGGAAAGATAAGGAAACTGAAATCCAAAACAGCACACACACTGCAGAAGGCCGGTCAAACCGACATAAGATGGCCGGTCAGACCGCTTGCAGTGGGCCAGTCTGACCGCCTACTGTGGGCCGGTCAGACCGCCTACAATGGGTCGGTCTGACCGCCTGCAGTGGGCCGGTCAGACCGCCCTGTCTCCTCCAGTCAGACCGGGCATTGGTTCCAGAAAACAGCAAGAGCTGAAATTCAGACTGCAACCCGAGAACTTCACATAAAAAGGAAATTTGAGATTTTCCTCTAGGTTTCTCTGCCCAGAACAGCAATACTACAACATAAATAGCATGTAGAGCCTAGGAATTCAAGAGAATCCACCTCAAGAGCAAGAAATGAAGATTTTCACTAAAACTTGAAAATAAAACAGTGAGGAGGTAAAATCCCAAATTACTCAACATTCCCAAGTCCTTTGATCCTGAGCTTTTGCAAATACCTTAGCAATGATATAAGCACCTGAAAGCCTGGATCTTAAGCCACTTAATGAAGGGAAAAAGAAGATCCAAGGAACCGCTGCCATGAAACCCTAAAAATATAAAGAACAGAGAGATTTTGATGAGAGCTTGACAAATCACAAAAACTATTGAATCCTTCACTTGCCCTTGAAAATGGAATGCCCAAGGGACCATGAATCTCTTCCCATCTCAGAACTATGAAGAATCAAACAAGCACATCACTAAATCATCAAAAGATCAATCACAGCAGTGAAGTACAGGGAGAGAAACTAAAAATGAAATTCATCACAGAGAGCAAAAATGGGGAAATCCAATCACAATCCTTTTTCCATTGATATTGAGGAAGAGGCATAAATGATTATGCAGGGATTACAACCATCTCCTCTCAACAAGAACTCAAGAACTCCTCACATCTCTCAAACACAGGGAGATAAAAACAACGTACTCCTGCTCTCTCCAACTTCTCAACCACTAAAGCACAAAGAGGGAGACACAAATCAAAAGCCCTAACTACTCTCTCATGCCCACTCTCTAAAACCACTCTCATTTTTATGAAGGCTACTAGAGAACACCCTCTCTATTTATAGCCTCTACTACCGGGTTCACACATGCGCTTTACCCAATAACTCCACCAACTCTGCGCTTTATCCATTAACCCGAACCGCATCCGCTTCCTTTTGTGCAGCCTTGCGTATTTACCAAAACGCCCCTCCTGCACCTTCCGGGAAGCTTCCTCATTTCTTGCCTTCCACGCCTCGCAGCCACCTCGAGTCCTTACCGTCTTCGGCACACCTCGACTGCCTTGACCTCGGCACCGCCTGCGCCTAGTCCGGTCATCCCGTGCCTCGCCACGACTTCGCCTCGATGTCCTGCAGCCATCACAGACAAGAAACACATCATATAGCACCGCTCGACATAGTGTAATCAACAATAGCATTAAGAGAAATCTTAAGCATGAAAAAGTCCAAACCTGTCGAATCAAGAGAATAAACTTCCTATAACCCTTCGACCAAGTTTGACCAAGTCCGACCGAAACCAATTGCACCGTGCAACAACATGGTTCAAACCACACAAACCAAACTCGACTTTTCTAAAATGGATGTCAATTACTCATCACACACATGGGGTCACCTCCACATGGTCTATCAACAGGAGCAGCATCTTGGTTGTATTACTCGATCTCTCCACTTGTGTATTGGATCAGTGTTAGACACTACTATAAAAAGTTTAATACTGCGCGTCAAATCACAGATAGTTATCTAAAACCATCAGTATTAAATACAATCACAGACGGTTTTAGTTTAGAGACTGTCTGTGTTGCTTCAAGCGCTAAAAATCATATGTGAAGAGGTAACATCATAGACGGTTCAAGGTGAAAACAACTGTAAAGTATTACAGACAGTTATTAACAACAACCGTCTGTAATATTACCAAATATAGTGAAATTATCAAAGACGGTTATTTGGTAATACCACAGACGGTTTTTTCTCTGAATCGTCTGTGATACTTCATAGACGGTTTACGATTTGTATTAAAAACCGTCTATAATAATTAAGTCATCACAGACGGTTTGTATTAAAAACCGTCTTTGATAATTTCTTGTGCACAGACCCGTCGATCTTCTGTCTTAAATTCCAGATCTAAGCTGCTGCTTTGAGCCGGAGGCGAGGCTTTGAGGCCATTTGGTGAAAGGAGACTATTTGACAAGAATAATTGTAGATCCATGAAGTTCTTGAATACCTATGGTTAGTGATTTGTTCCTAATTGTATTATAATTTAGATCTATCTTTTGATGAAAAGAGGATTGAAGATGGTTTAGATTTAGCTAATTTGATGTAGAGAGAAGATTATTTACATCTAGCATGGTTTAGAGTTTATGATTTAGTCAAGTCATAGTCTATTTCTACTTAATTCAATTTAATTAATTATTCTTGCTACATATAGCTACTTTAGATCATATATATCTAGTATGCTAATTAATTAATTGATTCAATATTTAATACTAAATTGTTATATGCGTAACGTAGGACCGAAACTGAATGTACGCTGAGAACCATATGAATGAAGAGTACATTAATGGCTTATTTACTTTTACAAGAGCTGCCGAGAAGGGTATGTTGAATAAGAAGTGGAATATATGTATTGTCTATATATTGACTGCGAGAATTTAAAGATGTTTAAAAACCGAATGCAAATTGAAGCGTACTTGATTTAAAGGGGTTTAAAAAAAGGGGTATGCACATTGGACCAGTCATGGTGAAGAGCAGATTACACAGGAATGTAGTAATAATGACATCGTCGACGAAGTCAATGATATGCCACCGGATGATGTCGATTGTGGTTTCGATTCAGATAGGCTGTATGATAATAGTCTGAATCAGATGCTTCATGATACAGAAAGGAATTGTGATAAGAGAGAGTAGGTTAAATTCCAGGGCTTCATGGAGGATTTGGAGAAACCTTTATTCACGTGCTACAAGTCAAAGTACACGAGGTTGTCAACTGTACTTGAAACGCTGAAATTGAAGGCAATCAACGGTTGATCCGACAAGAATTTCACGGCGTTGTTTGGTCTTTTAGCGGACATGCTTCTGGAGGAAAATGAGTTGCCCAAAAATACCAACAAAGCCAAGAAAGTTCTTTGTCCATTGAGAACAGAAGTAGAAAGAATACATGTATGTCTGAATGACTGTATCCTCCACCGTAAAGAGTATGCAAACATGCATGTATGTCCGATGTACAGCACATCCTGATATAAGCGTAAGAATCAATCAGATGACGACGAGGGAATAGAGATGAAGAAAGTACCTCTTGCTAAGGTAGCATGGTATCTTCCTATAATTCCCCGTTTGAAGCGATTTTTTGCGAACCCAAATGAGGCAAAACTGTTATATTGGCACTCAGAGGAGCGTAAGAAGAATGGAATGCTAAGACATCTTGCTGATTCCACCCAGTGGAGAAACATCGATGGAAGGTTTGCTTCAATGCAGAACCGAGGAATATAATATTTGCATTGAGTACAAATGGAATGAATCTTTTTGGTAATATGAGTAGCCGGCATAGTACTTTGCCTGTGACTCTCTGCATCTATAACCTTTCTCCTTGGTTGTGTATGAAGTAGACGGTTTCCCAAGATCTAGCATCAGGGGCAAACGAAACCACCACGTAGTTGAGGCAGCGTTCCAACCACATGCGCGTACCCGTAGGCCACCAATCTCTCGATGGCCGTCGACCTCCTCATCGGTCGTCACGGCTCGTGACTGACCCCACTGTCTCCTCGCTAAAATTGATGCCGCTCGGTCTTTCTTCACCCACCACCCCCTCGTCCCCCTTCCCTGCCATGTTTACACCCACGAATTTTCTACTGCTGTTATGAGTCACTCACACCACGCTCTTAGACTAAATAAGGGAAATGTGTGCCATGGGAGGGTGGGGGTATCTTGCCACCGGGGGAGGGTAGGCTCAAGCCTAATTAAGCCTCCCCCTAGGCTACGCCACTGCTGACTTTGGCACTTGACGTGGCAAGAAGAGTTCACCGAGCACCAAGAGTGGCAATCGCGTGGTGGGGCTGCAGTTCGCGGTGGGCGACAGGGAGAAGGCGACAACAGTGAAGAAGAGGAGGAAGGAGCTGACGAAGCTGAAGCAGATACACGTTGGCGCTGGCCGCGTTGGAGGCGAGCAATAGTAATGGATGATGAGTAGGTTGGCTCTAGCACCATTGACAGGGTGGTGATGACTCGATTGGTTTGTCGGAGGCAACACAAAGTGATTTTACGCTTTCCTCTCTAGCAAAAGTAATATTAATATCAAAATATATAAAGAGGTAAGTAACATCTATACATCATTCTTTATACTTTAAAAATTATATAAATCGTTATTGAGAAAAGTATAAAAATAACTTCCTTCTTTACTATCTCTTTTTTTGTGTGCGTAGGTTTTGCCTCTTGATATGTCCTAAAGCCTAAGGGTGGTGTTCGAGAAATGTTCTCTATTTTTTGATTATTTGGTGCAATCTGTAACTGAAAAAAAGAAACTAGTAGGTCCAATGATGTAGCAGTGGGTCATGTGTTGCAACGATTTTTTATGTAGATTTTTTTACTAGCAAACTAAATCAACAAATCTGCTATACAACACTTGACTAAATTTTTTATAAAATCAGTCAAAATTTCAATCTTTGGATCCATTTGGAGATTTTGTGCTCTAAAGAACTCATCGTCTCTTCCTCTATCGGGTTAGGGTTCGAATTCACTAAGTTAGGGTTAAAGTTTACCAAAACGTCAGACTTACAAGAAGGAGAGAGTGGTGAAGACATAGCAATCCGTGGGCCGCCGGTGGGGGCGACCAATCTGACAACGGTTAGGTGGTGGGTGAGGTAGTCTTTGGTGGAGGATCTGGTGACATTGGTGTCGTCATAGGGCTTTAGATCCGATGGTAAAAAAATTTGTTTGATTTTGATGAAAAAATTAGTCGGGTAGACCCTTCCCTAAATCAGTGTAACATAGTACTGTCGCCTCGAAGGATCTACATGTGCACCTTGCTTTTCATGAGGACATTAGTGTATTTTTTCCATAGAGATCAGCTGCCAATGTGCACACACATGAAGCTACATAGCAGATCAGCTGCTAATCCTTGTGAAAAAAGACGAGCTAGTAGCAACATCAAGCTCACACATGACTACGGGTGCGTTCTTTTCTGCCGAGGTCTACGGCTATAGCTAATGATTTTTAGTCTTAATAAAATAATTATATAAATAAATCGAATATCGATAAACTGATAAATAATTTCAAAAATATTATTCTAATAAACTATTTTAAAAAACGATGAAAAATTAAGCTATCTATTTATCCGAAGGGAAAATTTGTTCAGTAGCACTGAAAGGTCACTGCTTTCGAAAAATACCACCGAAAAAATCGGGCTCCGGAAATTACCACTAAAAGATGCAATTTTCTTCGGGATTTAGCGTTCTGGACAAAAATACCCTTACCCCTATTCCCCCTCCCTCTTCCTCTTCTCCCTGCCCATCTCCCTCTTCTCTGTCCGCCTCCCTCTTCCCCCACCTCTTCGCCGCCGGCCTCCCCGCCTCCTCCCTCCTCACGCCACTCGCCTCCTCCCTCTCCGCGCCTGCCATGCGCCCTCCCTCACATCCTGCGCCCCTCCATTTCTTCCCCGCGCGCCAATTCTCGTCCGCCCGTACGCAGCCACCGCCGCCTCATGCCGCCCAGGTCGCTCCGGCCATCTCCTCCGCAAACCACCTGCGTCACGGTGTGTCTGTGCCTCTCCTCTACCCCTCCCTCACTTAATCGAACCCCGGTGCCTCCGACTCGCTGCACAGCCCATCTTCCTCACCGCCGGCCGAACGCGCCTCCGCCGTCGCCGCTCCCTCCTCGGCGAGTCTCCCTTCAATTCCTCGCTTGGGGAGAATGTTCTCACCGCCTCGGACCTCCTTCGACTGACGCCGGAGCTCCTCCTCCACCCTAGCTCGCCGGCACCGTGAAGCTCCCCTGCGCCGCCCATGGCCTCCGTCGCCGACCGACCTCGGGCCTCCTCCGGCTCAATAGACAGCGTGGTAAGCACCCACCTAACCGTCTCTAGCTCGTGCCCACCCAAAATCCCTCCTTCTCCCTCTCCGGCGCCGCCGCCCCGAGCGTACCTCGCCGCCGGCTGCATCAGACTGCCGCCCGCCTGCCTCGTCGCCGTTCCGGGCCGCGCCACCTCCCCACTAGCATCCTTGCCCCCTCACGGTTCCATTTTGCTGGCCTGCCCAGCCTCTCCGGCGACCCCTTGCCGGCGCCGCCGCAGCCCAGTCGTGCCGCCTGTCCCCTCTGTTTTGCCCCAACAGGTAGGGGTGAAAACGGATCGGATACGGAGACGGATAATACCTCTACCATATTTGTTTTCATATTTTTTTCGGATACGGATAACTCGAATACGAATACAAATACGAATAATATCGAATACAGATACGGATCGAATACGAATCGAAACGAATACGGTTACGAATATTTATCGGAACATGAAAACCCTTTAAACTATACATCCAAAATTAACGAAAATATGTAAATAGTTCATCTTGTCAAAATTACCATCTACGCTGAAGCATATTCCCTCACTGTTATATATTGTAGAAACATTCACTTAAATTTGTATTGCAGTAAGTAAAAATGATTTCAGAGACAACCGACCATGAGGCTAGGAAAGCAAAAGGAAGCTCTAGAATGGACGTCAGAAAGTTTCCAAACAATGTGACAAAAAGTTCATCTTCATATGTTATATTTACAACAAATAAACTAAAGGCTGACATAGCCATTGTTTCAGATTTTAAACTAGGAAATATGAGGATAAAACTAGCAAGCTATTACCATTATGTCTTCGCAGTCATTTCTCTGGTATCCCGTCAAGCAAATGTGCAATGATTCACTACCTGGAATTCCATTCAAATCTCTCACTGGCCAATAAATAACCTGGCAAAAAAAAAACAAACAGTACTGCTTCACAAAACTAAACTGACGATGCAAAAATAGGAGCAAGGTACAAAAACAATTAGCAGCAAAACGGACCCTATCGGCATCGGCAAGCACCCCCCCGATCCAAGCTATGGTCCACCCACAATTCGCTGACGACCTTGCTCCCTTCCGCCCACGCCGCCACGCACGTCGGGTCATCCTGCCAAAAAACCAAATCACACCAGGCCCCCAACGAAGCCGCCAAAACAGCAACACACCGAATCGCAAAACCAACTCACGTAGACGCGGCCGCACGCGACGACGTGGGTGCACCCGTACTGTAGGAACAACACCGAGAGTCGAGTCAGGCCGGGGACCGACGTGAACCGAAGCAGAACTGAGCTCACGAGACAAAATGAGAGGAGGCGGCAGAGCCGCGCACGCGCACCTGGGACTCAGAGACGTGGTCGAAGCGGACGCCGGCGAAGAGGTGCTCGTCGTCGTCGCCGCCAGGCGAGGCCATGGCAAGCGGGCCGCGAAAACCACGATGCGTTTGGATCGGCGTTTGCATTATGGGCTGGCTGGTTATGGGCTAAAATCCCGGATATCCGGTTTCATATTATCCGGATTATCCGTATCCGTATCCGATCCGAGAACTATCCGAAAAAAATCCGATCTGACACAATCCGTATCCGTCCGGATCCGACGGAAACTATCCGATCCGTTTTCACCCCTACCAACAGGGAGATGGGGGCGGAGGGGGATGTGAGGGAGGGCGCATGGCAGGCGCGGAGAGGGAGGAGGCGGGGAGGCCGGCGGCGAAGAGGTGGGGGAAGAGGGAGGCGGACGGAGAAGAGGGAGATGGGCAGAGAGAGAAGAGGAAGAGGGAGGGGGAATAGGGGGTAAGGGTATTTTTATCCAGAATGCTAAATCCCGAAGAAAATTGCATCTTTTAGTGGTAATTTCTGGAGCCCGATTTTTCAGTGGTATTTTCCGAAAGCAGTGACCTTTCAGTGCTACTGAACAAATTTTCCCTTATCCGAAAAAGCCGTATTGCGAAGAGATCAGGACCTAAGTGCGTCAGGACTCAGGAGGGCCATTCGTAGACCTACCGTCGCCTCAGCCAGGCCGGGCCGGCAAGCCCATCCCCGTGGTCCCAAACAAGACATACCAGTGGGCCCGAAGCATCTGACACGGTGGCCCGCCAGTGAGCGCAGGCCCATCCCTCCCGTCCTCCATGGCCGAGGTGTACCGTGTACTGTGCTGTGATGGTTCCAGAAACCTCCTCCTCCTCCCCCTAGTCGGTACTCGATAGCTGGCTGCTCTCTCAGGCTCAGATCCATCCCAGCACGCGGAGACCGCGAGATGCCGCCGCCGCCGGCACCGAACGGGGGGAAGGTGACGCCGAACCCGGCGATGGACGCGGATGGCACGCGCCTGCGCAACCTCACCGTCCTGCAGCGCCTCGACCCCGCCGTCGAGGACATCCTCATCACCGCCGCCCCCGTCACCCTCTACGACTTCAACATCGACCTCAACCAGTGGGTGAGCGCGGTTCCCCTCGTCTCGTCCGCCCCGCCATTTCGCTTCGCTCGCCCGTGATCCGATCCGATCTGATGCCATTTTTTTGGGGGGTTTGTGCAGAGCCGGAAGGACGTGGAGGGATCGCTGTTCGTGGTGAAGAGGTGAGATTTGTTTTTGGGAATCATTTTTTCTTTGCGTGTGTCTGGAGTTCTAATTATTTCTGGAGCGTGTTGGATCGCATGTAGGAACAAGCAGCCGAGGTTCCAGTTCATCGTCATGAACAGGCGCAACACCGGTACGTGCATGTGTGATATAACCTGATTAGCTCATCTGTTGGGGTTTGGTTTAGATGTTGCACTGACAGAACTAATCTGGTGCCTGGTGGTACACTGGGACATTTACGTTCTTCTGAAGCAAATAGGAATATAGGATATAGATCACAACGGGGCATTCTTTTTGGGTCTTGCTAAATCCAGAGAGTCCTAAATCCTAACATTATGTTCAAGTAGATTAGATAAAGAATGCAGCAGCTACGGGGGGGGGGGGGGGGGGGGGGTGGACAAGGTTACGGTACATTTAGATCTGCACACTTCCAGCATAGGGTTTTCAACATTTAATTTGATGTGATGTAACATCACACACACACACTGTGAACAAGGTGAGTCCACCTCTATGAGCAGCAGAACATATAGGGATTTTGCATTCTCTTTATTACCCACAGTGGGGTAGGTTTTTCATAGTATTTAACATAAGTTGGTTAGGACTTAGGGCTAAAACTGCTAACTTTGTACATCACGTCTAGATTTTAAACTGCTTCACTGTATAAAGTAAATTGATTGGTGTGCTGGATTCCTCATGAAAAAAAAACTTTTTTTTGTCTAAATAGATAATCTCGTGGAGGACCTATTGAGTGATTTTGAATACGAACTTCAGCCTCCATATTTGTTGTACCGTAATGCTGAACAAGAAGTAAATGGTATTTGGTTTTATAACCAACATGACTGCGAAGCTGTTGCTAGTCTTTTTGGAAGGTAAGACTTTTCTCCTATCCTTTTCCCCCTCATGTTGACATCTTTTTTTTGCTGTGGCTAAGGTGTATAATGAAAACTGTACATATGTAACATAATTAAAGTGGATGACATGATGTGGTTATTTAAATTGGGGGCAAACTAGAAATGGATGGATGAGAACTATCCAGTACTGGGCAATATCTGCAAATGACAATTGTGCCAGGTGGAATCACAATCTATACAGGTTATATGACTTGACTTGGGATGGAGATCTTTGAACTTTCAAACCGAAAACTGTTGAATACTCTGTTTAATATTTTCATTTAGGCCATGAACTTATTTACCTAGTTAGTCTTTAGTGTAATATTTTGTTGTTTTTAGTAGATTCACCAATTTGTAAATTGGTAATGACAATAGGTGCTTCTGTCCTTTAGGCAGGAAGTAATACATAATTTTAGGCTTTTTCAAACAGAAAATCCCAGCTCACCCTATCATAGGCTTTTTCGTAATCCAATTTTAGGATAAAGCCCTTTTCTTTGGTATGATACGAATCATGAACAATTTCGTGGGCTGTAACTACACTTTCAAGGATAAATCCTCCCTTAATAAAAGCTGTTTGGTTACAACGAATCAATCTATCTATTATCCCTGCTATCCTATTAGTAAACACCTTAGAAAAACTTTCAAACTACAGTTGATCAAACTAATGGGTGTAAACTTTTTTAGATTCTTAGCATCATGCTCCTTGGGAATCAGGGTTAAGATAGCAAAATTCAATTGAAATAAGTCTAAAGAACCATTTTCTAGGTCCCTAAAGAGAGCATCATGTCATCTTTAATAACATGCCAAAACTTTTGCTAAAAAAGGAAACTAAAACCATCAGGGCTAGGGGCCCCTTCAGCATAAGAACAAAAAATAGCCTGCCTAACAAAAATAGCATGCCTCACTTCCTCTTCAGTAAAATCTTTCTCTAGATTAATTCTTTCATCTTCAGTCACTACATCATTGTCAAACTAGAAATCCTCATTTAAATATAAATTCAAACTATTTTCATGACAAAATTAATTCTTGTAGAAATCAACAGCCAATTTTAGCATACCTCTTGTGTCAGTCATAGCACCTTCTTGTCCCTCCAGATCTGTAATTGTTGTCTTCCTCCACCTTTGATTTGCAATAGCTTGGAAATATGTTGTGTTCCTATCTCCCTCTAGGATCTCTCTTTCCCTGGACCTTTGCCTTGCTTTGATCTCTTCTACCCTCTAGATATCATTCAGCTCTTTTGCCACTTTTCTCATCCTCAAAGTATCATCTTGAGAAACATTTTGAGATTCAGAAAGCATATCAAGTAAGTCATACTCAACAATTAAAGCAATTTTCTTTTTCTTTATTTCAGACTCTGCAATTCTGCATTGGTACACCATCCTCTAATATGCCTTCTAAGGGTTCTCATTTTAAATTGCCATACATCAATAGCCTTATCATAATGACAAGGCATGTTCCAGGCTTTGATAACAACATTAGTAAAATCATCTCTTTCTAACCACCAATTTTCAAATCGAAACTTTTTTTTCTTGTTTAAATTGTTATGACCAGTCTCAATTATCCCAGGATGTCCCTGTAAAATTTTTATGAAAACTATACGGATACTTTTGCTGAAATTTGTTTCAATCAATCATTTTCTTGCAGGATACTGAATGCTTACGCCAAAGTGCCTCCAAAACCAAAAGTGCCTTCCACAAAAAGGTTTTTCCTCTGGATTTCTGTATGATATTTATTGCATTCTAAGCTTTGTAACTTATGCCAGATTCTTCTTTTGTGCCACAGTGAGTTTGAGGAATTGGAGGGTGTTCTTACATCCGCTGCTATAGATGGCCCCCTTGAACCTGCACCATCGTCCACTGCTCTAGTTTCTGATACCCCTGATGAGTCATTGGCCAATTATTTCAGTGTATGTTCTCTTTTAACTTTACCATTTTTCAATCTAAAATATTGTTCCTTCTTTTTTTACATTGTTAATCAGCTAGTGTATCTTTGCTATGGCTAGTGTATCAGGATTTTGAATCCAGTGTTCATTGTAGCATCTTGATTGATACATCTATACCAGTATAATGCTTCTTGCTGGTCTCAGTTGTACATATGTCGGTACTATCACTGCATTATTCATAGCGTCAAACACTGAATTTCTGTTTTTTTAACAAATCAGGGTGCTCCTAGCGTTGGGAGTGTATCAAGTGCACCGATGGCTGGAAGAGCGCATCCGTCCACTGAGTCCGTTGCATCCTCCCACGGACCATTGATCATTCCTGCTGCTGCTCCAACACATCAAATGACCCCTCCTTTAGGGGCTTCATCAGCTCCACCATTGCCCCTCCATGACACTAATGCCCATGCTAGCCGCTCAACAAATCTTGTAACTCCGGCGTTCTTTGCACCTCCATCATCTTCTTCCACACCATTGGTTCCACCTGCTTCGACCTTGATGCCTACAGCACCACCTCTTCATCCAACTTCCACATCTGCCCAACGTACTCCATATGGTACCCCCCTTCTTCAACCCTTTCCGCCACCGACTCCGCCTGCATCCCTTACCCCTGCACACAGTGATGGGCCTATTATTTCGAGGGATAAAGTTAAGGACGCCCTCCAGAGACTTGTTCAGGTATGCTTCACATCGAAAACACAAGGTGTAATATTTGTTCTGTATATGCTTTAACTCTTATCTTTGCTCAACAGGGCGACGAGTTCATCGATCTAGTCTGTCGGGAGTTGCAGAATGCACATACATAGACTGCTTGCTAAGTCTTTATGGAGTTTCTGGCTGGGACGAGTGTGCTTGTGTTCTTTTGCGAGTTTTGAATGCCTTGGGACTGTAGTCCTCAAAACTTCTGTATAGATTTGTCGTAATGCCTTGATGTAGAGTCCTTATAGCAATGGTTGGTAGTATTTATCCTGTTCCTTTTTTTCTTCCAAATTACCGTATTGTCTTATAGTACTTATGTAATTGAAAATGTAATTAAACAGGGCATGTGTAACAACGTTAAAATGTTATCTTTTTCGTGTGATATACTAGTTTTGTGTAATGTCCAAGCGGGACTGGCATCAAAATCTCTTTAGGCCATCATGGCCTATACACGTAGATCTCGGTCGAGAATGGGTCTTCCAAAGAAGCCCTTAAGAAGTCTAACGTACACGTCACACTGGGCCCTGTAACGCGCTGGGCCTATACTTTGTTGGGCCTGAAACTCTCCCAATCCAAGTAGACCCATCCCACTTCGTCGTCGCCTTCGATTTCCTCCCCGCGCCGCGCGCCTTCCGATCGTTCCGTTCCCTCGGCTCCTCCTCCACCGGCTCCCCGACGCCGTCCCCTCTTCCTCCCCGTCCCACCGCTCCCCGGAGGCGCGTGGTGCATGCTTCTACCCCGGCGGCTGGTGGCGCTGCGTCTGGCCGCGCACGGGCTGCGCGTGCGCCGCGCACCGACGGTGTTCGACGGAATGCCCCACGGGCCGAGGGAGGTATCCGTATGTATAACCGCGCAAATCTCCGTTTCCTTGTGCTGTGATTCTCCTTGCGTTGCCTGTGAGCGTGCGATTTCTAGAGCGCTTGGGTGGTGGTGCTTGTAAATATACGATGCCTTCTCCGCTGTTGGTGCCTGTGCTATTGGTTAGTGATACGGTGACAACCCAGTGAATGGAGTGCAGCGATTGTACCTGACCACAGGTGGGATGCAAATTTTAGGAAGGTAAGAGGAGGTAGAATATTGTTAGCGATGGTTGTTAAACGAGAGTTGTTCGCAATCTGGCCATGGGATATAGGTTTCTAAAAGGTTGTGTGTGTGTGTCTGTGCTTATGTTCTGCAATGGTGGTGCATTCCGCAGCAATATCTTGTGATAAAATCCGTATGGTATCCTGGTCATGAGGGTGTGAGCCATGTTTTGATGCCCCATGGAAAGTGCGTACTACAGCAAGCAGGTGTCCGATTGTGTTTCTGTGCAGTGGTGCCCTTGTTGGTGCACTGTTGTTTGACAAATTGCTTGATAGTATGTTTATATGGCCCTAAAGGTAAAGGGTTCTTCGTCTGTACATGTTCATAGTCTTGGTTCTTTGTGCCTATGTTTTTGGAGACCTTCTAGCCTAGTAATGTCCAAGGAGGTGAAATGCATCACTGGTTAGTTAGTTACTATCAATTACTTCATTCGCGTCTCCTGATTTTTTGCTACAATGTTGTCATGCTGGTGGAGGTGATGATATTTGCATTTTTTATCTCCATTTTTGCCTGGATGCGTACGATTAAGGTTTTTTATGATACATGCCATTATCTAGCAGACTCAAAAGTATGTACCAATGTGAGATAATACTGGAGTAGGAGTCTTTTGAATTCTTATCTTTGTCTGTCTTGGCATTGTCATGTGTCATGGTACTATGGCCCTACACAGAATGGCTTTGGGAGATTAATGGGGTTGATAAAGGGTTTCTTGACATGTTTCATGGTTTCCATTGTTGCACTGAACAACATAGCGTGTATTTAGTTAAATGGCATATAGAATGCCGACAAGTGCGCACTATTAGTTTTGTTCTTTTAAAAATATCTTTTGTTTGGTTTCTTGCATGGATATAGGATAAGATTGTTTGACTACATTGTTCCATCAGGCACCAATCTGATATAGGGTGTGCTCATCTGGACAGTAAGAAACTCATATAAGCACCAAATCTGTTATTTATTTTTTGAAAGCTATTATCTGTTATTTCAAATGAATGTAACATGTTCCACCACTGTTTTTGTGATTTTCTATGTATAGAATTTTTTATTAAACAAAACTTTTTTAAATAAAAAATCTCAATGCTGAAAATTCGAAAATGTATCACAGAGTTAATTAGCTTTGACTTAATGACTTCTACTACCACCAGTACTTTTTCGAGAACATGACAACCAAAGTACTACTATTCAATTCCAAGGGTTTGCACCATACCAGCTCCAACCTGCAGTCCAACGGTGCTAAACCAGAAGTTGAGTTGGCGTATCACATTTTTTTCTTTTCCTTTTTCATGAAGACTTTTATCCTTTTTCTAGCTGGATTTCATTTAACAGGATTAAATATGCTAGCAAAAGATGCATCAAAGTGTGGTGAATATCACATGGTTGTTGCCGAGTGCTGACTTGCTGTTTATTCGAGAGACGCCACGAAACCCTTAAGTTTTAAAGATGGACTAACAAGAGAAATTATCATATCAGGCTGCAGAAAAATCCTGTGCTCTTAACAGCAAGAAAGCATCCAATATTTTTCTTATTAGTTTTCTCCTGTCAATCATCAGAGTATCGGGCAAATTCGATCGGTAAACTTTGTCTTTCAGTAAAATTGTGAACGTGTGAGCAGCTGACTTGCATGGATGGGCTTTTTGTTTAACTACCATGCAATAAATCAGAGTACGAAGTCTCTTAGTGTAGTATGCTCTGGAATTTATTTTGCTGCTCGTTCTTTCTGCAACAAGCTGAACCTTAGCATTGTCCTAAAGGATAAAAAGCTTGTTAGGTTTGACAGAAACTCGATTGACGTGTTTATGCTGTGTGAACTTTTGCAACTATGTGCAAAGAGGAGGTCCCTCCTGGTTTGGAAAAGCTGCCATGGGTTAGCCATTCACTTTGGTCTGGTAACTGATACTCTTACATCCAATATTCTCATCAGCTTGTACATAAAATGTGGCCAGAAGGATGTGCTCGACATGTTTTTGATGCAATGCCTGTCAGAAGCATAGTCTCATGGAATACCATGATTGCTGGATATAATCATAATGGAGAGGATGTACAAGCCCTGAAGCTTTTTTCAAGGATGCACCGAGAAGGGACACAGATGAGTGAATTTACCTTATCCAGCACTCTGTGTGCATGTGCTGCAAAATATGCTATTGTTGAATGCAAACAGTTACAAACTATTGCTGTCAAGCTTGCATTGGATTCCAATAGTTTTGTTGGAACTGCAGTTCTTGATGTTTATGCAAAATGTAAGATGATTAAGGATTCCTGCTGTGTTTTTTGAGAAGATGCCTGAGAAAACTTCAGTTACACGGAGTTCATTGTTTGCAGGATATGTGCAGAATGGTCTTCAATTCCTCATGAAGAGGCATTGCATTTATTTCAGAGTGCAAAAAGGGAAGGAGTACAATTAACTGAATTCACTCTTTCTGCCATCCTCAGCACATGTGCAAGCTTAGCACTGGTAATTGAAGGGACACAACTACATTCAGTTATTGTCAAGTATGGTTTTCATGGGAACTTCTTTGTGGCAACATCTCTTGTGGATGTTTATGCAAGGTGTGGGCATATTAAAAAGCTTATTCAGTATTTGTTGATATGGAACACAAGAATGTATTCCTATGGAATGCAATGATTGCTAGTTTTTCCAGGCATGCCCATTCTTGGGAAGCTATGATTCTCTTTGAGAAAATGCAGCGGGTAGGGGTTTTTCCCAATGAAGTTACCTATTTCTCACTGTTGTCAGTGTGCAGTTATGCAGGCTTAGCTGAAGAGGGCCATCACTACTTTAGCTTGCTAATGTCTGATCGAACTGTTGAACCTAATGTCCTTCACTATTCTTGCATGTTTGATGTTTTGGGACGATCAGGGAGACTGATGAGGCCTGGGAATCACTTCATAAAATGCCACTTGAACCAACTGCTTCTATGTGGGGATCTTTGCCTGGGTCATGCAGGAGCCACAGGAATATTAGATTAGCCAGAATTGCAGCTGAACAGCTTTTCCAACTTGAGCCTGACAATGGAGGGAACCATATTTTGCTCTCAAATGTATATGCTGCCAGTGGAAGCTGGGATAATGTTGTCGTGGCAAGGAAGTATTTGAAGGATAGTTGTGCAAAGAAAGAGATGGGCAGGAGTTGGTTAGTGGCAAAGGGCAGATTTCATGTTTTTGTTGTTGGGGAGAGAGATCTCCCAGGAACCACTGATGTCTATAATAAGTTGGAGGAAATTTACCATGAGATGAGAAAATTTGCGAAAATTTGCTCAGAGAACCAACATAGAATGTGATCTGCATGATGTACAGGATGACCAAAAAGTGGAGCTGCTTAAACACCACAGCGGGAAGTTAGCACTTGCTTTTGATTTAATCAGCTTGACTCCTAATATACCAATTACAATATACAAGAACCTTAGGATCTGTGGAGATTGTCATTCCTTTATGAAGATTGCAATCCTTATTACTGAACGTCTAGTCATTGTCAGAGATATCAATAGATTTCACCATTCTAAGGATGGCTTATGTTCTTGTGGGGACTTCTGGTGATTTAGGACAATGATCATCTACCAGTGGTACTCTCATCATGTAGCAAATTATTACCCTGTGAGTGGCACTGACGCACTAAAGATCTATGTCAGGACTTGTATTGATAGGTTTGTCATTCAAGTCAATAATGTCATGCTGCTGGCCCCAATTGGTGTAATATCAGCACTATCATCCGGACTGTTCATAGCAAATGGAAGCACAGATGTGAGTCCTTGATTATCTGCATAGATTGTGTGACCTACAAAGCTGTATCTTGTACAGTGATTTTGTCATACATCACAACTCACAAGCCAATGTTTATTTGCGATCCAAGATTTGCTTTATAGAGATATACATGAGACGTCGATGCAAGATTTGTTTTTATAGAAATATACATGGGAACTGGATTTCTTCTTACCTTAACATTTGTTGATTTCAGTGCCTGAAGAAGCTTACAATGGGACTTACTTAGTACTAGTACTGCAGTAAATTATTAAGAACTGCACCAATTGATGCACATTTTGGCTCCAGCTTCTTGTGATTGAATCTTTCTCGTTAATCTTTCCACCAAAAAATGGTGAAGTCAGAAAAGTGGTATGTTTCACTCTCCTTTTCCCCTAGCACTGCTCCTATCATGTGCTTTCCAATTTCGTAAACATTTCTTTTATTTCTTATTCTGTATTTAACTATGTTGCATTGCTCATAATTTGTACTGGAATTTTGTGGTATTAACAGAAACGTACTCATGTTGGCTCTAAATCCAATAATCCATATTAATTGTAATTTGCTCTAGCCTCTAGCAATTCTTCTATTCTGAATTTACAATTGGCAACCAAGCTTTGATCATATAGTGGGGACAATTATATTTTTTTGCGAGCTTTTAACTTGCAGTAATAGTTGTCCGCTATCCAGGCTTGGTTCCAGCATGGCAAGGAGGAAGGTATTGAAAATTCTATATATAATGCCAAACACATTGGCTCCAATTTTCATTATCTAATAACATGACGGTTCATCTATGAAGCATTTTTTTAAAACAAATAAACAAAATCTGTGCTGCTTCGTCTTCTAATAAATTTCTTATATACCATGGGAAATTTCCAAAATCCTTTATATGCCATCCCTTATGTCACTGACATGTGGGGACCAGGCTCACATGGTAGTGATACAATGATTGGCCAGTAATGGATGATGGATCATGCAAACATTAGATGGCAAATAAGGATATCCCCCAACAGGATCGTTTCCCACTATTAATCTTATTTTCTTACCATGATACTATCAGTTAGTATAGGTCTCTAGGTTGTTTCTATTTTGAGGCATTTCTCATCAATAAGCTGAACATCTTTTTATTCTATCTTACTACGGTATAACATAGAAGGAAATATCAATAATTCAATACAGTGAAGATGGTTGTCCTTTTCATTTGTCATCCTTACCAACTTACTAGCTATGCTAGTTTCCGCATCATGGTACAACAAAGACATCTTTGGTCCACCATCTGCGCATGTTACATCTGTTTCTAAGGAAAGTACTGTTTGTGTACAAAAGCTGGCGTCGTCTAGAACCACTAGCAGGTACTGAGAAAAGGGCAAATAATACATATAAGAGATGACCATTCATCAGGTTAGCCATTTCTTGTGGACCATGCTCATTCATGAGCTTCATAAAGGCAGCAGCTTCTTGTAAAGGAAAAGAGATCTTGTGGCTGATGCCTGATGGGTATATCATAGAATTTTGTAGGTCCAGTTTGAGTTGGCCCCCTACACGCCAGTTTTGTGGGTCAGGCCTCGGGTAATCCATTAGTCCAGGGGGTCATTCACTCATGTGATGCATCCTCATCTCGTCTGGCCGTTTAATTTTGTGGTGGTTAATTCCATTCTCCTTACCATCATGACATTGCCATATGTATTCTTGGTTTAACCTTCTTATTTCCTCCGTAGGCCGGTATTTTTTTTGTCCCAGACAGTTAGTTACATTGAAATGAAACTACTATGTGAGTTGGTAGAACAAAGGTTTACTCCCAGACAAGAACTGCACATTTAGCTGTATATTTTTACGTGGATGACGTGATTAGTTTGTACTTAGCAGTTGCATCCTTTGACAATTCCTTCTCTTTTGTATTAGAAAATCAATTCCTTTTCCTCGGTATGTGTTAAGTAGACTAAGTGAGGGTCTACTTTATCATTATGGCACTCACATGACTCTTGTGCTAATGGTAAGATATATTATTTGGTGTTCAATGGCGTTAATCATGCAACCCTGGAGTGCCTCGGATAAGGTTCATCTTTTGTAATTAGGAAAGCTCCCCCCTGCACATGGCTCGTGTTCTTGCAAGCGGACAGGAAATCGTGCTGTTGATACGGTAGTTAACCTATAAGTTTAATCATCACTACCACAATTGCTGCTAGTTCCATTCAGATGAATCTGAAACCTGCATCTCATTTTTCCCCCTAACCAGTTCAGTATTCTAGGACCTTGTTTAATATTTTATCTGTACTGCATGTAGCAATTATATACCTACCTCTCAGGCAACTTGCAGTTGCGAAGTCTTCATACTAAGATGTGCTGCTCTTACACCAAATTAGGTGACCTCACCTAGGTAACACAGGCTTTTACTCTAGATTATTCAGGTACTTTGTTTTAGCTTTGGTGTGTTTCACAAGTGGGACACGAGGGCAAATCTTTTTACAGCTAGTGACAGCTTGATCTTAATTAAAGAGCTGATAGCACCACGTCAGTTTAGTTAGGTCAAGTTTCTCCAGGCATCTACTACTTTGAATTATTGACCGGCCAGAACAATAACCTGTGGTTAGCCTCGTACAAGCCTTTCTAACATAGGCACCAAAAGCAGGAGACAGATCTTCATTTTTCTTTTGGTACGTCATACGTGCTGTGGGGGAATCTTGCTGTTTATTGGAGCTTAGTGGCCTTTTGTGTCTGAACTTGCCTCTTAGACCATCAACTTAGCCAGCCTTTTTCTTTGTATCCTACTAGGGCAAATTGAGGCCACTTGCACACTAAACTTTTGCTGAGCCTTTCCTTCCCGAGGGAACAAAAAGGTGGAGACCGGCCATCAATAGACTAGTAAAAGATCAGGACATGAAAATCCCCAGGTGTCGGCATCGCGTGTGGCACATCAGTTCTTTTAGAGTTTTAGTGGTCCTTGGGCATCTATGAATTTTTTTGCCATAACACATTACCACTAGTACACTACCACCCTATTGTTTAGAGGAGGTGAAGTGCATTGCACATGCACTCCTTGTTTACCCGTAGGTGAAAGCATTGAGCCAATTGATTGCAGGAAGTAAAACCATTGAACCAACTGATTGCATGAGGAGCTGTAGAACAATAGAAAAAGAACAGTAGACGAGGGGAATACCGGAGAGGGGGAGAGAACAAAATCCCTACGGGGATATTACTTTGTTTCTTCAGGAGGCAGGAGTGGATACATCAACTTCACAGTTTGTTCTTGGACCCACTACATACAGATGAAACATACATACTTGCAAACATGCTCTTTTGTTTTTCATGTGAGTCACCATCCCTCTCTCCCTCTCCTTTTCAACCTGATGTTTCCTGAAACCTCCCACCTGCTGCTGAGGGCCCCCGTACTGTAAGTAGGGTTTCTGGAAGACAAGTGGGAAAAAACCAGGAAAAGGGCACTCTGGGGATGGAAGGAAGATTGCCCGGGAAACAAGGGATCTCTCCCACTTCCTTCTTTTTTCCTTCCACAGGTCAATTCAAACCTGTCACTTAGTGCAGATTAGTAGTAGGCTGGTGGTAGCGACTAGTTTCACTGTTGGTTGTTAGGATTCTGCAAGCATGGCCTCAGATCTCCTCATCATCGTCTTATGAACTGCTCCTGTTTTGAAAAGCATAAATTCATTAATTCTGAGAAATATTGATGATGTATCGAATTGATTTGATTTATGCTAGCTCAATGCAATTTTGAACTCGGTTCGGTGATGTTTACAGTAGTACTGACCAGTAATTCGGCACTGTGGACAGTGCAGCGTAGGGATTCCGGTGCATGTCGCCGTACATTGCCGTTGGCTCTGCCTCCGGTTCCGGGCCGCAGTCGAGGTTCACGCCGAACAGTCTGAGCCGCCTCGACGGCGGCGCTGATGCTGCGCTGCTGCTCTTGGTGTCGGCGTCTCGCCGCGACTCCCCTGCAATTGTTCACCGGAAATGGTGTAAGCGGTATGAGCTTTTCACCACCTCCACTAGTTTCGTTGCATGTTGTCACAGTGTTTTGTTCTTGGGTGCTATACCTGCGTGTAGTATGTCGCTGTGATCTTGGTCCACCGAGCGGCGATAGGCACAGGAGTTGGCAGGGCTGGTTGGGTATGACCCCGACGTGCTGTAACACATTGGACTCCACGGCTGCTGCGCCCCGCCATGTAGCGTGGGCGGCGGAACACGCACCGCCGGTGGCGGCGCCACCGCTGCTGGCGCGCTCTCGCCACGGCGCCTGCAGCCGATGAACAGCCGGTCCCCGGTGCCAAGGCCGCGCACCCTCTCAAAGTGCACGACGTCGCCGGCGTCAAGGTGCTTCTCCTTGACGTACCGGCTCCAGCCCTTGGTGAGCACGTAGCTCTGGCTGCTTGTCCAGTAGGAGTACCGGAACCGCCACGGCTTGCCGGTCTCGTCCTCGAAGGGCAGGAGCAGGCCCTTCTCGCCGGAGTCGCCGCTGAGAGGGAAGTACCTCTCCGCGTGCTGCTTGGGGATCACCAGCCTGTTGAGCTTGCCCACATCACTGGGTGTGAGGGGCTTCTCAAACAGGTGCTCCCTCTCGTAGTGGTGGTGGTAGTGTAGGTTCGTGTACATGGCTACCCCCCATGGCCAGGCCTGTGGGTGT
Organism: Dendrocalamus latiflorus; assembly: GCA_017311315.1. Classification (NCBI taxonomy): domain Eukaryota; kingdom Viridiplantae; phylum Streptophyta; class Magnoliopsida; order Poales; family Poaceae; genus Dendrocalamus; species Dendrocalamus latiflorus. Next base: position 2,287,717 of record CM029635.1, read on the forward strand.
CCCTGAGAGAGAGGGTGCATGGCCATTGTTGTTCTGGAGGTGAAACAAAGATGTGTGTTAGGCTCTCGTCTGTGGCAAAACTTTGGCAGTGGAGAGGAGAGGCAGTGATGACGGTGTGTTGTGTAGAGAACCATGCATATGTCATGGCTTGGCATTTATAGCCTCCCAAGTAGAACTTTTAGACGGTTTGGGGGGTGTCTACATATAAATATATAATGTATTGATATTTCCCTGGTACATGAGGACTTGGTCCATTTGATCTTGAAGAGGGGAGTATTTTAACCTAGCTAGACAGGAAGAATCGAAGGGCTTCAAAGGTGCCAAGTTTAGAATATATAGTTTCAGTGTGGTTGATGAGGAATGATCAGGTGGTGGTACTTAAAAGTTGGTGCCTGGCCATTGTGGCCTAATCACATCCATCCAGGAGGTGCAGTGGAGTAGGCCCTACCGTTGCTTTCCATGTGCGAGGGTGGTTGGGGCCTATGTATGACCACTGTCCATAGCTCTGCATTTTAACCTGTAGAGGCCTAGGTTCCTTTGTTTTGCAGGGCATTCAATTTCTATTTGGCTTTGGGACGGTGCAACAAAGTCCTGGTTAATTAGGAACTAAATTTTCAATAAGATCGACTCTATCCCACTGTGCATTTGGAACTCAACCTGTGGAAGCATGGAGTTCCCTAGCTAGGGATAGATTAACTGAAAGAGATGGAGTGACAGATTGGCAGCAGTTTATTCCAGAATGGGCTCAGGTGCAGGGCCCTGTACTTAGCGCCGTGCAGGGGTGCCCAGGAGACCGACACGTGTCCCCCAAATTCAAAAAAAATTCCGAAAATTAAAAAAAAATACTTTAAAAATCCGAAAAATTATAAAAAATATTTGTTAAGTACTTAAGAAATTTTTTGATTTTTACTTTTATTAAAACTTTCTAATAAAAGTATTTAAAAAAAGTACTTTTTACAATATTTTGAATTTTAAGTATTTGTTTTGAATTTTTTGGAATTTTTTTTAAGTTTAGGGGGACACATGTCGGCCTCCAGGCTCCTGTACATGAGCCCGTTCCATTTATTCCTGTGGTCCATCCACTTGGAATAGCTGGTAGGCAACTTGTTCAGGGTAGTGGTCTTGTGTGATGTGACATTTGGGGTGTATGGGGTGTGTGCTCTAATTATCATATACTAGCATAAGCCATTTTTTGATCTCAGATTCAACACAATCAAGGGTTTTGTCAGGCCTGTTTCATTGAATGTATGGCTGACCACCTCTTAAGAGGACAAGATTTCCAAGTAACAAGCTGGTTTTGGTTGGATTCTTGCACAATTAATTGAATTGGCTGTAAGATATTCCATTCAAACCTTGGGCGTAGGACAACATGCCCTTGTCGGGACACTGGGGGTGTCGAGAGGGAGTTTGCGCGGGAGTGAAGGGATTGGTCATTACTCTGCTCCTTGTGTTAGATGACCTTTGGAGATTAGTGGTTCTTTAACATGCATTAGGCATTTGGGAAGCACCTCTTGTTGTTGGAGGATTGGAATACACAACATAAGATGATCTGTTCGTTATATTTTTAATGACAGATCTGTATCAGATTCCGTTAAATATTAAGGATACAGTCAGCAATGTCGCTTTGCTTGCTTCTTTGGAGACAAGTATTCCATCACATGGTTTTGAAGTAAGTGGTACATGGTTAGATACATTGTGTGCTCACTAATGTATGCTTATGTTAAGCATTATTCGGTTTGACAACCTTTGGAGAAACCAGAGGGGGCGTTGTTATTGTCAGTACGTACTGTCCAGAATCCAATCATAACGGTGTTTTAACGGATCTCTTAAATAAGCGCTTCGTTCATTTCATAACTTGCTTCTTAATTTCCAACATTAACGGATCTCTTAAATAAGCGCTTCGTTCATTTCATAACTTGCTTCTTAATTTCCAACATTAGATCATTTATCCAGGAGAGATGCTGTTAAATCACAAATTGTCTTTTCGTCTGTCCTCACTTATCGCTAACTAGCGCCAGGAAAAATAGGAATATGTGATTATTGGGTACGTTCTTTTAAGCTATGGTTTTGGATTTTGGTTTATAGTTTTTGAATTCTTGCTATTCACGAGAGACAGTACGCAGAGAGAAACAGTTGTATGTGACTTTAGCTGGTATAATTGAACTCGGTATACTGTCACTATAATATATCTGTAAACCTTATTTTAAAAGACATATTATTTAAAAACTAGTTACTATAGCAGAAAGTGATAAGCTATTGTCAAATCCAAAAAGAACCCGGCTATTGTCTCACGTGGCCTTGGCATTAGGGTATCTGTAGTGTATGAAAATAGAGGGTCTTAAGCCACCTTAAGGCCAACCTTATACATTACAGGGGTGACCTTAAGTAGGCTATAAGCAAAAAAAACTTAAGGCTGGTCCTCAAGCTAAAGACCTGGCCATAAGCATTAAAATACAATTTTTCTTTATCTGCCAAGTGGGATCGTCTTAAGACCCTTTGGGTTATATACACTATGGAGTCAGCCTTAAGATTTAGATGAGACCCACCTTAAGACCCCTTGGGTTATATACACTACAGATGCCCTTACCTGTCCTGCCTTGCTGCTGCTGGGGCTCCAAGTTCCCAAACGCCAAAATATTCTAACATTGAAATAGGAAATAGGATCAAGATTGGACCTGAACAGAAATCCCCCCTTCTCCAATTCCCAACAAGTTCATTATTGAGATGATATATATAGATTTGTCCCAATTCCATCCCCTTAATGCGTGTACGACTCCTGGTCCTCGTATTTTCTCCTATTTCCTACTAATCCCTAGAAATTATTCTGCTGTTGCTTTGTCTGTGCATGCACGTAGAGATGCGCAATTAAGATCACTACCTAAATACCTAAATGTACTTCAAGTGAGTATATATATTTTACTGCATACATATACTTTGACTAAACTTCAGTCTATGCTTAGCATCTCTTGGACTATGAAAACATGCATGATTAACTTTAAGTGGTCATTTTGTTATGGCATCTTGTCGACTTGTCAAGAAAAGCCATGAAAGGTTACTCGATTGCAACTCCACTCAAATGATGGGTCCTAATTTGCGAATGTTGAATGGCTCATCCTAATTTGCGAATGTTGAATGGCTCATGTGCTAGAGCTTCTGTATGTACTGATGCACATATCTAGTGGAATACTAGACTCCTGAAAAAAAGGGGAAGAACCTTAGTTGTAGAGTTTTGTTGCATCATGCAAAACTCAGTGGAAGGATTCCCCTGAAAATTTTGAAACAGACAGAAACCTCAACGTATAAGAATTCATGATCACAAATTGGGTTTGTGGTTTTTCGTAAAGAGAAACAGTAGGGGAGAGTTGGCTGTTGCGTATCTGATGGGTTAAGTTATAGATAAACATATATACCTTTATAATTGACAATTGCATGTCGAAACTTTGACCAAGAATCAATATGCATTCTAGTGTATTTTAGTTGGCTTGGTCGTGTATTTGTTGAACAGTGGAAAATGCACTAGATCGCTACTACATTGGTACCCATTTGCAACATCGTGATAATATGCATGCACTGGTTGTGCCCAAGTGTACCATATTTTTAAACATGACCATGAGGAGGGAGCCACACAGCACGTTCTTTTCATAACACTATCATGCAGCTCACCTGCCCAATCTTTTGATAATGCAAATTTGTTTTTTTCCATGCACATGAACGAATTGGTATCTTATCTCATTATGTTATTCTTGTGGCTCTGTTCCTTTCCATGAGGCCACGCATGTTTTGGCAGGTTAAGAGCCTTGAGCGGCATGATGGACGTGTGAAGCATATATTTGAAAGACTGAATATGACAATAGAGAAGATGAATGGTGCATTTTATTTTTCTCCTAAGTATTCATAAATTCTTCACTTCAATAGCTACAGAGCTATGAAGATTAGGATGGAATGTCATAACAAAAACTAGCAATTCGAGACACTAAAAGTCCAAAAAAATTAACAAAATTGGAACTATCACCATTTGAGGTACTACCGCTTACTACACTAACCACGGTACTACTACTACAGTGATCGCGGTACTTCCACAGCTACAGTAAAATCAGGGTGAATAGTGTTTTCAATATGGTTTCAAAAATGAAAATCGTGATAACTTTTGATTCGTAAATCCAAATGATATGAAATTCTGTAGGGACCTTTTCTAGGGTATGAAGAACTTATTTCAACAGATCATGAAAATTATAGTCAAAGTTGTGACCGTTTTTAGTTTGTTTGAAGGTTGCGCCAAACCCGAGCCAAAGTCCCAAATGGTGAATACAACTTGCTCGTGGATAGAAGATGGTCAAGATGGCTCTAGATGTATTTTCACATATTACAGCAAGCTAGACATAGAAGAATCTTAGCTAAAAACCTTTGGATCAAGAGATGTACCAAAGAGACCAAATACAAGCAAAACCGGGGTTTTTTTTGTGAATCTTACTATCAAAATGCCTAGATGGGTGAAGATGTATTCTCAAGGATTATCTCCATTTCTTAAACGTTCTTGGCACAATAAGATCACAAGAGGGAAAGAGGAGAGATCAAAATCAACCAAAAGTCAAGCACATAAATCAAAACAAGAGAGACACAAGAGATACTAAGCAATGATGTATTGCTTACTTGAGAAGATAGGTTTTACAGCCACTCCACCTTAGAGGACAAAGTGCATACAAGGCACTCATTCTCAAACCCTAACCCTAGAGATGGGAACACATGAGATGGGTTGAATGGTTAACCATATATGTCTCTATCCCAACCCCCTTTATAGGTGGGCAACCAGTCATCTACACCCTTTAATGGAATCAATTTAGATTTTAGTTTTTTCATAATTATTGCATGGTGTTAGAAGCATATTGAGCTATTTTCTTATTATAATCATACATGTCCTGAAATTAGCTGGAATCAGATTCAAGTTCAACAGTTAATTTTGGGCAGTTGGCACAAGAAGCAACAGGTTTCATCAAGGCAGCTTGCATTTCAGCGATTTGATGATCTGTCTTCTTTAAATTAATCTTCAAATTGGTACAGCTATCATATATTTTAGGCAGATCAAGGAGCATGATATATAGGGCCCGTTCTTTTCGGCTGCGGCTTATGGCTGAAATTTTTGAATTTTGGCTGTTTACGGTACAGATTACGGAGAGACAGATACTCACTTGCGATTTTGGCTGGTACAGATGTTGAGCTTTTAACGTGTAGATCGTTTAACTTGTAGACCCCGTCTTGAGAAAATACTTCGTTTAAAAGTTAGGTACTGTAGCAAAAGCCAAAAGCCGCCAGCTTTTGACTTAAAGAACATGCCCATAAACCTCTAAAAGCATTGTCCTTATACTCACATGAGGTGCAGAATATAGTCTCAACAGAATCAGAATATAAAGGAGCAACTCTAGGCAACTCTAACTCAGCTAGCAAACTAACATTCTCCACCTTAAGCAAATTCAGCTCAGAAATCACACTATCATGCAAGATTCTTAGTTTCTCCATATCGCCAAGCAAGGAAGCACATACATCGCAATCGTCATGGGAGGAAGCAGATCTAAGTGAAGTAAGCTCCCGTGATAAGCTCTCTATCTCCTTCTCTAACTCACCACACCTAGTCTTAGACCTAGCATAAAACTTTTCTAACTTGAGAAAAAACATCATTTAGCTGGTTGTAGGAGGGGCATACCTCATTGGAGTTGCTGTAGATATCATCATCGCTGATGCTGTTCTCATCAGCCATGAAGCACATCCCAGTGAAGTCGTTGCCGTCCTTGTTGTCCTTGTGCAGATCATCCTCGCCGTCGTCGTCGCTCTACCCTCCATGTCTTGAAGTCGAAATTGTCGAAGGCGGTAAGGACGCAGTGGAAGAGTTTCTTAGCCTTGCCAAGGTTGCGGTACTTCTTCTCCTTGCTTTGATCACGAGCTCGGGGTTTCTTGTTGCGGTTGTTGCTGATGTAGTCGTTCTTACTCACACCGCCATAATGTTCTTGCCATTCTCCAGCTTGGGATAGTTCACTCGAATGTGGTTGGGCCACCACACTCTAAAGCGAATCACCAGACCTCCTCTCTTCCTCTCTCTAACCCTTTTGTATGTATGTGAGAATTTTTTGGCTAAGAAGGCTATGTCACTCTCTAGAAACCGCTCAAACTGCTCATCGTTCATCTCACATAAAGCGGCTAAAGAGAAGCCTGAAGCACCATCAGACGATGCTCTAGAGGCAGAAGTGGGATCGGTGACCAAAGCTATTGATAGTGACTCCATTTTGCGAGAGACGATGTCGATCTCATAAGTCTTGAGGCGTGAGTACAACACGTCAAGAGTCAAGGTCGACAAATTAGTCGTGTCCTTAATGGTGGTCGCTTTTATCTCCCAAACCCTGAGGTCCAAGGCAGAAAGTTTGTGAGATTAGTAGCTTAGAGGTTGCTCAGAATCTTGTGAAATATGCTAAAACACTCATTTAGGAACTCACCATTAAGCATCTTGAATTTGTTGTATTCTCACTTGTATTGGTCTTGTCAGACAGTCTTGATCTGGGTGGTGCCCTCATGGTATGCATCGAGGGTCACCTAGACGTCGTATGCCGACGTGAGATGAGAGATGTGATTGAACTCACTCCGGCTAAGACCTTGGATGATGATGTCCCTTACCTTAACATTTGCCTCCACATCTGGCGTATTTATTGCTGTGATGTGCTCATCGGCAAGAATAACGAACCGAGTATAAATCTTTCTCCATATGGCATAGCCTTGAGTCTAAATGTAAGACTCCATCCTGCTCTTCCAAAAGGGATAGTCGACACCATTGAAGGGAGACGGCTTGGTGGAATACTTGCTTACTGCCATGACTCTAAAGACCGGTGAAGATCTATGAAAAGAGCTAACCGGGCTCTTTTACTAGTTGAAAGACCAATATGGTAACAGGGGGTGAATGGTGCCTTCTAATTGCCCCCAAGTATTCACAAATCCTTCACTTCAATAGTTACAGAGCTATGAAGATTAGGATGGAAGATCACTACAAAAACTAACAATTCGAGATACTAAAAACCTAAGAAAAATCAGCAAAATCAAAACTACTGCCATTGTAATTGTGATACTACCGCTTGCTACAGTAACCGCGATACTACCGCTACAGTAATCGCAGTACTTCCACTGCTACAATAAAATCAGGGTGAATAATGTTTTCAACACGATTTCAAAAATGAAAATAGCGAGAACTTTTGATCTGTAGATCCAAATGGCATGAAATTTTGCAGGGACTTTCTCTAAGGTATCAAGAACCTATTCCAACAAACAATCATGAAAATCATAGTCAAAGTTGTGACCTTTTTGAGGTGGTTGAAAGGTTGCACCAAAACCAACCCCAGACGGTGAATACAACTTGCTTATAGGTAGAAGATGGCCAAGATGGCTCTAGATGTATTCCTATATGTCACAACAAGCTAAAACACGAAATATCCTAGCAAAAAATGCTCAGATCAAGAGATGGACCAAAGAGGCCAAAGTCAAGCAAAATTGGATTTTCTTGTAAATCTTGCTATCAAAGTGCCTAGATGGGTGGAGATGTATTTCTAAGGATTATCTCCATCTTTTACACGTTCGTGGCACAGCAAAATCACAAGAGGGAAATAGGAGAGATCAAACCAACAAAAAGTCAAGCACATCAATCAAAAACAAGAGAGGATTGATGTATTGCTTACTTAAGAAGGTAGGTTTTACAATCACTCGATCTTAGAGGATAAAGAACACACAAGACACCCACTCTCAAATCCTAACCTTAGAGATAGAAGCACATGAGATGGGTCGAATGGTTAACCATACACGTCTCCATCCCAACCCCCTTTTATAAGTGGGCAACTAGCCACCTACACCCCTTAATAGATCCTATCTACTATTACAATGGGAGAAACTTGTTAACCCCATACACATGGAATTTACTCTCATAAGTGCATTTATACACGCTTTTCAAATTGTATAAGTGTGCATCCGCTAAATCTTTAGCCTTGATCCAACCAGCTCCACCTTGACCTAAACCGCTTTCCAACGCATCGCTCATGCACCGCTGTTTTGATTCAAGATAGTTTCCGGTATTTTGGTTAAAGCACCAAAATACCTTTCTTCGCCCGGTCATCACCAACCACTGCAAGCAATCGCTATGCTTGCCATGCATCGCCAAGTCTCTCCTATATCGGTTCCACCGAACCACGGCTCACTTAGCCCGTACAGACTACATGGCGTCATCCCGTCGTTCGAACTCACTTTAAACATTCCTGCCTTTCTAGTGCTATACTTGAGCTCACCGTCTCACCAGACATCCTCGATCATTCTAGGCCTCAACTCCTCCATGAGTTTAGTCCCAATCCTCGCCGTTGACCACGGTTGACTCCAAGCGATCCTGCACATCTAAAGACAAAGAAATCATTTTCAGGCATAAGTTCTTCACAACTTGACCTACATTAGTCAACACATGCATCATGCAACCTTAATCCGTTGACCCAGGTCATCCTAACTCAATCAATAACTCAATTCCCCAAACCCCTGTTTTCTAGGAAGATCGGAAGTACCACGCCTAACACGCCGGTATTTCCGCAATGCAGAACTACTGCCTCCCAAAACGGTAGTTCTGCACGCTGAAAATCTCACCTAGAGCTCTCTAGAAAAAACATATTGCAACTCAATTCGGTACTTCCGTCAAACGGTATTACCACACTTATGCTTATGGTACTTCCGTAAAGTGAAACTACCGGACTAATACCTGTGGCATTTTTGATTATTCTGACACTAATCCATGATTTGGATGCGTTCAAGGTGGTGATCATTTGAGCTTTTTTCTGGTGGCTTATGGCTGAAAAGCACTGTAGCTGGCTGAAAAAACACTGTAGCTGACAGAGGCTTATTTAGCATAATTAAATTTAAAAAAATTAATAAATATAAAAATATGTTAGCCCATTACGTATAATACAAACACATACGGGAAAAAAGAACCGGCAAAAAAGCTCAACAAAAAGCATAAAATTTAGAAAAAGACGAAATTTATGAATAGTGAAAAATAAACCGGAAGTTACAAGCTGAAGCTATTTTGATCACAGACGTAGGCAACTAGCATTCTTGTACTTTTCACAGGTTAACTGAATGGAGTACTTGATTGGTTGGGAGTCTCGGGACCATGTGAAGAACTACTAGTATTATCTTGCAGTTGCTTATGTAAGGCTAGGCTGCCTAAGTTTCTGTACCGAGTGCAACTAAATTTGTGATCTCTCGAACAGATCTTTGTGTGTGCTGTGGGAAACTGGGAATGCGTAAAGGAGAGGTGCAGATGATCTCTGGATTGGAGCTTTTCTTGCGCACTGAAGACTGACGTGATACAGAAGGCCAGGAGGAGATGATGGGGAGAGAAAAACTGGTATGTTTTTTTTGATGCCTTTTTACCCTCGCAGGGCCTGCATGCTGTCATGTTAGTACTCGCTTTCTGTCAGCATAAAGAGGTCTTTAGTGAAGGGAGACAAAGTGGAAGCAAGGGCTCCTGATTACCACGAGAGAGAGAGAGAGAGAGAGCCTAAAAAGGATGAACATGCTGAATGTAGTGTGGCGAGGAGGTCCCCATACGACAAGAGGTCGATCTAAAAAATAACATAAGGTAAGAATAGTGAAGAGTAGCTGTAATAATAATAGTGTTGTCGTAGCACACCAAAGGAGCTCCAAGTGTTCAACCCGTGTAATTCTTCGCGCCATATTAGGTGAGGAAATTTCTGTTTTTGTCACGACCTGTGCCCCCGTCCCCAGCTGGGAATAGCTTAAATCCTGACGTGCTCTCTATACGGTGTAACCATAAGAAGCTCGGTACTTTTCTTTATTTTTCTCATTTGCCTCTCTTTGTATCCGTGCGTCAATTTGTAAGTTGTTCTGCGCATGATATGGTGCAGGGAATACTACACATCTCTCTTCTCTCAGCTGGTGAATTTTTAGCACATTTGGTACTATTTGCAACCGTAATTATAAAAATAGCCGTATAGCTGTCATATTGATAAGAATAGCGTTTTTGCCGCCCGGTGGCCGGGCGGCAACGCTGGTGCGCTGGCGCGTAGGCGCTATTGCCTCGTCAGCGAACGGCAGCTGCCTTGCCGCCTCATCACTGGATGGTAGGCAGCCTGTCGCCCTGCCGCGTCGATGGCAGCTGCCTACTACCCCATGGCTAGATGACAGGTGATCAATAAAGAGGCAAACCGACAATAAGCAAGATAAGAAGGTAAGAAGGGGTAGCAATTGCCAAACTTGCTACAATTATTGGAAAAGGGACACTTTAATAAGGATTGTCCCAAAGGTATCATTCCTAGGTTATCTCTTTTTAATGAACATTATTTGTTTAAGAGTGATAGAAATGACAATGTGTTTGCTAGGAATATTAGTTCACATAAATTTAATGTTAGGGCCATTTGGGTGCCCAAATCCATTGTGACTACCATTCATGGACCCAACCAAGTTTTGGGTACCAAAATACACTTAAAAACTTAATAAGTATTTGGAGAGCCATTGGAGGTTTGACTTATTCATGAAGAGGTGATGTCCACTATGTGTAAAAAGGAAGCTAAGTTTGTGGATGATCTTGCCACATTATGAACCAATGCCATTTCGGTCGCAAGTATTTGCATTGTAAAAGTTAGTCCCTAGCCTTGTGTAGGTTGCTTCACATAAAAATAATTTAAAAGGGGATGTTCTTGCTCTTATTCTAAAAGTCCATTATTGCAAATGTTAAGCAAGATGTAAGTGGCATATTAAGGGGGAGTGCTAAATCATATTCGTGTGCACAGGGAGACGCCCAAAACAGAAAGCTCAGCTCTGTGCGCACCTGACGGCAGACCGAATCGGTCTGAGGCGAGCCAGGCGGCGGCGGAAACAGGGGTTGGTCGTGGCGGCGATTCCTGCTGTGAGAAGCCGATTAGACAACAGAGAAGCTTCTAGGGGTTACCCGAAACTCACCAGTGCGAAGAGTAGGGCTCGGGGATGCTTGATGGAGGCTGGCGTCAAGGGGCTCAAACGGCGGTGGGGTCGGTTGGCGCCAGGGAAGATGAGACGGCGAAACTGCAAATTGTTGGCACGGACAACTTCCTAAGGTGGCGAGGATGCTTCGGCTGCGAGGAATTGTTCGGAGACCTTCGGGGCTGACGACAGCGGGAGGTGGCTGGAGATGGGGAAGAAATGGTCGCCGGCGAGCTGCAAGAGAAGAGAAGCCGATTAGACTTGCTGGGAGCTTCCTGGGGATATAGGGAGTTCGGGAAAAGGGGTAATGCCGAGCAGGATTCTTCGGGGCGATGGCGGCGATTTTTGTGTGGTGCCTGAGTAGTGAGTGGGTGGGGGTTCCAGGCAGTTCGGGCCAAGCCTTTTATAGCGGCGGGGGAAGAGCGAGAAGGGGAGTGGGCGAGGTATGGCGCGGCGGTACTCTCTCCTGTAGCGCACTCAAGAGAGGTGGACATGGCGGGGCTAGCATCGAGCTAGGGTGGAGGGAGATGATGGGGTGCCAGATGCATTCATAGCAGCTTCAGAGGAGTGAAGGGGCACGGGGAAGGAGCGACGCAGTGCGGGCATTTGCAGCTCTGGTATGGCGGCGCGGTGGCGAGGCCACAGGGCGGTGCTTACACGCGACGATATCGCCGGGTTAGGCGGGATGGGACGCGAGTTCAAAGCGGCAGGCAGTTGCCGTCTGGTGGTGGGGTGGCAGGTTACCTACCGTCTGGTGCCTACCGTTCGCTAGCGGGACGGCAGGGCCTACGTGTTCATCCTCCAACGTTGCCATCCGGCCACCGAACGAAAAAAATGCTATTTCTAACAATACAACCGATATACTATTATTTTTATAAAAATAGATATAAATAGTACCAAATATACCATAAACTCCTCAGCCGGTCTCCACTCAGAATAGTACCTGAAGCGCATCCTGAAAAGGCTGCCAGTATTTGCTGTAGCAGTACCAAGAAGCGTCAGCTGCTCGTCCTCTACGAACCTGGCGCAAGCAGGAAAGAACATCCGCAGATCGTACACACAGTGCAGTTCTTGTCATGGTGCTAACCAATTATCACCGTCTATAAAGTCCACGTTAAATTAAAAGCTAATATGAACATCAGCTGTTTGAAATGATTTTTCCACTTGTCTACTCCGAAGATAAGGTGAGGAGTCATGAAATTATCATACACACCCTACATCTCTTGCTTTCGTCTCACGTACGCATTTCTCTTTTACTTTTCCCACTGCATGCATCCCTCTTCTAAAAACCACCTTTACAGTCATTGCTATTTATTTTTAGCTAAAAATTATTAGTTACAGCCAAACGACATCAATCACATCTAGGGAAACTTTTACGGTCGATAATCAACTGAAAATCAGGATTATTGGAAATATCGGCGCCCTGGTAGAACTTTGAATTGGTTTAAGTTTTTTGGTTTTGCATGATTTTCGTCAAATACAAAGGAAATTCGTAACCATAGAAATATTATGCGTGTGTGTAGCCGGTGGTAAGGCCTCTATGCTTTGGAGCAGCAGGTCCAGGCTTTTAACCCTGTACATTGCATTTTTTTTTTCATTTTTTTTGTTTGAACTTCAAAAAATTCAGATTTTGATTTGAAAATTTTGACCGAAATTATCCGATTTTTTTTCAAAAATCAGAAATACCGCTAATTTCGAATCCCTCCGGTAAAATTTTAATTTTGGTTTAAAAAACCCTAGCCATAGCCACTACCAACACCCCGAAAGCCAACACGTCCGCACAGCGAGAGCGAGACTCAGGCAGCCCAGTGCACCCTGCTCCCTGCTCCCTGCAGCCGCAGCAGCAGCAGATGGTCCTTCTCTCTCGTCTCCCCCACTCGAATAGTTTGGCATGCACAAGCTCTCTGCTTGGTCCCCGCGCCCCGGCTGCCATTGTTAGGCGCGACGCATGCCGTCCTGTGCTGCGCCGTGCTCGCTCCCTGCTGTGCCGATCGATCGAGCCCCGTCCCCTCCTCCTCCGGCGCGCGCAGACGAGGTCCCGAGCCTCTGCGCTGGTAGCGTGGACCTCGCGATCGATCGCGGCGTCTTAGCTCCGGGACAACCAGGACGAAAGCGCCATGAAGTTTCTTGGCTGGTACGGCCATCACCAGTGCACTGATGACTGACTTGCAACTAACCAAGGAGGTACTTACGATACTGTTCTTTTCAGTTTCTAAAAACTATTTTTCGATTTTTTTACAGTAATTAGCTTTTAGCCGAATTATCTTTTCAAGATAGAGTCTATTAGTTAATTATAATACATATTGTACCGATTTCATTTATATCGGCAAAAACCGTATGTGAGTTTCTGTTACTCCGTAGTCCCTAGCACGAACAGCTCAAAGGTCACAAGCCGTAGCCAAAAGATACAAGCCGCAGCTAAAAAGAACACGCCCTACGTCTCTCTCATTTGACACTGTAATCTTGCATGAACTGACTGGCTAGTGTGGATCCCATTTGCAGTGGTTGTTTTCTGGTAGCACTTAAATACAGACATACATGCATGCCGATTGGCAGGTGACAAACACAAACACCAAATAAAGTAGAAACAGAGAGAGAGTGCTTGATGATGCAATGGTAATTTGATATGTGGGTATTAGGGTGTATACATGTACCCATCTTTCCAAACCTGTACCGTGACCATAAGCCGACTGGGCGGCATGCATGCTGCATGATATACAACTAGTTGGATCTTGGCAGACGAGATGGGGTATTGCCGCCCAAAAGCGTGCTAATAATTCCCGCCACTTGTATGTAACACTTCAAAAATATGCGAATAGTGTAATTGCTAAAATCTAAAATATTTTGTTAATTTCCAAGATTGTTTAAAAATTTCCGGTGTTTATTTGAGTTTCTTGATTTGGTTCCTTGCTAAAATTTCAAATAATGAAAATCAAATCAGAGAGAAAATTTGAATTTCTTTTGCAAGCTCAAAATTCAAATTTAAAATTGGAGGTTGGAATTCCAAAACCAATAATAGAAATTTAAGTAAGAGTTAATATTAAAACTTTCACCCAATTGTTAGAACCAAAAAGAAAAATTCAAAACTCCAAGCTTAAAAGCCTATATTAAAATTTTGGCTTTTGACTTTTGTTCAAAATTCAAATTCTTAAAATTCTCAAGATTTCTTAAAAATTTCTTATAGGCCCAGCTCATTTTCTCCCACCCTTCCCAGCCCTCTCTCTCTTTCGGCCGAGCCGGCCCATCTCCTCCCTCTTCTTTCCCCTTCCTCTCGCGCCGACCACGCTGCATCGCCGCCCCCGGTTTGCATCAGCATTTCCGCCGTCCATCACCCTCTCAAAAATGCAACCAAAAGTCATTAGCGCGGCAAAAAATAACAGGGCCTCAACTGCAATCTGCACGCCAAGTAGAGTGAGCCATGGCAGGGATGACGTCAGCGGATTTCCGCCGTGCCATGCTCGGCCTTTGATATTGCTAGACTAGTATGTATGCGTTGTTTACATTGTGATCTTATCAGTTACTCCCTCCTTTTTTACTTGACTTCCTACAATCCGTGCTGTCAAACTTTCTAAACTTTGACCATCAATAAATTTAAAACTATCTAGTTTGGCTATACGAAAATTATATCATTAAATTTATCGTTAAAAATACTTTTATAATATTATAATTTTAGTAGTATATCTTATTGTAAGTTATAAAAAGTAGCAGTTAAAGTCATATCTTGAAAACCGTAAAAAATAAAAAATATCAAGTAAAATAGAGCGGAGGAAGTATCACTCGTGGAGCACAGGAAAGTGGGGAAGATTGTGACATTGAGTGAGTGAAAGACGTGGTGCTCCAAACGCGCGCGCTCTCTCTCTCTCGCACACCTCGTGTTTTTTTTTGAACGGACTCTCGCACACCTTGTGACACCGGCATGTTTTTTGGAATGCATGTAAGGCGTTCCAAGCATTAATTCTGCCCTAACTGTAACTTGTCTACCGTAGATCATGGAAAACAAATGTGAAAAAAATAATACATTTTCGTTTAGATCATGGAAAGCAAATGAGAAGAAAAATGCATTTAGGGATTTAGGCTCCGTTGGAAAATGTGGAAATTTTGAAGAAATTTCATAGGAGATAAAACATCCTGGGTTTCCTAACAAAATCCTATGGGAATCGTGCGTCCCAGGGGCTTAAGTGTATATAATGAAATCATGCACTACTATAGATACAAGCACAGACGGTTTTAGTTTAGAGACCGTCTGTGTTATTGCTAGCGATAAAAATCATATGTGAAAAGGTAATATCATAGACGGTTGATGGTGAAAACTGTCTCTGAAGTATCACAGACGGTTATTAACAAGAACTGTTTGTGATATTACCACATATCGTAGACAGTTTTTTATTTGAACCATCTATAATACTTTACAGATGGTTTGTATTACAAACTATCTGTGATAATTAAATCATCATAGACAGTTATTATTAAAAAACCGTCTGTGATAATTTCATTATATTAATTGTGTGTAAACCTATCGACCCTCTATCTTAAATTCCAGATCTAGGCTGCTTGAGCTGAAGGTAGAGCTTTCAGGTGGCTATTTGGTGAAAGGAGACTATTTAGCAAGAGTGATTGTACATCTATTTATTTCTTGACTTCCTTTAGTTAGTAATTTGTTCCTAATTACATTATAATTTAGATCTATAGCTTTTGTTGAAAGAAGAATTGAAGATGGTTTAGATCAAACTAGCTTGATGTAGAGATCGAGATGATTATTTATATCTAGCATGGTTTTGGGTTTAGTCAATTCATAGTCTATTTTTACTTAATTCAATTTAATTAATTCTTCTTAGTACATATAGCTATTTTCTTACAAAAATGTGCAAAATCATTCAACTGTTATATGCGTAACGCAGGACCGAAACTGGATATACGCTGGAAACCGTGCTAGTGAAAGGTACGTTAATGGTGTGTTTGCTTTTACAAGAGTTACCGAGGTGGATATGTTGAATAAGGGGGTGGAAAATATGTACTATGCATGCATTGACTACAAGAATCTAAAAATATTTAAGAACCAAGTGCAAAACGAAGCGCACTTGATTCGAAGAGGTTTCAAAAAGGGGTATGCACGTTGGACCAGTCATGGTGAAGGGCAGAGTACACATGAAGACAGTAATACTGACATCGCCGATAAAGTCAATGATATATTGCCGGAAGATGTCGATTATGGTTCCGATTCGGATAGGCTGTATGATGATAATCTGGATCAGATGTTTTGTGATGTAGAAGGGAACTGTGATGAGAGAGAGAGTATGTTAAATTTTGGGGCTTGATGGAGGACTTAGAGAAATATTTGTTCATGTGCTACAAGTCAAAGTACACGAGGTAGTCAGCTGTGCTTGAACTACCGAAATTGAAGGCAAGCAACGATTGGTCTGACAAGAGTTTCACAGCACTGTTAGATCTTTTAGTAGATATGCTTCCGAAGGAAAACAAGTTGCCCAAAACCACCTACAAAGCCAAGAAGTTTTTTATCCATTGGGAATGAAAGTAGAAAGAATACATGCATGTCAATACTTTGATCATGTTGAACCTACATTTTTTGCAAAAATTACTTTTGTTTAAATTATCAAATTATATGCTGTTATTTTATATGCAAATATATGCTTGATTTAAGATTCTAGTTATATGCCCATTGTTTAACTTGATTAATATTACACTTCCTTTGGAATATTTGAATATGTGAACCTTGTCACCCTAGCAAAATTATAATAATAACCTTTCAAAAATAAGTCCGTAATTATACGCCATGCTTAGTATTGCTTAAATACTTGGGGCGCTAAAACACCCCAAGCATCATTTTTAATCGTGAGAAACTGATTTGGGAAGTCATGGTGGTAATGACTGGTATATTTGATATGATTATTTTATGCTCCCAAAAACCTCAAATTGCTTATCTTTCTGCGCGGATGGTTCGGGGGTATGGTGCAGCGGTGCACGAGAGTGTGGTTAGTGGTAGAACCGCCCAGATAACCCTAAGGACTAAATCTTGTCATGACTTCCTATATAAAACAAGTACAACCACAAGTCTATAAAGTACAACTTGACTTAGTAGATTTACCGGATCCTGAAAGTCATCCTCATAGGTGGAGGAGGTGAGGTAGTGCAAGCGGTTGTCTGTGTGACGGCTTGAATGGGACACTCGTAGAGGGTGAAGTTTTTCGTGGCGGCTAGTAGTGTGGGTAGCCAGCTGCTAGTCGTTCAGAGGAAGAACATCCCGCGCAACGTATGGGACCGACGGCAAGTGGGAGCGACCCAATGGTGAAATGATGGAAGGGGCGAGGTACTTTGAATGATTATTGTGATAGTTTGCTCAACCGCACGATTAAGGAATCATGCGGGGCAACGAGCGAACTGTCTCTAGTGGGTAAAATGTGCAAACTCTGCAGAGTCAAAACTATTCAAATAGCCGTGCCCACGGTCAAGAGCGGATATGAGAACTTATCCAGATATAGTTCTATTTCAAAAACTTTGTGGGTGGAATTGGAAAAGTGAAGGGCAGCGGAAAACCCTGATTTGTGTTACCCTGGGTGTCGCTCCAGTGAAAATGTAAGCGGCTATAACACTGAAGGTCTAGCATATGGTGCAGAGACCATGTACGGTGGATGAAATCTGGATCGCTACTACTATTGCATTCTTTCACACACTATGTTTTGGTTCAAACTGTTAGGTCTCAGGAAATTTCTATGTATCATATTTTAATACTTCTTTTTTTACAAAATAAACTATAGGGAAGAATAAATAGAGTTGTAAGTAAAGAAGATGGATGTTTGTCGTAAACACACAAAGGTGTTGGTGGGTTTCGTGTCGATCATCAAAAGGAAATGATAGTGTGAATTCTGGAAAAAATAAATTGGTGGAGCCTAAATGAATAGATTGGCTAGATGGATGAATTAAATGATTTTTAGAGAATTAGGGAGTGCGAAAGTAATTGCTGGATTACGACACGGATAAATAATATAAATTCTTGGGAGATGTTAACAATAATGGAACAATAGCATATGATCGATTACTAGATGGGTCAATGGAATTTTTGGGAATTTGTAGATATGATAACGACTATTGGAGTATAAACTTGATCAATAATATTCTTGGTGGATGTATACTAATGAATTAGTTAGAGATCGATAATGGAAATTATGGTTGATTACTGGAAAAGCAATTTTATGGTTTTGAATCAATAACAGAAAGGATTGAATTGTTAGGAAGTCCTGATACAAATGATACCGTTGGATTTAAAAGTAACAGTGTGGGATAGTCAGCAGAATTCAAAAGTGAAGAGTTGATGAATAGCAACTATAAGATTGGATTATTAGGAATTTCAGAACACAAAGGATATTTGTAGATCTACGATAAAGGATACTAAATTTTCATTAGACTGAAGAACTGATTAAATTGGTAAATAATGAACCCGAGATTGGATCTATAAGTTTGTGGTGAAAATTTAGATTCATATGAGAATTGGTAACTCCGATTCGATTAATAAAGTTTTTAGACAATGCAATGGGAATTGTTTGATTGGTGGATTCAAGGTAAAGAATTTGGATTTCCATTAGATTGTAGAGTTAACAGATTGGCATATAGTGGATCTGAGATTGAGAGTATACAGCCATCTGAGATTGATTTACAAATTTATGGTGGAAGTTAGTATTTATGTGGGAATCAGACACCCCTGGCTGGATTAACGAAATGGTGGGTGACAATATAGAAAGTGTATGATCGATGTATTAAATAAATGATGACACGTGCTGTTTGGAGTCTTAGGCAGCAATAATAATACCGTGATTAAATAATGATAATAATAATAAAAAAGCAATTTATGGCAAATAAAATAACCCGAGCCTTTCCTTTGATAAGCCATACATATTATCTATTTGCATCTTGTGTATTGGATTGTGCTCACCCTCGCTCTCACAATAAATTTGGAATCAGGAGGCAGATTGCTACTCTTCAGCAATACTCTTGGTCATGATGGCGGGTAGATGAAGATGTCAAGGGCTAGGTCGCGAACCCCTAGTCGGCTGCCTGTGGGCATGCCCTGAGGGTCCCATCTGTGTGCTTCGTTTTTCTGCTGCTGCATTCTATTGATTTCGGCCTGCTTGGCCCATGAGTAAGTCTACTATTATATTTACGCTTCCGCATGATATGTATTTTGATGTTCTGTATTGTATCTGTCAGCACTATCTACTGATCTAGTGAATAGTGCGGTGGAATCACAAAGGATTCTGGATTGTAAAATTTGGGTCTGACACTTATCAATTTATATATGTATGCACAACATTGATTTTTCTACCGACAGGTTGTATCCATCGCTATAGCTTCGTTGGAAGAGGCAGACGTCAAATAGATTCAAGGACCGTGTGTGTACTTTTTGTTGTGTAAAGTCATAAAAGAAAATGGAGAGCTCCACAATGTAGAATGAATTTAATTGAGATAAGATTGACCTTAATTGTTCATGTGTGTATTTGTTCATGGATGGATAATTTATTTCATTTCAGTTAATTGATTTATGAAATAGATGTTCTTGTTTCTGAAATGAATGAATGTGAATTGGATGTATATATACTGTATTGATCTGCTTGTTTCAAAGGGCATGGCTAGAATTTCCTGTGGCTAGCCAACTAACAGAAATAGATTTATGAATAGAAAAGAATATCACAGATGGTTATTAACTCTACTAAAAACCGTATGTGATAGTGACATATCACAGATAGTTTGTAGTTGAAACCATTTGTGATATATCAACTATTACAAACAGTTTCTAATACTAATCGTCTGTGATAGTCAAGTATCACATACGGTTTTTTGTCTGTGAAAGTTTGCATCACAGACGGTTCGAAAGCCGTCTGTGATGACCTCATATCATTATTGACCCATAAACTTAGATGGCTCACGAAATTGTCTGTGATGACGTTTTTGAACTGTATGTGACGACCTTTTCTGCAGTAGTGATGCCTGTCGTAGAGAAGGAAAAACAAATGAGCGGGTATGAAGGAAATATACAAGTTATCTGTACTACTCAGTTGAAAAGAGAGACCTAGTGGTGGTAGTTCATCTACCTTTCTCAACTCTTCATTGCACCTCCCTAACAAAATTCTAACAAAAAAATCTCTATAACTTAACAGAGAGAGTTAGTGATAGTGGTTTATATACCCCTCCCTTGTACATCCCTACAAATTTTCTAACAAAAGTAGAAAAAAACAATCTACTAAAAAAACAAATCCCATTACTCTACAAATTATCTAACAAAAAGCAGAGCTCTACCGGGTGTGTTGCAAAGCCGAGGGCGTGGAGGGACGACACAGCTGAGTGCGGGGTAGAGCCGACGTCGTGGGCCGGGCAGGCCAATCGCAATAATGTCAACTCAACATGTTGAGATAATATAATTTTTATTCATAGCAATGCACGGATGTTGAGCTAATGTTTAAAAAAAATCTGTGGTGGGTCTATCTGCTTAATAGGGCATATGCATGTTACAGTGATGATTGAAAGAGTTGGGCGAGATCGGATTGAGCTCAAGGGGCAGTGGCCCTGGTTCTAGCTGCTAAAGTTTTTATTGATAACGTGCCTTTGTTGGTTCATGCGAGTGTCTAGAGTTATTGCGCAGTACCGGCTTCACGCGATATGCTGGCACAAATAATGTAGATGATCAATGCTTCACTGTAGTTGATTTATAGTTTATTTTATACTATAATTGCCGGTATTTTTTAGCTTAATTAAATTTAAAAAATTTAAAATGAAAAAACAGACCCATCATGAACAATACAAACAAATACGGGAAAAAAGAAAAGGCAAAACAAGTAAAAAAAAAGACAAAATTTAGGAATAATGAACTAAAAGGTAGAAGCTGAAACCAAAACAAACGGGTCCGTTTCAAACTGGCTAATATGTAAAGTATCTTTTTCGCCATGAATCTCACATGCATTGCAGCTCATTCACACATGATTGGAGATCGACCATCAAGTTACCGGAACGTTCTTCTCTGCACAATTAATTTGTCCTGATTGGTGGACCTCCGTGACAAGTTCATAGCTCTCCTTTGGTTACATGAGGTGCTTGCATGGTTCATAACTGGAAGTATTTTCTTTACTTTGTCATGTTCCCGAATGAAACCTAGCTGATCATGTGGAACAGAAGATTTATTTTGCCCATCGATTATAATTTGTTCTATGTATTCAGACATCCAGATTTTTGGGATCTATTCGGTCCGTTAATTGTAACCAGCTGCCCTTCATCTTTCGGCTGAACATATGATGAGAATGCAGCATCTACTACGTGTACAATCATCGCCTTGTGATCTACGAATATATATCAGAATGAAAGCGAGAATAGAAATATAGAATCAATCCTATAACCTTATATCCTATAACCCTTAAAAATCCGAGATCTACATGGTGTGCCCCTAAAAATATTTCCAAAGGAAAATAAGCCATTTTTCTTATACAAGTAGAGTTACAATTTTGGGAAAATAAGCCATTCCTTGCAAAAAAAACAATTTGGGAAAAACAGATTGTAAATTTGTGATGACTGACCGACCTTGTGGCGCAACAAGCGCAACGATGCTGTCGGAAATACTCTTCAATATACTGCAAAACATGTCCAGAAGTATAGTCATGTCACTGCTAGTATTTGGCTGCTTGCTCAAGGTCAAGGACCTGGTTGGGTGTAATTTGTGTTGGAACAACGCCTTGCCTTTGGCTGGATACGAGTGCTTTGTACTCGTGAGGTTGATTACAACCAGATGAAAACTTTTGACTGCTTGCTCGTGCTTAAGACTTCGACCGCTTGGAACGCTCCTAAAACAACCCAAAATTTTAAATGAACTTGAATTTCTTTGAAACTTGACTTCATTCAAATCCTTGCTCAATTCAATACCTTTTCTCACCCAGTGGCGGAGGACGGGGAAAAAAATGAGGTGGGGCAGATCGAAAGCTATACCTGCACGCCGGTGGCTGTCGCCCTCCCGCCGCCGGCTACGCCCAGGCCGGTGGCTGCCCCTTTGCGCCCAGTCACCCAACCGCGGAGCCGCCTTGCCCAGCGCCCAGCCGCGGAGCCGCCTTGCCCAGGTGTGTACTCCTCATCCTCCTCTTCTTGCTGGTCCGGCTCCGGTGGATCGGTCTCCTCGGCGGTGGCTGGGTCGGCGAAGTTGAGGGCAGCGGCGGAGTCGAAGGAGTCGGAGGCGGCGAGAGGGGCGAGGGGGAGGCGGCGGGTGGAGCGGAGGTGGAGGAGGCGAGGGGGAAGTCGAGGGCGGCGGCGGAGTCGAAGGAGTCGGAGGCGACAAGAGGGGTGAGGGGGAGGCGGCGGGTGGAGCGGAGGTGGAGGAGGCGAGGGGGAAGTCGAGGGCGGTGGCGGAGTCGAAGGAGTCGGAGGCGGCGAGAGGGGCAAGGGGAGGCGGCGGGTGGAGCGGAGGTGGAGGAGACGAGGGGGGTATATGGGGGTTGCTGTAAAAAATCAAGCCCTGGCCCAAGCCATGGCTTGCCCTATCGAGCGCTCCGCCGCTGTTCTCACCCAATAGTGAATCTCCCTCTCTTGGACATTGCCCTCACCGGCCACTTGTGCGAAATCTAGCCATTGGCTACTGTTCACCTTTTGAAAAATATCGTCGTCGCCCTGTTTTCGCCCGCCACTCGGTTTCATCTCGTCCGCCGCCGTCACAACCTATTGTCGCTGCCACGCCTCTATAAAATGGTCAGGAGCCCATATCACCTCGTCCCTCCCACCTCTGACACCCTCTTAAATGCTCCCGGCTGCGTGTCAGTGCAGCCGCCGCCATTCCTGGTTTTCCTGCCACCGCCTCTGCTCTCTCCTATCTCACGGCCGATAACCCCATGCCGCAAATTCGACCATCCCAGAACCCACCTCTGCCAGCAAGAGCCACCATACACCCCCTCATTCGTGTCATGACCCTTACCTGGACCAGCATCGTAGAAACCTCACGTCTCACCGCCTCGCCGACCTCCTACTCCCTCTGCTCTCATCCTCTCACAGCCAACCTGACACGCTTCTGACCACTTTTGACCGCCGCAATGTCATGTCTGAGGCAGCCTGTACCTCCCCTCTACCAGCCACGCCGCGCCCTCTCGTACCCTCCCGACCCCTACCTCACACCACCGCCACCTTAGCCTTGCCCCTATGCCGAACTGCCATTCTCACCCAATTTAAACCCCTGAACCCCTCCATTCCAAAGCACCGGTACCCGAGGTGAGCCACCCACCCTCAATTACTCCAATGACCAAAGCTCCATCGGCGATCACTGGAAAACCTGAAGTAAGCTCAAATTTTCATTCCTTCTATTCAGTCCATCCTTTTTCAATTGCTTTGGTCTGCAGCTTCCTCATGCCTGTAGAAACCTTGCCGAGACTGAAATCCTTTCAGTAGCTCCTCATGTGCCTTGAGAGAGCCGGTGATCTCCTTGATCTTGTTTTTCTCTAGATCCGGCGGGTACATGAGTGTGGTAATGATAGGTATGTTTACTTCTTTGGAAGCACGCGTATGTATTTCTTCACATCCATAGATTCCTCTATCTTGTCGCCAAGAGAGATAATATGATTATATAGCGAGGTCAGCTCACCGGTGAACTCGTCCACCGCCTGGGTCTCTCCCATCTGGAGATTCTCGAACTCACTTCACAAATTCTAGAGCCGCAACTCCTTCACCCGATCAACTCCCTCATACATCGTCTGCAGCGTCTCCCATGCTTCCCCTATCGTCTCCTTCCCGATGAGCTAATGTATCATCAAATCTGGCACTGCCTGATAAATGATAGCCAAAGCCGTCCGGTCCACCTTATCGTCTACCTCTCTGTCCTTCCCCTTCGAATCTACTGCACCCCAAATTCCCTGGGCATGCATACTCGCCTTTATCTTCATTGCCCACACCGAGCAATTGTCTGTTGTCAGGAGAGAATACTGGAAGGAGATCAACCCATCCCGGGCCTTCGCCTTCTCGCTCATGATCTTTAGGTACTGCCAAGATCAGCAAGCTCTGATACCACTGTTGGAACAATGCCTTGCCTTCGGCTGGATACAAGTGCTTTGCAATTGTGAGCCTGATTATAACCAGATGAAAACTTTGACTGCTTACTTGTGCTTGAAGACTTCGACTGCTTGCTCGTGTACTTGTTAACTCTGAACACTCCACACTCATAAGCTTCGGCTGGTTAGCACTTGGTACTCGTAGACTCTTGGAACGAGTACTCCAATACTCGGTACCTTCGAGTACTCTTGATACTCGTTAACTTCGAGTACGCCGAGCACTCGATACCCCGAGCACTTGATGTGACCCGAACACGTCGCCTGTTCTTACGCGAATACGCATGAAAGCAACCCACCTCGCCTGGGCTCCTGCTGGTTCCTATACGTGAAGGACAAGATGCTCCTGCTGCCTCCACATGATGCACTGAGAGATATGAACACAGAATGCAAATTGTTTGTTTTTTTGGGAGCCAAAAGCACTCCACCTTTTCTACTCTTATTTCTCTCCCTCAACTTCCCAATCACATTCGATCGCTTCCATTGACTTGCCTCCTTATATGACTAGACTACGCCTTATAAAGGCTAGTTACAAGATTCATAAATGGACTCAACAACCCGACTCAGCTTCTAAGAGCTCCACTGAAATAGACTAGTATTTCAGAAATTATAGCTATGTACGATACAGTAATATGTACATTTGCAATAAGCTCGAGCTCTCTCCCTGTGACTTCTGCTCCAAAATTGAATTTAAACAGTAAATATTTTTTGTATGAATTGAAATAAACATTCCCAATGTCCTGAAACAAAGAAGAAGAAGAAGAAACAGCTAGTACAGCTCGGCCAACTCTTATTTCGGCCCATTTTCATAGCACGAATAGAACACAGCCTAATATGTAGTAAGATCCTGCAGCCACACGGCCCAACTGGGATAACACTCACGAAGCCACTGAACTCGGTCTCGATCCAGTACGGCCGGGGCGGCACGCCGGTGGACTCGCGGCAGCCGGCGACGAGCTTCATGAGGTTGAACGGCTCCGGCGGGAAGATGCTGCTGTTGCTCACACCGTAGCTCAGCGGCAGTACCATCTCCGTGCACGCCTGCAAAGATGCAGCAGACGAACCGCAGCACGCAGCGCGCTCGTGTGCAGTGGCGGAGCGAGAGCAAAATGGAGGGGGTGCAACGGGCCGCACGCGGGAGCATAGGACGGTGGGAGAATGGGCTGGACAGGGCGAGTGAGGGTGTTTGTTGGGCTAGGAGTACACCATATTGGACCAAGGGGGTGCACAAAGGGTGAATGTTTACTAGTAATAACTAAATTTTTTTTTGGACTCAGGTTCCTGGGAACCCCCTCTGGCCCATTGGGCTCCACCCCTGCTCGTGTGACTTTTGACGGATCAACGCGTCGACCTGACATCAGGAAAACAATTTCGTTTTGAAAAAAAATTCAGAGGTGGGCGAAAGGAACGAATTCAACGAAATTTCGTCATTTTGGTAAAAATTCGGACGAATTTAGATCGAATTTGAATTTATAAACTGTAAACATGAGATATATTAATTATAATCCATATCTGCAATGCAAGAAATGCTCTGTTCTAGCGGAAGACCTTATCCTTGCCATCTGTTGGACCTAGGTTCGAATCACACCACGACCGACCAACGTGTCAGTGAGACAAAATTGGAACAAATTGTTTGCTTGGGATTCGATCCTTGGCCAGCTGAGAGCATGGCGAGAGACTTATCTGCTGTGATAGAAGCCTTGCTTACTTTATAGGTTATTTTCTAAGCCCCCTTGAGGATGCAAAATTCAAACTGAAACGATTTATTTTGACCGAGTTGTTTTCTTCTCGGAGGGTAACGAAACTGACTGTTAGCTTAGCCTCTCTCAAACACACGCTTTCACGGTGGACACGATCTACACACGAGAGAAGAAATGGAGGAGTGAATGCAGAAGAACATGGAGCACAGAGAAGACAATAATAGCTTGTTTGACGAGCCAAAGCCTGTATGCATGCTTGATTGTCAAATGCATACAGACGGAAGCAGTGTCCTTGCCATTAGGGCTGTGCATATTTGAACCAAATTGAACCGAAAAACCATACTAAAATGATTGAATTATACCGATCTAACTCGATTTGACTGGTATTCGGTATGGAATTTAGATTTAACGTTTATTTGGAGTTCAGTTTTTCCGATAAAAACCGATTTACCGAATCCTACTACACTGTTTACTACTACTAGCGGCTAGTGCAAGCGTAGCCCATCGGCCATTCAGCGGCCCTTCCTCATATCCTCCTGGGCCTTGCGGCGTTGCGCTCTGTGCCTGTATCTATGAGGCCAAGTTTTAGTTCTACTTTGAATTTCTTTGAACCTCGTTTGAAAATCAAATTGCTAATTTTACTTTAATTTTCATTTTTAATTTTTATTTTAGAATTGAATTCATGTACGGATCCATCAACTAATTTTTTTATTTTTTATTCCAAATTTTATTTTTTTATTGTACTTGATATAAACTCTTTTTTTAATCTAAACCATTATAATTTGGGTACGTCAAATAGACAGTTAGTTCTTTTTTCTCCGATTAACGTAAAAAATTTTAGCCATGAGAGCAAATGCGATGGTTTATTTTGCCTTCGTTTTAATAACATAATAGAAGTGGGGCCATGAGCTGATCAAAGCTAGCCTAATACTCTTAATCTTTCCCTATATTGTGGGCCATGAGGCATGAGCTGCACTAAGTCAGCACTAGCGACTACATTCCCTCTCTCACACGCAACATTCATAGTACACGTTGTGATTTCTCACTGTCGCTGGCTTGTACTGAGCTTATCCCGTTTGACGTGTGGCGAAGGTGGACGACAGAGCTTATGATCCCACGAACGGAGCAACAACAATATAAGGATAATGATCCTGCTAACTTATGAATATACGTTGCTACCTACTTATCTACCGTGAATACCTAACCTCTATTCTAGTTCAATCCACCAATTACGTTAGTGTTGACCTGGTTACATCTAGTTCAATCAAACATGGACAAACGTGCTATCTCTTTATTCTCTTTTAGATGTCAGTTTAGAATATGTGCTACCAACATTTTAAAACTTTAACCGTTACTATAAATTGGGGTATTTAAATTTATCATGCAGAAATAATATTAGTATTATATAATTAGAAAAAAATATTGATCAAATGTGTATATTGGACACTGTATCAATACGCAAAACGACAAGCAAGAAGAAAAGGAGGTAGTATATGCAACTATGTAGGACCGAAATGGCAACAGAGGAGGGTGAATGGTGCCTTCAAAAACACCCCCTGTACCCACACAACAAATCAATCGAAAGAATTGGCTTCTCAGGTCGAACACACGTAGTCGTAAGCCAACTGGTGGTCGAATACCATGTGGTCGAAACCTTTGCCCGAACCGATAAAAGAACTTAAACAGAGAATACTGTGTTGTCGAAACAGGAACAGAGAAGAGCTCGTTTGCCAGATTTCCGAGTAACTTGAGACTCTCTGGTCTTTTGTTCCTGAAACCGGAGGCATTGAAGGAAACAGACCTCTGGAAGCGAAACAATCAAGGCAATCCAAAGTCTTTGCTATGGTCGACTAGAGTGACATGCTCGAGCACAACAACAGAGCACTTTGAGGCGCAAGACTATGACAAGGAAGACTTCTCTGAAATGACCTTTGCTCTCGAGAATGTACTGGCCAAGTGGCCTTGAAACAAATTCTCAGTTCTGAGCAACAAGAAGCACACCAAAGCAAAAACGGACTCACACAGAAGAGATGAGGGGAAAATATAACATGAGGAGCAAGCTCTTAAAACAGATCGCAAACAAAACAATCAAAAATATCTCATAACAACAAAAATCAATATTGAGGAAGAGAGATGAATGATTGATCATGGAGGTTTCTACAGCCACTCCATCGGAGGTACAAGAGCAACCGTGCTCTACCCAGAGACAACTCACACAAATAGAAATGAAAAACTCAGAGTGACTCGGGAACAACCTCGCCGAGCACCTGAGCTCTACCCTCTCTATTTATAGCCTTCTGCTACCGGGGGGAACCCGTAAACCCCCACCTAACACCGGGTTTTACCATTCTCTTTACCCACTAGCGAGGACGAGCTCCAGTGCTTTACCCGTTACTCCCGACGGCTCCACTGCTTTGCCCGTTAGCGCCAACCACTCCAGAGCTTTCGCAGAGACACAGCTTCGCTTTGCAGCTTTCCGCATTTCTCCAAAATGCCATCCTACTGCCTTCCCGGAAGCTTTCTCCTCCCTTGTCGCTCAAGTCTTGCAACCACCTAGTAGACCTCGTCGTCTTCGGCATCTCCTGACCACTCTTGACCTCAGCACCGCCCGTGCCTAGTCTTGGCCATCCATGCCTCTCCACAACTAGTCTCCAAGTCCTGCAAACCATCACAGACAAGCATACATTCATAGCACCGCACAAAACATTGTGTATAAACATTTGCATAAGCAAAACAGAAACCAAACCATGTTCCACAAAGTCGTACACCCATTACGACCGGTCAAAATCACTTAAATATTCATGCACATGACCTACGACCGCTCTCCATGTCAAGACGACTAGCCCAGGAGTTGATACGACCGATTCTCAGGTGAAACGACCGATCCTGGAGGTCTTACGACCGGTTACTAGATGTCTACGACCACGTTGAACCCTCCCGGGAACTTCCGACCGTTTAGCGCATGATCGAAACACCTTCTGACCACGTACAACGAGTTTTACAGTGGTCGAGACCCTTTCCGACCACACCCGGGCGCTTGAGATCACATCCGACCACGGCCAACTGTCCTACGCCCGCAGCCGACCGCATACGACCGCTTCACAATGTGGTCGAATTCGCTTCGACTTCCCACGTGGTCGAAGTCGAGTTCTGTCGACTACCGACCACAGTGGTCGAAGTCGCTTCGACTTCCCACGTGGTCGAAGTCGAGTTATGCCGACTACCGACCACAGTGGTCAAAGTCTCGACCTCCGACTACCTCTCGTGGTACCGTGGTCGTAACTTGCCAACTCCTCAACGTGATCGTTCATTCAAGCGCCGACTTCCGACCACGGTGGTCATAGCACGACTCGCGACTACAGACAATGGCCAATGTGGTCGTAACGCGCTTCGACCATGGCCAACGTGGTCGTACTGGCCTTCGACCACGACCAGCGTGGTCGTAAATGAGTCGAGAGACTTCTGACCACGACCAAAGTGGTCGTAAAAGCCTACGACCACGGCCAGAAACTACGACTTTGCACAGAAGGCGATTCCGAACAATTTTAAGGCTACGACTTAGCAGGAAACACTCAAATCAAACTCAATCTTTTCAAACCAAGTGTCAATGACTCATCACAAACATGGGGACACCTCCACATGGTCTCTCAAACTAATACCCACACAACTAATAGCAGAAAATAAATTTTTTTTAAAAAATATGTTGTGATTTGTTTTACTATAACTCAAGTAGCAAGTGTACATGTGCACGCCCTTGTTCTTTAACCAAGGTTCCTTAAGCAAAGCAATAAAAATTAGGAGATCAATCGGATTTTTTTTATTAGATTGTGACCCAGACAGTGATAATTACTACTTAACTAATCGTTGTCTCGAGGCTAATGATGCTTATATAGCGTACCTAAAAGTTATTTTTCCCCTAACTGGCTCCTCTCGTGTTCGAGTTGCAAAGATCTCGCATGTAAGAGCCTGTTTGTTTCAGCTGTAGATTCTAAGTAGTTAACTGGTCTGAGTAGCTAGCTTAGAATCCGAAACAAACTGAGCCTAAGTAGTATCATAGGTAGTGATCATTACTTGCCCAGTGCAGAACCATGCATATATGTCAGCGGTCAGCGCCAACCCTGTTGGCGCGGTGGTTGTGCATGTGATCTGGCGATGGTCAGCTCCTACGTTCTTGCATTACGGCGTGACACGACGTGTCAGCGGCATGAGGTCTCACACTCATACGTTAAACCTCAATGTCGTTCGTGCTGGCGTTGAAAAAAAAGAGAGACTATTTTTTACAATTAATATCAGCAGAAGTTATTCTTAAAAATAGAATAAAAAGTCAAAATAGACAAAAAAAAAACCAGCTTCAGTAGATGGACCTTCAAAAGAATAGGAGCAATTTTGTTCAGTGCCATCATAAAGAATCGTGACTTGCAAAATACTATCGTGAAGTGTCCGAGCTTACATAAGCTATTGCAAAGAAAAAATCTGCAAAATGCCATCGCTATCTATTTTCCTGTTAGTTGTATGCGAAATGACAATCTCGCCCTTGCCCTTATCTCTTTCTCCAACAAAGCTCGGCATATTATTCTTCTCGGTTAAGACAGAGAGCGAGAAAGAGAAGGGAGAGGGAGATACGGGAGGGACGCTGCTGGGGAGGTGGTGATGACGGTGAGCTCATAGCATGTTCCTAGGCATGGCGAACTCAAGGGAGATGGTCAGCGATGCAACGACGGACAGGGACGGCTAGAACGGGACGATGACGAGGCTACATGGCATGAAGGGGACGGACATGGCGGCCATGGATCTGGGTGAAATCGACAAGACTAGCATGAGCATGGCGTATTCTCGGATGAGAAGATCCTATTTTTGTGTATGGAAGGGGCAGAGAAGATGCCAGGAAAGCTAGCGTCCAATGGCCATGGCAGTGAGGAGGGCGGCGGTGGCGGCACTATTCACCAAACGAGGTGGCTTTACATGGTGGGGGCTAGCATCAGTGCATTGACGTTCACCTCGTGACGTTGTCGGTTTGGTGAGATGATGGAGGCAGCAAATCGTTTGGAGGTAGTGGAACGGTGAGATGAATAAGTGTGTCCAATTGGTCAAAATGGCTGTGTGCGCTGCTCGCCGGTGAGCATTACCAAAGCTCGCTATTGACATGTGACGCACTTACGGAGGAGTGCTTTATTGAATTCACCAATGCATGTGATATACTTGCAGATCCTTAACGTTTGGTGTTTTATTCGTCGTTAATTTGTTGATGAACCATGAATATTAATGCATCTTATCTATTGGCGATAACTCTCGATCCTAGAGCAATGACAAATTTCGATCCTGGTGCATGGCACCTAGTTGTGCACTCGAACTTTCAAAGGCGGCCAAGTCGGCCTCGATGTTGACACAAAACAATGAGCGCGCATAGGACATGTGCTGTCGCACCTTTGCCGCCGTGTAGCAGCCCACCGTCGCTTAGAGTCATCGGTGTTTATTAGAGGAAACAGGGAGAGAGGGGAAGAAAAGTAGAAGTGAAGTAGTAGGCTTTAGTGGCTGTAGTGTCATTTCTAAAAAAAATTTCTCTCCAAATTGGATATTAACGATATAGCTATGGATGAAAAAGTTAACGGTGGTGGTATTTTATAGATTTTTACAATAGTATTTTACAACTCTTCTCCTTTGTAATGGTATTTTTCGAGTCACAATTCTTTAAAATAGCACTAAACAAATTTACTCAAAGAATAGCGTCCACCACCGGACACGGTTTGCAAGTGCGTCGTCCAAACCTGGACGCCGTTGTCACCAGCATCGTTCCTATTTTTGTAACTACTGGTCAACATTCTTCTACTTTTGTAATTTCGCAGATATTAATTATTATCAATAAAAAATTCGGGAGGACGAAGCAATGTGTGCGGCGCATAGTTTGGCAGGAATGTATATACGCACGTAAATAAGTAGCATTATGAGTTTGTGACTCACAGAATTAAAAATGGCCGCCATATCTTCATTTTTATCTTGTTGGAGCCAAAAGCACTTTTGGCACTGTTTCGTATCATATTTACAAAAATAGCAGTATACCGACAGTATTGACAAAAATGACGTTTCTGCCGTCTGGGGGCCGAGTGGTAGCGCCCGAGAGGTGACATGCGGTGCTGCCGTCGCCGCCGGCAGGCGCCTACCGCCCCCTCACTGGACTGCAAGCAGCCTGCCACCCTGGGGGCAGACGGCAGGCAAGCCTGCGGTCGAGGGAGGGAGCAGCAGGTAATTAGGCCGGCCTAATTATATGTCTAATTTTTTATTTAGTATTTATTTAAAATTTTAAATATATCAAATGAGCCTAAAATATTATGAAAATTTACATACAGCCTTCTGACACAACGTATCTTGCAATATAATTTTTGGGGAATTTTATCCATTGTGAATGTTGCTCAAAAATTCATACAATTTTTGGGAAATTTTATCCATTGTGAATGTTGCTCAAAAATCCATTGTGTAATTTTTTTTGGAAATTTTATGTGTCTGAATTTGCCACGCTTATTTGGATTAACTTAATCATGAATTTAACAATCGTCACGCATGTTTTAAAGTGCCATGTGTCGGGCAATCGTCATATATATTATTTACGGCTATCCAGTTCGCACAATTATCACTCTCTCTGTATGTGCCCCTCTCACGCGCTCTCTTGTTCGCACTAATATCATTATTTGAGTGTCGTCCCCCTCGCCTACTCCCTCGTTCGCACATTTATCGTTGTCACGATGTTGTCCCCCCTCATCCGAAGCGCTGGTCATGATAATGGATCCTTTCACTTGGGCATAAATATGCACCTCTAGCCAATGCGTAGCTCATTAGTTCAAGAAAGCAGTGTCCCAATTGCTCATCGCAGAAAGTCATTATTGCAGTCATTGCTCATTAGTTTGAGAAGTCAGTGCGTATCTCAAAATTGGCAGTGCTGATTTCTTCTCTACAAAGATAGATAATTTTTTATCGTATTTTTTCGACGTTATTCCTGTAATCGTAGTCAATTAGTGTTATTTAGTTAGTCGTGATTAATGCAGCTTGTATTACGAAGTAAGTATATCGTAGTAATTTAGACATAGTTTGTACTATTATTATGTATATACGGTACCCATAATTTGTTAGTTTAGGGTAAGTAATGAGTTAGTGCTAAGGACGACAGTAATGAATGGCTCGTCTTTTTTCAGATGAGTAATCAAATTATTGGTAAGTAGTGAAGTATTCACGCACGCATGTAATCACTGACTTGAAGTATGTTGCTGTCATTATGAATATTCGCAATAATATTCTGTCTGACACATTTGTTGCAAGGTACTATCAAAACTAATAGTACGTACCTAAATATTTGGAGAAGGCAGTGCATAAGTCATTGAGGACGCGGCTAATATTTACTGTTATTTAGTTAGTCATAATTAATGTAAATTGTATTATGAAGTAATTATTAATGTTCGCACTAATATTTTGTTTGTCGTATATACTAGTAGGTATGGCTCTACCGGAGCTTCTGGAACACTCGTACGATGAGAAACACTGTTGCCATGCATGGATGACGGGTGACGTGGCTGACCCTTTGCCGTTCAGGCTGCGCGGGGGGGGGGGATCCATGGGTGCTGGACGAGCGCTACGTCCCAACCCTGCGAGCCATGGGCTTGTTGCCTTTTGCCAGGCTGGTCTCCACCA
This sequence comes from Dendrocalamus latiflorus, assembly GCA_017311315.1. Classification (NCBI taxonomy): domain Eukaryota; kingdom Viridiplantae; phylum Streptophyta; class Magnoliopsida; order Poales; family Poaceae; genus Dendrocalamus; species Dendrocalamus latiflorus. The sequence continues at coordinate 2,321,153 of CM029635.1, forward strand.
GGCATCAGTTCACCATTGACGGCAGCCTGCTTGCGGCATTGATGGACAGGTGGAGGACTGAGATGCACATATTCCACTTTCGTTGGGGTGAGATGACGGTCACTCTGAAGGACATCACGTTCTTGACGGGTCTCCCTCTTGGAGACGACACACTTGTTCCAGCCCTTGCACCAGCCGACCGGAAGGAGAGGCTGGTGGACCGGTTCGATAGGCCTATCCCAGAGAGTGCATGTGGCGTCCCTCGCACATGGCTTAACAATTTCATTGGACGGCAGGTAGCCTGCCACCTGGGGGCCAGACGGCAGGCCTGCGTGCCGCCTAGGGAGGAGGCAGCAGGTGTACTACATATTTGTGGACAAAATTACACTGCAGAGCAACTATAAACATGTGCAGCATCTTGACTATACATAACATGCATGCAGCAGGCACCTCGATGATGACTTTGTGGTCAGTTTAATGTTGACTAGTATAGTAACTTAGGAGTGTTTGATACAACTCCTACTCTCAGCTTTTTGTTTGAAATTTGTGAAGATGCACTAAACATTTATCTTCCGAAAATAATTTGATTCTACTTGTCACAAGGAGCTGCTTCAAAAATAAACTAGCAAGGAGTCAATATTCCCATAGATTCTCGTGTGAAGCCAACAAGCTAAAAACAAAAATACCCTCCGAAGTTGAAGGAAATTACATGCAATTTACCATCGAACTACCCCGCCCTGAGCGCCCAGGCGAACCCATTCTTGTCCGCATGGCGCCTCCCCACCCCTTCCCGTAAAATTTTTGCTTTTTAGTCCAAAATTTAAAAGTTTTTTACATATGGACCCCTGGAGAAAAGATTTGCAAAAATGGACCCCTAGCACGGCGCCAACTCACATGGCGCCCAGGGTACACGACACGGCGCCATATTCTTTGGCGCCGTAAATGGACACGTAGGATCTACGGTGGCACAACACGGCGCCAAAGCACATGGCGCCGTGACATTCATAAACGGCGCTAACGTTCGTGGCGCCGTTTCCTGGGACTTAACACCGAGCGCAGCCCCCCGGCCCCCTCACTCCACTCCTCTGTTTGAACAGACCGAGCAGAGAGCAGCCTCCGCCGCCGCCCCTCTCTCCCCCCTCAAAATCCACCCCAATCCATCGATTTTCTTCGCGATTTTGCTTCCAAACCGAGCAAGCAAGGTGAGCTCCCTCTCCTCCTTTGATTTGTTGTAGTAGATATGGATTATTTGAGGTACATTTCGTAGGGCAAAAGTTGAAACCCTAGATGAAATTAGTTGGATTTGGCTCGGTTTTAGGTTCGATTCGCAATAGATATGCGTAATGTATTAGCAATAATGTGTATAGATCCGTTTCTAGGGTTTGATTATTGTACGTAATGACTGAGATATGTTTGTTTGTTGTGCTATAGATGGATAAGGTTGTGACTTTGCACCATCGTGGTACTGTGAAGAGAAATGACAATGGGGGTGTTGATTTGGAGGGCATGGAAGAGACCACATTGCTATTTAGTTCACGTCCGTCGTATGGTGAGGTCATTTATCGCTTGAAAGAGAGGTTGGGATGGACAGATGAGCATGGTGATGTCGTTATACAAGGATTGATTGATGTTGGGTCGTCAAAGGGGCCGCGTATAAAGAGATTGGTTTCGATTGGCAGCGACGGTGAATGGGATAACTATGTGGCCATTGTTTTGGACTCAGAGGTCAGAGCACCTGACTTGTTTGCGCAGAGGGTGGTGAGAGATCAATCGCCTCCTAGGGCTGCATTGGATTCCAATGACTCACCGTTGGTTGGGTCACCAGATCATGAAGAGGTCGAGGTGCAAGTTGTATCGTCGGCTCAAGTATGTGAGGTTCCATTGACTCAGGTAGAAGCTGACTCTGAGGATGTCGATGACCGCTTTGTTGGTGGATTCGACGAGGAGACAGTGTTTGAGGAACCCATGGTTTGTGTAGCATCTAACAGGGTGGATGTACAGCTTGCAGGAGACGAGGCTGATTATGAGGATGCGAGGGCTGTGGACTCAGATGATGACAGACCAGTCACAGGTTTGACGTCTAGCGAAATTGAGATGTTGAGAAGAATGTTTCCTGGCCGTGATCCACTAGTGTCCGATTATAATGACCTGAGAAACGCACATAGGGCTATCGCGGATGGAGGGCAAATGCAGAGGGACGTACCTAGGCCTGGGGCTAGTATCATAATTCAGAAGGGTCATGTCTTTGAGGATATGTCGGCATTGAAGATGTGGTTGAAAGAGTACTCGATCGTGCACAACCGTCCATACCGGGTTAAGAACTCATACGCCAAACGTCGGTACACCATCAAATGTGAGAGCACAGGGTGTGCATGGAAAGTCTGTGCCAGGAAGGTGAAGGGTACGGAGAGGTTTAAGATTACAACTGTGGATGGACCGCACAGCTGTGAGTCTTCCGAGCCCAGCCAGAAACATCGTCAGTTGACTTCTCGGTTCATTGCAACCCGCCTGTACCCCATGATAAAGCACATGCCGACGATGCGCGTGGCAGCAGTGATAGAGGCCGTTAAACTAAAGTGGCACTACACAATCAAGTATGGGAAAGCATGGAGGGCGCAACAACGTGCTTTGAAGTTGATTTATGGTGATTGGGAGGAGGCGTATGAGCGTTTGCCGGCCATGTTGAACGCAATGAAAGCGGCCAATGCAGGAATGCGGTATGAGTACGTGCCTAAGCCCGATGTATGGGTTAATGGAACATAGATTTTTTTTCGAGCATTCTGGTGCTTTGGTCAGTGTGTCGAGGCTTTCAAACATTGTAGGCCTGTTCTGTCAATTGATGGGACGTTCCTGTTGGGCAAGTATGAGGGAACGTTGTTGATTTCTAGTGGCTGTGATGCGGACAACTCGCTTGTGCCGTTGGCTTTTGCTTTGGTGGAGAAGGAGGACAAATCTAGCTGGGCTTGGTTTCTACGGCTTGTACGGATCCATGTGGTTGGCCCGGGGAGGGAGGTATGTGTGTTGTCTGACAGGCACGCTGGGATCTTGAGCGCCGTTAAGGAAGTGATACCAGGACATTTACATGTACATCATCGTTGGTGCACAAGGCACCTTGCAGAGAACTTGTTCAAAAAAGATGGGGTGAAGGCCAACTTTGCACTTTTCGAGGAGGTATGTCGTCAGAGGGAGGTAAAGCTGTTCGATGAGAAGTTAGAGGAGTTGAAAACGAAAACTAATGCCGAGGGTCGTGATTGGATAAGGGGTTTAATGAGGGATGTGCACAAATGGTCAAGGGCTCATGACCCATTGGGAAGGAGGTATGGGTTCATGACTAGCAACATGGCAGAATGCTTCAACGGGCTGCTTAAGGGGGCATGTGGATTGCCAGTTACCGCAATTGCGGCGTTCACTTTCTACAAGTGTGTTGCATGGTTTGTCAACCGGCACCGGGAAGCCTGAGACATGTTAAAGGCACATGCACGTTGGCTACCTCGTCCTCACGGCTTCATTACCAAAGCGAATATGCAAGCCAATGAACAGGAGTACCACTGTTTTGACCATGTGACGGGCACGTATGAGGTTGTTGAGGGTGGAGGGACAACCGAGAATGGAGAGCTCCGAGAGGCCCGAAAGCATAAGGTCGTGATTACATCCTTCACATGCACATGCGGTGTTCCCGACAAGTTCCATTTTCCATGCTCCCACATGGTGACCGCATGTAGGGCCTGGAATGTCGATGTTGAGACCAAAATCCCGAGACTATTCAGCGTGGATGCGTTGGTGAGGACATGGCCCCACGGTTCGAGCCATATCGTGATGAAAGCGAGTGGCCACTTTACTCGGGTCCCAGGTACATAGCGGACGCGGGGTTATGTTGGCACAAGAGGGGCAGCAGGAAGCGGTCAAGGTACAAGATGGACATGGATCGGATACCTGGTCGCACCAAGAGGGGTAGGGCAAATCCCTTCGTTGAGGACCCACAGGAGACACACTGCGGTATGTGTGGTCTATTGGGTCACAATTCACGGACGTGTCAACGTCGTTCCACTCAGGTTAGCATCGTTAGGTCTAGAGAGCATAATTTTTAGATATTTTGTTATTTTTATCACTAACGTAATTTTGAATGCACAAGATGGCGAGGTACCGGCTGGTGGACGAGTTCTACGACAGAGAGCACCGCGGCAAGCTCACGATGATTCCCATACTGCGTCCTCCAACCCATGATGATGAGAGTTGTGTGTATGTGTATGTGTATGTGTATTTTATATGTGTGCATGACGATGTATGTGTGCATATATGTATGTATGTATGATTTGAGATATATATATATGTAAAATGTATGCATCTAGACTTTATTCAGTTATGCGTATGTGTTTTATATGTGAATGTATGTATTTTGTATATGTGCATGTGTTTTGTATATGCAGAAACAGACAGCTCTTTGCTGTTTTTTCTGTAGGTTTTCGTAGCACGGCGCCAAACACTCTGGCGCCAAGTTATTGAAAAACGACGCAAGTAACTTTGGCGCCGGGATGTGGCGCCAAAGTTTTGCGCGCCGTATTTCAATATCTCGGCGCCAGAGTGTTTGGCGCCGTGCTATTTACATACGGCGCCAGGGTGTTTGGCGCCGTGATTACTGCACTTGCATTAAAACTGCAAGCTATAGTTGTTTCGTTCCATCCGCATCCGCACAAATAATACTAATTGACATTCACCAAATGAATAAGCACAGCCCGGAATAACATACTGAGTGCATACGTCCACATACATACATAGTCCACATACATAGTTTATAAATTTTCAGAAAATATATACGTCCACATACATCAAACATTAAAATAACCTACTGAGTGCATCGAGGCCACTTCCCCTTTCTCTGAGCATCAGGGTACTGCTCAAGAGCTGCCTTGGCACGCCGCGCTCTCTCTAGCTTCTTCTGCCTTTCTCCCTTGCGCTTTGCCGCGGCCCTCCTACGCTCCTCCTCACGGTGTTCTCTCGCGGCCTCCTCCTGTTTCTTCTCCCTTTCCCACCTCTCCTTTCGTTCTTCATCCCACTTCTTATTCGCGTCAAGATATTTTTTGTCATCCTCAGCGATCGCAGTGTCGATCCACTGCTCAAAATCACAAAGCGGTGGAGGCTCCTGCAAATGTACGCATTCGTTAAACCAACAGAATTAATACCAATTCGATAAATCGACAATACAACATACCATCTTGCCGAGGACAACGGCGGCACGTGGCGGATCGAACGCCCAGTTGGCGCACATCCAGTACCTCTGCCTATATGTATCCGGATCATCCGACCTTTCCACTTTGCAAGGATCGCCGCACATCGGCACGGGAACACCGGATGGAGGTGGCAAACGAGTGAAGCCCATGACAACCTAAAATGCGAAATGAATAAGATTTATATTTTTTCTCGTTTCTAACCCTAGGTTAGCTAGTTACCCAAATCAAACCCTAATCCAACTAATTTCAACACTAGAAACGGATTTATACACATTATTGCTAATACATTACGCATATCTATTGCGAATCGAACCTAAAACCGAGCCAAATCCAACTAATTTCATCTAGGGTTTCAACTTTTGCCCTACGAAATGTACCTCAAATAATCCATATCTACTGCAACAAATCAAAGGAGGAGAGGGAGCTCACCTTGCTTTCTCGGTTTGGAAGCAAAATCGCAAGAAAATTCGTTGGATTGGGATGTATTTGGGGAGGGAAGAGAGGGGCGACGGCGGAGGCTGCTATCTGTTCGGTCTGTTCGAACAGAGCACTGAGGGGTGGGGGGGCCGGGGGCTGCGCTCGGTGTTAAGTCCCAGGAAACGGCGCCACGAACGTTAGCGCCGTTTATGAATGTCACGGCGCCATGTGCTTTGGCGCCGTGTTGTGCCACCGTGGATCCTACGTGTCCATTTACGGCGCCAAAGAATATGGCGCTGTGTCGTGTACCCTGAGCGCCATGTGAGTTGGCGCCGTGCTAGGGGTCTATTTTTGCAAATCTTTTCTCCAGGGGTTCATATGTAAAAAATTTTAAATTTTGGACTAAAAAGCAAAAATTTTACCCCCTTCCCTCCCCAAGCACCACCTCTACCTCCCCCTACCCCACCAGATGCCGTGCCTCTCCCCACCCCCGCTACCTTGTCCCCATCCCTCTCACCTCTACTGTTGCGGCCCTCCTCATCCCCCTTCCCCACCATCTCACCTGCCCCACCCTCTCACCTCGCCACCCTTCTCATGGCCTCCTCCTCTCCCCCAACCTCAAAGACCTCTCCACCGATATGCATATCTCCCCACCTCAGCATCCTCGGCCATCTCCCCGTGCCTCATGTTCCTCTCCCTAGGAATGGCGACATCTCATTTTGCGGTGCCTGAGCCCCTACCTCTCTGCCCACAGTGTCCTCCTCATGTGCCATACAGATTTGGAATCCCCTCTGTCAATCAGACTTGTGTGGAATTGGGGATTGATTCACATAAAAACTAGGGATCGACTTAGGTACTAGTGCTAAATTGGGGATTCGACAAATCATGGATTTGGTAAATTAGGAATTTGGGCAAAATTGATGCAACCAGTCATCTATTGTTATTTTCGCATTTCTTATTAAAGAAAGAGACAAAACAGCCATTACAAGCTCATTGCAATCCACTTTTGTACGCATTTTTTCCTGGTAGACAAGCTATTCAAAGAAATTAAATTTGTGTGATTTTTGAGTCTTTAACAAACAACAGTTCAAAAATTGATTGACTACCAGACCATGATACAACAACTACTACTATTTTCTATACTTTACTTCCAGAACATTGATTTTAGATACATGCAACCTTAATTTGTGATTAATCAGTTAACTAGAGTTGTTTCTTATTGTCAGCACAAGGCAAACTTCTGATGGCTATAGAACACCTAAAAGAAGCAACATATTGTGTTTACTGTTACATATGCATTATTCTTTTATTCACTCAGATGCATGCTAATTTTATGCAGTCAGATTTAAGACATTGCTGTTGAGTGATTTGTCATCGATTAGCTCTTGGAGTAAAGGGCCATGTTTGATATTATATAAGCATGGAAGTCAAGAACTCAAGACTTTACATGTTGTAGTATTAGCTTTGTCGGCGGTAAGGTCATGAATTTGTGTGGACCCTGTTTAATTCCATGGTTTTGTCCAATTCCTAATCAGGTAGTGTTATTGATGATTCACTCATGTGTTTATATGTCTTTGCAGCTCAAGAAATAGATGGTTAAAGTCACCACCATGCTGTCGTTCAAGTGTACTCGCTTTCCTTGCTTGCTTTCCTCCATATTCCAAAATGATATGCATGTGTGTAATGGCAGTTTATGAGCTTCAAAGACCTTGTAATGTTCTCATTTGCAGTAATGTTTGATGTTCTTGTAAAAGCGTGACATGGTGTTAGTGGTATTTTGGACAAACTCCTAATTAATCGGTTGTACTATTGTTATGAAATGCATTTGCCTTATTACATTCCTATGGCATCGTATTCAAAAAGGCTTTACGTCGGTACTAAAAAAATGTGCAAAAATTTTCGATATTTGTGTACAAGTAGAAAGGAGTAAGAATCAAATAGACTTAAAGTGCTAAAACCAAAGATAGCATAGACTTTTTAAGTAAATTCTTGGTGAATCAGAAGAAAGAACTGAAAAATCAAAATAAGAAGCTATACCAAACATACTCGTACTCAGCCCCTGCAGAATTGGACAACAAGTTGAGAATCTTCAGGAAAACATGCCAGCACACCTTGCCGTTCTAAAGTGCTTGCAAGAATACCACAAAACTTCGCCCCCTTCACGTTGTCTCACGGCTCCCCTCGCTCGCGCGAATAGATGGATTTGCCCTTTCCGGTCCTTGTACCGTTGTACATAGAGTCTGTCCTCGGATCTGACTAATAAATTGATAAATTGCCAAACTCGTACATCCTCCAGACCAATTTACTGCTCCCACCAACCAATGAATGGAAGAGGTCCCTCTACTTTCTCACCATGCACACGCCAAGTACTACAGTCGAGTACTACTCTATGTACATGGAGACAAAGTGGGAGTTTTTGACACTTATATAGCATATTTTAAGATAATATTTATAAAAATATCAGTATACGAACAACAATAGCAAAAATATCCGTTATATCGTTCGGTCACTGAGGACGGCGTTGCCATGGACGTGACAGCTGGCGAAAGGAGCCCTGCGGCCGTGCGGCCAAGACGGTGTCGCACGGCCATGGGACGGCTCCTCTCCCAGACCACGTATTGGTTTAACCACAACGTTTCGATCACACAACACCGCCTTGGCCACACGGCAACGAGGCGGCAGTGACTTGGGCGCACGGTTGCCGGGCGGCAGGCTCCTACCGCACGGCTATGGGGCTCCTTCGGTCAGGTGTCACATCTATGGTACTACTACCCGGTGGCTGGGTGGAAAAACAGACATTTTTGCTACTGTCGCGCGCATGCTAACATTCTTATAAATACAGTCTCAAAATGTGCTATAAGTGCCATTAACTCGACAAAGTGGTCATCACTATATGTTCTCTTAGAAAAAAAAGAAAAAAGTTGAATCCATTACATATATGGTCCTCTACCACCCTTTTTTCTAATACAACCTTCTTACGCTCAAATTTGTATTTCTGATCCTTCCATGACCATGGCATCAACGACAGAAGATATGTATCACCTACTGCACTACCCCACCATAGAAGGAGGGGACCAGTGGCCACCGCGGTAGATGACAAGTGAGTGCGGCGGGTGGCAGGCCCCAACCGGCTTGCCACGCTGCCCGAGCTCAACAGCTCCTACGGTGCTTGAGCGTAGCAACTCGCTCCTACCATAGTGCCCAAGCACAACAGTTGTGATCGGGCAGCATGGCAGGCTGGTAGGGCCCACGCCTACCAAGCTCACTTGCCACCTACTATGCTGGACCGGTGTGTCATGATGGCTACCTCCTACCACAGTGTGGTAGCGCGACAGGTGACACATATTGCCTGTCGCTGTTATCACGGTCGTGGAGTGGACTAGAAATACAAATTTGAGTGCGAGGGAGCTAGATCTGGAAAAAAAGTGCTATAGACTAGATATGCAATAGTTTCCTACTACTATTGGGTGGGTTCTTTTGGACTGTAATTTATGGTTTTTAGCTTAAAATTTTGAATTCTATATATTCGCAAGAGAGAGTAGAGAGAGACACTTGTGTGTGATTTTGGTCGATATAGATGAATTCGGTATAGTGTGTCTACTACAATCAACTTGTAAACGCCGCCTTAAAAAGGTACATCGTTTGAAAGCTAGTTACTGTACTCCAAACTAGTACTAATAATGTGTAGTGCTGAATTTAGAAAAACGTGTATTTAAGGGCCAGTTTCGAAGGGAAAAACTCGCTGCGCTGCCTGTTGGATTAATTGGGCTTGGTCCATTTTAATTTAGCAATTAATCAAATGAAATTCCTAGGCCCACATGGAAAATTATTTAGTCCCATATGGAGAGTTGAATGGGAGTTATACCACTTTAAAAGGTGGAACATGGTAACCCCCTTGTGGAATTGGAGAGAGCCAATACACGCGCGCGCGCACTTGCTCGCCTCGCCGTGCCGTGTGCGTGCGTGCGTGCGCGCGCAGGCGTGTCGGGTGCGGGCGCGTTTTTCTTTATCTATTCGAAAATCGAAACGCACTGACTCGCTGGCAGTAACGGTGCAGTTACTAGTGAATTAAGGCTGCGGTTACTTTCGAGTAATGGCTGCAGTTACTAGTGACTAACTCTGGCCTCTTCGTTTTTGCTGTTACAAAAGAGAACTCTACTCCATATGAAACTCTGGCATTCTAGTTCTGTTTTGTTGCTGTTCTCTGCAATCTCCGGTCCAGTACCTTGCGCGCAAAGGGTTCTGGGCGAGTAGGCCTCCGAAACTCCGTCCGTTTGCGTACCTGCGCGGGTAGACGGGCGATCAAGTTTTTGGGGAGCGCATTGGCGCGACTGCTCAATCTGTGACGCACGTCATCTACTTCCTGGTGGTGAACTGTACGCGAAACTGCACGGCGAACATCTTCCTGCATCACGCCTCGTCCTGCATCAAGCCTCGATCGACTACATCGAATATGCCATCATGTCGACTGATGGTAACGACGCCTCCGGTGTCACCGACACTGGCCCCGCCCGAGGGTATAACCTGAAACCTTCTCTGGTGTATTTGTTTCTGTGCGCTATGAATATGTTAATAGGTGCTGCTGTTAGCTTGTTCGTTAGTGAATATGAATACATCATCGTTGAATCACTCATACTTTTGTATGTCATATTTTATATGCTGAATTTCTGGATTAAAATATGCCGAAAATTGACTAGATTTACAACAATCCAAATATGCAATCCCTTCCTGCTTCCTACTACTATAGTACTTTAAACTAGTACTAATACTGTATAGTGCTGAAGGATTTGGCAATATTCATTGCATCACACACAGGACATGTTCTTTTAGATTGCGGATAGTGACGTGGGCTGTTCTTTTTTTACTTTGATTTATAGTTTATACCTATGCCTTATGACTTTTGGGTTGTTCGGAAGAGAAAGTACGGAGTAATAGAAACTCGCGTGCGGTTTTGACTGATATAAATGAAGTCGTTATAGTGTGTATTACAATTAACTTGTAGATCTAAACCTTGAAAATACAGTCCATTTGAAAGCTAGTTATTGTAAAAAAAAGTTGAAAAACAGATTTTAGAAGCTAAAAAGAAGAGGCCCGTTTTTGGCTGCAGCTGATGAATTATAAGAACCGATAGAGAGGTCATGAGAGAAAATACGGAGTAAGAGAAACTTATATACTATTTTGGTTGATATAGATAAAGTCGCTATAGTGTCTACTAAAATTAACTTATAGACACCGTTTTAAAAAAAACACTTGTTTCAAACTAGTTATTATAAAAAATACCTTATTATAGAAAAGTCAATAACTGAGACCGAAAAGAAAAAAAACCTCAGCCTGTGTGCTTTCTCTCTCTCCTACAGTACAGTGAGAGACAGCACAGAATACATAAATACAGCCACATGAGGGCATCTCCAATGGTTATAGCTAGCAACTAACTATAAGACTTCCACATCATCTATATAGTACACACTAAAGTTAGCATTCTAAAGAACTATCTATAAGGATAGCTATTTGATGCTTACATGCACACACAGAATTTATGGAGGCTGCCTCGTTTGGCGCTATAGACTATCTCTAGAGCTGTAGAGAGCTGCGTTCTCTTTCTTCATTTAATATCTTCCACGTAGGACAGTTGATGACATGGACTCTCTTGTAGATAGCTGCTATAGACCCATTGGAGAAACAGGCCCATCCCCATGTTCTTCCCTGTCTCTCCTCCTTAACTGCACACCCCTCTCTCGCGCGCGCTATTCAATTCCCTCGCGGCCTTCTCCTCAACCACTTTTACTCTCTCTACACACGGCACCGTCCTCTGTGCCCTCCGGCTCATTCACTCCATTATTATTGTTCATCCCATCCGATTTCTAATCGATCCAATGGGCAAGACAGGCGCCCTCACCTCCATCTTGTCCAGGCTCGCCGTCGTCGACTCCCCTGCCTCCGACTCGGCTTCGCCGCCGCCGTGGCCGTGGCCACCCTGCCGGAACCCGCAGACCGCCTCCTTCCGCGCGGAAGATGAGCCCTGCACGGCGGCTACTGGTGGCACCAGATGCGGCGGCCCTGCCCACGCGAGGCTCCGCAAGGCAGCCGGCGAAATGAACAAGACGGTCAACTCGGTCTACTTCGACGAGTCCTGCTCCTGCTTCGACGAGGAGGAGGAGGAGGGGGTGCTGGACGACGACAGCTTCTCCACGACGACCGCATCCGAGGAGTGGTCGGAGGCGGTGATCCGCAGCCTCAGCGGGACGACGTCCACCGACCGCTTCTTCGTCGACCCGGGGCCGACGACCAACTCCATCCTGGCGGCGGCGCCGAGGACACCATCGGCGGCGGAGGAGAAAGCGGCTGTTTTGTCCGAGAAAGAGAAGCTTCTGGAGCCGTACTCCAGCAAGTCCCTGGTGGACGAGAGCGTGGCGGTGGCGGTGGACTCGGAGGACCCGTACCGAGACTTCCGGGCGTCCATGGAAGATATGGTGGCGGCGCACGGGCTGCGCGGCTGGGAGGAGCTGGAGGAGCTGCTGGTGTGGTACCTCCGGTTCAACGGAAAGCACAACCACGCGCTCATCGTCGGCGCTTTCGTCGACCTGCTCGTCGGCATCGCCACCACCTCTCCGTCCACCGCAGCAACCACAACAACGACGACGAGCAGCAGCAGCAGCCCGAGCACTAGCACGAGTACGAGCACCACCAGTGATGGTGGTGGAGTCGCTAGTCTTCACTACCGCAACAGCTGCAGCAACGGAGCAATGCCGCGGCGGAAATGAAGCTTCTGCTTCTTGCTCGTCTTCTCCCTGCGTCACGTCTGACCAGGACGAGGCCGGCTGGGGAGAAGGCAAGCGATCATACTCGTAATCACGGTTGGTTAGTGTTAATTTGCATGGTCGGTGTTTTGATTAACCAACCAATTAAGCAAACGTAGATGTTTCTATGTTTTTTGCTAATAGTGATTTGCAAAATTTTTAAAATATGATAGATATTATTTACTTTTTATATATTTTAAAATTAGTGTTATTTTTATTAGAGAAAAAAAGCATTCAAACGACTCCTCCCGAAGCAAAATTGATCCATGGGTCTCGCATGCAGTTTAGTCTAAATTTGGACGATGCTCTATCTATTCAAGCGGTGTGCTTTTCTCTTCGTCTTTTTTACCTTGGAATTGATTTTTTTTCAAGCTAGGTCGGACCGAGGAATCCGATGCAAGTGATGTATGATTTGATGCATTAATTGTAGGGCTAGCAATGAGATAGGGACTGCTACTACTAGATTGACACTAGCTTGAAGAACAATTTATACGATTTTATCCTCTGATGGTATTTCTTCTTGTGATCACTACGTCTCTTGCGTAATGCAACTGTATATATATATATATATATATATATATATATATATAGGGGAGTACTGCTATACAATATTCGATTGTTTGTTGGACAAAAATAGTCAGATTGATCTGGGGCGTTAGATCTCCATCCAACGGATCTACCCATACAAGCCCCCCTCCAAAAAAAATGACCCTCTCCAAAAAAAAATAATCTAAGGCGTTAGATCTCTATCTAACGGCTCAAAATCTGACTGTTTTTGTCCTAAAAACAGTTGAATGTTATATAAACACTCTAGTACTACATACATATTTCAGTACTTCCAATTTCATTATTTGTTTTGACATACCAAAACTTGTCACCGACCGCTAGCTGGTACGTACGTTTACGTTGATGTCAAACTAAACTCGCCTGCTCCACTTTTACTCCAGGACCGGCCAGTTGGTGGGGCAAATCCTTAGACAGGGAGCATTTTAATACGCTAGCTGCATGTGCCTGTATTTATGTGCATGCATTGGAGTTTTTGGGCCGAATGGACGGTTTTTGGGTTGTGTTTGCAAGAATGGTCTCCCTTACGTGGAAAAGACAAAAATGGCGAGCCCAGTAGGCTGACATATCAACAGCGTGCGGCCAGGGCTTACCACGTAGCCACTATACGGTGAAGAGGCTACTTGTCGCACAGTGACCGTGCGGTGGAGGTGCGTGCCGCACAGTCACCGTGCAGTGCCTATTAACACGTATAATTAACTTCCTAATTAAGTGGGTGCCACACGGTGGCCGAGCAGTGGAGGTGGGTGCCGCACGCCCTGGAGTAGGCCCACGGTGTATTGTTTGCTCTGCTTCGCATGTAAAAAAGCAAGCTTCTGTGCCATTTTGCTCTGCTCCCGTATGCAAAAGCAAGCTTCTGTGCCATGTGCGACAAGGTGGCAAACCACCAAAAGAGGGGTACCATCATGTTTGTCTCAATTTGCACGTGTAATTCCCTCCCGCCATTATCGACGCATCATTAGCGCATGATTTGCTTTCGCTCTCACTATAAACTTCGAGCTGCATGGCCATGCGGCTAATTGGGGAGTAAATTAGGGAGTTAATTATGTCCGCTAATTAGGCACCACATGTTGGCTGTGTGGTAGGCCTTGGCCGCACGGCAGTGCCGGTGATGTGTCGCCCTTCTGGGCTCCATCGCACGGTGGCTGTGTGGTGGAAGCGTCATTTTTTCCTTTTCTACGTGAGGGGGGCTCTCTTGCAAATGCGATAAAAAAACCGCCAATTTGGCCAAAAAAACTCTGAATGCATACACATGTACATGCTGCATACATACGACGTGATTCGGTTGATTACTGCGTGTTTGGAGTATATACATATGGGAGTGCCTACTTTTTATCAACATCAGTCAAACTTCTGGACCATTGGATCTAGATCCAAGGGCCATCCTTCTTCCCCTCCTCATGTATATCTAACCGATCCATTCCTCCCTTCACTGTTGTTGCACCCACCTCTCCCACACCCACCACCATTCTAGCGCTAGCGAGGTTCGCCGGCTTCCACCTCCCGACGTGGTCGTCGACACCGAGGACGACGCCAGCATCGCTTGCCACCACCTACTTCCTCCCCGATTCTGATGGCACCATCGTCGCCAGATCTACCATTGACGACCACCTCCCCTGCCTAGCTCCTAACTACTCGAAGGATCTGGTCACCACCACCCGCTGCCCTCAACTGACCCACAGACGAGGTGGCTCCATTGCTGCCCACTACCGAGCCTCCGCTTTGCCCCCTCCTCCATCTAAGCTTGGGGCTTCAGTGAACCCTAACCCTTATTGAGTTGCATGTATAAACCCCCTCACATCTAGTCTCCACCGGACCTAAAACATGGACTTGAAGTGAGCTGCAATTATTCCTTTTAAATATTACGTTGGGCGGGTCTTAAACTCACAACTTCTTGGTTTTGATATTATATTGAGTTACATACACCAATTAATTCATCAAAAAACTTTAGCTGATGTGAAAAGGTGGAGCTCTAACCTGGTGGTGGCTCGAGACAGCGACACGTAGAGGAAAAGGCAAGCTTGTCAGTGCATTAATCTCCAAGCCAGTTCGATGGTTAAAAATTTGGGTTAAAAGTTTATCTGAAATCCCAAAATTTTTAGCCGAGGGATGGATAGCAAATCTGTATATAGGGCCTCTTTGATATGGCTTTTAAAAACAATTTTTGGCTTTTGTTATAGTAGTTAACATTCAAACGGAATATTTTTTCAAGATGTGATATCAAAATTAATTATAGTACACGTTAAAACCCCAACATCTATACCATCCAAAATCGCAAACGAGTATCTCTCTCTTCGTAATCGCTATCGCAAACAGATAAAATTTAAAAATTTCAGTCAAAATGCATAAGTCACAGCATATCAAACATATATGCCCATATATATGTCCAGTACTATATAGTAGCCTGCCTGTGCACTGTACAGCAGGAAGCTAGCCACGATTTAGGCGAGAAACCGACGCCATCTCTATGACAAAGTCGTCGCGCATGATCGAGTGAGAGGCTCCACGAATTCAATGGGAGCAGTGCTTCCTGCTCATGCATGCACGCATGCGGGCGTGTACATATGACCCTGTACTGCATGCAGCTCTTCAATGGCTTTTTCTGTACAGCCAAACTACAAGATGAAGCTGGAGTTTGCATCACACCAGCTGATCAAACGAATGTGTTTAGTGATTGATTACTTCTTTCTCCGGGGGGAAAAATTATTGTGCCAATCTACGCTCTCGCGTCGGTACTACTGCGTGATAGTTAGTCATAAGGGTAACTCTCAACTGTAGACACTGTTGTGTTGGTTTTATATTTTTCACATTATCAAAAAAATAGTTATAGACATCACCAAATTTAGTAAGTTATGTCCATCAGTGAGACCGAATAATAAATTTCACCAAACTCTATATTTTCCTTAGTGTTAGATTTTGTACTCAAGTAGTGTCTTGTATGAGACACTGCTTCTCTCTTCCTTCTTTAATTCTCTCTCTATTTTAACGTAAATTCTACTTAACAGACTAATTAATGCTATAGACACTACTTATGTATAATATAATCTACGTAGTGAGAGTGTCCTAAGAGCAGGTACAATAAAGCTTAGTCAGCAGGCTATAGCAAATATAATATCAACAAAATCTTACGTGGTAGAGAGAGAAAGGAAGAGAGAGAAGGAAGCTGGCTACTAAATTACAGCTAGCTATAGCATGTAAAAATATGCATTTCACTCTCTTACACGTGGGGCTAAATAGTTATTGTAATAGCTACCTTATTGTATGAACTATTTTTTGAAAGTTATAGATGAAATGGACAAGTGTTATAGCCACTAGTTGACTATACTATTGTACTTGCTCTAAGTGCACCATCAAGCTTCAATACTTTCCCAAAAAAAGTGACAATGAATGTTCTCCCAGAGAGTGGGAAGTACAATGTTAGGAATTCACTAAACGAGGAGAACTCAGACGGCCTAAGACATCTGGCTTATTTTTTTAGCTTTAATTTATAGTTTTTAGTTATGATTTATGTCTTTTGAGCTGTTTATGAGAAAGAGTTTAAAGTAACAAAAACTTATGTGTGGTTTTAATCGATATAAATAAAGTCGTTATAGTGTGTACTATAATTAACTTGTAGATCTTATCTTAAAAGATACTTAGGTACTATAAAAAAAATAAAATATAGTTTTTAAAAATTGACAAGAAAATGTCCATTACTGCATTGGATGGCATCGCTAGTACGTGGATCATTGCTTGATATTCACCTGTTAATCAACAAATGATCCTGATCAGAGTAGCGATGTTGTGGATCGTGACAAGAACATGGACCTCGGGTGGGTTTTTTTTAGATATGACTTATAGATTTTGATTTAAATTTTGATTGTTCGTAAGACAGAGTACGGGGATAGATACATGTGATTTTTTTGATACAGTTGAATTTGATACAATATCTATTATAATAGACATATAGATTTTATCCTAAAAAGACGTATTATTTAAAAGATAGTTACTATAATATAAATTAAAAACTAAAAGCCTAAAAACCAAGCGCTCATGTTTGAAAATAGAAATGATAAGGCAACGTAGGCCTGTCTTCTACGAATGTGCCTCCGCCTTGACATACTAGCTGCGTATGCGCGGTAACACGCCGCACAAGGTAATTTGTGTGAACAATTGATTAATGTATAAGGATGTTTCGACGATGTTCAGCTGCTCATAACATGGTCAAAACCAGTTTCGAGCACGTTCACCTCATCATAATGTGGTCGAAGCGAGTCTTGACCACGCTGAGTTGGTTTACCATGATCACATCATGTTACGACCAGCCTTAGCTCCTCACAACGTGCTCGGAGTCGTTTTCAAGCGCGTTGAGCTCTTCACAATGTGGTCGGAGCTCCTTCCAATCACGTTCACCTTCTCACAAGGTGGTCGAAGCCAGTTCCGACTACGTTCACCGCTTTATAATATGATTGTAACTGCCACCGACCACGTTTCTCTTGCAGTGCCGTAGCCGTAGCTTGTCTGAACCGCGCTTAGTTTCTTTACCGCGTGGTCGGATGGCTGTGGTCGAAGATGGCAGTGGTCTCGGATGGGCGTGGTCGAAGATGGCCGTGGTCAGATGGGTGTGGTTGAAGATGGCCGTGGTTGGATGGCCGTGGTCGAAGATGGGTGTGGCCGAAGATGGCCGTGGTCGGACGGGCGTGGTCGGTTACAACCACGTTGAAAGGGGTCAGGTTCGACCATGTTGTAAGCAGTCGGTTACGACCACGTTGAGTGTGATCGGTTTCGACCACGTTGTAAGCGATCGTTTACGACCACGTTGTGTGATGGGTTTCGACTACGTTATAGTCGGTTACGACCACGGTGTGTGTGGTCGTAACAGGGCCTATTGTGTGGTCGGTTTTGACCACGTTGCAGTCGGTTATGACCACGGTGTGTATGGTTGTAACAGGGGACCTGTGAGCGGTCGGTTACGACCAGTGTGGCCGTGGACGACCAATCTGTTTGAAGTCGACCAATGTAGTGATTGCGTGGTCGAAGCTCGAGTGCCGTGGTCGAAGCCAAAATCGGAGAAGCAGTCAAGGAGCAGCTGAAGTGGAAACCAGTGGCAAAGATCGTGCGATCAAGTCGGCGCAGTGAGTTGTCGTAGGTGTCGGCAAACATGATCGGAGGGCGTTCGAGTATGACAAACTTGAAGAAGACGTGGTCGGGAGGTGATACGACCACAGCGGAGAAAGTTCAAGCGTGATCGGAAGACGTACGATCGCAGTAAAGGTGATCGAACGTGGTTGGGAGGCGCTATGACCATGGCAAGGCAGAATTGAACATGATCGGGAAGGCGTTCGACCACGTTGAAGAGTTGAACGTGGACGAAAGGCTTCGATCACGATGAAGGAGATTGAACGTGGTCGGAAAGAGGGCTTCAACCACGTTGTAAAGACACTGAACGTGGTCGGTGAAGGCTTCGACGACGGTTTGAAGCTTCGACCACGGTGTGAGTGCTCGGAAGAGGCTGTGACTGCGCCGTTAAGCCTTAACGTGGTCGGAAGGGACTCCGACCACACTGTAAGGAAGTGATCATGGTCGAAAAGGTGTTTCGACCACGGTGAACACTGGTCACCAGCATCACTACGTGATCGGTGAGTGTTGCGGTCAAGGTGATTCAAGTGGGGTCGAAGGAAGCACAGCACAGCGATAGAAAAGAGCGGTCGAAAACCACAGCAGAAGGTTTATGACCACGAAGGAAAGCGATCGGAGCGATCGAACGGGCGACAGAGCGGTCGAACAGCAGCGGGAAGCGGTCGTAAGCAGTAGTAAGCGGTCGGAAGAACTTGTAAGAGGTTGTAAAAGTCCTGTGAGAAGTCGTAAGATGGAGTGGCCATGGTCGAATATGCCGGTGATCGAAGATGCCCGTGGTCGAAGACGGCCATGGTCGAGTTGCCCTGAGTGGTCGGTAACGACCACTTTCTATGTAGTCGTTACGACCACATTGTGTGTCGTGGTTACGACCACATTTTTTGGGGGAAGAAAGACAGGGAGAGCAAGGAGAAGAGCAATCGAAAGACAGAGATGGGATTGTTTCACGTCCGACAACACACGCCGACTTCCCTCTATGCTCTATATTCACTCTGATTTTCCCCAAAAACTCTCCTTACTCACTGCACAGAGGTTACAATGTATATATCGCCGAAGTGCCAGAAGAGGAAGAAGCTCGACCAATGGAGGCGAAGCAAGTGATGCTGGTGGAGAGCGACAGGGGTAGATTTAGAGAAGAGACTGAGATGGCGGCTGTTGAGAGGGAATCGGATACATGGATGGAGGGTTGAATCTATTCGACCGGAAGGTAGACGGAGGAAGAGGGTGGCATGCAGAGGAAGAGGGGGGAGGAGGTCGACTGGCGAAAGAAGAGCAAAGCCTTCTTGAGAACCTCACGGAGGAGGAAGGGGAGAGGACGTCGACCAGTGGAGGCGGAGCAAGCGACGCCGGTGGAGAGCAGCTCGAGCAGATCTGGGGGGAGGAACTGAGATGGCGACCGTTGCGAGGCAACCGAGAGAAGAAATAGAGGACGGGCCTGGGACACACGAATGGAAGGACGGAAGCAATGCGAAGCTAGCTGCGTTGTGCCACCAGCAAAGCGACATGCCAAGAGGAAAGCCACGCGAATGTTCGAGACAACACACATGTGTGAGGCGACGAACCGCGACGCCACGCCATCGAAACCGCGTGTCACAAACTGCCGTCGAAACCGTGTGTCACCATCCGCTCATGAAGAGCGCCCCCGCGTACGCACACGTCAAGCGAAGAGAAAGCGAGCACACATACACGTGGCAAGCAGAGCAGAAGCGAGAACGCGCTCACGCGTCGGCCGCAGAGAAAGCAAACGCCGACATGGACACCCTCAGCGGCCGGAGAGTCCCCCGGGTTTGTTTTACGGATGATGCGTGGGCTGAATATACAATGCCAAGTTACTGGGAGGTTGTTCAGAGAGTATTCGTATTGGTTTTCGAAGAAACCAAATGTCGTGGGTCTATTTTTTTAGTTTTTAATAATTATATTTTGATTTTTCTATAGTAACTAGCTTTTAAATGAAGTATAATTTTAAAACGGAGTCTACAAATTAATTATAGTATACACTGTAATGACTTTATTTATATCAGCCAAAACCACACGCGAGTTTCTGTTATTTCATATTCTCTCTTGCGAACAGCCCAAAAACTATAAACTACAACCATAAGCCATAAATCGAAACCAAAAAGAACATGCCCGTATTCTTTTTGGCTTCAGTTTATGGCTTTTGACTACGGCTTATGACTTTTGGGTTGTTTGTATTATAGTGTTAAAACTATATGTATATGTATACGTGAGAGACCATGTGGAGGTCATCCCATGTGTGATGAGTAATTGACATCGGTTTAGGATAGTCGAGTTTGATTTTGGTAGTTCGGACCTTGACGTTGCGTGGTGCAATCGGGCTCGGTCGGACTTGGTCAAACCTGGTCAAAGTGGTTAGGATGCATTTTATGTCAATCTGTCAGGCTTGGGCTATTTCATGCTTAATGTGATTTCATTAATGCATTTGTGCTTTTATGTATCGAGCGGTGCTATTTGATGTGTTTCTTGTCTGTGTTGGCTGCAGGATGACGAGGCGGAGTCGTGGCGTGACACGAGGTGACCGGACTAGACACGGGCGGTGTCGAGGTCAGAACGGTCGAGATGTGTCGAAGACGGCGGAGACTCGAGGTGGTTGCGAGGCTTGGACGACAAGGAGCGCGGAAGCTTCCTGGAAGGTGTAGGAGGGGCGAAATGGTGATTTCGCGAGGTTGCAAAAGCGGGAGCGGGCTCCGTTCGGGTTTAGCGGGCGTAACGGGTTGAAGACCCGTTAGCCAAGGGCTATAAATATGAGGGAGTGGCTGCATGCCCACTCATGCACTCCAAGGGTTTCTAGGGTTTGATTTAGTCAAAATGAGCTTTGTGAGTTTGTTTTGGCTTTAGGCTTTAGTTGGTGAGGCTTTTGTAGTGGAGAGTTGTTGGAGAGGGCAGAGGGTGTCTGTGTTGTGTCCCCCTTCGATGTCTCTCTGAGTGCCTGTGTGTTCTTGAGTGGGGTTTCTTATTTTTGAGAGAAGGAGAGGTTGGAGATGGATTGAGATCCTTGTAATCATTCCTCTTGTTCTAATATCCATGCGTATCAGGACTCCTTGTAATCCTTGTTGATTTGGGAATGAAATCTCTGAAGTTCATTTTCTGTTCATGCCCTGTTTTCCTTCGTTCTCTTCTCTGTGCATGATTTGTGACTTTTTGAGATTTGAGTTGTTTCTTGCTAGGAAGGCCCAAAATGGGTTGCTCTTTGATGGGATGGTGCCCCAAGATCATTTGATCAATTTTCCCAAGAGCTATTCTCATTTAATCTCAAGTTTCACTTTTTGGGCTCCCCTGTTCATCTCTTTTGTTTCTAGGGTTTTGGTGTGTTTTGTGTTTCCCTTCTTGAGATGGCCTGAAATTTGTCATGATAGATCATGTGGTTATTGAGTAGATATCCTCAAAGGTTCAGGGCCAAAGGATCAAAGATTTGATGGGATTTAAGTTTTTGTCAAATCTCTCTGTAATTTTCAGATTTAGGCTCAAATCTGAAATTGCTTGTCATAAGTTGTTTTCTCTTGGTGCTTATGGTCCCTCTAACTATTCCGGTTGTTTCTCTGCTATTCTGGGCCATTTTATCCCTCAGGAAATCTTTAATTTCTCTGCAGTAGCCTCATTTCTGAAGTTGCAGTTTACCTGTCTGAAATTCAGGGTTTCTGGGCAGTTTTGCCCGAGGGGCGGTCAGACCGCCCATTTGGAAGCGGTCAGACCGGACGCATTGTGGCGGTTAGACCGGCCTTATGTGGGCGGTCAGACTGGCGGCCAGGGAGCGGTCTGACTGGCCCACATAAGGCGGTCAGACCAGCCCTGCTTGGCAGCCTGGGTTGTTTGGATTTTTTGTGAGTTTTATGGCCTCCTTTTGATCCCTCTGTCTGCAGTGCTTATTCCTTCTGTGTTTTTGAGGTTCCAGAAGCATTGAATTTATCTTTTCATAGCTGTTTGTAGCTATTGAAGAGAAGTTCCATTTGGGGGACGAAATTTTTGAAGTCGACATTCACCCCCCTCTGTCGCCATTTCGGTCCAACAATATGTATATGTATATGTATATGTATATGTATATGTATATGTATATGTATATGTATATGTGAAACAACTGAAATGTTTTGGAGAAAAAGAAAATAAAAATAAAGTTTACAAATTGAATAGACCAATTTATGGCCTTAAACATGCTTCGTGTCAATAGTATATTCTTTTTTATAATGCTATCATGTCATATGGTTTTTCAATGACAAAAAGTGATCATAGCATATATACAATAGTTATGGGTAAATGTTTTGTCATACTATCTTTATATGTTGATGATATTTCCATTGCTTCTAATAATAAAAATACATTGATGGGAGTGAAAGCTTAATAGTTTTCTAAATTTGATATGAAAGATATGAGAGAAACTTCTTATGTATTAGGAGTTGAACTACATAGTAATCGGGATAAAATGAGTCTTGGGTTGTCCCAAAAGGTATATCTTCGAAGCATTGTAAAACAATTTTCTATGGAAAAACACTATTAATGTACCTATTGTGAAGAAAACTAAACTCAGTGAGAAATTATATCCAAATACTCCTAAGGAAAAAGCTAAACGAATAAAATTCCTTATTCTTTAGTTTTGGGATGTCATATATATGCTATGTTATTCATACAACTGACTTTAGCCATGCCATTATAGTTTTTAGTAATATCAAAAACAATCCTAGGGAAGAGTATTGAAATAAATCAAATATGTAATGCGTTATGTCAAAGGAACTATAAATTATTTATTATATTTTAATGGTCATAATCTTCAGCTGTAGGGTTATACTGATGCTGATTGGCAGGGGAATCCGGATGACCAAAAATCAATTTCTGGTTATCTATTACTTTGGCATGAGGTGCTATTTCTTGGTGCAGCAGGAAACAAGATTCAATTGCTCTTTCCTCCTTAGAAGCTGAATACATTGCTACATCTAAAGCGACAAAGGAAGGTATATGGTTGAGGTAATTTCTTGCATCACTTAAGGTCATGGAAAGTATATTACAATCTATCACTATTTTTTTTGTGATAATCAGGTAGCGATCAAAGTCTCGAAAGATACTAAATTTTCTTTAGTAAAAGTAAACACATTGAAGGAAGGTATCACTATATTCATGATATGATAAATAGACTCAAGCATGTTCGTTCATTTTATTTGCATAACATTGATATGGTTACAGATCTACTAACTAAGCCAGTTAGTTAGGAATTATTTTCTAAGCATGTTAAAGATTGAAATGTGTTTAGCCAAGTGAGAGATATTGGATTTTTTATGTGGCTTTCAATATTTATTGTGGTTATTGTCTATTTAACTCAGTATGGAATTATTCATATTATTGATGCAAGTGATAGAGAATAATTTGATGCAGAATTTAACTCAATGAATTAATACTCGAGGTGTCGAGAACGACTATGCTGGAATATTGTAGACATATTTATTGAGATTGAGTCTACTGAAATTTAATATACATGTATATATTTAACCCTAGTGTAGTACAGGGTGGAATAGCTGGGTTTGTTTTGCAGGATCGACTCTGTAGACTCTTGACCCACATAATCATATTGAAATTGATCTCGTAAACAATTTGATCATAGCGCATAACTCACACATATGTGCTAGGACTAATATATTTTATACTCTTAAACCGGGCATATCTGATCGTGATTGATATATGGTTTAGGAGTCTTATGGTGTACCAGAAGCAGGTGGGTCACTTTATAACACCTGAAAGTGGGGTCTATAAACTGGCGCCTCTACACGGCATTAACATCGCCCCATGGCCACCTTCCCTCCCCTTGGCTATAAAACATCTTGAGCAGTCTCCCCTTGCCCCCCATTTGCTCTCCCACCACTCCAATCACCACCGAGAGCTTCCTGCGCCCCTTCTTCTTCGGCTCCTATCAACCGAGCCACAGTTAACGTCGTCGCTGATTTGTCGCCCCTCTGACCAATCCACCGCATTTGGAGCACTATAAGGAAGTCCCGACACCATCCCAGACCGCACTGCCTCTCTCCATCCTCTCTGGCAAGCCACCCTCATCACCCTCCTTACCGCCGCCACTGTCCAAGTTGCCAGCTCGCTCCCCACCTCTTTGAGCTCCGCATTCACTGCTGGGAGTCCCTCCTAGCCATGAGATGCTCCCCTAGCTTTTAATTGGCTTTTGGTGCCGTCAATGCCATGGTGCCATGCGCTCGAGCTTCGCCACCGCGTAGTTCATCGCCGGTCGCCTAGTGCACTGAATTGAGCCCAGCTGCCTAGCCTAGAGGTGCAGTCTGAGGCAAGCAACCTGTTTTTGACCTCCCCTTTGGCCGCCATGGTTTCCCTAGCCGGTGACAGGTCACGCATTGCTCGGAGGGAGGAAGATGACATTGTTTACGCCATTAGTATAAACGAAGGGATTAATTAAGTTAATGACCATGATTGGTTTAGTTAATCTATTGTTGACTTGCGGGCCCCTCATTAAGTTAACCATTAACTCTATGGCATGTGGCCCCTACCCATTTGAAAACCCTTTTGAAATTGATTAAGTGATAAGAGCCATTGACAAGTGACCCCATTTCACTGTGCTCTACAGTGAATGGTCCCACCTGACAGCCCCTCAAACCTTTTTCCTATTAGAATTTAATTCAAAAAGAATTTAAAACTTGCAAGTCCCACCTGTCAGCCTCGGTATCATTTTCCATTTAAGAAATAATTCAAAAATCAAATTTAACTTGGTGGACCCCACATGTCAGTGAGAGAGTACTATCTCCTCTGTTTATTTTTGTATTTAATCCTAATTTAAACTTTGAAAAGCCACTTCCCACTCATTTTAACTCCAAATTTAATGAAATTTATTTCTAAATTCATCTAAATTTAAGATCTATCAAATGGCAGTGAAATTATTTAATTTAGAGTTCATTTTAATTTATTTTTTGTTCATGTATTTATTTGATTTCTGTTGCGATATTCCAAGTAGAGTATGGGGACATAGGAGAGCCGCAGTTCGAGCCGAGTCAAGACTTTCAAGACCAATATACTTCTGAGCCAAGCAAGTCAATGTTTTGATTATATTGAACCTACATTTTCATATAAATTATATTTGTTTAAATTATCAAATTGCATGTTTTATTTGTTATGCAAATGGTTGTTCACTTAAGGTTGTAGATACATGTCTATTCAACATTGTTTTATTATTGCACCATCTTTTGGACACTTAAATCATATAATCCTTATCACCCTAAAAACTTAATGGTAACCGTACTAGCTATAAGTTGCACTTAAGTATCATGCTTAGTTTTAGTTAAGTACCAGGGCATTAAATTGCCCTCTTATCATCTTTCAATCATGAAACTAGTTTTGGGCAACCATTAGAGGGAAATAACCGGTATGTTGAGATAACTTAGTTTTATATTTCTCAAAACCCTAAAACTTGCTTTACCTATATGGGTGGATGGTAAGACGATTGGTGGGGATGTAGCATGAGAAATTGTGGTTTATGGTAGCAGCGCCAAGATAACTCTAACGACTAAATCTTATGATTACCTTCCAATGTAAAATAATACAACAACAAGTCTATAATAGGAATGACTTGGTTAACTAATTTGTATCTACCAGTGCGGGTTGCACCATTGGAGTGACCTACGAGTCGTATCACTGGTTTTCAGCCGTCGTGGAAAAAAGTCATGTAACTGGATTTAAGTTGTCGTGTGGTGCAAGAGGACTGTGGTGATGAAAACTTAGCGGGTGTAACTTATATTGGGTGATGCATTGTAAAGGCCTTGTGGTGATCTTATTGATTCATATGTCCACGAAAATGTGTGAAACATAACAAGATGATTATCTCTTGTGGGTAAAGTGTACAATCTTTGTAGAGTGTAAACTGTTCGAACAGTCGTGACCATGGTCAAGGGCGAGCATGGGGACTTGCTCGAGTTAATATCTATTCCAAAACTTTGTGGGTGGGATGAAAACTCGTTGGGTGAATGTAACCCTGATTTTAGTTTGTCCTGGGTGGATATAACCCAAGGATAATAATAAGTGGATGTAATGCTAGTATAAAAAACTAGCATATGGTGGATAGAACCATGTAACATGTGGTTAAAACCTTCACTGCTATTAATATTGCATACTTTTACTCTTTTTAATATAAACTTGGTTTGGTTAAAATGCTAAGTCGTAGAAATTTCTACTTATTGGTAATTTCAATCAATGCCTTTAGCAAATAAAAGAACTCGAGCCCACCTTTGTTGAACCTTGCATGTATACTACTGCATTTTGTGTCTTGGCTTGTGAAGCACTATTGTTTGTACTCACCCTTGCTTACTAAACCCCTCATAATCTGCGGATCAAAGTCACTACATGTACTACGACACCCTAGGAGCTGATGGGGAAGAAGATGGAGGAGATTAGGATAGTCTAGTAGTTTGGGCTCTTACCTCTAGTCAGTCTCTTGCCTATGGCGAGATGTACTCTCCCCCTTTTGCTATCGCTTTTGCTTTCGGCTTATGTAATATATCCTTTTGGCTTGATCGGTCATTATTATAAACTTGACCCGATGTAGTCTGATTAAACTCTGATCTATAATATTAATATATGGTATGGTTCTTGTTATGTATGAAATAATTCAGTGATGTATCTATGAGCACTATCTACTGATCTAGAGAATAGTGCAGTGATTTCACAAAGGATTCTAGATTGGCTAAATCCGGGTCCAACAAATAGTTTGTCTCTTAGCTTGTCCATGTCACCTAGAGACAATGCTAGAGATAATGGTTGCCTTCAAAAGGGCTTTGGCTTTTGTACTGAACTACAATAACTCATATTTAAACAGTGCATCTTTTCAAAGCGGAGTCTACAAATCAATTGTAGTAGACACTGTACCGACTTCAACTGTACTAGCCAAAATCACTTGCGACTATCTCTCGCTTCATAATCTCTCTTGCAAACAACTAGTATTCAAAATCCATAAGCCAAAAATAAAAAACCACAGTCCAAAAGAACCCACTTAACACCTCCAACAATTTATCTCCCAACTAATATTTGTTCTATTTTTTGCCCAGCTCTTTTCAGCTTATGGCTTATGATTTATAGCTTTCTTCGAACAAACAAATGGGATGGTTTCTTCGTCATCATTTCAAAATGGCTTATCGGGATAGTCTTTTCGATGCGGCTTATCCGCTTATCGGTATTTGGTTTGTTAGCACAAACGCTTGCACTAGGGCCACAAATCATCAGTCGTGGCCATCAGTCGTAGCCGAAAAGAACCCACCCTTTATCTGACTAACCCCACAAATTAGCTCTTTTCACTCCCCACTCTATCGTCCACCAAAACTGCGCTGTCGTCCACACCAACCAACACCAGCGTGCCTCCCTCTCTCACTTTGCCACCGCCATCGCTCCCTCCCTCTCTCTCAACACCGCCTCACGTCCCTTCCCTTATCTCACCACCATCGCTTCGACGATAACACGGTCGACGCGCTCCCCCTCTCTCTTATCGCCGGCACTCCTCCCTCTCTCTCTCTCTCACCTTACCACCGTCGTCACTTCATCCCTCTCTCTCAATACCACCTCGCCTCCCTTCCCTTACCTCACTGCCGCCACTCCAATAGCAACACTGCTGACCAAATCTGAGCGGCTGGCCTGCACCCAGGACCACACCGCCGGCCAGACCTGAGCGACCCGCGTCTAGATCCAGTGTCTCCTTCTCCGTCACAACCGTGTGCTCATCACCGTCTTCTTCGCCGGTCAGGTCACGCTCGTGGTCACAGTAGTCTCGGCAGCCCGCCATCATGCATGCAACTGAGTTTCTGCTATCGCTGTCTGGTTGCTGACCGCCATGGGCTCCACAAAGCGCTTCGCAACGGGCCAGCCCATTCCAATGGCATCGACACCATCTCTCCGGCGATTGATTCACGTGCAAAGTTCGTCACTCCTGCAATGGCAAGCGACGGCTGCGGTAGACTATTGGAGATACCCTAAATTAACAACCATGATACTTCGTGCTATCAGTACAGTGGAGCGTAGAAGAAACAGATATAACCTCAAGATCCTTGTAATAAGCTAGGAAGCTGAATGTGGTTTAACATTTTTTTTTCCTGTTCTTGCCACAACCTTGTCTGACAAGGTGCATCTCCTAATCTCCTTGAGTCGTAGTACATCAAGAGTTAGCCTCAATTTTGAATCATTGATCTGTACAGTTAGTTCCTACAAAGTACAAAGTACGGTAGCTCCAGGTTCTCAGGTGTGACAATTAATAGGGAAAATAACAGGTTTGAAAATACCCAAACTACATCAAAATCAAGTTTGGTGTGTATAACAGTTGCACCTGTAATACTTTCAGTTTAATACAGGGTCACAAAAATATGTCATTTCGACAAACGTCCATGGGTGATCATTTGGGCTTTTTTTGGGTGGCTTATGGCTGAAAAGCACTGTAGCTGACTGAAAAAACATTGTAGCTGACAGAGACTTATTTAGCATAATTAAATTTAAAAAAATTAAAAAATATAAAAAACATGTTGGCCCAATACGTATAATACAAACAAATACGGGAAAAAAAGAACCGGCAAAAAAGCTCAACAAAAAGTCAAAAGTTAAAAAAAACGAAATTTATGAATAGTAAAAAATAAGCCAGAAGCTGAAGCTCTTTTGATTAGATTTTTTAAAACTTTAGCTATCGATACATTTTTATATTATTTAGATTAAATACATAATAACCATATATGTAGATTCATTTCGAAAAGTACTATCCTAATATTAAAGTTTATTAGATTCTATAAATATATTATAATATAAGCTAGTGGTCAAAATTGTGATTCAAAGGACCGTATTAATGACCAAAACAATACTTATTGGTGGAGGGATTACAGCTAGAGTCTGAGTGAGACAAAATTTATTACTGTGCCTAAAATCTTGAGAATTGTTTTATATTAGATTTGTTCTCAAAAGAGTCCAAAGTCGTCTGAAACTGGGGCACTGTTGATATCGTTGATCATCTACAATACAAGATCCGTGTGTATCGTTGGGGCTAATTAAATTAACAAATTATATTTTTCTTAATAGTGATTTATATAATTTTTAAAGTACAATGGTGAATGATAAATAGATATTACTTATATCTTTATATACTTTAAAATTAGTGTTACTTTTATTAAAAAAGCATAAAAGAACGTCTCCAATACTACTAAATGTTGATGAGCTTGCATTTCAAGCTGCTCTTTCTCTCTCTCTCTCTCTCTCTGATACCCGTGCAGCGGAAAAGATTCTTCCATGGATCATATGACGATCGAGCCGTACGTGTGTCACTCCAAACAAGCCGGGTGGTCGATCTGATTCTACAAGCCCAATGGAAACTGGTCCTGAGAAGGAGCCTTCTGGCCCAGTTGCCCAAAAGAAAATGTCCATTCGTGGGCTCAGTCTGCACAACTCGCCCACAAATAGCTCCTTTTTTTTTTTTCAGATTTCAGGGTCTGTTTGGGACTGCTCTGCTCCAGTTTTTCCAGCTCTGCTCT
The DNA here is from genome assembly GCA_017311315.1 of Dendrocalamus latiflorus. Taxonomy (NCBI): domain Eukaryota; kingdom Viridiplantae; phylum Streptophyta; class Magnoliopsida; order Poales; family Poaceae; genus Dendrocalamus; species Dendrocalamus latiflorus. Next base: position 2,350,757 of record CM029635.1, read on the forward strand.
ACCAACTTCACCATGGAGCAGCTCCACCGTGGAGTTCCTGGAGCAGGTGGTCCTGTTTGGTACGCAGCTAGCTACAGCTCCAGGAATGTGAGGTTTCCCTGAGAAAGGTCCAATGTGCCCCTGAATGATGTTTGGTGTATCAAGGTATGTTTTGATGTATGCGGAGCATATGTAACTGAATTTTTTTTGTTGACAATTGAAATATGATGTAAAATATTATAATCGCAATTATAACATGGACATTGTTTAATCAATCAGTAAGTTAGGCTTGAACTACTGCCAATACTACACAAGTACATATTTGTCTTAGCGCAACTACCGACAACAGATTGAAACCATATCTAATTTCTATTTTGAACATGTAAATTTGTACATTTTTATTTCAATGTCCATCCCCGTGTGCATCTCATCAACTCAACCTTTACTTGCCCTGCATCATTCTGAAACTTCTCCACAAATGCCAAATGCCAACATTCACACAGACAAAATCAATCAGGACTTGCTTACTAAAACCCAAGAAGAAATACACAAACGTAAAAATAAATTAAACCAACGAATGAACCGAATTGTGTGCGTTACAAAAGGCAAATTCAGACAAACACAACTGGTCGCATATCACGTTTATATACATGTCTACACAAAGAGGAGCACATCTAGATACTCAAACACAACAGGCTCCATGCTTAGCCATACCAAGCACCACCATCTCCCTTTGCAGTTTGCACACCACACCTTCGCCCTGTCCTCACCAAACCTTTCCCGGCTGCCAAAACACACGGACATGAATGAGATCAAATAGGATGTACATGATTGCATGCATATCAAGAAAGCTTGACTTGGTGATGCTCGGTAAGTGAGTCTATGCATGATCAGTGGCATTTACCTGAACCGGATGCAGCGGAGCTCGCGGGTGCCGTCACCCAGCTCGCGGATGGTGAGGCAGACGCCCGGCTCGTCCTGCTCGATCCATTCTGTTGTTTCCATATCGCTTGCGTTGCTGATGGACACGGAGGCCTCGTCGCGAGAGGAGGTGGTGGCCCGCGGCTGGTCAAAGGACGACGGGCCGCCGCCCATCATGGACGACGTGCCGGGCGCCGCGGAGTTGAGCATGTTTAAGTGGTGCACCTAGACGTGGTCGGATGGGCGGAGGAGAGGGGCGGCGCGGGTGGGGGCGGAGGAGAGGGGCGGCGCGGGTGGGGGGCGGAGGAGAGCGGCGCGCGGGTGGGGGGCGAAGGAGAGCGGCGCGCGGGTGGGGGGGGGGGCGGAGAGGAGCGGCGTGCGGGTGGGGTGGGGGCGGAGAGGAGCGGAGCGCGGGTGAGGGGGCGGAGAAGAGGGCGGCGCGGGTGGGGGGCGGAGAAGTTGGAGAAGGAAAAGAAATCGAATCGGTACGGAGGAGAGGAATTGTGTAATGGCAGTGGTGGGTAATTTTCCCCCAACTCCATGAGGAGATACAAAACTTCAGTTTCTGGAGTACCCCTTGAGGAGCTCCAGAAAAAACGTGGAGTAGACCTTCAACTCCACCTTTATCTTGGAGCAGAGTTCTTGGAGTTGGACCCGTTTGACTAGACAAGTTTGGAGCAGAGTTGAAAAAGCTGGAGCGGAGCAGTCCCAAACAGGCCCTCAGTCTTCTTTTTGAAGATGAGATCTAAGGCAAATTAATTTCTTGTGTATGTAGACGGTGTACCCGTAGCGGATCAGCCACTCAGATCTTGCAATTTTGCATTGCATCCGCATGCGTGTACTCGTAGCGGGTATATACTATGCAGCAGCCGATAAGTTTTTTGCGGTGATATTGTGAGCCGTAATTACAAAAATAACGTTCGTCATAAAAAAATAGCAGATTTGATAGGAAATCTATATGGCCATCGTGCCGAAGTGCCTTTGGCCGACACGCGCTTCGGCCGCATGGCCGCTATGCGGTGGAGGCAAATCCACACGGCCACCGTGCGGTGGCCTCCCCTACCGCACGGCCATAGTACGGTGGCCAATTAGCCAGTGTTATTAGCTGTGTTAATTCATGATTAGTAAATTCATTTAGGTGTAATGCTTATAGCAATTTTTACATAGAGCAAATGAGCTTAAAAATTATGAAATTTTTTTGGAGCTTCCCTATATAGCGTACTTGGTTGTGTATTTTTTATAATTTTATCCATTTCAAATTTTACCCGAAAATTCATTAAATTATATAAATTTTTAAGTAACATTCAGAACGGACAAAATTACGAAAAAATACACAATCAAGTACGCTATGTCGAGAGGCTCCACAAAAAAGTCATAATTTTTTGAGCTTATTTGCTGTAAGTAAAAATTGCTACAAGCAGTACACCTAAATGAATTCGCTAATCACAAATTAATATGGCTAATGACCCCAACTGTGCAGGATTGGCCACCACTGCACGGTGGCCGTGCGGATTTGCCTCCACCGCACGGCAATCGTGTGCCCGAGGCATGTGTCGGTCAGGAGGCACTTTCGCACGGGGGCTATGCGAACTTCTTGCCAAATCTGCTATTTCTTCATGGAGGGCGCTACTTTAATTACCGCTCGCAATACCGTCAAATTGGCCAAAAACTCATAGCCTGATAGTATGCATAAATGTGAGGTGCGTGTTGTTGCTGTTGCTGCTGTTTGTTGTACTACAGCAAGCGATGACATCTAAAACTCACCCCTACTCTAAACGGATTTAGATTTTAGCTTTTTATTGCTTCTGACTTATTTAAACCAGAAGTCAATTAGAACGTGCTAGCTTCTAATTACATCTTTTTTGGCTTTTTTTAGCTTTTTAGCTTTTTGGCTTTTCTTTTTTTCCTTTATTCCTTTGTATTGTTCATGACGATATAACGAGTATTTTCATTTTTTTAAATTTTTCCTATTTTTTCTTAGAAAAACTAACAGCTGTTACTGCATAATTTTAGCTAAAAGTTTAAGCCAAAAACTAGTTAGAACAAGCCCTAATACTTTCCCAGCAAAGCTTTCTCAGGCACACCTTCTATCTCCTCAAAAGTCGAAGCCACAATGCATGCATGTCATGCATCTAAAGTCTTTTCTTTTTACCAAAAAGAAAAGGATTAGGACAACAAGATCCAACAAGAGCAAAATTAGTTAGCAAAACTAGTTAACTTAGCTTATTTGATATGGTATGAATCATAAGATGATCATTAAAGCAAAACTAATTATAAGGTCCAACAAAAAGATGATTTAGTTCAAGTTTTTCATATTTAATAGAGATAGCATGGAAAAATTTAAGCTACACATAGAAACACATAATAAATCTAGCAAACTAGCACATGACATGGAGAGATGTAAAATAAGATATCATGTCACATAATAATAATAGTCAAAACTCTATGTAATTATATTACATATGCAAGTTGCTGAAATCAAATATGCAGTATGATACAATGGATACAAAAGAAATCAAACTCCCCTTCAAAACAAACCAAAATGACGTATAACCTCTAAAACTATCCCTACAAAGAAGTGAAATAAGAAGAATCAAGAGTCTTAGTGAAAATATCCGTATCTTGTTGCTCAGACTTAACAAAGTGAATACAATATCACCCTTTTGTATATGGTCTCTAAGAAAATGATATCTAATATTAATGTGCTTGATCATAGAGTATTGCACTGGGTTTTGGCAATGTTTATGGTATTAGTATTATCGTAGATGAGAGGAACACTATCTAAGATCAACCCATAGTCTCGCATAGTAAATAAGATCTATAGAAGCTGAGAGCAACTACTAGCTATAGCTACACACTCCGCCTCAGCAGTAGACTATGCAACAGAGGACTGCTTCCTAGATGACCAGGAAATAATAGATGTGCCTTATAAATAATAAATGTCAGAAGTACTCTTCCTATGCACTCTACACCCTGCAAAGTTAGCATCGGAAAAGCTCGATTGGAGAGAGCAGAATCAGAAGAATACCAGAGTCCAAAGTCAAGAGTGTCCTAAAGGTATCTAAAGAGAGAGATTGGATCATATACCCTCCCTTTAGTTGGGAAATTGAGGATTTACCCTCCACATCTCAATGACACGTGGGGTCATCATAAGTCACTGACACGTAGGCCAGGAGGGTAAATCCTCAATTTCCATCTAAATGGAGGGTATATGATCAATTGCCAGATCTAAAGATGCGACACACTGCTTTATGATGTGAGGCACAAGGGGAAGCCTGAAAATCAAACGCACAGACACACATCAAACTATATGTTCAGCCTCGACGTGGTGAGACAGAGGAGGGAACCAATCATGCTATGATACTCTTTCTAGTTCACGGGTTCTCTAGCATGGTAGAAGTGGCAATAGGAGTAGACATTGACTTGCTGCTTTCTATGTCGAAGCACCAAAAAAGATTCTTTGTGTACTTACTTTGATGAATGAATGTTTCTTCTTTCAATTGCTTGAAGACCAATGAAGAAGCTTAGCTCACCATCATATTCCTCTCAAGTTTCCTGTTGATATAATCTGAAAATATAGATACCAAAGCATAAGAAAAGTCACCGAATATAATTTCATACTTATAAATCTGAACATGTAAGAAGTCACTATCATGCCTAAGAGTGAACAAAGTTTTATCTATCATTCCCGTTTTCAAATCATTTTTAAGCAAGAAAATTTTAAACCTATCATACCAAGTTTTAGGGGCTTGATTTAATCTATATAAGACTTTAGAGAAATTACACATATGATTTAAAAACTTGAGATTTTAAAACCAATGCCAGTTGGAACAGACCCTAATACTTTCCCAGCAAAGCTCTCTCGGGCGCACCAAAAGTCAAAGCCACAATGCATGCAAATCTTGCAGAGTAGTATACTAGTTACTGTAGTGTATCCACGTGAGGAAGAGCATTAGAGGTGGGGTCGTATGAGGATCATCATTTATATTGTAATATATTAATAAAATCCAATAAAATTATTTTAGACATCAATATGGTCTCAAAATGCAATTTTGGCTACTAATTTATATTGTAATATATTAATAAAATCCAATAAAACTATAATATTACAAAATTACTCTTCGAGATAAATTTATGTATATGATTTTTTATATATCAAATCTAGATATTTTAAAAAATTGATAGTCAAAGTTTGACCATGAATCCAAAATAGGGTTGGCAAAAAAACTTGAGGCTCGCAAGTCGCTTATGCTAGAAACTGGCTCGACTTAACTTGGCTCGAGCTCAGGTCGTATACAAGCGAGCTAAACTACAATTATAACTCGTTTCAATATGGAGCTGAGCCCGAGCTACTTGCGAGCTACTCGTTGGCTTGCTCGTTTCACTCATCGTGTTGCTCAGCAAGTCAATCCCGGGTGCACGCACCCAACCCAACCTGACCCTCCTTCAATCTCCCTCTATTCTCTGCCCTTCCATTCTAGGCTCGATTCCCCGATCCACCGCCGCTTACTGTCCCGATCCGTAGTCGCCCTTGTCCCCGGCCGTCGGCCGCCGCACCTTCTCCCCCACCACCGTCCCCCTTTCTTCCCACCGCCTCCCCTCCTTCTCCCCCGCCGCCGCCGCTCATTCCCCGATCCGCCACCGCTCGCTGTCCCGATCCGTCGCCACGCCCTCCTTCTCCCCCACCGCCACCCCTTCTCCCAGTTGTCTGTCGTTTGTTATCCCCAACTGTTGCCCTCTTCTCCCGTCGCCCGCTGTTCGTTCTCCCCAACGGCCACCCCCTTCTCCCAGCCGCCGCCCTCCTGGACGAGCTCCTCAACGAGGTTCTCCGCCGCGTTGGCAGTGCCAAGCGCGACCTTGACGTCTGCTCTCTCATCTGCCGCCAATGGCGCCGTCTCGAGCTCGCCGCCCTCTGCTCCGCCAAGCTCACGGCCTCCGGCGCCTGAGCTGACGAGGTGCTCCGCTCCATAGAATTTATTTCCATTGGGATTCAAGGCCCAGCTCCATAGAATTTATTTCCATTGGGGGCGTACGGGGGAAAGAGCGAGTAGGACGTGGACGTGCGTGGAAGGAAGACTGGTAGAGCTTACTAGAATTTTAACCAAATTAAGCGAAAATATCAATTCAAAAACTCAAGGAAATCAACTCCCATTGAATGTACTGCTTGTTTGCTATGAAATATTCTATGTGAATCACGTGTTTCAACAGGGATGCAAATTTTGTAGGAAAAGTAATTTCTCCACACATGATTTGTGAACTCCATTTTTAGACGACTTGATCTGTACACTCGATTTGCAGCAAACCAACAATAGGGACTAGGCCAACTCGTTGTAGCATATGATGAGAAGACAGGCCTAATTTCCGTGCCTTATCCGCGACCCAGCTCTTCCACGCAGCCCAACATGCGGCACATTCATTAGCACAGCTGATTTCAAGGGCTCCCGCGGATCGAGGTCTCCCTAAATGTTCTCTTCTTGTTGTTCTGGCCCTACGAACTGCTCACATACGTCATGCGTGCCTCTGCAATTCAACTCTCATAGTTACCTTTTTATTCTTTTGCGATCGATTATTATCTAAAATAGATTTACGGTCGATTAACCTTTTGATTGTTGGCGTAAGAGCATGCATATTATTACTTGAACCATAGGCTTGGATCACCTGGCTATTTTGCTAGAAAAGGGATCGGAAGGAGGATTGCCCTTTTCCCCCTCCAAAATAAGGTATCTATACACTACTACAAAAAATTTATATTAGACATCTCGTCACAGATGATTCACTAAAAATGTCAGTGTTAAATACAATCATAGACGGTTTAGGTTTAGAGACCGTCTGTGTTGCTGTCAGCGCTAAAAATTATATGTGAAGAGATAATATCACAGACAGTTTATAGTGAACACCGTCTATGAAGTATCACAGACGGTTCTTACCAAGAATCGTCTGTGATATTGCCAAATATCATAGATGGCTTTTTATTTAAACCATCTGTGATACTTCACAGACGGTTTGTATTAAAAACTGTCTGTGATATGTTTTCCGTCTCACAATTCCAAAAATTTCATAATCTCCTGCATGAGTCCAAGTAGGATTTCGTTCCGAGACACCTTTAGGGCCTGTTTGGGAGAGCTCCACCAACTTCAGATTCACGAAAAACATGGATCTGGAGCTGGATTCACCGTGGAGCAGCTCCATGGTGGATCTGGGATTCGTCAAAGTGTTTGGTACAGCTCCACCTCCCTCTCTATCTCACTTACACCTGGGCCCCACACGTCAGGGGCAAAATGAAAAAAAAACCACCTGGCCCCACGCGTCAGGCGCGGCAGCGGCTGGCGGGCGCGGCGCAGGCGAGGCGCGGCGGACGCGGCGGCCGGGAGGAGGCGGTCGGAGGCGGGAGGAGGCGGGGGAGGCGGAGGCCGGTCGGAGGCGGAGACCGAGAGGAGGCGGGGGCCGGGAGGAGGCGGGGGAGGCGGAGACCGAGAGGAGGCCGGGGAGGCGGAGACCGGTCGGAGGCGGGGAGGCGGAGGCCGGTCGGAGGCGAGGGAGGCGGAGGCCGGGAGGAGGCGGGGGAGGCGGAGACCGAGAGGAGGCCGGGGAGGCGGAGACCGAGAGGAGGCCGGTCGGAGGCGTCGGAGGCGGAGACCGGGAGGAGGCGTCGGAGGCGAAGGCCGGGAGGAGGCGGGGGAGGCGGAGACCGGGAGGAGGCGTCGGAGGCGGAGGCCGGGAGGAGGCGGGGGAGGCGGACGCGGACGCAGCCGGGAGAAGGCGGGGGAGGCGGACGCGGACGCAGCCGGGAGGAGGCGGGGGAGGCGGAGACCGGGAGGAGGCGTCGGAGGCGGAGGCCGGGAGGAGGCGGGGGAGGCGGACGCGGACGCAGCCGGGAGAAGGCGGGGGAGGCGGAGGCCGGGAGGAGGCGGTCGGAGGCGGGGGAGGCGGAGGCCGGGAGGAGGCGGACGCGGTCAGAGCCGGGAGGAGGCGGGGGAGGCGGCGCCGGCCCGGGGGGAGGCGGATGCGGGGGAGGCGGAGGCCCGGGAGGAGGCGGTCGGAGGCAGGGGAGGCGGGAGGAGGCGGAGGCCGGGAGGAGGCGGGGGAGCGTCGGTGGAGGAAGAAGTCGAATAGAAAAAAGAAAAAACGGTTGGGAGGGGTGTGTAATGGCATTGGTGGGTAATTACCACCTAACTCCACGAGTAGATACGAAACAAGTTTTCGTGGAGCACCCCTTGAGGTGCTCCATGGATTTGGTGGATCTGGAGCCAGATCCATGGTTTTGGTGGAGCAGATTCACAGTGGAGCTGCTGGAGCTGGAGGTGTTTGGCTTGGAAAAGTGGATCTGAATCTGTTTTTCGTGAATCTGGAGCTGGTGGAGCTCTCCCAAACAGGCCCTTAGTAAAATGAGTATAATTTTGGATACAGTGTCTGTTTTTGACGTTCTTATACTCATTGGAAAGTTAACTATGAGCCCGATAAAAAAATGACCTGCTTACACTGGTCGCCCTCTAAGACCCCCAAATTCGGTCATCTTTGGCTTTGAATTTGCGTCACAAGTTTTTTGTTTTTGCCTTTTCTTCTTGACCTTCCCTTCGAAATTTGGGTTTTTTCTTAACTGCAAAGTTGTAGATCATGTCGAAACCTTTCAAATGAGCATATATAAGCCATATGATACTTTGCTATTTTATCTTTTGAGACTAGCTATTTACATTGCACCTATATATTGTCTTTGTGATCTACCGTTTAGCCATTATCACTGATGATTTTTAATAAGAACCATCTGTGAAAAAACCATTATCATATATGGTTTTTGTTAAGAACCGTTTGTGATATCTCCATCATAGACGGCTTGTAATCTGAACCATCTGTGATAATTAAATATGAAATTTCTGTCTCGCCCTGCCACGTTACCGACCCATGGCGTCTCCTCCAGGATCCCGATTTCACCCGTCCATTCTCTTCACATGGAACAGTAGGCTCCGGTCCCATATTAATCCCCCTCTCCCTACTCGAAGAACTAACACCACCAGTACTACTCCAACTCATTTGTGTGCGGCAAAGGTGGGAATGGGTTCGGCAAGGGCAGCTAAATTAAAATTTCGCTTGAAGCAAGATGGAAAGGAAGAAGGCAATGGTAGGGGGTTTCTGCTTGTTACATCCTAAAAGTGTGGCATTCTATTGATATTTGGCATAGAAGCTAAAAATGGTGTTCGTTGCCTTTTTGTTTCTACTACTTAAAATTTTTTCCGCGCCACTTGTTTTAGATTGTAATTTAATGAAGGATGTGTAAGTCTATCTTACATTAGCCTAAAGTTTCTTGTAGTGTAAGTATCTTTCTGAATTTGTAACTGTGAAGTTTATATTTGTAAAATTATAAGTGTCTTCTTGTGTATGCAGTGTTATATGTAATTCAGATCTGGAATTTAAATTCAAATATGTTGTTTCACTTTCAGAGGGCATTACTAGAATTTCCTGAGGCTAGCCATGCTCTCTATAAAATTTTGAGGTATGCTAGCTAGTTTTTAGGTATAAAAAGAACTATCACAGACGATTCTTATTCTGAACTATCTGTGATATGTCTTCATCACAGACGGTTTGTGGTTAGAACCATCTATTATAGTATACCTTCATAGATGGTTGTAGTTCTGAACCGTCTGTGATGGTATACCTTCACAGACAATTCTAATTCCGAATCATTTGTGATATGGTTTTCATAGATGGTTCAAAACTTATCAATTGATTCAAACGGTTTGAGGAGCCATTTATGATGACGATTCTGAACCATCTATGATAAACTTTTATGTAGTAGTTATGCAAGCATACAAGCAAGGACAAATCAGACTGTGCAACCAATTTTTTATTTGTGGTTTTGGATTTTTTTCATTGTTTTTGTTTCTTGCTTAACTGGATCTATATCATTAGAATCACAAACTTCTATGGATCTTGTCACTATTGGTCTCTTTTTATCAAAGTTTTAGAATTGTCTATCTCTTCTCTTCTCTCCCTTCTCATAATCGGCTCTCCATGCACATTTGTAATGTGCACACATGACGAGTGGTGGCATCTAACGTAAAGGAAGAGGGTAATATTTGTGATGGCATCTAATTGAAAATTCAACATATTTAGAAGGTCAAAAGTATCGCTTTCACTTAGCCGCGGGCATAAACCTTGTCAGAATTGCATTTTTCAAAAAAAAAAAACTTCTAAACGTGTTACACAGAACCAATAATGAAAAAAAAACGATGGTAAAAATCCAAAACTGCAAGACAAGATAACTAATGGTCTACGTAAGTGCTTAACTCGATCCGCGCACAACGAACGATGGGTCGACAGCCGAGCTGCTAGCTCTTCCTCCTCCCAACATACATGCCTCTTGCGTGCATGCTACCTATCTAGGTTTCCATTCATGCCAGATCGAGCGATCGAGAAACCCACGGCATGGCAAGGCCACATGCATACTCCATTGCATGCGCTCTCAATCTTACCGCATGTAGCTGAGGTCGACTTCTCGGCGTCAAGTCTCAGATCTCATGGTGGAACTAACAACGAGCCAGTGTTCTTTCCCTGCACCCATGGTAGATCAGGCAAAACCGACGAGACTCTACTTATAATCATTGCTATGTAGCGTTATGCTTAATTTGGTGCTTAGCTCTCCAATTTATGTTTTAATGTTGGTATAAAGGTACTAATATAGGTATTACTCAAATCAGACATCATGAAGACAATGGGTTCTAATTTCAATCCATTTGTGTGTATTTCAGTAGTTCAGTCGCCAAGAAGAAAACAATAGTAACTCAATAGCCTTGTCTACCAAGAATATAATAGAACAATTGTACAAAAAAATGTCAAATTATTCTACAAGTAGTTTTCTTCCATAGGTTGGCTGGCCTCCCTATGTTTAATTCCTGGACCTGTCCCTGATCAGCCTTGGTATTAATGACCATCTTTCTGACCTTGTTCTGGCACTACTACAGAAAAGGTCATCACAGACGGTTCGAAATCGTCATCACAGACGGTTTTCTGAACCGTCTGAAATTATGGGTCAGTGATAATCCAAGTTATCACAGACGGTTTTCGAACCGTCTGTGATTATGCGATATCACAGACGGGAAAAACCGTCTGTGATACTCCTCCCCCCCAGCAGAATCTATTTCTGTTTATAGCTAGCCTCAGGAAATGCTAGCCATGCCCTCTGAAACAAGCAGATAATCACAGACAAAAAACATACAATTCACACATCTCATTTCCTTTCAGATACATTTCACAGACATAAAACATCCCATTGACATCGCACTTCATTTCACAAACATAAAACATGCATCCATTTCGCAAATCGATTAATTGAATTGAAATGAAATGTCCATTAACACATCTCATTTACAAAAGATGTGCACTGCATTTGCACTTAGTGATAAGATCAATAAGAAATCATAGTGCGCAGTGGAACCGTCCTCCTGGCGTTATGACTTGAGTCAGCAAAAAGTACGCCAACTCTCCTCGAATCCCTCCAAGAACAGGCTGTTTTAATGCAGTTGACGGGATGGACGCAGCCTGTCGATAGGAATATCAATGTGCGTATATATGTAACGTGTTAAGTATGAAGTAATTATGGGAAGAGTGACAAACCTTGCGATTGGTGAGCCTCGAGGAATCGAGGAGTAGTTCCATATGTTGGCAAACGTAGTATCCACATGTGTTGCCCGGCTCCTGCTGGTGACACTGCAAAAAATGGAATGTGTTAGTTCAAGAGGCATTAGTACCAACTGTTGCATAGGATTAATTAATGTGAAATAGCGAACACCTTAAAATCTCGAACATGTGTCAGCAGGCATTTGGCCCCGCGCTTCGAGTCACCTCCCTTTTGGCAGCTGACATGGCACGTATAGAAACTAGTTGGTAGTTTCAGCATTGAGACTGCTCTAAGTACCCACACAAGTTCAAATCTACACATTATACAATAAATCCCTTATGGCGATTCGAACGATTGTGCTATAAATACTCCAAGATTGTTATGATTGTGATACGGATCGTACGACTCCACGATGTCGCATAAATATAACACCTCGGATCAATATGAGTCCATAATATCACTACTAACTTTATTCCTTTCCAAAGTAAACTATCTTTTACAAACTACTAACACAATACATTAATAAAGCTTTCACAAAATATTCACTTAGGCATAAACATGACGATACTGAATATATATAACGAATTTTAACATTAAATTGAAGGAATAACAATAATGAATATAATCCAATTGTTGAGACTAACCGATGTTACTTTATTTAATTGCGACCACACTAATAACTCTATGTTCTAAAGGAACTTATTAGCCAATTTCATGGGCTTGCATAAAACAAATTACTATTAATTAATGAATGACTATCTATCTAAATGTGATAAGTGTAGTAATGCCAATGCATGAACTGATCATGTTCTACTTTCTCCCCATAGATGTCGCCTTCATCAATCACCTAATACAACAGTATAAGTAAGGGTGAGTTCAAGACTCAGCAAGTACATAATAAAACAAATAGCATCAATATTTACCACAATATCATCTCTTATTCTTTTGTTATCTTCTCTTATTCTTTTGTTATCATCTACAAACTATAATACAATGATCATGCATATATCTCAACCTCTCTTTAGCATATACTGATATAGCGGAGTGAGCACTTGTAGCCCTAGGGGTATCTTAGATGGGCTGGCCTATCCAGCCCTTGTACCCCAAATTAATTACTATTGTCAATATTACTATTATTATTAATATCATCATCATCATTGTTGTTGTTGTTGTTGTTGTTGTTTTCTTTTAATCATAATTGTTAAAGATTTGAGACATTACATACTAGTCAGAGTTTAGAGTTATAAATAATTAGGTACAAATGGCACCAAGTATTTAATTAATTCATAATAGAATTTTAGGGATATTACAGGAAACAACAAGACACAAATCGCTATATGAATTAGAATTTTGTAGAATCATGATTCTGAAGGTAGGATTGCATAGAATAAAGTCAAATCATTAGGATCGGCCTCAATATCACCTAGGATCATGATTCTAATAACAAAATATATCAGCATGTCAAATTTGAAATTAACTGTTGATTTTAATTTTCTTTCTTTTTGCTCTTTACTCGTTTATGTATTGGACCCTTTTTAGGCAACATATTGGATTTTTAAATGATAAAATTTATTAAATAATAATTAAATAATGATAAAGAATAAGTTCAATTGAGTGTATTGTGAATAAATGCACCGAAATTTACAATACTTCATTAAAATTTGAAATTTGTATTGTAAGTTTACATATTTAAAAAACAATTACTTTTATTATAATATTCTACTGTGCAACGAAGGATCTTGTAAATACTATGTGTGCGCATGAAACATGATCGTCTAACCTAGGCCCACACAACAGTACTATATATTAAATTAGATCAGGCAGCATTATCGGTTGGATCATGGTAGTAAACTCCTATAGAGTATATTGTTAGGATGTTTTGCTGATAGGCAAAACATCAACAGCTTAAATCAGGATATTACAAATTTTACTAACCAACAAATCAAAACATGTACTAGCTCTAGCTGCTATCTCCCGTGCTCAATTAATTTGGCATATAAACCTAGTACCATGTACAAGAACAAACAGGCAGATAGCCAAAATCTACAAAATCTCGTTAGTAGTCCTTCCTGTCTGTCATGATTCATGAATCATGCGACGTACATTTTATGATATGCCAGTATAACCGCAGCCTCATCATAATCGTCACGACGTCATATAAAAGAAGTACCGTATAGTACCAGTACTGTAGATGATACTTGGAAGTCACTGAAACTTCTAGCCATACAAAATTGGACCACAACGGTCTACAAGTACAAGAAATAGACACACGCCCCCCCCTCTCTCTATCTCCATCCCACAAGCCTTCTCCGTACATACAAAAATCTAGCATATTCCTTACTCACAGAGTACATACTCTCACCATCTAATATAACATCTAAATAAACATGTTATACCTCCTTATTACTTTCGGTATACTTAAATATTAATTCTAAGATACTCTAATACAACATAGTTAAAAATTTTTACCGGGGCCTTTTATTTTTGCTATGTACGTCTTTTCATATGTAAAAGTACTATATACATAAATTATGCTATAAAAAGTGAATTTTGATGAAAATTTTCATGAAACTCACTTTAGAGTATCTTATAATCATTACCAGAGTATGCTCAAAAGGATAAAAAGATATAACTTCTCTGTTAAAGAGATATATGAGAAGTGAAAATATGTAATCCTAGAAGTATGGAACCATTTTTACATACATATATATATATGTATACATACATACATGTAGCTGAGCATAGAATAACTTATTCTACGCTCTAGCTTGTTCCCCTTGCTCTGATCGAACCTGTCCTCCCCACCGACCCGTGTGACCCGCCTATCCCTACCCCGTCGCGCAATTCATCATGGTTGTAAGTTGGTATGCATCTGGTCGTAAATGTGGTTTCCTTTTTTATTGCCGCCATCACACGGCCAATATGCGACGCATCTACATGTGGTAGTAAACTCTAATGACACACTAGTAAATTCATCAGTGTAGGGTAAATGGTTTCATCTTGACCAAAAAGGGGAATGTATTTAGTTGTTAATCTGGTTTCGATTTTTACTACCACCAACAAATGGCCAACATTAGTCACGGCTAGGTGTGGCAGTAAACTCTAATGATATATCCAACATACCGTAGAATAAGATATTGCACGCTCAGGCATATATAGAATATTTCCACTGTGTGTGTGCATATATATATATATACACACATAAACATATGTATGTATCTATGTGTATACATCTGTATATATTGTAATATTTCAGAAATACCCTCTTAGGATATGTGCGTAAATAGGGAAAAGATGATACATGAAAAGGGATCGGATATATATGGGATTTTAGACAGATGAATTGGTTTCCTGAAATGAGTCATACAGAAAGTTATAACCAGATACGATCTCATGCCAGGATTCAAGAGGGATTGTGTGGAAGAGAAAAACCGGAACTCTAGCCACCCTAGTTTGTTTTTCATCCACTACTACAGAAAAGGTCATCACAGACGGTTCGAAATCGTCATCACAGACGGTTTTCTGAACCGTCTGAAATTATGGGTCAGTGATAATCCAAGTTATCACAGACGGTTTTCGAACCGTCTGTGATTATGCGATATCACAGACGGTTTTTTATTAAAAACCGTCTGTGATTATCCGATATCACAAACGGTTTTTAAAAAAAACCGTCTGTGATATCGGATAATCACAGACGGTTTTTAATAAAAAATCGTCTGTGATATCGCATAATCACAGACGGTTTTTAATGAAAAACCGTCTGTGATACTCCTCCCCCCAGCAGAATCTATTTCTGTTTATAGCTAGCCTCAGGAAATGCTAGCCATGCCCTCTGAAACAAGCAGATAATCACAGACAAAAAACATACAATTCACACATCTCATTTCCTTTCAGATACATTTCACAGACATAAAACATCCCATTGACATCGCACTTCATTTCACAAACATAAAGCATGCATCCATTTCGTAAATCGATTAATTGAATTGAAATGAAATGTCCATTAACACATCTCATTTACAAAAGATGTGCACTGCATTTGCACTTAGTGATAAGATCAATAAGAAATCATAGTGCGCAGTGGAACCGTCCTCCTGGCGTTATGACTTGAGTCAGCAAAAAGTACGCCTACTCTCCTCGAATCCCTCCAAGAACAGGCTGTTTCAATGCAGTTGACGGGATGGACGCAGCCTGTCGATAGGAATATCAATGTGCGTATATATGTAACGTGTTAAGTATGAAGTAATTATGGGAAGAGTGACAAACCTTGCGATTGGTGAGCCTCGAGGAATCGAGGAGTAGTTCCATATGTTGGCAAACGTAGTATCCACATGTGTTGCCCGGCTCCTGCTGGTGACACTGCAAAAAATGGAATGTGTTAGTTCAAGAGGCATTAGTACCAACTGTTGCATAGGATTAATTAATGTGAAATAGCGAATACCTTAAAATCTCGAACATGTGTCAGCAGGCATTTGGCCCCGCGCTTCGAGTCACCTCCCTTTTCAATGTAGGTGGCAAACGCCCTACGTAATTCGAAAAAGTTAACCTTAATCATTCGGAAGGAAAGAAAGTACAATGTAGATATGTATGGGAAATATGTGCTTACCTATCGATTACTTGGCTGAGAACTGTGAAGTCCATTTTATTCTTACTTAGGGAATCAAGGTAATATACCTTGTTCCATTTTGGTACAATTACTACTAAAATCCAATGAAAGTTTTGAAGGAAGGGCATAAGTACATAATCCTTCTTGACGCAACGTAGCAGTCCTGCTGCAATGTACCTCTCGACGAGGGGTGTATCCTGGTCGATGGTTTCCTTGGCGACCAATTGTGGGTCCAAGAAACCAACTGATAAGTTGGATGATCTAGCTTTAATCAGCATGTGTCTATATATATACACACGAAAGCAAAAAATTAGATATGGCATTTATCGGTATGACATTAACGGAGACTGTGATTGTACACACTTACAGCGTCCAGCATCGAATGATTGAGACGTCAAGAGCGTTGAACGTGAACAGATCGAATAAATCCTCAAAGGCGACCACGAACATACACTCTTGAAAACTGTAGTGTAAATCTTCTTCGGTGAATTTGACACTGATACTTGAAGTCCGTTCTGCCTCTAGCTTATTGGACTGCTGAATATACCACATGTGCAATTGCGTGCAACTATATGGTAGCTTTCGGAGGTAATTTTCCTCGAGCAACGGCTGACCAAGCACGAATTTGCGGGCCAAAGGTAGGTACGCAATATCATCATTGGTCTTCTTTGCTTTGCCCTTGCTGGCCTTGCTGCTTCGGCTATAGGCCGACTTAACGGCAGTCGGCAGCAGCGGTGCAAGTTGCTCTGGCGAGAATAGGACCCGTGGAGATAGCACCGGTGCAGTATCCGGTGGTGGAACCGACTGGTCTTGTAATGGAGATGGCACCAGTGCAAGTTGCTCTAGCGAGAGTATGACCAGTGGAGATAGCACCGGTGCAGTATCCGGTGGTGGAACCGACTGGTGTTGTAATGGAGATGGAACCAGTGCATGTTGCTCTGGTCCTGCCACCGGTGAAGAAGACTCCAGGGAGATGTCGCTTTTGGGCCACTGGATGAATGTTCTAATGGCCTGTCCTAGAGTCACGATCTCGTCGTTGGGGGGCTTCGGTAGCGGGACCACCTCAAAATTGACATACACACCATCCACATTAACTTTTGCGAAACCTAGCGCTAAAGCTTGACCGTGCACCATGGCCCCGATACCAGACGAATATGCCTGGCCCCAAGCAGCGTACAAGGGAATGGAGCCATATCTCACTTGGAGCCTGCACTTCGTAGGCTCCTACATAACGATACAAAATTAGCTACTCGAATAGGCCTACCAATGGAGCAAGCATTCGAGAGGTAATAATTATTACCTGGATGTCGTCCACAGGAAATTTGGACTGGATTTGCGTCGGATTGGACGCGCAGCTACTCGGACGGTTGTTTGGGCTAGCTAGCGCAGCAGCGGCGGTGGCGGCCTGCTGACTTTCTGTCTGTTTCCGCACCTCATCTCTGATTATATCAGCCATCGAACCCAGTAGCTCCTCTTTAAGAGATGCCTTGATCTCTTCTCGTAGCTGTGCGTCACGCTCGCCTTTGTTTCTCTTCCTGCGCCGATACATGTCGGAGTCATCTTGGAAACCATGTTTCCATGGAACGTAAAGCCCAAGGCCTCTCGTACGGCCCGGGTGCTCCTTGTTTCCCAGGGCCACGGAGAGCATATCATTCTCCCTTATTCCCTGGAATGATCCCTCGGTAGATTGAAAACTCAGCTCTTCCTGCAAGAGCACGACATGTCATTTCAATTCGTACGAAGTTGTGGAGTAATTACAAGCTACGTAGTTCGATCGATATATTACCAGGCGCTGGGACACTTGCTGGTCTGCAGGGTTTCGAAAGGAGACGTCCCCCGATGTCATTGTAGATGACCTTGCTCTAAGCCAATTTCGAGCGCGGTCATCCGGGATGTTGGAAAACGGCGGGGCGATGTCCTCTGCAGCTGCCAGCTCATCCTCCAACCTCCATTGCGGGATTTTACCCGCATACCCAGCTGTGCCAAGTCTGTGGGGGTGCGTGTTTTTTGCTTGGAGGGCCTTGTGCGCCACACTTGTACTTTTGAAATTTTCAGTCGTTTTCATCGCCTTGAACTCTTCCCATTGTGGTTCCAGGAATGAGTATTTAGTCAAAGGCGTTTCGTCCGTCTCCACGTATTTCTTGACAAGCGTGCTCTTGAAGTTCTTCCATGCTTTGCACGCCGCTTGGTAGGTTTGTCGTTCCACAGCATGTAAGTGTTCTTCTGGGAACTCGAACGATGCCAAAATTTCGGTCCACAGCTCACGTTTCCGAGTGTCAGGCACGTTCTTCCACGAATTGTATGTGATCTCAATTCGTTCTCGTGCAACTATTCCGACCATGGTTCGGAATGCGTTTACCGCTTGCTTAGGAAGGATAGGGACCCCAGCTGCGTTTACCGCTGTGATGGTCTGTCGGCTCTTAGGCTTCTTTGATAGCCCTCTTCCTTGGCGTCTTGATGTTGGAGCAGACGCCTCCGGCGATGATGCTGAAGAATGCGCGGGTGACATGTTGCTCATTTTGTGGGTCTATTAAGATAAGATGAGAATGTAATCATATTGAATTGGAAGAGAGGAGTAGAGGGGAGGGGGAGAAGGGAGGGGGTAATATGGACATAAAGAGGGGGTGATGTGCCTATCTTAGCACCTACTTTAGTTGCTAATACTATAAACCAAATAATAGAATCAATAACAGTCTCAACATGAATATGTGCTCTCAAATTGTAGGGTTGCACAAGATTAATCTTGGCCGTCCCGCTACTAAATCATATACTCTTCCTTGATTGGTTATGCCAAATAATGAATTCAGTCTTTTGAGCTCTAGATACAAACTCTACAATCTCAAGATCAAGATATATTCAGCATGCATATACTCAGACAGCAGTTAACTTTTAACTTGTCAAGATGAAATCCTAACAGATCAATTTAATAACATGCCATAACTGTAAATCCCACAGGCAATCTCAGTATATGGAAGATTGTATATAACAGCTATTAGAGCTCAAAGACCGAATGAACCAATCTCAGTATATGAATTTATCATCATCGAGCAACTGTAAATCCCACAGGCAATCTCAGTATATGGAAGATTAACAAACTTGAATATACATGAATGCAACTAAGCAACTAACCATAACAGTAAGCATAACAAACTTGAATATACAGTAAGCATATACCATAACAGTAAGCATGTAACAGTAAGCAACTAACCATATACATAACAGTAAGCATATAACAGTAAGCCCTAAACCCTAACACTCAGTATGAAGTATCAAGAATCAACCCTAAACCCTAACAGTAAGCATGAAGCTCGGGGAGGGATTTGATGACCTTAGGGTTTTGGTGACGGAGGAGGAGGCGGCGACCACGGAGGAGGAGGAGGAGGCGGCGGCGACGGAGGAGGAGGAGGCCCCGGGCTCGGGGAGGCGGCGGCGACGACGGGCTCGGGGAGGCGGCCGCCGACGACGGAGGAGGAGGAGGAGGCGACGACGGGCTCGGGGAGGCGGCCGCCGACGACGGAGGAGGAGGAGGAGGCGACGACGGGCTCGGGGAGGCGGCGGCGACGACGGGCTCGAGTGAGGCGGCCGGAGAGGGCTCGAGTGAGGCGGCCAGCGAGGGCTCGAGGGAGGCGGCGGCGAGGGCTCGGGGGAAGCAGATTGGGATTTAGATATTAGAATAACTGCAGAATACACGGAAAACCCTAGACACGGGTATATATAGCGGATTATTACAGACGGTTCTAAACTTGGAACCGTCTGTGATAAGACTATCACAGACGGTTCTAAGTTTAGAACCGTCTGTAATAAGCATACTATCTCAGACGGTTCCAAGTTTAGAACTGTCTGTGATAAGCCTATGCCCGACTGTAGTCATTCAAGATCAACAGCCAACCATCTGCATTCATGATCAACAGCCAACCGTCTGGAGTGATTGCTTTCCTTCCGATAGTTCCGAGACTCTTCAGCCTCCCCTCATGACGAGATTGAGGGACACCTATCGGTTGAATCTGAGCCATATAATCGACACAAAACTCAATGACCTCTTCGCTTGCATAACCTTCGACGATGCTACCCTCCGGCCGAGAACGATTCCGTACGTAGGACTTGAGAATTCCCATGAACCTCTCAAATGGGTACATGCTACGTAGGAATACGGGCCCGCACATTTTTATCTCCCACACAACGTGAACAATGAGATGGACCATGATATCGAAAAACGAAGGAGGGAAATACATTTCAAGGTGACATAGAGTCATCACCACCTCGTCCTGCAGAGCATCTAGTCCTTCGGGATCGATGACCTTCTGAGCAATTGTGTTAAAGAAATAACATAGCCTCATGATTGTCTCTCGGACTTTGATCGGCAAAATATTTCTAATTGCAATAGGGAGCATCTGTGTCATCAGCACATGACAATCATGAGACTTCATGCCATTTAACTTCAAATCTTGCATCGAAACAAGTTTCTTCACGTTGCCGGAGTAACCAGACAGAACTTTGACACCATGCAAGCACTGGCACAGTTCTGTTTTCTCAGCCTTGGACAGAGTGTAACACGCAGGGCGAAGGTACGTTCGTCCATTATCAGTGCTTGTCGGTGCTAACTCAGGCCTGATGTCCATGTCAGCCAAGTCAAGCCGTGCGTTGACGCCGTCCTTTGTTTTATCACGGATGTTCAGTAAGAGACCAATCAAGCTGTCGCACACATTCTTTTCTACGTGCATGACGTCGATGCAGTGCCGAACATCTAGGTACTCCCAATAAGGTAAGTCCCAAAATATTGATCTCTTCTTCCAGGTGTTCTTCTCATGAGCCCTCAATTTACGTCCCTTTCCGAGGACAACATCTAAATCCTTAACCATATCATAAACCTCGTGTCCCCTTAAATGCCTTGGAGCTGAACCTTCTTCCTTCTCTCCGTCAAATTGTTGCTTTATCTTGCGGTATGGGTGAGCCCTCTGAAGGAACCGGCGGTGACGCATGTAGACGGTTTTGCGTGAGTGTCTCAGCCACACACTCTCGGTACCGTCTAAACAGTGAGTACAAGCTTTGGCACCTTTTGTACTATGGCCTGATAGGTTACCAAGGGTAGGATAATCATTTATGGTGCAGAACAATAAGGAGCGCAGAGTGAAGTTCTCTCGTTTGTATACATCCCATACCTGTACCCCTTCGTTCCACAGTACTTTTAGATCTTCCACCAACGGTGCTAGGAACACATCGATATCATTCCTAGGTTGTTTTGGTCCTTGGATAACTATCGACAGCAAAATGTACTTTCGCTTCATACACAACCAAGGAGGAAAGTTATAGATGCAGAGAGTCACGGGCCATGTGCTGTGTCGGCTGCTCATGCTACTGAAAGGATTCATTCCATCTGTACTCAGTCCAAACCTTATATTCCTTGGTTCTGCACCGAACTCTGCAAAACTCCTATCGATGTTTCTCCACTGCGCGGAATCAGCAAGGTGTCTTATCATTCCATCCTTCTTGCGCTCCTCCGAGTGCCAACGCAGCAGTTTTGCCTCCTTTGGATTTGCAAAAACCTTTTCAAACGGGGAATTATAGGAAAATACCATGCCACCTTAGCAGGAGGTCCTTTCTTCGCCTCTGTTCCCTCGCCATCTTCTGATTGATTGTTACGTTTGTATCGGGATGCGTTGCACACCGGACATACATGCATGTTTGCATACTCTTTACGGTAGAGGATACAGTCGTTCGGGCATACATGTATTCTTTCTACTTCCATTCCCAACGGACAAAGAACCTTCTTGGCTTTATACGTGGTTTTAGACAACTCATTTCCCTCCGGAAGCATGTCCTTTAAAAGACCTAGCAGCGCCGTGAAACTCTTGTCGGACCAACCGTTGCTTGCCTTCAATTTCAACAGTTCAAGCACGGCCGACAACCTCGTGTACTTGCATCTCGTGTACAAAGGTTTCTCTGAGTCCTCCATCAAGCCACGGAATTTAACATACTCTCTCATCATAGTTCTCTTCTACATCGCGAAGCATTTGATCCAGATTATCATCGTGCAACCTATCCGAATCCGAGCCACAATCGACATCAACCGGCGGCATGTCATTCAAT
Organism: Dendrocalamus latiflorus; assembly: GCA_017311315.1. Lineage (NCBI taxonomy): Eukaryota > Viridiplantae > Streptophyta > Magnoliopsida > Poales > Poaceae > Dendrocalamus > Dendrocalamus latiflorus. Next base: position 2,372,962 of record CM029635.1, read on the forward strand.
TCACCGGCGATGTCATCCGGGGGCATATTATTCACTTCGCCGACGATGTCATCCGGGGGCATATCATTCAGTTCACCGACGATGTCATCCGGCGGCATATGATCATTCACTTCGCCATGACTGGTCCAACACATATAATCCTTTTTGAAACCCCTCCGAATCAAGTGCGCTACAATTTGCCCTCGGTTCTTAAACATCTTCAAATTCTCGCAGTCAGTGCATGGACAGCACATATATTCCACCCCCTTATTCAACATATCCTCCTCGGCGGCTCTTATAAAAGCAGAAACGCCATTAATGTACTCTTCACTCACACGGCTCGCGGCATACATCCAGCTTCGGTCCTACGTTACGTACATATATAACAATTTAGTATTAAAATCTAGATTAACTAATTATAACTACATATATACCGGCCGCATTTATTATATTGAGACTTAATTTGCTAGCTCAATTCATATTACAAACACAACAGCTATTATATAACCAACAATTTTGCAAATTAACCATCTTCAATAACCACTAATGGATTACTTAGACCTAAATTGTAATGCAATTAAAGAAAAAAATAACTTACATTACTAACCATATCTAGAGCAACCAGGAAAGACTGAATATTCAAAGCTCAATCTCTGCCTCTTCCCACCAAATTAACTGGCCTGAAATCGCCTAGCTTCCTCCCGAGTGAAAAAGTGCGCAGCGGTGGCTAGATCTGGATCGAAATGAAGACAGATGCGGTCTGAGCAGCGCAATAAATGCCTTAGCCATTATCACAGACGGTTTTTAACTAAAAACCGTCTGTGAATTATCACAGACGGGTTTTAGTTAAAAACCGTCTGTGATAACTAGCTTATCACATACGGTTTTTTATTAAAAACCGTCTGTGATAATCTGGGATTATCACAGACGGTTTTTAATACAGACCGTCTGTGATACTTCGGTAATAACCGCTTGTGATAATCCATTTTCCCGCCACAAATACCACAGACGGCCTCCTAATTACATCCGTCTGTAATAGTGTTCATCAGAGACGGTTTCACAAAACCGTCTATGATGAGGCATCTACTATGAGGCTTTCTGTAGTAGTGATCCGGCGTCGTCATTAGCAAACAACCTCGCACGCCAGCCGGGGCCATCCATCCTTTCACCGCGCGGCATTTGCTCGTCGTCTTTCACGCACTAGAGCCAGAGAAAACGCCGCACGCCGCCTTCGCCATAGCGCCTACGCACGTCGGCACGCGCCGTCCACAGCGCGCCTGCGTCGCCGGTCAATGCCCCACGTTTTTGCTGCGGTGAACTCGACCGATCGCCGATGCGTAGCGCGCCATCTCGTCCGCTTACATGCTTTAATCTGGACATTTGACTGACTAGGAAATTTCTTATAGATTACAGAACTGGTATGATTTACTATATTTCGTTATGGGAGTTGAATGTTATGATAATTTTACTGCTGGGACAGCATGGGGAAACTGTCCGGTAAAGAGGAAAGCTATAGATTTAAGAAGTGAGTAAAAGCATTGTCGGTTAATTGTTGCCTTATATTGCAGTAGCGCATATTTAGATTGAGTATTTACTGTAAAAGGAGTAGCGTCGGGTGTGTCGTTATCGTCAAATCATTTCGGCTATCAGAACTAAAAAGGCAAGTGTATAGTAGAATGGTATTTGAGTGTTTGGAATGGTTATTTTTTGAATGAATATTCATATGATTATACTTGTTTTATATTTCTCACATTCTTATAATAAATTGAAGTGTATGGTAGAATGGTATTCAAGTGTTTGGAATTGTTATTTTTTGAATGAATATTTGCCATGAATATTCATATGATTATGCTTGTTTTATATTTCTCACATGCTTATAATAAATTGATGATAATGTTGATGACTATGGAAGAATGATGAGTATGTAGATTGCTAATGATAAAAGATAATGTCCATTGCATTGCATGTTAAACATTCATGATGGAAATATGTAACCTACGGAAGTGGGACAAGGTCCCAATATGTAATATATGGGCAATGAAGTCCTCGTATTAGAAAGATGGACAATTGGTCCCCACACTAAAGAGTGTGGGTATGAGTGCACACTGATAGGTGTTACACTCCGCTATACCGGTATAAGCAGAAGATGAGCTATAAGCATTGTATTGTATTTATGAAAAGTGAAAAGTGATTTGAGATAATGAGATATGTGATTGAAAACTGATGAGAATGGATATGAGACATTGAGTTGATGATAAATGGGAAATAATTGCTAATAAGATGATGCCTCAATTATTATTCTACTTTATACTTGCTAAGTCATAAACTCACGCTTGTTTATTTGTTGTTTTTAGGTGAACGCTGAAGGCAACATGCATTGGGTGAAAGTAGGACATGGAACAATTGCACTTTATAGCTTTTTTACCTCACCTAGAAATTCGTCACTTATGGACATGAACAATTTACTATTCTCTACTGTAATAATTGGATAATTTATGGTTTCTCTTAGTTCCTTATTATTCATAATATTGCTAGTTAATGTGTTCCTTAGCTTAGACTTGTTTATGATGAGTTTCCCTTGGTCACAATTGATCATGAATGAGTTTCTATTGGTCGTTTTTGTTCGATCGGTGAGTTATTATTCTTTGCATGAGTTTTCATTGGTTAGTCATTTGCAGTGTTGGTAATGTGCTTTTATTCGCTATTCCGTTTGTAAAGAAATTATTGTTTCTCCAAATGTTGAGCAATTCTTGCTGCTCGTGCAAGTTGTTAAGTTGCAAGGTCTTCCTTTTTATGGGAATTTTACTATTTTATTGAGGAATAAGATTGGTTTATTTACTTGATATTGTGAGTAATGGAAAATATCTTTTGTGAGTTTATTATCCTGAGGGAGATATAAACCTATGTGGTTCCTTTCGAATAATTTGAGTAATTTAAGTTAAATACCCCTTTTATGAAGAAGAGAATTTGAACTCCTTTGTGATGTCTTTTTGATGTTGGATGAATTGTCGTAATAACAGAAATTAAGAGACAAGGTATGTGGGGGGCTAAGTGTTGTAGATGACATGGTGTATAGTTGATTTCAATTGTCTTCCTTCGGAAAGATATATATTAAATTTAAGGTTGCCTTAGAGTAGTTACATGATGAGTAGTGATTAAGAGTATGTTCTTTCCTAATAGGAATTAGTGGATTATAAAGAAATATGAAATATTGATAAATGATTTATTAATATTATTTAATCTACCAAATTTTGTTAGATACATTGGATTATTTGGGTCTCAATGGATTAATTTAATTGTTTGGGATGAATAAGTGTAGAAGATGTTAAATTATTGTCTTGGTGGATATTACTCTTAGAAGTATCCCTTCTATGGATAGTTGGTGATCATATTAAATTGCTATATTTATTTCTTAACATGAATAATTTTTGGAGTTGTATACAAATGGTTCAAAAAAAAATGAATATTGGTGGATATAGAATTTTTATGGGAAGAGTTTGGATAGTTATTCTAGTTAGAGTGATTGGATAAAATTGGTTGTAGTGTTAAGGGAGACTTTGATTGATTTAAGATTATGATTATTGAAGTTTTAGCAGGATTATGCATGGCAAAATAGTTAAATCTGTGTTGTATATAGTAGTAGGGTAGCAATTAGATTTTATGAAAAAGCTAATTGTTAGTAGATATCATTGGAGTGCAATTATTATGTACGAGGATTTGGTGTTGAGAATCACTAAAGATTCAAGTTACTGGATTTTAATAAGTGTCTCATGTTGTGGGATTGTTGGATGATAGTTGGTGATTGATAAAAGAAATTTGGTGGAATATTTTGATTTATACACTAGATATTTTCTAGAGTAAAGTGTTTATTTTAGTAAGGTTGCGAAGTTTGGGTGGATTCTAAGTGTAAGGATGAAATGATAAAGTAGCATGATGCAATTTAGAGTCTTGGAGAGTTTTATGATGGAGTAATGGATTATGATGATCCTTGTTAAGGGTTTTAGTAAATTGATGCTATCAAGCTTGTCAGTAAAGGCATATTGGGGATAGTGTTGATTCTTTCTTGAAAGAAGAGAATTTGATCTTTTTGGTGGTGTGATTTAAATGGAATATTTTGGAGTTTTTGTGCTTTTGGGCTTTTAGAGTTCATGACTTATGAAGCAGTTATATTCTATGTTACACCGAAGAGAACTTCAGTGAGGTATTGGAGAATTCCCATGGTCTATGAGAGGTTTACGAGATTTCGTCTTGAAAAGAAAACATTGTGCCTTGCCATTTGATCTTTTTTTTCCTTAGAATTTTGCTTCCTACTGCCTTGCTATTTGATTATTTTCCTTGGGGTTTTTGCTTGCTGCAAGTTGCTATTAGCTCCCTTCTTTTCCACTTATGATTTGTGGCTTATGGTTTACTTTACAGTAACTAGCTTTTAAATGGTACATTTTTTTAAGGTGGGGGTCAACAGGAAGATTATAGTAAAAAGTGTACTGAATTTAGTTGTATTGACCAAAATCGTATGCAACTATTTTTCTTTGTGTACTGCCTCTCACGAATAGCCAGAATTCAAAAATTTAAGCCATAAGCCATAGCCCAAAAGTACCCACCCTATTTTTCTAGTCTTCTGAATTTATTCTTATTGCCTCTTATTTGTTTTCTTATTTAAGTCCTTTAGAGTTTATAGTGGCAACTGACTAGTAGTGATCAAGAATACAATCTTATAAGGTATCGAATACTAAGTTATTTGGAGTGCATAGGATAATGATTTATTGTTATATCATAATTTTGTTGGAGATAAATTTACTTCATGCAATGGTTTTCTTGGAGCAAAGTGATCAAATTGTAGTTGCTAGTAGAATCCATAATGGATAGTGAATAAGAATATGTTGGTTATATTGTGGATTATTTGGGGTTATCAAAAGTTCAGAATTTTGATAAATTGAGTAGAAAGTTGTGATCGTGCAAAATTGCTAGATTTTATAGACGAAATTAGATGGTGTGGTTTAATGAGAATCTAATATTGATGAAGTAACTTAATCGATGTGGTAGTTACTTGAAGGATAAGGATTGTTGCGTTATTATAAGGTATGATTTGATCTTTAGTGAATATCTTCTTTGAAGTTAGTATTTTTCTGGAAGTTAGTGGGTGAAGATTATATTTTGCTATTGGTGTCTTAATGAGTGAGTCTATTTGGAATTGTCGGACTTGTTAGTCTACTGATTTGAGGACTTGCCCTATCAATTACACTGAATGCTTTGGTGGTTTATAATATTGTGAATTTCTAGATTAGTTATTCTTTGGATCTTAATAGGATTTTATCTTGGTCTATAGATAAGAGGAGATGAATTTGGACTTTGTGCTGTAGTCTATAACTATAATTATCCGTAAGTATGTGTGGAAGTAGGAGAACAAATTGACTTTGGAAATAGTAATGTTCGTTGGTCGGATTTATTTGGATGTGGTGTATGTGTGTGCGCCAGGATTCTCAAGCTGATTGTCCTTAAAGAGTTGAGGTGATAAAATACAAGGCGAATTCTACAATTTAGCTCGTTTGGAATGATTTGTAGGGATATTTCTTTGATAGGAGAGTTGACTAGAGCACTATGTGAATTAATAGAGCCTTTCACTACTACAGAAAAGGTCATCACAGACGGTTCAAAAACGTCATCGCAGACGGTTTTGTGAACCGTCTGAAATTATGGGTCAGTGATAATACGAGGTCATCACAGACGGTTTTCGAACCGTCTGTGATGCAAATATCACAGACGGTTTTTAGTTAAAAACCGTCTGTGATATATAGTTATCACAGACGGTTTTTAGTTAAAAACCGTCTGTGATATTTACATATCACAGACGGTTTTTAACTAAAAACCGTCTGTGATATTTATAAATCACAGACGGTTTTTAACTAAAAACCGTCTGTGATTTATAAATATCACAGACGGTTTTTAGTTAAAAACCGTCTGTGATATTCCCTTCTATTCCTAAACCTATTTCTGTTTATTGGCTAGCCTCAGGAAATGCTAGCCATGCCCTCTGAAACAAGCAGATCAACATGTACATGTATACATCCAATTCACATCTCAATTCATTTCACAAACATAAAACATCAATTTTTATTAAGATTAGAGTATACCATTACAATATCTCAAAACAACGAGCAGGTTACACAACAAGAACAACGAGCAGGTTACGCAACAAGAACAACGAGCAGGTTATACAACAAGAACAACGAGCAAATTATACAACAAGAACAACAAGAACAACGAGCAGGTTACATAACAAGAACAACGAGCAGGTTACACAACAAGAACAACGAGCAGGTTACACAACAAGCAAAGATCATCTATGCCTTCTCGCCCCTGATGCAACGCATGAGCTGAATGTCTTTGATGACCACCATCGTCGGCGTTGATTGAGCGTCTCCCCGGTTGGCACGAGCTAGATGCTTCTGCGTCGTCTGCAAGGAGGAGGACAGCAAGGAGGAGAACAACAAGGAAGAGGACAGCAAGGAGGAGGACAGCAAGGAAGAGGAGAACAACAAGGAAGAGGACAGCAAGGAGGAGGACAGCAAGGAAGAGGAGACCAGTAAAGAGGCTGGATTTTGGGTATATTTATAGGGAAGGGAGAGGGAGGGAGAAGCGGGAATTCGAAATTTTTGGCGCGGGAACGGAAAGGCAGAGCTACGATTCGTGGGGCTGAGGATCGATAGGCCCAGCGGTATATAGAACCGTCTGTGAATTGGAGCACAAATTTTATATACCGATGCAATATAAACAACTAGTCTGAAAAGATAAAATAGCAAATGTTTATATAGTTTATATATACTCATTTGAAAGGTTTCGACAAGATCTACAACTTTGCAGTTGAAGAAAAATCCAAATTCCGAAAATAAAACCAAGAAAAAGGGCAAAAACAGAAACCAAAAACTTGCGATGCAGGTTTAGGTCCAAAGATGGCCGATTTTCGGGGTCTTGGAGGTCGACTGGCAAAAGCCGGTCGTTTTTTTTGATCGGGCTCGTCGTTAGCTTTCCAACGAGTACAAGAACGTCGAAAACGGACACCGTATGCAAAAGTTATGCCATTTTACTGAAGGTGTCTCAAAACTGAACCATACTCGGACTTAAGCGGGAAAATATGAAATTTTGAGGGATTGCAAGGCGGGAAATGTATCACAGACGGTTTTTATTATAAAACCGTCTGTGATACTAGAATATCACAGACGGTTTTATAATAAAAACCGTCTGTGATAATCTGGAATATCACAGACGGTTTTTATTATAAAACCGTCTGTGATATTCTAGTATCACAGACGGTTCAGCGTTAAGAACCGTCTGTGATACTCATTTTTCCCGCCACAAATACCACAGACGGCCTCCAAATTAAAACCGTCTGTAATAGTGTAAATTACAGACGGTTTCACAAAACCGTCTGTGATTTGGCGTCTACTATTAGGCTTTTTGTAGTAGTGTTTCTAGATTGGTGTGGGTTTTGTTTTAGAATTGTGCATATCCTGAATGTTGCCAATGTTAGAGAAATGAGTTAGTGTGGCATGTGAGAATTTGGAATTCTATGATTTAAGACCAAAATAGATTCCTTAAAATTGAGTAGAGTGTGTCTTTTTGGGTAGTGAGGTACCCATCTGATTGTTGTCCGATCTTTGCATTTCTATTTGATTTTCATTTGCGAAGTGAGTTGGTTTTATGTTGGAAATTTTGATTATTTCCTTTAAGAAAAGAGGGAGTTGTTAACGTGAGAATTTAAGTGGTTTCGCCTTTGGTTTGTATGGTTTTGTTATGCACTTGTTTATTTGAAAGTTGAGGGTTTTCATTGTGAGTCCTTCGTTTTCAGAGCATGTTCTTTTGGAAGGGAGTGGACTCAATGTGTGTTTTATTTGCTTCCCTTGTTAAAAAGATGTTCCTTGCGAATTGAAGTGGCCTCATTTTGTTTCAGCTTATTCTCTTCTATGTGTGATTTATTTTGTATTAGGTGGATTTAAGAAGTGGGCTTCCCTGTTAGGGAGTGATTAATTCTTTATTTGAGGCATGGAAAAGTTGAAGTATGTGTTGCATTCGTATGAGCATAACAGTACTGTGGGGATTTGAAATGCACTGTGCTCTTTCAACTATCTACTTGGAGTCACATGGTATGTGTGTCCCAAGTATTGTCATGGGTATTGCAAGTAGAGTTGTGAGTTAGAGAATTCGGAGTCGCATTTTATTGAGGGGGTAGAATGCAATATTCTAAAAATACGCCCTTAAGGACCTGTGCGCAAATAGGGAGAAGTGAATACGTGCAAAGAGGATGGTAGGATTTTTGATGGATACTTTGGTTATCTGAAATGAGTCATTCCAAAAGTTATAACCGGATATTATCTCGTGCCCGGATTTAAGAGGGACTGTGGGGGAGAGAAAAACCCAAACCGTGGCTACCCTAGTTTCTTTTCTTCTTGCGCTGTCATCAGCAGACCACCTCGCACGCCAGCCGAGGCCATCCATGCTTTCACCGCAGTGTGTTTGCTAGTCCCCTCTCACGCACTAGCACCAGAGAATGCCGCCGCCCGCCGACTTCGCCATAGCGTCTACTCGCGTCGCCATGTGCCATCCACAGCGCGCCTGCGTCGCCTGATCTACCATGTGCTTGTGAGTTACATCAGCCGGTCAATCGCCGGCTCGATCGCCGACGCATAGCACGCATGTCGCGCGCTCGTCCGCCTGCATGCTGCACCGGCAGCACCTGTGCACGTGGTGGTGGCCAGCAGCTGTTTTGAGATACTGTGTGCTGAGTGCCAGTGGAAAACATGGGGAAACACTAGGAAAAATCAGAGATCGTCCGGGGGAAACACTAGGAAGAGTGGAAAAAGATTAGGAGAAGAAGAGAAGGAAAATGTGAGAAAAAGATCGTGGTTTTGGTATTCATCACTTGGGTAACAATCTAGTTATTTCCTCTTTGATCTATTTAATTAATTAGATAGTAGAATCCGGTATAGAGAGGGATAGTAGATGCTGATGGGGGAATCGAATAGTAGATCGGTTTACTTTGCTATATTGTTATACTATTTTTACAGGAAGTGTATGGACATAATATGAGAATAGCATCTACTAGAAAGTTGTAGGGAATTTCCATGGCTTTCTTTAAAAATTTTATTCATGTTAATCGGATAGATAGATCTTGAGTTATGAATTTTATAGTCCTAGATCTTGAGTTATGAATTTTATAGTCTTGCTGTTTGGTAAATTTGTCATGTCTGGCAGTGTGTAGTAACCAATAGATTAAAAATAGTAATGAACTAATTTGGGAATTTGGTCAACAAAAACATTGTAGATAATTTTTTAAGGTTTCCAGTAAGAACGTAATTTTTAAATAAGTATAATAGAAGTTATGAATTTTGGGATGCTGTTGTCCAGTACCGGGTTGCTGGTAGACGCAGTTGTGGAAAACATTAATTTGACTAATTTAATGATAGAATTAAATTTTAGGAATAACTAGACAATGGTAGATAACTTCCTGTAGATTCTAAAAATACCATTAATTATGTTGTCCAGAAGATGATAGATCTGTCTGCTGGGTTAAAATCATGGGTTTAGATGATTTAATCTGGATATTTGATCAACTAGAAAATTGTAGAAAATTTTGTACAATTCCATAACTGATATGGTTTACTATATTTCGTTATGGGAGTTGAATGTTATGGTAATTTTGGTGCTAGAATAGCAAGGGGAGACTGTCCGGTAAAGGGGAAGTTGCAGATTTGGGAAGCATGTAGGAGCGTTGTCGATTAATTGTTGTCTTATATTGCTGTGGCGCATATTGAGATTGAGTATTTACTATAGGAGGAGTAGCGTTGGGTATATTGTCACCTTCAAATAATTCTGGCCATTGGAACTAGAAAGACAAGTGAATGGTAGAATGATATTCAAATATTTGGAATGATTATTTCTTTAAATTAATATTTGTCATGAATATCATATGATTATGCTTATTTTATATTGCTCACATACTTATGATAAATTGATGATGTTGTTGATGACTATGGAAGAATTATGAGTATATCGATTGCTAATTATAAAAGATAATATTCATTGTATTACGTGTTGAGCATTCATGATGAAAATATGTGACCTACGGAAGTAGTACAAGGTCCCCATATGTAAGATACTCGGAATGAGGTCCCCTTATAAAAAAGGATGGGCAATTAGTCCACACACTAAAGAGCGTGGGCATGCGTAAACACTGACGGGTGTTACACTCCACTATACTAGTATAAATAGAAGATGAGACATGAGTATGAGTATTGCATTGTATTCATGAAAAGTGAAAAGTGATTTGAGATAATGAGACATGTGATTGAAAACTGATGAGAATGAATATGAGAAATTGAGTTGAAGATAAATGTGAATGAATTGCTAATAAGATGATGCCTCATTTATTATTCTACTTTGTATTTGCTGAGTCATGGACTCACTGTTGCTTATTTGTTGGTTATAGGTGAACGCTGAAGGCGACATATATTGGGTGGAAGTAGGACATTGAACAATTGCACTTTATATCTTTTCACCTCACCTAGCAATTCACCACTTATAGTCATGAACAATTTAGTATTCTCTACTGTGATAATCGGATAATTTGTTGTTTTCTTAGTTCCTTATGATTTGTAATATTGCTAGTTCTTTAGTTTAGACTTATTTATGATGTTTTTTGAGTAATTATTTTGGTTCATATTAAATTCATTTTATGGTCTACCATGTTCCTAAAAGTTATGCTTATTGTCACGTGGAATGTTTACTATTGAAGTCTGGATAATGTTGATGTTTGATTATTAGTTAAGATTGGTGGTAATAGTAGTTGTGGGTTTTTGTTAAGCCGGTGTGTTACACACACATATATACACGTATACACATCTATATTATACTCCCGGGTGTAATTACACCCTATGTCGTCCCTATGTCGTATCTCACAACGTAGGGAGTATCTCGTGTAACGGATGGTATGCACATGTAGTATACGAGTATTTAAGGCCATTTGGGTGGTATGAACAATTTTCCAGAGGTGGTATGTACATTTTTTTGACATACTCATTTTTATATGCGTATACGAAGGTATTTACAAAATACGCTAAAAACTATGAATTTCCTTGCAATTTTTTCGTGTGGTTCACATTGGAGTATCTTATAATTAGTATGTGAATATACCTAAAGTGATAAAGGAGTATTTCAAGTATGTTTAGGTGGTATATTAGAGGTGGTTGTAATTACACCCGGGAGTAAAAAGTATTTTTCATATATATATATATATATATATATATATATATATATATATATATATATATATATATATATATATATATATATATCATGATTTTATGCATCTCGATGCACTATGAGATGGCTATGAATGATACGAGAGGGTGTCTTACATAGAGCAAATCGTGTAGCAGTGCTATTTCTTTTTGTGTGGGCCCAAAATGGCAATGGGATACAGGGGTTACAATCCATTACTACCTAGCTATCTACTCCTTACAATCACAAATATATGTCATTTTGAGATACGTACAATCAAACTTTTGAAACTTTTTCAATCAATATCTTTTTAAATATTTATATTAGATACATAAAATCATATGTAAAATTTTCTCAAAAAGTAATTTGAAAATATTATAATATTATTGTATTTTATAAATATATTACAATAGAAATTAGGGTCAAAGTTACGTTTTGGAGACCATGTTAATGTCAAAAATGAAATATATTTGTGACCGAATGGAGTATCTATTAATAAAAGTCGATGATAGGTGGATTAGAGGTGATAAGAGAAAAGAGAAATATGCACCGCTTTATTTGGTCAACTCTAATTTTAGAAAAAATCACCACTTTATTTGGTCAACTCTAATTTTAGATGCTTAGATTTGGTCTATTGACTAGAGATTTATTTATTTAAAAAGCATATGGTGTTTTAGAAAATTGGACCTTAATTTTAGAGACTTCGATTTAGTCTATTGTTTACAGATTGATTTATTTAAAAAAGCATACAGTGGTTTAAAAGAGTATACCTTAATTTTACAGGTTTAGATTTTCTCTATGCTTAGAGATTGATTTGATTAAAAAATATCCGGTGTTTTAGAAGAGAAATAAATTAAAGAAAATGAGCATCCCAAACCAATGTTTAGCTTGTCTGTCTCGTGACTTTATCCTTCACGCACATAAGGGAAGAGGCTGCTTTTGAATAAGAAGGAAAGAAAGAAAGCATGCATCATCGGGAAAAGGAGCTGCTGCCAAAAGAGATACGCAAAGTTAGTTTTTTAGAGCTTATTTATAAATCTACACAGCAAAATCTATTATACAATAAAAATCGATGACAATTAATTGGTTTATTGTTGGTAAGGACAAAGATGCATTTCCTGATTTGTAAGCATTAGTTTTTTACCCCGCTTAACACTAAGAGAGATATATTTCCTGTTTTGTAGGCATTCGCAAACCACCCGCTGCTTATAAATTGCTAGCTAGACATCTCATCGTATGTATATGGAAACTAGCTAGGGTTTAGCAGGCGGCGATTAACCGCAGTGTGCGTACGTTTCTTGAGAAAGGAGAACATGCAAAGATGCAGCAGCAGGCACTGGTGGCGGAGGCGGCCCGCGTGACGAGGCAGGCGGAGGAAGGCGAGGGAGGTCGGCAGTAGGAATGGGAGGGAGGGACCGGCGGAGGAAGGGGGAGGGATCGAGGCCGGTGATATGAAGGGATAGGGAGCTTAGCAGCGAAGGCGGAGGAATCCGGGAGGGAGCCCGGCGGCGGAGAAATCCGAGAGAGAGCCTGGCGGCGGAGGAATTCGGGAGAGAGCCCGACAGCGGACGGATTCGAGAGGGAGTGAGGCGGTTGAGAAGCACGGGAGACACAGCCGGATGGAGATGGAGAAGTGAAGCAGCTGAAAAATTCAATCGCTTCAGTGTCTTATCAAGTGATGTCTAGCTTTGTTGGCCTTCTCCAACGAGTCTTCCCTCTTTCTTCCATAGTACCTTGAGGCTACGCTAATACCCTGAACGACTACATCAATATTGTGAACGAAATATATTTTGACACTGGGGGGAGAGTATATTATACCTGATTCACTGATACAACTAGGGTGCCGCTTGATTCGACTGAAATAATTTAGTTTATGGCTGAAATTACACTGTAACTAGTTAAAATTATAATGTAGCTGATGGTGATTTATTTGGCGTAACTAAATTCTAAAAAAAATTTAAAAATAAAAAACAGATTAGCCCATCATGAACAATGTAAATGAATACGAAAAAACCGGCAAAAAAGCTATAAAAGCCAAAAAAAATATAATTTAAAAATAGTAAAAACAAGTCAAAAACAAAAAATTTAAGCTAAAATAAGTGAGGCTTAGGTCGCCATGTCTGTGACACGACTTAAGGCCCCGCTCATTTCGGCTTGAACTTCTGGCTTCTGCTTTATTTTTCACTATTCAACAATTTTATCTTTTTCTGAATTTTTTGGCTTTTTTTTAGCTTTTTTGTCGGTTCTTTTTTTTTCTGCATTCGTTTGTACTGTCCGTGACGGGCTAATCTGTTTTTTTTTCTTTCTATTTTTAGTTTTTAAAATTTAATTACACCAAATAAACTACCGTCAGCCACAGTATTTTTCAGTCAGCTACAGTGCTTTTCAGTCATAACCCACTCAAAATAATCCCTATTGAGCAGGGAGTTAATTGAAGCTGCTACGGTGACTGCTGGAGCCAGAAAGCGTCCCGATAGGGCCGACCGTGACGGGAGGGCCTTCGTACGTAGCCTTGGTTCTGCCATTTTTGAAAAAGCTACAGTTGAAATTAAAACAAATTAAAATGCTGTTCAGTTGCAGCTAGCTAGCTAGCACAAGCCAGCCTCGGTATTAATGCACCATGGACTTGGATTTACATCTCCGGTCTATCAGAGCCAGAACTGACACGCAACGGGACGATGAACAGGGGAGGCCGTACATACGTCGGCCGTACATAGCTATAAATTGCAAGTCCCGTATTTTGCCCATTTCTGCCTATGAAAGCGGAGGATCGATTCGTATCTCTCTTCCAGTGTTAGTATTAATAATTAGCTTCAATTAATGAATACAAGGAGCAACTGTACGTGTAGGTGTATTATATAGGCCCTGTTTGTTTCCACTTAAGATTATTATAATCTAGCTTATAATCATAAGTGGAAACAAACAACCTAGATTACAAGGCAACTTATTATAATCTAATAGCCCAGATTATTGTAATCTAATAAGCTCAAAAAAGGAGCTTATTTCAGCTTATAGATCCACCTTTTATCTTAAGGACCATAAAACTTTAGGAATATTACCCACCTTTGCCATTTATCCATCCCCCAACTCCCTTGCCTCTCTCTCAAGGACATTGTAGTCTTTAAACATTCGAATACAACAATCCATAACTCTGATAATCCAGGCTGCCAAACACTTACAGCTTATTTTCCACCAGCTTATTATAATCTAGCTTATATAATCCCCTACCTATAAGCTAGATTATAATAATCTTAAGTGGAAACAAACAGGGCCATAGTATAACTGTAGATTACTGTGGCGTATTTTTCGGGCGACAAATGATCGATTCTGCATGTACTGTAGCAAAGTGCGTACTTGAGGTGGCACTACATTGCCCAAGCAATGCGTGTTATATGCAGTGTAGCATTCAAACTCTTTAAGTACCCACACAAATTCAGATCCAATGGTCCACGTTGATGCACGTTATGAAATGCTATTAGCCTAGTATGCAGATGCATGGTATTTTTTTAAGGAAAGATTCATGGTATTGTGGTACGTATATATACAACATTGATGTAAATTCTCAATACTGAAGGACCATGTGAGAATGCCTATAGTTTTATTGTGATAAATCATTGTTATTTAAAGTAGTGAAAATATGGAATTTGTAAATTTATAGATTTTTCTGCATAGGTTGCAAAAATAGATAATTTTAGGAATTTTGAGTCACAGGATGATTTGGTGACCTAGATCATTAGTTACAGGTTGCATGAGATATGTTATTGCTAATATGGATCAAGTTGTGAAGAATTTATGCCCGAAAATGATTTCTTTATCTTTAAATGTGCATGGTCACTTGGAGTCAATTATGGTCAACGACGAGGATCGGGTCTATGCTCATAGAGAAGCCGAGGTCCAGAACGATCAAGAATACCGGGTGAGATGGTAAGCTCAAGCATGGCATGAGAAAAGCGGATATGTTGAAGGAAAGTTTGAATGATGGATTTCCACCATGTGGCTTAGTTGGTCTAAGCGAGGCATGGTCCCGTGGAACCAGAACTAGAGAGACTTTCCAATGCGTAGCAAGCCAGTGGTGCACCTACATATGGCAAGCAAGGTGTCAGATCTAGATTTAGCCAATCTAGAATTCCTTGTAAAACCACTGCACTATTCTCTAAACCAGTAGATAGTGCTCACAGATACATTGCTGAATCGTTTCATACACGATGCAAAACATACTATGCATTAATATTACAACATATTAGAGTTCAAATAGACCACATCGAGTTAAGTTTACAATAGGGCCATCAGGCCAAATGACTGCTGTTGTGGTTACAGACCAAACAGAGAGAGATGTGGTAGTGGAGAGTTGGGAGAGAGTGATCGTGCCTCCCCCTCTAGTCTTCCCTTGGTATATATATTCATATGGGCTGTGCTATTACAAATGTGCCCTTACATCGGTACCTCCTTGCCAGGGGTATTTAAGCCATTACATATGTCCCATTTTGGGCCCTATAGCCTTCTAACAGGCCTGCTGGGTTTAGGTGCACTACAACAAAATGAACATATTAAGACGTTTTGTTTAAGACGCTTTGAATCATGTCTCTCTTTTTAGAACCACAATTGAAATAGAGACGTAGTTTGAGACGCTCTAAAGGGTTGCACGCTATTAAATTCTATTAAAACGGCTGTTGAGATGTTTTGGAGTACGTCTCATGTATAGAGACGAAATTTTAGATGTCTTATTTATCATTTGAGACTAGGGATGGCAATTGTGCCCGTTTACCCGTGTATCCGTGGGTAAACACCCTAATGGAGTCGGGTATGAGATGTATTCTTTGCCCACGGGTATGAAAATAGAGGAAAATCTCTACCCATCGGGTAAATAAACTGACAGGTGGACCATCCTAAAATAATAAACCCTAACTCCCCCGTCGTCCGCCCAGATAACTCGCCCGCCTCGCATCTTCGCCCCCCTCGGCCCCTCTCGCATCTCCACCCAGTAGCTCGCCCGCCGCCCCTCTCGCTTCTCCGGCCTCCGTCCCCCTCGGCCCCTCGCATCTCCGCCCAGATAACTCACACGCCGCCCCCTCGGCCCCTCTCGCATCTCCGTCGTGAGTCCTCGCCCGCCTCCAGAAGCCCAGATCCGCCTCCTCCTCCGCCCCCCACCCGGCCGCCGACCTCCTTCTCCTCCTTCATCCGCCTCAGCCCTCAGCGCCTCCGCCTCGCCCAGATCCACCGTCGCACCCGGTCGCCGGCCGCCTCCTCCACCCCCACCCGGCCGCCAGCCTCATCCTCCGCCCTAGATCCGGCTCCTCCTACGCCCCCACCCGGTCGTCGGCCTCCTCCGCCTCCCACCTGGCCGTCCGCCTCCTCCTCCGCCCCCACCCGTCCTCGAGATCCAGCCGCCGGTCGAGATCCAGCCGCCGCCCCCAGTCACCGGCATTCGTCCCGCGTTCATCGTCCAGATCCAGCCGCCGGTCGCCCCTCCGCCCCCACCCGGCCGCCTGCATCTTCCGCAACGGTACGTCAGTAGAATGTGAGAATCTTGTTAGCTATCTTATCATCTTGTTGCTGTATTAGATCATCTCTTGACTGTGTTGCATGTATGTCATAGATTACAAGGTATTGTTTCACAACGTGAGCTTGTGATTGGGAAATCTAGAAATTCGTCAGTGTAATTTCAATAGCTTTAGGTAGCAAATTTACCCTCCGATGGTCAAGCAAAGTAACTAGTAGAGCCAGCAGGCTTTCAGGTGACTGCATTCCGATTTTTGTTGGACTGTTGGTCGCCAGATGCACAATCTTAAGAGTTTGTGGAGCAATTTCGTCATTCATTCTGGGAAATACACTGAATGGAATGCAAATTCGACAGAAGCATCACATGTAAAGCTTGTCCCACCATATGCATAATCGGTCGGTTCAGTGCTGTGACGATCTGCAAATATGATGATATGCGATGATCAGCATATGCTGATTTATGCTCAATGATACATACAGCTTTAACTAGCAATCAGAAGATCCTGCCTGCCAGCACAGACAAGGAAATTAAGCAACCAGGACAAGAACCATTTGCACTTTTTTCCCCTTGTGTTACCTGAGTGTTATCTGTGGGTACATGTAGATTTTGAAATATTTGTAATTATGCCTTCATAAAATGGAAGAGAAATGTAAACCTTAGTAAAGAAATGTACTGCCTTCATAAAACAAGTATTTTATATGTTAATGAATGACAATGCTCATTTTTTGTGAATGACAATGACATTTTTCTTAAAATGATAGGATCAAAGGGTAGTGTACCTATTTTCATTGAATCCAATATACAAAGGTAAAGTTGTGGCCAAAGGAAATTTAGTGAGTTCAGATAGCACACATGTGGTTGGAGGAAACATGCTTGGAGATGAATATTATGGGGTGGCTATTCATGGTGTTACAAATATTGGTGATGAGAGGCTGCCTAGACCATTTGAAAAATACTGTACGGTAAATTATGTAATTGGTTGTGTTGTTGCTTGGCCACGGTTCTACGTAAGATCAATTCTTTGAACTACAAGAATAATTTTCCTACCAGAAATATTTGTATCTTGTTACTCATATAATATCTATTGCTTCAGGTAAAAAAGCCTAAACGTTCTACTCGCTAGGTATGCCACTTCTAGTTTAATTAACTGAACTTGTACCGTAAGATTTTTCATGATTTCTCATATCTGATATTTTGTTGTTAATATTGCTATATTTGCAGGATATGGAGGACTATGAAAAGAAATGCAGAGTGGAAGACCTGATGCACAATTTTCTGATTGAAGAAATAGACCTGATGATTTATTATAGCAGTTTAAAAAAAGATGTGTGTCAAATTGGAGGATGTTTTTACCGACATGTGTTTATCGCATATTAGATTTTTATTTAGTTGTGAACTCTGTTGATTTAAATGGATGCTATAATTATTTGTAAACCTCTCTTATGTAAACTTCTTTGGGGTTTGGAGGGTGCAATGGTGACGAATTTGTCAATTGCCAATGGTTTGCCCGGGGTGTGGCTTGGTTCCAGTTGTAGTTGGTTTGCTTTTCTTATAACAGTATATCTGTTGTGCTACGCCTATTCCTTATATTTTATAAAATATGTACTCAATATTATGGTGCTGCCTATAAAATTATTATATATACATGTATATATAATAAATATATGGAATATTATATTCTCATACGGATACGTATTTGTGTGTATAGAAGAAAATATATACCAATCAAAATAAAAATACATACTACATAGGACATCTTGAGACGGCACATAACGTCTCAACGCACGTGCCTATATTAATTGAGACGTGGTGCAGATGTCTCTAATGAACGTCTCAAATAATATAGGTACGCCTTAGAGAGCGTCTCTATATTTTTGAGACGGTTCATGTAGAGACGTTTCTATGACGCTTTATAAAAGCGTCTCAGTTGTCTGTGGGAGACGAAACAGAACGTCTCTAACCTACAAATATGATGTCTCCCTACGGATGTTTTGTTGTAGTGGTGGGGGCCACCCCTACAACAACTGCATTACAAAAAGTGGAAGCGGTAGCGGAAGCAAAAGGAGGAGGGCACGTATCACCACAGGCAAGCGACCAGGAAGACTTAGGTGCAACTGATATTAACCAGGAACCTGATTAATATTGGAACCACCCAAATGTCAGCTTGGTCGGCCAGACTGGGATGAGATCTAGACTATTAGAAACTAATCTAATCTCCAACATCTTCACCACCTTTAGTTCCTTAGTCCTCATAGTAGACATAATGACCATGATCCACATGCTTTGAAGGGTTTGAGAGAAAGGGTGGGCACATACCACAGTGCTCTGTGAGCCAACACACACAATGCAAGTATTATACATGCGAGGCTTT
Organism: Dendrocalamus latiflorus; assembly: GCA_017311315.1. Lineage (NCBI taxonomy): Eukaryota > Viridiplantae > Streptophyta > Magnoliopsida > Poales > Poaceae > Dendrocalamus > Dendrocalamus latiflorus. Next base: position 2,392,086 of record CM029635.1, read on the forward strand.
AACAAGGATGGCTCAAGTTCTTTTATTTGCTAAAGGCAACATTTTAAATTACAGCAATTGAAAACTCCTATGACTTAGCATTTTAACTAAACCATGTTTTATTAAAAAGATTGAAATTGTGCGATATTTATAGTGGTGTAGGTTTGATCCACCTGTTACATGGTTCCATCCACCATATGCTTAATTGCTTATTACTAGGGTTACATCCACCCTATTAACAACATTGGGTTACATCCACCTAGAAAAAAAAAGCCAAAATCAGGGTTACATCCATTCAACGAGTTTTCATTCCACGCACAAAGGTTTTAGAAATAGAAACTAACTCAAACAAGTTCCCATACCCGCCCTTGATTGTGGGCATGGTTGTTCGAATAGTTTATACTCTGCAGAGACTGTACACTTTACCCACAAGAGATAATCAACTTGCTAATTTCACACATTTCCTTAAATATGTGAATCAAGGAGATCATCACAAAGCCTTTACAATGCATTCCTCAGTGTAAGTTACACCCACCAAGCTTTCATCTAAGGGTGGTTATATCCACCACATCCAGATCCCCTCTAATGCCACACGATGGCTTAAATCCAGCGTCATGACCCATATCCTCGATGGCTTAAAACCAGCGACACGACTCGTGGGTCACACTAATGGTGCAACTCACACTGGTGGATACAAATTATTTAGCCAGATTGATGTAATTATAGACTTGTGGTTGCACTGTTTTACATTAGGAGGTCATCACAGAATTAAGTTCTTAATTTATCTGGACGGTACATGCCACAAACCAATATCTATCATGCTACGTCTGCACCATACATCATACCATCTGCCCATATGTGGTAACAACAAGTTTTAGAGTTTTTGGAGGCATAAACTAAGTTGTCTTGAAATATCAGCCATTTACACCCAATTACTACCCAAAATAAGTTTTATGTTTAAAGAATGATGATTAGGGCAAACTAGTGCCCCCGGTACTTAAGCAACAATATCATGGCATTTAAGTATGACTTATAGCTAGTAAAGTTACCACTTATTATCTAGGGTGACAAGATTAATGTAATTCAAGAATCGAGGATGGCACAATAATATTACTACATTAACAAGTAGGCGCGTAACTAGTTTAAGCTTTAACATACATTTGCATAATAAATTAAGCATGCAATGCACAATTTAAATGAACATAAAGTTGCATAAAATATAGATTCAATATGATCAAAATATTGACTTGCCTGGATCAAAAGTATATAGGTTGGTCCTGATATTCTTATGTTGCATCGATCTAGGGCTCATTTGCGTCCTCAAACTCTATTCGGACAATCGCATTGGAAAATGAACAACAACTAAGCATAGATAAATAAATACAATATAAAATTCAAATGAACTCTAAATTGAACAAAACTAGCACCAATAGATAGATCTTGAATTTAAAAAAATTTAAAACAAGTTTCACCAAATTTGGAGCTAAAACGAGTGAGAATGAGCTCTCCAAAGTTTATATTTCAATTAAATTCAAAAATCAACAAAGGAGAGAGAATTATCTCTCTGACAGGTGGGGGCCACCATTTAAATTAATTTGAAATAATTATTATTTGGAAGATTGGAAGAAGGCCACAAACAATGACAATTGGGCCCCACAGCCTTTTTATATAAAAATGTTTATTTTTAAATGGGAAAATACAGAGGCTGACATGTTGGGCCATGTTACTATGCAAATAATGCTGGGGGCCCACATGTCAGTGGCTATATATAGACTTAAAATTGGTTTTACAAGAAACTTTAAAAAGGGAAGGGGTCCACTGTCAGTCGGTCATTAGGTTTAAAAGAGGAGGGGCCTGCATGTCATACTCTTGCTAATCCTATGCTAATCAACATCATTAAGGAGCTAATTAACTAAGTTTAGCCCTTAACCCTAGTGCTACAGTGACTCCTCACAGCCAAAGAATGGCAAAGCTCAACGGTGGTGAGGGGAGCCACAGCGGCCGGCAACGATGGTCAAAACGGCCACCTTGGTCTTGCACGCACCCACGGGAGAGCGCGGTGTAGTCTAATTTGGCCCTTAGGGCACTCGGTGATGGCACTCAGCGGAGGAGGAAGGAATGACAATGGTGCCACAGTGAAGCACAGCATCCAAGGTCGATTCCTGCTAGGGGAAGCATCTAGGGAGTGGAGGGAGCTCATCGAGAGGCTTGGTGGGACTCGAGGAGGCCTGGTGGGGACTAGCAATGAAGAACGGTCGGTGGCGTGGTCGGTGGCAGGGCGGGCTTGCTGGAGGGGAAGAATAATCCTAGGGAGGGGGTTGGTGTGCTGCGCTAGGAAGGGAGGGGAGGGCGTGGGTGCACGGTGTGGCACCATTGCATGGATGGTCGAGGGACGGGAGTGTACGGGCAAAACTGCACACCCGCAAGTGTACGGGTTGCCGCTAAGATAGCAGCGAGAGTCGTGTTTTCCACAGGGACTAGATTACCGGTAACGAACACTAAACTATAGCTAAATCGCACGAACCGGGAGATGAAGACAAACTGCAGAACCTATGACAAACTAAAGCTAGAAATCAGATCTGCAAAAGAAAGAAATACGAGAAAGGAAGAGCCAGGGGAGGAAACTGCGAAATAGGGACTACTGGACTGGACTAACTCGAACGTGAGACAGGAAAGAAGAGACTAAGGGAGACGAGCAAGAAATACAAGAGGATGAGCGAGGGATGAGAAAGAACAGAAAAGAGAAGGGAAGGGCTGACAGAAGAGGAGCTTGGAAGAGAAAGAATATGAAGAAAAGAGGGGAAGAAGGTAAAGACTAAGAAGGAAAGAAGACTAAAGATTAGACTGGAATAGAGGGAAGGAAGAGAGAATACTAAATGACTAATCCTTACCAAGAAAGACTGAGGGGCAAAAGGGAGACCGCTAGCAAGGCAGAGAAAAGAGATTGGGATTAAGAGAAGGATGACAAAGGAAAGAAGAGAGAAACGGAGAGGAGGAAGAAAGGGATGAGAAAGCTAGAGCTGGACGGGATGAGAAGAAAGAAGCGAAGAGACTAAAGAAAACACTACTCCGAAAGAAAGACAGAGGGAACTAAAGAAGAGCGAGACAGAAGAATAGAGCTAAGTGAAAGAAAGAGAGTTCAGAGGAATGAAGGAGGTGCAAGGATACGGCTGTGAGGAATACAAGTGCTAGATCTACGATCCCATTCCAACAAGCAAACAGACAGACAACTACCAGAAAATAAACAAAGTCAAGCAACCATCAAGCTAGCTATGCTACTGCAGGGATAAAGAAGTAAACCTAACATAAGAATAACATTAAAATAACAGCATGACATTAATATTTTACTAATCAGTAATTAACATAAATGCATACTAAATATTAAATCAAGCAAAAAGGATCTACTCTAATCACGGAAGATGATCTCAACATCACAGTAAGAAATAAAACACCCTACCAGCAGAAGTATTAAGCTTATAAACATCTAATTACTATCAAGCAGGAACCATGAATCTAAACAGAAACATATAATCGGAATAATCATCTCCCATGCGCAAGAACAACTAAAAGGCACCTTATAATCCCAGATCCGAAATATATATATAGCACATGCATGTAAACAGATCTATCACATAAGCATCTCAGAAAAGCAAGCACAAGACAAGCACATTCAAGTATCCAGCTCCACACAGAAACACATGAACATCACAGATCTACCATGTAAACATCTCAGTGCTAAATAACAGATCGAAGATGATACAACCCAGAATATATGCAGATCCGTTGTGGAAGACAGTCTGTAGAGGACGCAGGTAGTAGGAAGCCGATCTTGCTGAAGAAACCGTAGAGGATGCAGGCAGAGGTAGCAGATCGGTGCGTAGTCGCCGTAGAGGAAGCAGATCCAAGCGCCTGGGAAGCAGATCCGGCCGTGGATGAAGATGCGACGCAAGTATCCGTGTAGAAGTAGCAGCCCCTGGTGATGTAGTAGCAGATCCGTGACTGGGGGCGGCAGATCCAAGCACGAAGCATATTTCCCCCAAAGAGAGGAGGAATGGCAGCATATCCGGCCGTAGAGAGAAGTTGCGGGTGTAGATCTGGTCGGCAGCAAGGGGATTTCGTGGAGTGAGCTAGGGCGGCTGCATGGTGAAGATGGAGAGATGGAGATGTGGGAAGATGGTGCTCGTGTTTTGACTCCGGAGGAGATGGAGTAGGGCGGCCGGTTGTGGGAGATGGGTTGAGCTCGGGTTCTGGTGGCGGCGCGGTGGAGATGGAGGGCTTCGGGAGTGTGGTCGCGAAGGAGGATGGGTGGTGGCTGCTGGTTGTGCTGGAGAATGAAACGGCAGGGTGGATCGGTTCGGCCAAAGGGCAATTGTGGCTAGGGTTTGATATTCTCCCCCGGCCTCCCCCTTTGCTGCTGGGCTAGGGTTTCCAGTAGAGAGCTCGGTTAGGGTTTTGTGGTGGTTTGCATTTTAGCCCTTCCCTTTTTACTGATTTGCGACCTTAGCTCACAGCCTAATTCTTGATCTTCTATGGATTTTGCGCCTAGTTCGCACCGACCTGCATGGAAATTGCAAAACACTGTAAAAAGTCCAAACAGGAGGCAGTTTGCATTACTAATCACAGGATAATGATATAAAAGTTTACTACAAAAATGATGCATATCAGCGTGGCATAGGGGCAGCATGCTCTGGGTGTGGCGGACGCAGGTCCAGGATAGGGTTAAAACTTTTGGATGGGAAAAATTTTTGGATGTTGATGAAAGGAACAAATGAACAAAATTTCATTCATTTCGTTCAAATATTCGGGTGAAAAAAAAATCAAAATTTTGATGAAATTTAACTAAAATTTGGATAAAATTTGAACAAATTTCAAATTTGGCCAAATTTTGGCCAAATAAAACTTATTTCAGAGGGTACCAAAAGGGACAAAATTTCATCCATTTCATGAAATTTTGGATGAAAGTTTTAACCCTGGTTCGGGAAAGAGAGAGGGAGGGGGTAGCTGGACTGGGCTGGAGGCAATTGGTCCGAGATAGGGTGAGGGTAGGCTGGGCCAGGCCCAACAAATATTTAAAATTTCACAAATTCAATCAAATCTGATAAGTAAATTGAATTCAAAATAAGTTTTTGAATGTGTTGCCACAAAATTTTATTAGCCTCCAAAAATGGGGTGTTACATATGGTAATTGCTTGCAATGGAAAGAGATGACCGGGTCAAAGATGGATATTTTGTTGTTTGACCAAAATACTGGAAACAGCTTTGGAAGAAAATGGCAGTGCGTTAGCAACATTGAGAAGGCAGTTTTGGTCATGGAGCTGCTGATATGATCAGTTGGATCAAAGTTTAGGACATAGCGGATTTGAGCTTATGCACATTGAAAAGCATGCATAAGTGTAGTGAGTTAAAACACATTTGTGTGGGGTTATCAGGTCCCCCTATTGTACTAAGTGGATAGTATCCATTAAGGGTTTGATGTGTCTTGCTAGCCCATCTATTTAAGGGGTTGGGATGGATACTTGCAGTTAACCATCCAACCATCCTCTCTTGAGACCAAGTATTCATGAGTTCTCGGGATAGGGTTTGAGAGAAGTTGAGTGCCTATTGTGTGCTCTCTTGTCCTCTAAGGGGACTAAATATAAAACCTTCATCCTCAAGTAGCAACACATCAATATTTGTTCATCTCCAAAAATCTCTTTTGTGTTAATTGATTTGCTCTTGATTTGGTTGGTTTTTTCCCCTCTTCTCTCTCCTTTTCTTGATTTTGCTATGCCAAGAAAGTGTAAGAGATAGATATGATATCTGAAAATCAATATCCACCCATTTAGGCACTTGGTTGGCAAGTTCATGAAGAAACTCGGTTTTTGTTCTTTTTGGCCTCTCCGAGTGATTTCTTGATCTAGCTATTTCTACCTTGATTTCTTTGCTGTTCTTGCTTGATGGGACATGTGGGAATATATCTAGAGCCATCTTGCCATCATTCACCCACAAGCAAATTATATTCACCGTTTGTGGTTTTGACCTATTTTTTGTGCTATTTGCCTTCGAACAAAAAAAGGTCAGAACTTTGGCAACAATTTTCTTAATCATTGATTGAAATAGGTTCCTGATATCCTAAAACATGTTTATACCGAATTTTAGTAATTTGGAGTTTTGACTTGAGAGTTAGTTCATTTTTAGGTTTTGGCTCGGTTTTGATATAACAGAGCTTCATGAACCAAAAGATCCCAATTCTCTCAAGTTATTTCAGGTTTTTAAGATTATGAACTAGTCTTGGTTCAAGTTTCAAGACTTTTAGATCGACGGATAAAAAATTCCATAGTTTTTTGGATTTGAAATAGTGTTGTTTTTCACTCTTGACGGGCAAAAATCACAATAGCTCTGAGAATTTTTGGAATTTTGGCTTGTTGGTCTTCATAGCTTCTCATATCTATTGGAGTAAAGGTTAAGGGAATACTTGAGAGAAAATTTGAAGGCACCATCACCCCCTCGATTGCTACATCGGTCTCACAAGTGGTATCAGAGCCCAATTAGCTCTTCTCATAGCCTAGTTAGCTCTTCAGATTTTTGTTGATCTTCATAGCCTAGTTAGACCCAATCCATCATCTAGTCACTCCTGAGTTGGATGGAGAGCCTACTTCTACTTCTTCAACTTCAGTAGAGCATCCTCCCACCATCACCGGCACTTCGAGTGGCTCTGTTCCTACCTTCATAGGCCATGAGATAGAGGCCACATCTGCACCATGACATCCTCTTCATATTCAGTGACATCACTATCCAGAGCAGATGATTGAGGATCTTCATGAGCGAGTTACTCACTCTAGGTTTGTCTCTTCAGATTTTCATGCACATTCTGCTTTTGTTACGTCTTTTGAACCCCAAGATGTTAGTCATACTTCATCTGATTCCTCTTGGGTCAATGCCATGCCTAAAGAACTTAAAAAATTTGAAAGAAATCAAGTCTAGACTTTAGTTGAACCTCCACAAATCATAATGTAATTGAAACAAAGTGGTTTTTCGAAAATAAGTAAAGTGAGGATGGGTTGTAGTTCGCAACAAGGCTAGGTTTGTAGCTCAAGGGTATTCCCAGGTAGAAGGCTTAGACTTTGAAGAGACCTTTACTCCTATAGCTAGGTAAGAAGCTATTCACATTGCTAGTATTCGTGGTGTCTAAGGGCTTTAAGCTTTTTCAAATGGATGTCAAGAGTGTTTTTCTTAATGGTTTATAGAATAAGATATCTATGTTAAGCATGCTATCTGGCTTTGAAAATTTCAAATTTTCAAACCATGTTTGTAAACTCTCCAATGCCTTGAATGGATTGAAGCAAGCCACTAGAGCTTGGTATGATAGGATTACGAGTTTCTTACTTAACAATGATTTTAAAATGGGAATGGTAGATAAAATCTTGTTCACTCTCAAGCATGGCAGTGACTTCTTACTTGTTTAGATTTATATGGATGACAAAATATACGGTGGTTCTTCTCATGCTTTGATATCCATATTTTTAGATTCTATGAGCGGAGAATTTGAGATGAGTATGGTGGACGAGTTAACCTTCTTCCTTGGTCTTCAAGTCAAGCAACTGAAAGAAGAAACCTTTATTCATTAAAGCAGTACATAAAGGACCTTCTTTGGCTTTCGACATGGAAAGCAACAAGCCTATGTCTACTCCCACATTACCACTTCAATCGTACTATATCCTGATGAGGATGGAGATTCTGTGGACCAGAAGGAATATTATAGCATGATTGGATCTCTCCACTAACTCACGACATCGAGGCCGAACATACAGTTTGCTATGTGTCTGTGCACCCGATTTTAGGCTTCCCCTTGTGCCTCTCATTATTAAGCAATGCGTCGCATATTTAGGTACCTTTAGAGCACTCTTGGCTTTGGGCTCTGGTATTCTTCTGATTCTGCACTCTTTATTTGGGCTTTTTATGCTGATTTTGTGGGTGTAGTGTAGATAGGAAGAGTACTTCTGGCACTTGTCATTTCTTAGGCATATCTCTTATCTCTTGGTCATCTAAAAAGAATTCTTCTATTGCACAGTCCACTGTTGAGGTGGAGTATGTAGTTGCAGCTAGTAGTTGCTCTCAAGTGCTCTAGATCTTATCTACTCTGTGGGACTATGGGTTGGTTTTAGGTAGTATTCCTCTTTTTTGTGACAACACTAGTGCCATAAATATTGCCAAAAACCCAGTGCAACACTTTACGACTAAGTACATTAACATTAGATACCATTTCCTTAGAGACTATATAAAGAAGGATGATGTTGTGCTTTACTTTGTAAAGTTCAAGCAGCAGGTTGTGGATATTTTTACCATGGCTTTTGATTTTTCTCGTTTTGCTTCTTTGCAGAGAGAGTTAGGGGTTATTAGTCCTTTTAGCCTATTTGAAGGTGGAGTTTGACTCTTTTTCATTCATTGTATCATATTACATTTTAAATTTAGCAACATGCAATTTAATATAAATACATGGAGCTTTGACTATTATTCATATGTGACATAATATCTTACTTTATATCATGCCATTTCTAGTGCTAGTTTTCTTGATGTATCATGTCCTTCTATATGTAGTTTGGCTTTTGCCATGCTAGCTTTATTTAATGTGAAAAACTTGAACTAAATCATGTTTTGTTGGATTTTATATCTAGTTTTGCTCTAGTGATCCTCTCATGATTCATGACATGTCAAATACGCTAAGTTGAGTTTTGAACCTAAATTGAGTTTTAGGTTGAACTATACTAGTTCTTTATTAAACCATGAGTTAGTATTAACCTTTTGTTCTTGAACTAAGTCAAGAAAATGCAAAAAAAAATGATCACTTTTATATGAAAAACTGATCTCTCCAATTTTTTTATTATGAAACAGTTTGCCATTACACTAGGCATGAACTCAGGGGGAGTTTTAGATGATCTAAACCACTCTCTTAAGCTTATTGCTTGGGATGGTCATAGCACGGCTTAAGATTTAGCACATGGCTAAGAAAACAAAAATTGTAAAAAATGGTTAAAGCATAGGAGGCAGTTATGGATGACTCCTAGTTCAGAACTTGTTTTGTTAAGATAAAACTAAAAATAAATTTTAGCAAGTGTTAAATGTGCTAAATTTGCTTATTCTATGTTCTTGAATAAAATGATTCAATGTTGAACTTGTAGTACTCAGTAGAATCAATTGTAGCTTCTTGGTTCCATTTAGTATATTGGCATGCTTGGCTCACTTTTAGATACCTTTAGCTAAACTATGATCTTGAGCAATTTGACATGCTCAAAATCCATTTCAATTTAGATTATTGCAAATTTGGTTTTAGCTTTGCTATATATGATGTGTCATAATCTAGACTATCTACTTCACTTAATATGGCTTGGTGTAATACTTGTAGAGTCACTTTGGATAATTTTTATTCCTCCTAATACTAAAAATGAATAAAATATAGCTAACTCATTTTATTCATGCTCTATCTTCTTCTATGGATCTTGATGATTCTATTGTCAAATGGGAGAAAGATTGGTAAAAATACATATCTAGTGTATGTTGTGTAACATTTTACTAAATTGGAGCTTTAATATTTTGTTGTGATTTTCTTGATTTTTTAATCTCTTCTCACCATGACCAAGGTTAAATAGAATAATTGTTCTTTCATATGGACCTAAACTGAGATTTCCCAACTCAATTGGTGGATTTGAAGCTTTTTATGAAAAACTTGCCATTTTTAGTAGCTTCAATCAATTTCTACCTCCTATGGTCATTTTCAGTCTTCGCATTTCTCCTATGACCATTTTGAGTTTTATTTGCAAAATTTCCTCTCTAAATTCTAAAACCACCCCTACTTGTATTTTTGAGAAATTGCAAGTGGGTTAAGTTATGAAGAACTTGTGCCCGAAAATAATTTCTTTGTCTTTGGATGTGTAGGGTCGCTTGAAGTCAACCATGGTTAACGGTGAGGATAGTGGCTACATTGATGTATGAAACACTAATGAAGCATGACATGAAAAAGGTAGAAAATATTGAAGGGAAGTTCAAACGGTGGGTTTGCACCATATGGCTTGGTCGTTCCAAGTGTGGTGTGGTCCGGTTGAATCAGAATGAGAGAAACTTGCCGACGTGTAGTAAGCTAGTGGTGCACTTACACATGGCAAGCATGGCGATTGCTTGCAATGGAAGGAGATGACCAGGTCAAGGAAGGATATCTTGATAGTTTGACCAAAATAATGCAAACAGCTTTGGAATTAAACCGCTGTGCATGAGCGGCGCTTGGGAAGGCAATTTAGGTCATAGAGAAGTTGGTTTAATCAAGATGGATCAAAGCTTAGGACTTAGATAAATGGGGCTTATGCGCTTTGAAAAGCGTACATAGGTGTAGTGAGTTAAAACCCGTGTGTCTGGGTTTATCAGGTTTCCTCCATTGTACTAACTGGATAGTCTGTGGGTTTATCGAGTTCCTCCATTGTGCTAAGTGGATAGTTTCCACTAAGATTTAGATGTGGCAAGCTATCCCATCTATTTAAGGAGTTGGGATGGAGACTTGTGGTTAACCATCCAACCATCCTATCTTGAGACTAAGTGTTCATGAGTTGTAGAGTTGGGGTTTGAGACAAGTTGAGTGCTTGTGGTGTGCTTTCTTATCCTCTAAGGGAGTGGCCGTGAAACCTTCATCCTCAAATAGAAATACATCAATCTTAATTCATCTCCATGAATATCTTTTGTATTGATTGATTTGCTTTTGATTTGGTTGATTTTTTCCTCTTCTCTATTCCCTTCTTGATCTTGTTGTGCCAAGTACGTGCAAGAGATGGAGTTAACAACTGAAAATCAATTTCCACCCATCTAGGCACTTGGTTGGTAAGTTCATGAAGAAACCCGATTTTTGCTCTTTTTGGCCTCTCTGAGTGATTTCTTGAGCTAGCTGTTTCTATCTCGATTTCTTGGTGTTCCTACTTGTTGGGATATAAGGGAACATATTTACAGCCATCTTGGCCATTATTCACCCACGAGCAAGTCATATTCACCGTTTGTGTTTTTTGACCCATTTTTGGTGTAATTTGCCTAAAAATGTTATAACTTTGGCAACGATTTTCTTCATCGTTGATTAGAATAGGTTCCTGACTTCCTAGAGATCGTTTGAGAGTTAGCTCTTTTAGGTTTTTTGATTGGGATAGGTTTTTAAGATCATGAACTATTTTTGGTTCAAGTTTCAAGTCTTTTGAATCGACAGATCAAAAATTTCATGGTTTTTCGGATTTGAAATAGTGTTGTTTTCATTATTCATAGGCTGAAATCACAATAGCTCTAAAAATGTTTGGATTTTGGTTTCTGGATCTTCATAGCTTCTCATAGCTATTGGAGTAAAGATGAAAGCAATACTTGCGGGAAAATTTAAAGGCACTATTCACCGTCTCTCTATTGCCATACTGTCTCACATCATCCATGAAAGCCTAGCAATGCAAGGTTTTGGAATCCGGAGGTCTTCCAAAGAGAAATAAACATACGTACTCTAGCAACGATTGTACATACGTGCATGGTAGTGTACTCCATAAATCCCTTATGATGATTCCAACAATTGTGCTATAAGTATTCAAGGTTGTCATGATTGCGTTACAGATTGTACGACTCTACAATATCATGGAAACGATATGATAGGAATCGCTATATAAATCCAAATTTCGTAGATTCGTGATCCTGAAGGTAGGATCATGATTCTAATAAAAAATATATTAGCACATCAAATTTGATATTAACTATTGATTTTAATTTCCTTTCTTTTTGCTCTTTACTCATTGTTTTAGGATAAAGATATTATGGTTTATGTACTCAACCCTTTTTCGGGAACATACTGGTCATTTAAATGATAAAATTTATAAAAATAAAAATTAAATAATGATAAAACAAGTTCAATAGAGTGTAATGTGAATAAATGCACCCAAATTAACAATATTTCATTAAAAATTCAAATTTTGTATTGTAGGTTTACATATTTAAAAAACAATTACTTTTTTTTAATAAGATTCTACTACGCAACCTAGGATATTGTAAATACTACATGTACGCATGAAACAACATGATTAAACCTAGGCCCACAGACCTGTACTATATATTAAATTAGATCAGGCAGCATTGTCGGTTGGATCATGGTACCCCTGAGATGCTCAATTAATTTGACATACACACATTCATGAATGTTGTTTTGAGATATATACAGTGGACCCTAAATTTAGATGCTTAGATTTGATCTATTGACTGGAGATTTATTTATTTAAAAAACATATGGTGTTTTAAAAAAGTGGATCCTAATTTTAGAGACTTCGATTTAGTCTATTGTTTAGAGATTGATTTATTTAAAAAGCATATAATAGTTTAAAAGAGTGGATCCTAATTTGACAGGCTTATAATATTTGCTCTATGCTTAGAGATTGATTTGATTAAAAAAAATATCCGGTGCTGAAGAGGCTATCACGCACGTGTAGCTTGTCTGTCACGCACGAAAGGGAAGAGGCTGCTTTTGAATCATACCCTTCATACTCCCACGTCACCCGCGCGCGCACTCCGGCCGGCGAGTGGCGGCCAGATTTTGGTACGGTCGGGAGACCGTTTTTGCGAAAAAACCCCTGCGTTTTCCCGAAATTACGTAAAGGTCCTCGGGTCTCGCGAAAAGGTTCCTGCCAGTTTTTTTAGCCCCTCCACTTTGCAGGATAGCCCCCCACGGTTTTCTAAATTACGTACGGGTCCTCGTTTACTTACGTACAGGTCCTCGCTTTTTTACGAAAAAGACCTTTGACTTTTCTGAAAATACACATGTGCCCTCGGTTTTTTACAAAAAAAACCTTTGACTTTTCCGAAAATACACATGCGCCCTCGGTTTTTTTAAAAAACACCCTCACGAATTACCGCCTCTTTTACTTTGGTACACACGGTGGCTGGCGCGGCGTGCCGCCGCGCCTATGAGACTAGTAAGAAGGAAAGAAAGAAAGCATGCATCATGGGGAAAAGGAGCTGCTGCCAAAGGAGATATGCAAAGTTACTTTTTTAAGAGCTTATTTACAAATGTACACAGCAAAATCTATTGTACAATAAAAATCGATGACAATTGGTTTATTATTTTTTTATCAGGACAATTGGTTTATTGTTGCTATGGAAAAAGATACATTTCGTGGTTTGTAAGCATTGGCAGCCAGTCTTTACGCTGCTTATTATTAATTACTAGCCAGACATCTCAACATATGCGCTGTACTACCTGCCACGCACGTGAGCTCTACTGTTCGCTGCATGCACTTATGCTGCTTACTATTAATTACTAGCTAGATATCTCAGCATAGAGCATCTCCAACTGTATGAGTTAGTTACTAACTCTAAGACAACTTCTCTTAGGGCATGTCCAATGGTGATTTATGAGCTAACTCTAAACATATTATTTCATATTTTAATAGAAGAGAGAGAAAAGCTAGTTCTTGATCAAGAGTTAGTCTCATACACACATTCCAAGATTATATGAGGATGTCATGTAGGACTATTCATGTTATGAGCTATGTGCTAAAAGTTAATACCATTGGAGAAGTTATCTTAGAGCTAGTAACTAGCTCATACCATTGTACATTAAAAGCATCTCCAACAGTATGAGCTAGTTACTAGTTCTAAGACAACTTCTCCAATAGTACTAACTTTTAGCACATAGCTCATAACATAAATAGCCTCACATGACACTCTCATATAATCTTGGAATGTGTGTATGAGACTAGCTCTTGATCAAGAGATAGCTTTTCTCTCTCTTCTATTAAAATATGAAATAATGCTTAGAGCTAGCTCATAAGTCACTATTGGAGATGCTGGTACTAACTTTTAGCACATAGCTCATAACATAAATAGCCCCACATGACACTCTCACATAATCTTGGAATGTGTATATAAGACTAGCTCTTGATCAAGAGATAACTTTTCTCTCTCTTCTATTAAAATATGAAATAATATGCTTAGAGCTAGCTCATAACACTACTACAGAAATCATCATCACAGACGGTTGAAAAACGTCATCACAGACGGTTATATGAACCGTCTGAATTTATGGGTCAGTGATAGTCGAAGGTTATCACAGACGGTTTTTGAACCGTCTGTGGTGTACATATCACAGACGGTTTGGAATCAAAAACCGTCTGCGATGTATCGATATCACAGACGGTTTTTAATAAAAAACCGTCTGTGATATTAATATATCACAGACGGTTTTTATTCCAAACCGTCTGTGATATTGATACATCGCAGACGGTTTTTGATTCCAAACCGTCTGTGATATTGATATATCGAAGACGGTTTTTACTTAAAAACCGTCTGTGATATTGATTTCTACCCCTAAATCCATTTCTGTTTAAATGGCTAGCCTCAGGAAATGCTAGCCATGCCCTCTGAAACAAGCAGATATATACATACAATTCACATGGGAAATCATTTCACATACATAAAACATCCAATTCACATCTCAATTCATTTCACAAACATAAAACATGCACTTCACATCTCACTCATTTGACAAACATAAAACATCCATTTCACAAAGCAAATAATTGAAATGAAATAAAATATCCATTTAGAAATATACAATTACAAATCCGGAGTGATAAGAGCAATAAAAACTCATGGTGCGCAGTGGAACCGTCCTTCTGGCTTTATAACTTGAGTCAGCAAAAAGTACGCTAACTCTGATCGAATTCGGGCAAGGCCAGGCTGTTTCAATGCAGATGACGGGATAAATGCAGCCTGTCGATAGGAATATCAATGTGCGTATATATAACATGATAAGTATGAAGTAATTATGGGAAGATTGACAAACCTTGGGATTGGTAATCCTCGAGGAATCGAGGAGTAGTTCCATATGGTGGCAAACGTAGTAGCCACATGTGTTGCCCGGCGGCTGCTGGTGGCACAGCAAAAAATAGAATGTGTCAATTCAAGAGGCATTAATTACTACAAACTGTTGCATAGGATTAATTAATGTGTAATAGCGAATACTTTAAAATCTCGAGCATGTGTCAGGCCTTTGGCCCCTGGCTTGGAGTCACCTCCCTTTGCAACGTACATCTCGAACGCCCTACGTGATTCGAAAAGATTAACCTTAGTCATTCGGAAGGAAAGAAAGAGTACAATATAGGTATGTATGGAGAAAATGTACTTACGCATCGATTACTTGGCTGATAAGTGTGAAGTCCATTTTATTCTTACTTAGGGAATCAAGGTAATATACCATGTTCCATTTTGGTACAATCACTATTAAAATCCAATGATAGCTCTGGTTGTAGGGCATAAGTACGTATTCATCAGTGCGGTAATCCAGCAGTCCAGCTGCAATGTACCTCTGGACGAAGGGTCTATCCTCGTCGATGGTATACTTGGCGACCATGTGTGGGTCCAATAAACCAACCGATGCTTTGGATGCCCTAGCTTTACTCAGCATGTGGCTACATATATACACAAGAAATCAACAAATTATACGAAATTTATCGGTATGACATGAACTGAGACTGTGATTGTACACACTTACAGCGTCCAGCATCGCATGAGAGAGACGTCCAGAGTGTTGAGCGTGTAAAGATCGAATAAATCATCAAAGGTGACTACGAAGACACCGTTTTGCATATTGTGATGTAAATCACTCGGCAAGAATTTGATAGAGATACTTGAGATCCGCTCTTGCTCTGGTTTATTGGACTGTTGCATGTACCACATGTGCAATTGCACGCAACTATATGCTAGGCGTTGGAGGGCCTTTTCCTCGAGCAACGGCTCGCCAAGCACGAATTTGCGAGCTAATGGCTTGTACGAGATTTCATCATTGGTCTTTGCTTTGCTTTTGCCCTTGCTGCCCTTGCTGCCCCGACTGTTGGTCGACTTTACAGGTAGCACCGGTGGTGGAGGTTGCACTTGTTCAGGTAGCGGGTCCGGTTCCGGTTGCCCTTGTGGAGAAGGCACCAGTGCACGTTGCTGATCTGCCACCGGTGAATAAGCCTCCAGGCAGATATCACTTTTGGGCCACTGGATGAAGGATCCAATGGCTTGCCCTAAAGTCACGAGCTCGTTGTTGGTGGGCTTCGGTAGTGGGACGACCTCAAAATTGGTGTTTACCCCATCTACTGACACTTTTGCGAAGCCTGTTGCTAAAGGTTGACTGTGCACCCTGGCCTCGATACCAGACGGATATGCCATGCCCCACGCAGCGCTCAACGCAACGGAGGCATATCTTACTTGGAGCGTGCACTTCGTAGGCTCCTACATAACGATACAAAATTAGCTACTCAATTAATAGGCATATCAATGGAGCAAGCATTCGAGAGATAATAATTATTACCAGGATGTCGTCCACCGGAAATCTGCCCTCGCTTTGCGCCGGATTGGACGCACAACTACTCGGATGGTTGCGCGGGCTAGCTAGACCAGTAGCGGCGGCGGCGGCCTGCTGATTTTCTGTAATTCTCCGCACCTCATCTCTAACATAATCAGCAAGCTCCTCTCTAAGAGATGCCTTGATCTCTTCTCGTAGCTGTGCCTCGCGATCGGCTTTGCTTCTCTTCCTACGCCGATACTGGTCAGAGTCATCTTGGAAACCATGTTTCCAAGGAACATAAAGCCCAAGGCCTCTCGTACGGCCTGGGTGCTCCTTGTTTCCCAGGGCAGCGGAGAGCATATCATTCTCCCTTCGTCCCTGGAATGATCCCAGCGTAGATTCAAAACTCAGCTCTTCCTGCAAGAACACGACATGTCATTTTACTTCGTAGGAGGTTGTGGAGTAATTACAAGCTACGTAGTTCGTTCGATATCTTACCAGGCGCTGGGACACTTGCTGGTCTGCAGGGTTTCGAAAGGAGACGTCCCCCGATGTCGTTGTAGATGACCTTGCTCTAATCCAATTTCGAGCGCGGTCATCCGGGATATTTGAAAATGGCGGGGCGATGTCCTGCTGGGCTGCCAGTTCATCCTCCCTCGTCCACTGCAGGATTTTACCCGCATACCCAGCTGTGCCAAGTCTGTGGGGGTGGGTGTTTTTTGCCTGGAGGGCCTTGTGCGCCGCACTTGTACTTTTGAACTCGTCGGTAATCTTCATCGCCTTGAACTGTTCCCATTGTGATTCCAAGAATGGGTATTTATGATAAGGCGTTTCGTCTGTCTCCACATATTTCTTGACAAGCGTGCTCTTGAAGTTCTTCCATGCTTTGCACGCCGCTAGTAAGGTTTGTCGTTGCACGGCGTCTTGATGTTCTTCTGGGATCTCAAACGACGCCAAAATTTCTGTCCACAGCTCGCTTTTCCGAGTCGGAGGCACGTCCTTCCACGAATTGAATGTGATCTCAATTCGTTCTCGTGCAACTATGCCGATCATTCTTCTCCATGCGCTTACTGTTTTCTTAGGAATGAGAGGCACCCCAGATACATTGACCTGTGTGATGATAAATCGGCCCTCAGGCTTCTTCGATAGCCCTCTTCCTTGGCGTTTTGCTTTTGGAGCGGACTCCTCCGGCGAAGATGGTGAAGAATGAGTGGAAGACATGTTGCTCTATTAGGACAGGATGAGGAAACATGATGCTCAATGATATGAAGAGAGGAGAGGAGTAGAGGGGAGGGGAGAAGGGAGGGGGAGAAGGGAGGGGGTGATGTGGACAGAGAGAGGAGGTAATGTACCTATCTTAGTTCCATATTTAATTCCAACTAAATTCAATTTATATTTCCAACATAACATGAATGACATAAATTGCATGTAAACATATAATTCTATCTTTCCATTCATAACCATGTAAATATTCAATGAATATAAACACCAACATGCTGAAATAACATGACAATCTGTCTTCTAAGCAAATAAACAATTAAATCCAGCATTACACAAATTAATTGTTTTAGATTTGCTCTCAATACAGAGTTGCGCAAGATTGAAAATCTTGGCCATCTCATGCTAATATCGACACTCATCATCAATAATCTGATTATTAAAGATTTGAGCTCACAAAAATACATGTCTAGCCAAGATTAATACTGCATCACAAATAGATCAATTGAATAAAAGGATCTGTTCTACACAAGATTAATACTGCATCACAAGATTAATATAATACTGCATCACAAACAGATCTCAAAAGATGTAAACTTATATGCCCAGCCGAAATAAGGTCTAACAGTATAGCCGAAATACCAAGGAGCTCAAATCTAACTCAACCAAATTATTTCTGTTTTCGATATTATCATCACAGAGCAGGAGGAGGCGGCGACGGAGGATTGAATGCACTCACAGTAGGAGGCGGAGGAGGAGGAGGCGGCAACGGAGGAGGAGGAGGCTGCGGCGACGTCTTCGTCCGAGGAGGTGACGACGGAGGAGGAGAGGAGGCGGCGGCGACGGGCTCGGGGGCTCGGGGATGGCGGCGTCGACGGGCTCGGGGGCTCGGGGATGGCGGCGGCGACGGAGGATTGAATGTACTCACAGTAGGAGGCTCGGGGATGAGGCCGACGGCGGCGACGGAGGAGGAGGCCTACAGCGGCGACGGAGGAGGAGGAGCGGGAGAGCCGCGAGTTTAATTAGATGTATATCACTGCAGCGGAAAACCCTAGCCAGAGGGAATATATAGCGGGATTAGCACAGACGGTTCCACATTTAGAACCGTCTGTGAAATTATTATCACAGACGGTTCTAAATGTGGAACCGTCTGTGATAATAATATAACAGACGGTTCTAAAGTGTGGAACCGTCTGTGATAATCATTTACACCCGCACCTACCAGCTGCATTACAACACCAACCAGCTTAAATACATCACACACATATACATAACACATATACATCATTCTACTTGCTTATTTCCTTGGCAACATATAACACAATGTATTTCTTGACACATTTGCCACATACATCACACACATGCATTATTGTATACAAATATGCCAATTCACATATACATAAGACATATACATCATTCTACTTGCTTATTTCCTTTAAAAATTAGCCCTTCATGATGATCAATGCGTACGTAACTAGTTTCGTCACGTTGTTCGTCGTCGACCCTTATGCCTTTTCCAAAAGGAGGTAACTCGTCAAATTGATTGTACTCTTCCTCATCCACTACATTCTCTACTCCGACAATTCTCCTTTTTCCATGAAGAACTACATGACGTCTCTTATTTGCCGGGTCGGTTACATAGAAAACTTGAACAACTTGGTTGGCGAGTGCGAATGGTTCGTCTTTGTACCCGACACGTTGCAGGTCCACGGTAGTGACACCGTACTTGTCAACCTTCACCTGTGGGAGATGCACCCAACGGCAGCGAAATAAGGGGATCTTGAACAACACGTAGTCGAGCTCCCAAATCTCTTCTATAAACCCATAGTACGAGTTTCTCGACCCATCGGTACTGAACGCATCTATGCGGACACCGCTGTTCTGGTTAGTGCTCTTAACATCCTGAGACTGTGTATAAAATGTGTACCCATTTATGTCATATCCTTGCCATGTCACAACTGTAAATGTTGGCCCTTTTGCCAACCATGTCATCGTCTCACTTGGCGAGCTCCTAGCGATTTCCTCCTTCAACCATTGGTTGAACCGACTGTTGTGTTGTCTCATGATCCAAACATCTGGCCGCTCCGGATTCTGTTGCCGAAGCACATCCTTGTGCTGGTCGACATAAGGCGCCACTTCAGTCATGTGTTGCAAGACCGTGAAATGGGCTTGAGTATACGTGTCTATATCTGCAGTGATTGCTTTCCTTCCGATAGTTCCGATACCTTTCAGCCTCCCCTCATGACGAGATCGAGGCACACCTATCGGTTGAATCTGTGCCATATAATCGACACAAAACTCAATAACCTCTTCGCTTGCATAACCTTCGACGATGCTGCCCTCCGGCCGAGATCGATTCCGTACGTAAGACTTGAGAATTCCCATGAACCTCTCAAATGGGTACATGCTACGTAGGAATACGGGCCCGCACATTTTTATCTCCCACACAACATGAACAATGAGATGGACCATGATGTCGAAAAACGAAGGAGGGAAATACATTTCAAGATGACATAGAGTCATCACCACCTCGTCCTGCAAAGCATCTAGTCCTTCGGGATCAATGACCTTCTGAGCAATTGTGTTAAAGAAATAACATAGCCTCATGACTGTCTCTCGAACTTTGATCGGCAAAATATTTCTAATTGCAATAGGGAGCATCTGTGTCATCAGCACATGACAATCATGAGACTTCATGCCATTTAACTTCAAATCTTGCATCGAAACAAGTTTCCTCACGTTGCCGGAGTAACCAGACGGAACTTTGACACCATGCAAGCACTGGCACAGTTCTGTTTTCTCGGCCTTGGACAGAGTGTAACACGCAGGGGGAAGGTACGTTCGTCCATTATCTGTTGTCGGTGCTAACTCAGGCCTGATGTCCATATCAGCCAAGTCAAGCCGTGCGTTGACGCTGTCCTTTGTTTTATGAGGAATGTTCAGTAAGAGACCAATCAAGCTGTCACATACATTCTTTTCTACGTGCATGACGTCGATGCAGTGTCGAACATCTAGGTACTTCCAATAAGGTAAGTCCCAAAATATTGATCTCTTCTTCCAGCTAGTGTTCTTCTCATGAGCCCTCAATTTACGTCCCTTTCCGAGGATAACATCTAAATCCTTAACCATATCATAAACCTCGTTTCCCCTTAAATGCCTTGGAGCTGAACCGTCTTCCTTCTCTCCATCAAATTGTTTCTTCATCTTGCGGTATGGGTGAGCCCTCCGAAGGAACCGGCGGTGACGCATGTAGACAGTTTTGCGTGAGTGTCTCAGCCACACACTCTCGGTACCATCTAAACAGTGGGTACAAGCTTTCGCACCTTTAGTACTCTGGCCCGATAGGTTACCAAGGGCAGGATAATCATTTATGGTGCAGAACAATAAGGTGCGCAAAGTGAAGTCCTCTCGTTTGTATGCATCCCATACCTGTACCCCTTCGTTCCACAGTACTTTTAGATCTTCCACCAATGGTGCTAGGTACACATCGATATCATTCCCAGGTTGCTTCGGCCCTTGGATAAGTATCGACAACAAGATATACTTTCGCTTCATACACAACCAAGGAGGAAGGTTATACATGCAGAGAGTCACGGGCCATGTGCTATGTCTGCTGCTCATGCTACTGAAAGGATTCATTCCATCTGTACTCAGTCCAAACCTAATATTCCTTGGTTCTGCACCGAAGTCTGCAAAACTCCTATCGATGTTTCTCCACTGGGCAGAATCCGCAAGGTGTCTTAGCATTCCATCCTTCTTCCGCTCCTCCGAGTACCAACGCAACAGTTTTGCCTCCTTTGGATTTGCAAAAAACCTTTTCAAACGGGGAATTATAGGAAAATACCATGCCACCTTAGCAGGCGGTCCTTTCTTCGCCTCTGTTCCCTCGCCGTCATCTGATTGATTGTTACGTTTGTATCGGGATGTGTTGCACACCGGACATACATGCATGTCTGCATACTCTTTACGGTAGAGGATACAGTCGTTCGGACATGCATGCATTCTTTCTATTTCCATTCCCAATGGACAAAGAACCTTCTTGGCTTTATACGTGGTTTTAGGCAACTCATTTCCCTCCGGAAGCATGTCGGCTAAAAGACCTAGCAGTGCTGTGAAACTCTTGTCGGACCAACCGTTTCTTGCCTTCAATTTCAACAGTTCAAGCACGGCCGACAACCGCGTGTACTTTGACCTGCAGCACGTGAACAAAGGTTTCTCCGAGTCCTCCATCAAGCCCCGGAATTTAACATACTCTCTCTCATCATAGTTCTCTTCTACATCGCGAAGCATCTGATCCAGATTGTCGTCGTGCAACCTATCTGAATTCGCACAACAATCGACATCATCCGGCAGCATATCATTCACTTCACCGGCGATGTCGTCCGGCGGCATTTCATTCACTTCACCGGCGATGTCATCCGGCGGCATTTCATTAACTTCACCGGCAATATCATACGGCGGCATATGATCGTTGACTTCGCCATGACTGGTCCAACACGTATAACCCTTTTTGAAACCCCTCCGAATCAAGTGCGCTTCAATTTGCCCTCGGTTCTTAAACATCTTTAAATTCTCGCAGTCAGTGCATGGACAGTACATATATTCCACCCCCTTATTCAACATATCCTCCTCGGCAGCTCTTGTAAAATCAGACACGCCATTAATGTACTCTTCACTCACACGGCTAGCGGCATACATCCAGCTTCGGTCCTACGTTACGTACATATATAACAACTTAGTATTACAAATTAAATTAACTAATTATTACTACATATATATCGGCCACATGTATTATATTGAGGCTTATTAATTTGCTAGCTCAATTCATATTATAAACACAACAACTATTATTGCAAACTATCTTCAATTAATAACACTCACCAATTACTTATATCTAGAGCATGAAATTCATTACTAACCAAATCTAGAGCAAATTTGTAATGCATGCAAAGAAAAAATGAAATTCATTACTAACCATATCTAGAGCAACCGGGAAAATATAAGTAGCTTCAAAGCTCAATATCTGCCTCCTCCCACCAAATTAAGTGGCCTGAAATCGCCAAGCTTGCCTCCAGAGCGAAAGAGTAAAGCAACCAGCTAGATCTGTGGATCGAAATGAAGACAGATGCGGTCTGAGCAGCGCAATAAATGCCTTAGCCATTATCATAGACGGTTTTTAACTAAAAACCGTCTGTGAATTATCACAGACGGTTTTTAACTAAAAACCGTCTGTGAATTATCACAGACGGTTTTTAATAATAAACCGTCTGTGATAACTAGCTTATCACAGACGGTTTTTTATTAAAAACCGTCTGTGATAATCTGGGATTATCACAGACGGTTTTTAATACAGACTGTCTGTGATACTTAGGTAATAACCGCCTGTGATAATCCATTTTCCCGCCACAAATACCACAGACGGCCTCCTAATTACAACCGTCTGTAATAGTGTTCATCAGAGACGGTTTCACAAAACCGTCTGTGATGAGGCGTCTCCTATGAGGCTTTCTGTAGTAGTGTAAGTCACTTTTGGAGCTGCTCTATGTACTATATCGATTTGCCTAGCACTAGCTCGGGATCAGTAGCCGTCCATCAACCACAGTGCGCGCATGTTTCGTGAGAAAGGAGAACGTGCAAACATGCAGCAGAAGGCACTGGCGGCGGAGGCGGCCTGCGTGATCAGGGAGGCAGTGACCCTGGCGGACGCGCAGGTAACGAAATTTTTTGTACTAATAATCTATTTTTTTATTTGTAATAATAGAAATATATTTATGGTAATTTTTTTTATAGAAATAGGCTTCAGCCGCTCAATGGTCGGGCGACTGGAGCATATCGCCCAACGGCCAGGTGACAGCAACGCTGTTTGGAAGCCGTTGGGCGACAGGTTCCAGTCGCCTGACCATTAGGCGACTGGAACCAGTCGCCCAGCCACGGAGCGATTGCATGTGGAGTCGCCTAGCCATGGGGCGATTGCAAACTGTCACCCCGTGAATTTTGTAGATTTTGTAAATTTTGTCGATTATAACTGGAAGATAATCTGCTGGATTTGTAATAAAAGTTTATGGTCGTTGTATGTTGTTGGAGTGTAAAAAAATTTGTGAAACTTTTTTTAAGAACGATTGGACTTAGAACGATCAGTAAGTACGATGGTAAGTGATATTGTGATATTACCGGGAATTCGTACACGGAGGAAAACTGGTATGTTAATATTATTGGATGACTTGATATGTGAATAATTGAATGTGAAAAGATGAGGAAATGAGCTTGTCTGAAATTAAATAGACTTGATAATATAGTTGGGAGTAATATGCCGCGTACTTTTTGATTACATGCATAACATATAGCATCATGTGCGACTAACCCACCCAACTGCTCGTATGACCTAATATGTGGACTGGGGCTATTTTCCCTTCTTTGCCAGCTCGGCGTTGAACTCCTCGGCGGCTTCTTTTACCTTATTCGCCATTTCCCTCTTTTTCTCGCGCTCCCTACGCGTGCACGCTTCGAGATGACATTTCATCTCGCGTTATATACGCAGGGTTTGCTTGTTCTTGTGGTGCTCCTCCATTTGGATCTCGGAGAACCTTGCGACATTCCACTCCTCGAAGTCAAGGGTGCATTGGTCCTCTGGGTGGATCTCAAAATCGATCCATTTGCGGTAGCCACATAGGGGTTCCGGGGACGGTGAATACAGGGGAGAGGTTGTTAGTGCGCACTCTGAAGGAGAAAAGGTAGGAGAAAATGGTGCATCTGGTCCTTACCGGCTGCCGATAGGTTGCGGTGTCTAGACGGCGGTCGGGGTAGTCACTGGAGTAGTTTGCGCAACTCCAGTAATACATACCTAGTCTGAGGCGTTGCTTAGACTTGAAGAACTTGCACGGGTCCTGGCACCAACAAAGGGAGGCGTCTCCCCCTCTGGTGGGTGTTGCGATGAACGCTCGGTAGGAACGTTCAGGATAGGGTTGTTGCTACGGGGCGCATCATTGCGGGGAGCTGACCTCGTAGCGCGCTGGGCTTGTTCTACCTGAGCCGCAGCAGCCCTTACTTTCTCATTGCGGGCAGCAGCTGACCGTGCTAGTTCGCAGGTCTCCTCCCATTACTTCATCATCTTGTCCCATTGCTTCTTCTGCCTTTTGTCTATGCCGGTGTGGTGAAGCAAGCGCTGGTGTAGTGTGGGATTTGCTTGTGTAGTGTTCTATAAGAAATCTCTTTGACCTCCTTGTATAGGGTCCCTTGTTGCCTTGTTGGTACATGAAGGTGCCTGTGTGCTCCCGTCACTGTGCAAAGCTACCAAGTGTGAAAAGCTGGTAAATTTGGGCCGTGAGGTCTTGTCACTGTGGAAAGCTGGTCTGTGCGGTCATGTCACTACGCAAAGCTAGCATGTGTAGTCTTTGTCGCTGGTGAAAGCTGGGCCGTGGTGTAATGTCACTACGAAAAGCTGGGCCGTCATATCATGTCACTGAGCAAAGCTGGCCCGTGCGGTCATGTCGCTAAGCAAAGCTGGCACATGTGGTCTTCTCAGTGCTTTAAAGCTGGCGTGTGTAGTCTTATCACTGGTGAAAGCTGGCATGTGTAGTCTTGTCGCTGCTCAAAGCTGGCGTGTGTAGTCTTGTCACTGCGTAAAACTGGCTCGTGTGGTCTTGTCGCTAAGCAAAGCTGGCGTGTGTGGTCTTCTCAATGTGTAAAGCTGGCGTGTGTAGTCTTATCGCTGTTGAAATCTGGCATATGTAGTCTTGTCGATGCTCAAAGCTGGTGTGTGTAGTCTTTTCGCTACGGAAAGCTGTCCTGTGTAGTCTTGTCGCTGCCCAAAGCTACCATGTGTTATGAATGGCACCGTGACACCGCAATTACGCTATAAAATGAATAAACGAGGCATTGCTAGTTGGAACAACTATCTTCTCTATCGTAGAGTAAGCCACCATGACAGATGCCGAGGGGCCAGTCGAATATGGGTCACCAAAGGAGGACCTTCCTATCGAATGGAAGGAGAACTTCAGCGCTAAGTACCGCTTGTTGCCAAATAGGCGTGCTCAGCCAGTGTGGCCGAAATGCAAACACATGCAGGACACGATGGTGCAGGTGATAGAAAGCCATATGGATGGCGGTTGACATTTCTTTTGATGCCCATACTCTAGGGTACAAGTTGGCACTTGTCTATTTTGCTATACTACTAATAGAGTTTCAATGTTAACGTTCCTTTATAGTAGATGGATAAATGTGACTTCGTGCAATGGATTGATCTTTCCCATAACAGTATATTGTGAGGTACGTGGATACGTTGTGGGAGCGAATTGCTGATTGGAGGCACGGGTTGAAAGTCTTGAAGAGAAGAATGATGACCTCTGTCAGTAGATGAAGCGCGAGAGGGGCAACGAGGAGGTCATCAACATAGGGAGTTTGTACAACCAAACATGCTGCTACACAAACCCTAGTTGTATATGTGCTTACCACTACAACGACGGCTAGCCACATCTAGCGCCTCAGCAACACTCCATGTGGGTACCATGAGGCCCCTTCCACCTGTAGGCAACGATGTGTATGGTTGTACCGTTGTACTCTGGCCTGTTGTTCAAAATACTTTTCAATATTTTAAGCATGTAATCAAATGGTTCGTATGTTGTTGCAGTTGCCATCAATGTAGTTCACTATTCGTTTGGTGTGGGCATCGACAAGGTACGGAGAAGTAGAAATAAGCTCATCACAGTATTGTAAACATCACTACGTAGACAACAAACGTAAATAGTACATGAACAAAAATTGTATAGTCAACACTACCGTCCCACAACAGCATCCCCAGCCCCCCTCCGTCACCACCCTGGCAACCCCGCTTCGTCGTCCTCCGCTGCAATGGGTGACGACACCCTGACAACGTAAGGCGATCAGGAGAACATCACACCCGCCCCTAAGCTGGTGGAGTGGGCTACATCACCGCCTGTGTGGCCATTGGTGCATAGGGGAGGGCACTCCTGGAGAGAACCTCTAGTGGTGTGGCCCGAGGTGTAGAGCCTGACGCCTGCCTGGGCCTATCCGAAAAGTACTGGTTCGGGTCTTCCAGGCCCAGGGAGACCCCCCATCCCTGCTCGGGGAAGAGAAGACCTGCAATACAAATATCATTAGATCATGAGATAAAGCATTGGGATAAAACCGAGATGAGGCGAAGCGTACTCTCAGTTAGCGCCATCGTGTCTAGAGAAGGGATATACGGCATGGAGTATGCCCTCTGCGTGGGGAAGCTGGACATGTATGGATGACATGAAAACAGCTACCCTGGCGGTGTACGAGGTCGTCCCCAGGCAGACCCCCAGCCTCGTCTGGCTAAGGTGGTGTAGGACGTGCCCAAATTGAACCTACAGAGTGGTGCCATGCTGGTCAGGGCGGCACCGATGGACGAATCATCTGTGCACTAGGCGTGGAGACCGCCAGTAGCCTTGTGTAGAACAACAGGGCTATCACACGTCTACTCCAAGCTTCCACACGATGCCAAGTGCTCAACGACTCGTCGTGCGTCACCTCCGTACCACTGGCGAGCCTATCCACCATAGTCTGAGACTCCCTCCAAATCAAAGCACCGACGTCAGCCTGCAGGAAAAAAATATAAGATGGTCAATCATCTTAGCGACATTGCCATTAGGGAATATTTAAAAATTACATGTAACGTACCACGATGTGAGCATCCCGCGCAGGGTACGTGTCTGTTAGTGTGGCAATGTGTGTGATTGGCTGGTCAACGACATATACGAGCCTGGTACGTGTCTGAGGCTGGTACCAGTGTAGGTACTCTGCATAGTCCCTGCTGTCATAGGGGCGGTCCTCCTCCACGTGGTCATGAAGCGCGTCCGCCCACTGCGCACTCCACCCCTCCATCTTCGCCGTCTAGTCCGTGCCGCGTTTCGCTCCCTTTCTAGAGTGCCTGCTCATAGGACCATTTTGTTTGTACTTGCCAAACGAATAGTAAGTACAAGGAGATTTAGGAGAGGCAGTCACTCACGCGTGCATGCTCTGTGGGAGCGGTGGTCCGACTGGTACGGGAATCGCCTGACGTAGTCCAAACTGTCTCATCACAAGTTGCGGTTCGTAGTCCTCTACGAAGATGTCGTACACGAGCTTTCGGCGCATCAGCCAAAAAGCCCAGTCGTGCCAGCAGAGCATGGACAGCCTGTCAGGAGTGCGGTCCTGCAGTGCCTTAGGTGAGTATGGTTCCCAGCGCATGTCGTCAGCTGTGAGGCAGTCGAACCACTCCACAAAGGGCAGATACACTCGCGTGACCTAGACGTGCATGATCTGTACCTGCAAGGAACAACAGCTGTTATGTATGATTATCATTAATACGAACAAAATAGCTAATTTTCATATTACTTACCTATCGATGACACCAGAGAAAACCCATTGCCGGCCGTTCGACATCTCCCTCGGGATACATATCTACCCCATACGGACTCATGTCCTCTAGCATAGGTCGTCTGAGGCTGAAGCGCTCGAACGATCACAGCTGCTGTAACATCCTAAAATTTCAAGTGTTCAAAAATGTGGAGTTTTAAAATTTTTCTTGCATTTTGCTAGCACTCAAGTTTCTTCTGAGTATCTATTGAAATCTTTTTGGGTTTTGTGCCATACAAATTAATAATCAAGAGTACTCCCGAATACAAATAATAAAAGTGGAAAATACCATGACTTCAAAACACCAAAATCTTGAATTCGAATTCAGGTCAATGTAATGAATCCAAATGCTAAGATCTCGGATTTAAATTCAGGTATTAAAAATCCAAATCAATAATAAAATAAATAGTTAAATAAAAATTCTTATTAAATTCAATCAGCGTACTTGACCCAATGATATGTGTTTAGAAATTTAGATGTATACACACACACACATATATATGCAAGTCAGGACAAAACAAAATCGACCTCCGAGGGCAAATTAAATAACCTAGAGAAAAGGAAAATATCAGGTTTTGGGTATCTAAATAATTGAACCAAGATTTAAATTAAACAACAATCAATAATCTCGAATGTGAAATAGAAATGCAATTTAAAATTTTAATTTCTAGATTTTCTTAAGCCTCTACGTTTCTCATTCTTTTTCCTCTCTTACACATGGGCCCGCCCCCCATCTCTTCCCTCTCTTTCTCTCTCTTTTTCCTCACGTCCTCCCTCTGCAGCCGGGCCCGGCCTGCCCCTTTCTTCTCCCCTCATTGCCGCTGGGGCCGGCCTCCACCTCCCTCCTCCACTCATTTCCCCTCTTTTTCTTCTCTGTCTCCCGTCGGCGCCCACTGCTCCCGCGCCCAGCTTCGTCATCGCCCGGCCTGCTCCTCCGTCCTTCCTCGCGTCAGCCAAACCTGCCCACCGTCCTCGTCAACGGGCGCGCACGTCGCCACTTCCCCGCCATACCCTGCACCAACTGCTGCTGTCGCTCGGTCGCGTCACCTGTGCTCGCCCACGCCCGCCGGACGCACGTCCGATCCCGTCTACTCCCATCACCGCACATCGCCGCTCCACTGTTCGGGCGTCACTCCACACCTGCTCCCTGCGCCTCGCACGCCCCTGACGTCGCCGCATCGCCATCACCACGCGCATCCCGGCGGTGCCACTCTTGCTCTCCACATTGCCCGGTCAGCTCGTCGCGTATAAAGGGGAGCTCGCACCTTCATCCACATTTCCATGTCCCCTTCTCGCTCCCACAGCAGGGAATCGACCCCTAGAGCCTCGCAGCCCGCCGGCCACTCTCTCTTCTCTAACTCCAGTGAACCGAGGGATCCACTGATTGCGCCCATCTGAGACCAATTAACCCTGGCCAGAGCATCCCCGGAGTGCGGCGACGCCAACCCCACCGCCGATTGGAGCCTTGGCCCACCCCAGCCCGCCGGCGGCTTACACCTTCCCGCGCTGCCGCAAGCTCTCGGTGCCGGCCTGCCTTGGCCTCCTTTCGGCCACGACGACCGCATGGTAAGAGTCCCCAAGACCCCCCTACTGCTCCTGCGCCGGTCAATTTATCCTTCCCTCCTTCCGGCCGCCGGCGCCCCATCCTCATCTCACCGTCGGCCGCCTCAAGCAGCCGCCCAACCGCCTCGCCGCCGCTCCGGCCAAACCGCCGCCACCCCTAGCTTTCCCGCCGTCAGTACGACCCGTTTTGAGGCTCACCACCCCCTCCCCGGCCACCGTCCGCCGCCAGCGACAGCAACACCAGGCGCCGACCTTCTTCCTCTGCTTTGCCCAGCTGCCCGACAACCTCATCTAATTCCCTGCAATTTTCTCACTCAGTCTAGGCCACCGGCCCACTTGGTTAACCGAGCGCATGTAACACACCGAGCACGCCCAGGTCCTGTGTTCGAACCCTGTCAGCCGCATAGCATTCTCCTCTTTTTATTTTGTTTCTCTAACCCTTTTTAATTCAGAAAAATTTAAGGAAATTTTGAGAATAATCTAGGAGATGTAATAAATTTGATTACGATATAAAATAAGATTATTTGAGATTTAATAATAGATTAAAAGTTATATATGAGTAACTAATGTAGTTTGGAACATCTAACAAAAATCTAAGTTTTAATTAAAGGTATTAGTAAAGGATGACTTTGGTTAATTATCCAAAATTTCATAAAGATATTGGATATCATGTTTAACTATAAAAGTAAGGCTTTAAATAAAAAATTACCCTTGACTGTGGAAAAATATATGACCTAACATTAAAAATGCCGCCATCAAAACATAGATATATTTGCATATAAGTGATTAATTGGCTAGTTAACAAAATAAGTAGAAGGGTGAAATAGGAGCTTAGGTTTCGACTAACATCTCTCATGAAATAAATAAATGACGTATTTCCTAAAGATTCGAATTCCCAAAATTAATTATGGAACTAAAGTGCAAATAGGAATTTAAACTAAAAATATGTTGCTAAATAAATTAGGGATAAACCAAATTATAAAATAGTTATGTTCCTTCTGCTAATACTCACACCTTTTAAGTAATTACAAATAATGTCGAACCATAGCTGTAGATATAAAAAAGAAAATAATCAGAGGAATGTGGAGGATATGTATGCAGTCCATTAGCAAACATATTAGTAAATATTTTTGCATTCGCCCTGAACCCTATTAGAAATGTAGACCTCATCATTGCCATACCGCCGATCATGAAATCTTATACGACAGCCTTAAATTAGTAACGACGATGAAATGTAATCCTATGTATCATGCTTAATCGGCCATAAATAAGTTAAGATTAACGTGTGACAAATGCTAAGGGATAAAATATCAATACCAGAAAAATTCCACAGCACCTCCAGATCAAAAGGTCATATTAATATACAGTTCCTAAAATATAATAGCCCTAGGCCATCCTACATTAAAATGACCCAACCAATATATGTAAACACTCTGAAGTAAAGGTTTAACTAAGAACACGGTTAATTAAGGTCACATAAAATGCTACATACCAAATTACTAGTAATATGAGTTAATCTGATAAGATAAAATTTGTATACATCGCGTATATAGTACAAGCCCCGAATATTAACACTCCTTGAGTGCCCTAGGCATGACTGGCCACTTGCTCCCCTCGTCGACGTGCTTTCTACTATGCTCATCCAATAATGCCCATAAAGCATCAAATTTTCTCTGCTGGTTCTGCATAGCCAGCTTCTTGAATAGCTTCATCAATGGTTGTTTTGGAAACTACTTGAAAAAGTTTGCCCCTAAGTGACGAATGCACCATCTGTTCCTCATATCCGGCCAAGAAAAGGGCTCCTCGGGGTCTTCCTGAAGTTTTCTTATGGCCTTTACAATCCTGACGTGGTGATCATGGATTACGCATACACCAGAATGAGCACCGACAACTCCAACCCTGACATGTCTCAGGAACTACAACCAGCTTTCATAATTCTCACTTTCCACGAATGTGATAGCCAGTGGTAATATTTGGTTGTTGCCGTCAACGCCTATGGCTGTCAGGATCTGCCCCCCTGTATTTCCCGGTGAAAAAGGTCCTGTCAACTGAGATCACCGGCACATGTGCCTGAATGCCTCGATGCAAGTACCAAATGGATCGAGTATGTGATCCTTGGTATATTTCCAACAAAGCCCACATGCATACTAATCTCCATTGCATACGCTCTCGATTGTACCACGTGTAGCACAGGTCATCTTCTTGGCGTCAAGTCTTAGGTCTCACGGTGGAACTAACAACGGGCCAGCGTTCTTTCCCAGCAGCCTTGGTAGACCATACGGCCCTCCGGTTTCTGAACAGTACTGCATTCCTATCAAAAATATGTCTTTTTAGGATTCATGTTAGTTAAACTTTTTTAGGTTTAATTATTAATGTATGAAGTGTTATCTGAATTTACAACAAGGAATAATGTCACTAGATCTGTCATAAAATATACTTTCATAATATATAATTATTTTTATTTAAAATAGTACATTTTTATAGAATTTATTGATCAAAATATCACCTTGAGACTATGTTGATATCCAGAACGACTACATCAATATCATGAACAAAATATATTTTGAAACCTACGGAGGGGAGTATATAGTATATTATACTCCGCTCCGCTGATACACTAGGGGCATGTTTGGCTGCGGCTACGGCTTATGGCTTTTGGTTGAATTTTTTGAATTTTGGCTGTTTACGGTACATATTACGGTGAGAGATACTCACTTGCGATTTTGGCTGGTACAGATGTTGAGCTTTTAACATGTACATCGTTTAACTTGTAGATTCTGTTTTGAGAAAATACTCTGTTTGAAAGTAAGATACTGTAATAAAAACTAAAAACCGTTAATTTCGGAGGATAAGAACAGCCCTAGATCGCAATGCATGTAGCACAGACTTAATTGAAGCTGCAACGGTGAGTGCTGGAGCCGTGACTGCTGGAGGCAGAGATCTTCACGATGGGGCAGAGATCTTCACGGTGGGGCCGCCCGAGACAGGGAGGGCCTACGTACGTAGCCATGCATGAACCCAGGGTGTGTGCTGTTAACAGCCTTGTTTGGGTCTGCCATTTTTTTAAAAAGCTACAGTAGAATTCAGCTACCTAGCTTGCACAAGGATAGAGCTCCTCCATAGAGCACGGTACCATCGACATGACTTTACATCTCCGGTCAGTGGAGCCTGCAGCGAGCTGAGCCAGAACTGAGGATCATTGGATTGGACCGTACACAGGGTGGACGGCAACGTCAGCGAAGTAACACGTGACGAGGCTGTAAACGGCAAGCAGCCTGTCGCATGGTGGGGGACGACTGGTAGGCCTGCTATCCGGTGAGGGGGCAGGTGACTAAGCTGGCTGATTAGCCGATTTAATTACTCGCTCTATTTTTTTTGTGTTTAGTGTTTCTTTAAATTCTTAAATATATCAAATGATCTCAAAAAATTACGAAAATTTATGTACAGCCTCGCGACACAACGTACCTCACACTATAATTTTTGGGCAATTTATCCATTGTGAATGTTACTAAAAAAATTCATATATTTGTACAAGTTTTTACATATAACAAACGAGCTTAAAAAATTACGAAATTTTATGTGAAACCTCCCGACATAATCATAGTTATTGTGCAATTTTTTTGGCAATTTAATGTGGTCTAAATTTGCCATGTTTATTTGAATTAATTTAATCATAAATTTAATGATGCTCAGGCATGTTTTCAAGTGGCTGACCTCTGTGCTTCGCGCATGTGTCGGCCCGATCGTGCTATATTTTCTTTCCTGCAATGTCATTCGCATAATTGTCACTGTGTGTGTCGTGCCCCTACGCTCGCTCCTCTCGTTTGCACAAATGTCGTTATGTCCGTGTCATCCCCCCCCCCCCGCCCACTCCCTTATTTGCACATTTGTCAGTGTTACCATGCCGTCCCCCCTCGCCCGAAGTGCTGCTCGTGACAATGGGACCTCAATGTACGGGGTGAGCTCACCAGGTTTAGTTTTCGCTCGGCCATAAATACGAACCTATCGTAGTTCGTCATTGCTCATCTCAGCCCACGATATCACCACTAACTCTATTCCTTCATAAATTAAACCATCTTTTACAAACTGCTAGCATCAATACATTGATAAAGCTTTCACAAAATATTCACTTAGACATAAACATGACAATATTGAATATAATGAATCTCAACATTAAATTGAAGCAATAATAATAATAATAATAATAATAATAATAATAATAATAATAATAATAATAATAATAATAAATATGTTCTAAATATTGATACTAACCAATGTTACATTATTTGATTGCAAGCATACTAATAACTCTATGTTCTAAAGGAACTTATTAGCCAATTTCATGGGTTTGCACAAAACAAATTACTATTAATGAATGACTATCTATCTATACGTGATAAGTGTAGCAAGTACATAATAAAATAATAACATTTACCACAATACCATCTCTTATTCTTTTCTTATCATGTACAAACCATGATGCAATGCTCGTCCATACATCTCAACTTCTTTTTAGCATATACTGGTATAGCGGAGTGAGCATATGACGATGCTCACTCAAGCCTACTCTCTTTCATGTGGAGACCTTAATAGCTCGTTGTATTTCATACGGAGACCTCAATCTCTACTCCCATAGAGTGCCTATCAAATTAGGTCTTACTCAAGAATACTTCAGACTAGCCATATATCTTTCCCAACCACCTAGCTCATGCACTCCAGACTAGCTATATGATTTACTCACCGTCCTAGCTTGTGTTTCTCTTTTCATGATGTGAATGGACATAATGCAATATTTGCTTTACTCATTTACCACGTACTACAATATCGATAACCACTAACATTATCCTTTCATATTCACCAACCACATCATATGTAACAAGACACATGTGTATAAATAAAGCATGGCAAGTAAATCCAATTAACTCAAAACAATAATAAACAACTATATATTATTCTACCACGCACTTGCCTTTAACCACATGAAGTGGAGCGATGTGTCAATGACACCAACCCGTAGCAACCTCACCTACTGGAAATAACTCGACTTAGCATATGCAGCGATAGTACAAAAATCTAACAAAAAAATTGTTGCTCCTATGCGCTTCTTAATCCAACGATACCTTTTTCACCAGACAGTCCTCCCCACTGTCCCGGTACTCAAAATATGGTAACTTTCGACTCAGAGGCCCTAAAATGGTAAACCATATAAATTCCAGAATCTACACAAAATTTTCTACACTTTCTTAGTTGGCCAAAAACCCTAACTAACACATTTAAACCCTCATTTCTCACACCAAAGACTATATGTTATCTTACTGAACAACAAAACTAATAATTATATAGCTATTGATTTACTAGTCCAAATATAGTAAACCATACCCATGGAATCTAAAGAAAGCTATCTATCTTTCTTTAGTTATGCCCGAAATTTAATTCTATCATCTACTAAGGATAATTAGCCAACACCCACTACTTCACCCAATGAAAACTAATTCCAAAGCAGACACGTTCTTGGAACCATCACTCCTAATCTACCCTATTAAAATTTACTATCCTAAGACTCTATGGAAAGATAATGAAATTATCTGCAATTCTCTAGTTATTGACTAGACCTAATTCAATTGTATTGAAGGTGCATACCATAAAAAAAACCATAGCATCGCTCAATTGTAACGACCTACAAGATAGCAGATTTTCAAAGACTATATCTTACAATCTATCTAACGGAATTTAGTGATCTTGAACTTGATGGAAATACCACAAAGTTATCTACAACTCTTTAGTATATTACTTTCACTAGATTCATCCTCAAGACTCCTCGAATATTGTTTAGATCTAACTTGCACGAAACTAGAAAACCTAGCAATCCTAAGGGCTAATCACACCCTAATTATCAAGTTAATCCACACAAAATTTCATCTACAAGATGTGATGAAGGTATTAGAGAATTACCCATGCATCGAACAAGATCTAATGAAGAAAATATGCAAATTCTTCTTCTCCTTGTTAATCTGTCCCTTGCCTCGTCGTTTATCTCGTAGAGTAGCCATGGTAGTGCCCTTGGGAAAGGAAGTAAAAACCTTAGAGAGGTACCCTCCTGGGGAGGGTGGCAGCTGCCTTTTAGAGAGAGGGGGCAACCTCAATAGCTGCTTAGATGGGCTGGCCTATCCGGCCCTCATACCCCAAATTAATTACTCTTGTCAATATTATTATTATTATCATCACCATCATCATCATTGTTGTTGTTGTAGTTATTGTTGCTGTTTTCTTTTAGTCATAATTGTTAAAGATTTAGGACATTACATACTAGTTAGGGTTTAAGGTTATACATAATTAGTCCCAAATAGCATCAAGTGTTTAATTAATTCATAATTAGAATTTTAGAGATATTACAAGAAACAATAAGATACAAATCACTATATGATTTGGAATTTCATAGAATTGCGATCCTAAAGGTAGGATTGCATAGAATGAAGTAAAATCATTAGGACCGGCCTCAGTATCACATAGGTCATGATTCTAATAATAAAATATATCATGTCAAATTTGATATTAATTATTCATTTTAATTTTTTTTCCTTTTCTCTTTGCTCATTGTTCTAGGATAAAGATTTTATCGTTTATATATTGGACCCTTTTTAGGAACATATTGGATTTTTAAATGATAAAATTTATTAAATAATAATTAAATAATGATACAAATAAGTTGTTTTAGGATCAATGTCAGTCAAACATTTTTATGTTTGATCATTAACATATAAAGTGTTATTTTGATTACAACAAGAAATAATGTCACTATATCCGTTATGAAATATACTTTCGTAATATATAAATATTTTAATTTGAAATAACATATTTTTTATAGAATTTGTCAACGTGTCACCTTGGATACTACATCAATATCTTGAATGAAATATATTTTGACATCAAGGGACGAGTATATTATACCTGCTCCACTAATACAACTAGATCGCCATGCATATGGCATGACTTAATTAAAGCGGCAACAGTGACTGCTTGATATACTTGTTGATTTGTATTTTATAAAAAATATGAACTTAGGTTTAATAACCATGATGACATACCTGTGTAGGTTTTACTAGATTTTAATTGTAATTATACTAAAATAGAACAAGCTAATATACCTTAACTCCCTAAAGAGGGCCAAACATGACTTCATAGTTGTCCGACAATTAATCGACAGGTAAACACATTTCCTGTATAGATGACTCTGTAGTAGTCTTTCCTTTCTTTGCAATGCCTAAGACTAACTTTTTAGAATCACATAGGTCGTTTGTTGCGTACGTTGCTATTGGAGGGAGATCCAAGGAGAGAACAACGCCCTACGACACGATCTAGATTTTCCAGTACTCGCTAGTACACATTAATCCTATATAACACTTTGTAGTAATGTCTCTCAAACTAACCAATCCTATTTTTGCGGTGCCACCAGCAGTCACTAGGCAACACCTATGGATAATATGTTTACCACGACATGTAGCTACTCAGTTCCACGATAACTAATGATCCTTAGACTTGTCGATCTTGCAATAATTATTTCATACTTATCAATTTATATATATGCATGACTTTAATCTTCCTAGCGACAGGTTGCGACTATCCGTACAACTTCGTTGGAACAGGCTGACTTCAAATACATTCGAGGATAGTTTTCATACTTCTTGTTTTCTACGGTCATAAACCCAGATGGGGAGTTCCACGGTGTAGATTGAACTTGATTGGGATAAGATTGAACTTAATGGTACATGAGTTTATTTGTTCATAAATGGTTAATTTTAGTTCATCTGAATTAATTGATTTGTGAAATGGATGTGCTATTTCTGAAATGAATGTGAATTGGATATATACATGTACTTGTTGTGTTTCTGCTTGTTTTAGAGGGCATGGCTAGCATTTCTTAAGGCTAGCTAATAAACAAAAATAGATTTAGTAATACAAAAGAATATTATAGACGATTCATTAGGACAAACCATCTGTGATATCAGCTATTACAGATGATTTCATCTACAAATCATCTGTGATAGTCAACTATCATAGACGGTTATGAGTTAATAACCATCCATGATGACCTCATGTCATTACTGACCTATAAACTCAGACTGCTCACGAAACTATATGTGATAACATTTTTAATCCGTCTGTAATGATCTTTTCTACAGTAATGTAGGCATGCAGTTTGGAGCGCGATATTTCTTTAACCTAGATAGTTATAAACTGTAGCCTCTACCAATTAAAACGTGACAAAATGCTGAATCCGCCGTCCAAGCAGGGTACCATCGA
Organism: Dendrocalamus latiflorus; assembly: GCA_017311315.1. NCBI lineage: Eukaryota > Viridiplantae > Streptophyta > Magnoliopsida > Poales > Poaceae > Dendrocalamus > Dendrocalamus latiflorus. The sequence continues at coordinate 2,429,830 of CM029635.1, forward strand.
CTGAATTTACGTATCTAGTCGGTGGAGCCAGCTAGCTGAGCCGGAACTGACGCAAGACGATGGATCATTGGATGGTACATGGCTAAACAGGGAAAGCGCCGTACCTACGTCGACTGTGTGTGAAATGTGTCGTCCTAGTGCACAATAGCCGAGGATCGATTCGTATCTCTCTTCCATTGTTAGTATTTGCACTGTAGCGTTAAGACTATAAGTACCCACACAAATTCAGATCTACGCAGCAAAGTCTATTATACAATAAAACTCGATGACAATTGGTTTATTGTTGGTAAGGAGACAAAGATACATTTCCTTATTTGTAAGCATTATCATCCAGTTTACCCCGCTCAAAACGGAAAGAGACATATTTCTGTTTTGTAGGGGCATTAGCAAATCACACGCCACACACAAGCGCTCTAGTACCCGCTGCATGCATGCTGCTTATTAATTATTAGCTAGTCCAATATATGTATGTAAGCATTCATATTAGTTTCTGTTTAAAAAAACTTAAAAGCTAATATGAACATCCGATTTTTTAAAATAGTTTCTCCACTCTTCTAATTCCCGTCTCATTTCAGAGATAAAAGCATGTGTATATTATTACTTGAACCATAGGCTTGGGTCACCTGACTATTTTGCCTGCAAAGGGAACCAAAGGAGGATTGCCCTTTGCCCCCTTCCAAAATAAGGTACTATGCAAGCATACAAGCAAGGACAAATTCAGACTATGCCATCGATTTTTTATTTATGGTTTTGAATTTTTGTCATTGTTTTTTTTTTTGCTTAACTGGAACTATATCATTAGAATCACAAACTTCTTTGTATTTTTGTCACTATTGGTCTCTTTTTATCAAAGTTCTAGAATTGTCTGTTCCTTCTCTTCTCTCCCTTCTTCTCATAATTGGCTCTCCACGCACATATGTGCCGTGCACATGACGAGTGGTGGGATCTAACCTAAAGAGAGTAATACTTGTGATGGCATCTAATTGAAAATTCAACATATTTAGAAGGTCAAAAGTATCATTTTCACTTACTCGCAGGCATTAATCTTGTCAGAATTGCATTTTCTAGAAAAATCTTCTAAATGAGTCACACAAAACCAATTATGAAAAAAAGCGATGGTAAAAATCCAAAACTACAAGACAAGACAACTAGTGGTCTACGTACATGCTTAACCTGGTCCGTGTGCGACGAATGATTGAGCAAGAGTGGTAAATGTTGTGTAGGACTGAATATGGTAACAAACGGGGTGAAGGATGCCTCAATATTTTTCCTCAAATATTGATCAATTCTTCACTTCAATAGCTATAGTGCTACGAAGGTTAGAATATAAAGCTTCCACAAAAACTAGTGACCTAAGACACTGAAATTCCAAGAAAAATCAGCAAAAATGGAACTACCACTTGCTACAGTAACTGTGGTACTACCACTACAGGAATCACGGTACTACCGCTGCTACAATAAAAATAGAGTAAACAACTTTTTTAGCATGATTTCAAAAACTAAAATTGATGGAACTTTTGATCCGTAAATCTAAATGACATGAAATTTTGTAGGGATCTTCTCTATGGTATTATAAACTTATTCTACTGAATGATCATGAAAATCATGGCCGAAGTTGAGACCTTTTTTAGTTTGAAGGAAAGTTGCACCAAAACCGAGCAAAATCCAAAATTGGTAAATACAACTTGCTCGTAGGCGGATGATGACCAAGATCGGTCAAAATGTATTCTCACATATTACAGCAAGTTAGAACACTAAAGAAATCAAGCAAAAAACCATCGGATCATGAAATCGCTCGAAGAGTCCAAAGTCAAGCAAAAATGGGTTTCCTCATGAATTTGCTATCAAAGTGCCTAGATGGATGGAGATAAATTCGCAAAGATTATCTCTATCTCTTACATGTTCTTGGCACAACAAGATCAAGAGGAGGGAAGAGGAGAGATCAAAACCAACCGAAACAATAGCACATCAATCAAAACACGATAGACTCAAGGAAATGCAAAACGATTGATATATTTCTTACTTGACAAGGTACATTTTATATCCACTCCAATTTGGAGAACAAAGAGCATACAAGGCACCCAACTCTCAAACTCTAACCCTAGACATGAGAGCACAATAAAGATGGGTCGGATGGTTAGCCACATGTCTCCATCCCACCCCCCTTTTATAGGTGGGCTAACCAGCCACCTCTAACCCTTAGTAGATACTATCCACTTAGTAGGGAAACCCATTAACCCCACATACATATACAGGTTTTACTCACACATGTTCGCTTATGTACGCTTTTCAAAGCGCATAAGCCCAAATCTGTTTAATTCTTAGCCTTGATCCATCTTGATTAAACCAGCTTCACCTTGACCTAAACCGCTCTCCTAAGCATCACTCATGCACCTCGGTTTTGATCCAAGATAGTTTTCGGTATTTTGGCCAAACTACCAAAATATCCTTTGTTGAACTGGTCTTCACAATCCTTTGGAAGTGATCGCCATGCTTGCCACGTGTAGGTGCACCACTAGCTTGCCACAGGCCGTCAAGTCTCTCATGTCCCAGTTTCACTGAATCACAGCTCACTTGGCCCGTCCAAGCCACATGGTGCAATCCCACCATTCGAAACTCGCCTTCAATATTTCCCGCCTTTCTCATTCCATACTTGAACTCACTATCTCATTCGGCATCCTTGATTAATCTGGGTCTGAGCTCCTCTATGAACCTAGCCCCTATCTTAGCCATTGACCATGGTTAACTCCAAGTGTGATGAACTGATGTTGTCCCGATCTTTCAATGAGAAGGATAATTCCAATTGAGCAATGATCAACTCTCACAATCAAGGCTACGAACGCATCACGTATGAGCCAAGCAATCGCTGAACTAATTATGAAGTCGTTATCAACCGTGCCAAAGATCCGATTGACCTGATCACGAGGATCAATTCCCGCAAGTAATCGAGAAACAAGCAATATAAATTGCAAATATATGATTATCTTTAAAAGATGGGATTCCGTAGAGGTTCTTTATGGTTTGTCTAGTTGACACAAACGAAGAATAAGAGTTTTCACAATAGAGAAATTAAGCAAACGAAATCTAAACCCAAAAGTGTAGCAAACATGAGACTATATGACGATGATGGCTAGAGGGTGGAGGCTAGGGGTGGGTGCATGCCTCTAGGGATACAAGGCCCATGGGCCCAAGTGGAGGTGGCACAGCACCAGCCCGGTTCAGAATGAGAGACAGCAGTGGATTGCTTTGCATATTACATCATACTCAGAAGGAATTTGGAGGAGAGACTGGATCCATTGGAAAGAGGACGATATAATCTTGTCTTTCAATTAAGGACTCGTGGAGCTCAAACGGTGTCCATATGTGAAAGTTATACTCGTTTGAAGTTGGTATTATCTCCAGAGCCCGAATTAAATTGCACAAGCTTTTCTTCATGATTAGTTCCTAAGTCCCCGATTAAAAGAACATCACATGCATTTGGCAGCAACACATTCTTATTAGAAACAAAATGCACTCCTAGAAATGAAGTTACCTGATAGTTCAATTGATATGCACGAGCTTTTGTGATTGGACCTTGCAAGTGCATAGGTTCAGATCTATTGGTTATATGCATAGACGTGATATCCTCATCAAAACGACCCTACACATTCAAAGACAAAGAAATCATTTATATGCACAAATTCTTCACAACTTGACCCACGTTAACCAAAACATGCATAATGTAATCTTAATGCAATGACCCAGGTCACCCACAACTCAACCCATAACTCAAAACCTAAAATCTTATTTTTCTGCGAAATCCAGCAGAACCGCACGCAACATGCCAGGACTACCACTCCTCAAACTAGTACTCCCGCACCTCGCTCTATATCTCTCTGGAAATTAGCTACCGCCAACTAGAATTCGGAACTATCACTTTATGGTATGATCGTGCTCTCACTATGGTACTACCGCACTATTTATGACCGCTGACACAATGACGGTATTACCATTTTCCTTGAAGAATTTAGAAAATAGTCCAGACAAAATGTGATCTTTGCAAAATCACCACATGGTCCTTCATGTTGGCCAAGTTATGTGTGGATGACGTGTCGGCGGTCGATCTAGCTTTTCCTCCTCCAACGTACGTGCCTCTTGCGCGTGTGTTGCCTAGGTTGCCATGCATGCCAGATGGAGCGGTCAAGAAACCCACGACACGGCAAGGCCTGTTAGACCTAATCTTGATATTTTGTAAGGGTTGTAAAAGTTGTGAGTGGTCGTAGGAATCACTTAGAAGTGGTCGTAAGAGAGATATGGTCTTAAGCACATAGACATTGTTGTAAGTGGCTTAGGCATGGTCGTATGCAATTTGTTTATTCATGATCGTAGGAGTTCAGTAGCAGTCATAAGCATAAGACTACTGTAGCATTCTTACAGTTACTGTAGCGGTCATAGTAGGTACTATGGCAGTTGTGCTCGGAAGAGTACTCAAGAAGCCGTGGTCGAAGCAACCATGGTTGAGGCGCAGGCGTCCGAGTAACGACTGAGTCAATGAGTTGTGCAGATCGTAGAGTTAGTGGTGTAGTTAGTGGCTGCATGCATGTAACAGAAGCATTAGTAGCTGCATCTTTATTAGTGCGCGGTGTGCGCCAAGTTGTGGAGTCGTGGCCGGTAGAACTGGATCACAGTGTGTCTATTTAAATCCTTGTAATCAATCTGTTAAGCAGCGAGTTCAATAAAAGAAAAGGAGACCAAGCTGAGTTTGGTCTCTCCAAACAAGTGATATTTGTATTTTCTTCCTGTGTCCATCTCGTTGCCCGTGAAAACGTCTGTCCATCGATGAATCGAGTGTGTGATCCCTGGGTATATTTCCAACAAGGCCCACATATATGCATACTAGTCGATCTCCATTGCATGTGCTCTCGATCGCACCGCGTGCAGCAGAGGTCGACTTCTCGGCGTCAAGTCTTAGGTCTCACGGTGGAACTAACAACGGGCCAGCGTTCTTTCCCTACAGCCATGGTAGACCGTATGGCCCTCTGGTTTCTAAATGCTACTGCATTCCTATCAAAATATATGTCTTTTTGGGATTCATGTTAGTTAAACATTTTTAGGTTTGATTATTAATATATGAAGTGTTATCTGGATTTACAACAAGAAATAATGTCACTAGATCATCATAAAATATGCTTTCATAATATATAATTTTTATTTAAAATAATATATCTTTATAGAATTTATTGATCAAAATATCACCTTGAGACTACGTCAACATCCAGAACGACTACATTAATATCATGAACGAAATATATTTTGAAACCTACGGAGGGGAGTATATTATTCCTGCTCCACTGATACACTAGATCGCAATGCATGTGGCACAGACTTAATTGAAGCTGCAACGGTGAGTGCTGGAGCCGTGACTGCTGGAGCCACAGCGCTTCACGATGGGGCCGGCCGAGACAGGGAGGTCCTACGTACGTATAGCCATGCATGAACCCAGGGTGTGTGTTGTTAACAGCCTTGTTTGGTTCTGCCATTTTTTTAAAAAAGCTACAGTGGAATGCACCTACCTAGCTAGCCGCAGCGATCGAGTTCCATCACCATCGACTTCACTTTAAATCTCCGGTCAGCGGAGCCAGAACTGACTCGGGACGATGGATCATTGGATCGTAGATGGATAAACAGGGAGGCCGTACCTACGTCGACCGTACTAGGTATAAATTGCAAGTCCCTTGTTTGTTCCTTGCTTCCTACTATTAATTTGTGCCGTCCTGGCGCACGAGAAAGGAGGATCGATTCGTATCTCTCTCGCAGTGTTAGTATTAATAATTAACTTAAATTAATGAACACAAGGAGCGTGGTACTCTTTGGTACATATATGTACAACGTCATTGATGTAACTTCGCAATAAGTTCATCCATGAAACCCTAGCAATACAAGGTTTTGGAATCCGGAGGTCTACAAAAGAGAAATAAACATACATACTCTAGCAACGATTGTACATAAATACATGGTATTGTACTACGTAGCAACGATTGTACATACATGCATGGTATTGTACTAGGTAAATCCCTCATGGTGGTTCCAACTATTGTGCTATAGGTACTCTTGGTTGTTAGGATTGCGATTTGGATTATACGATTCTACGATATCATTGAAATGTAATATCCCGGATTAACATGAGCCCACGACATAACTACTAACTCTATTCCTTCATAAATTAAACCATCTTTTTACAAACCACTAGCATCAATACATTGATAAAGCATTCACAAAATATTCACCTAGGCATAAACATGACGATATTGAATATAACAAATCTTAACAATAAATTGAAGCAATAATAATAATGAATATAATCTAATTATTGAGTCTAACCAATTTACTTTATTTGATTGTAACCATACTAATAACTATGTTCTAAAGGAACTTATTAGCCAATTTCATGGGTTTGCATAAAACAAATTACTATTAAATGAAAGACTATCTATCTAAACGTGATAAGTGTAGCAAATACATAATAAAACAATAGCATTAACATTTACAACAATACCATCTCCTAATCTTTTCTTATCATCTACAAACCATAATGCAATGCTCGTCCATATACCTCAACTTCTTTTTAGCATATACTGGTATAGCGGAGTGACCATACGACGATGCTCACTCAAGCCTACTCCCTTTCATGCGGAGACCTCAGTAGCTCGTTCTATTTCATACGGGGACCTCAGTAGCTCGTTCTATTTCATACGGGGACCTCAATCTCTACTCACATAGAGTACCCATCAAAGTAAGTCTTACTCAATAGTACTTCAGACTAGCCATATGTCTTTCCCACCCACCTAGCTTATGCACTCCAGACTTGCTATATGATTTACTCACCATCCTAGCTCATTTTCTCTTTTCATGATGTGAATGCACGTGATGCAATATTTGCATTACTCATTTACCACGTACTACAACATTTATAACAATTAACATCATCCTTTCACATTCATCAACCACATCATATGTAACAAGACTTGTGTATAAAGAAAGTATGGCAACTAAATCCAATTTACTCAAAACAATAATAAACAACCATATATTGTTCTACCATGAACCACGTGAAGTGGAGCGATGTGTGGACGATACCAACCTGTAGCAACCTCACCTATAGGAAATAAGTCAACTTAGCATGTGCTATGATAGTATCAAAATATCTAACAAAAAAATTATCGCTTCTATGTGATTCCTGATCCAACGATACCTTTTTCATTGGACAACCCTCCCCACTGTCCCGGTACTCAAAATATGGTAACTTATGACTTATAGGCCCTAAAATGGTAAAACATATAAGTTCTAGAATCTATACAAAATTTTCTACTCTTTCTTAGTTGGCCAAAAACCCTAATTAACCCATGTAAACCCTCATTTCTAACCCCGAAAACTGTTATGTTATCTTACTAAACAACAAATCTAATAATTTTATAGTTATTGATTTACTAGTCCAAACATAGTAAACCATACCTATGGAATCTAAAGAAAACTATCTACCTTTCTTTAATTATTCCCATAATTTAATTCTATCATCTACTAAGTGTAATTAGCCAACACCCACAACTTCACCCAATGAAAACAAATTCCAGAGCAGACATGTTCTCAGAACTATCACTTCCAATCTACCCTATTAAAATTTACTAACGTAGGACTCTATGGAAAGATAATGAAATTATCTACAATTCTTTAGTCATTGACTAGACCTAATTCAATCGTATTGAAGTGGAAACCATAAAAAAACATAGCATCGCTCAATTGTAACGACCTACAAGATAGTAGATTTTCAAAGACCATATCTTACAATCTATCTAATGGAATTTAGTGATCTTGACCTTGATGGAAATACTACAAAGTTATCTACAACTCTTTAGTATATCACCTCCCCGAATTCATCCTCAAGACCCCTCGAAAATTGTTTAGATCTAAATTGCGCAAAACTAGAAAACCTAGCAATCCTAAGAGCTAATCACACCCTAATTATCAGGTTAATCACACAAAATTTCATCTACAGGATATGACAAAAGTATTAGAGAATTACCCATGCATCGAATAAGATCTAATGAAGAAAACACGCAAATTCTTCTTCTCCTTCTTAATCTGTTCCTTGCCTCCTCGTATATCTCCTAGAGTACCCATGGTAAAGCCCTTGGGAAAGGAAGTTGAAGCCTTAGAGAGGTACACCTCCTGGGGAAGGTGGTGGTTGCCCTTTAGAGAGAGAGGGGCCACCTTAGGGGCTGCTTAGATGGGCTGGCCTATATAGCCATCATACCCTAAATTACTTACTCTTGTCAATATTACTATTATTATCATCACCATCACCATTGTTGTTGTTGTTGTTGTTGTTGTTGTTGTTGTTGTTGTTGTTGTTGTTGTTGTTGTTGTTGTTGTTGTTTTCTTTTAGTCATAATTGTTAAAGATTTAGGATATTGCATACTAGTTAGGGTTTAAGGTTATAAATAATTAGTACCAAATAGCACCAAGTGTTTACTTAATTCATAATTAGAATTTTAGAGATATTACAGGAAACAATAAGATACGAATTGCTATATGAATTGGAATTTCATAGAATTGTGATCCTAAAGGTAGGATTGCATAGAAGCAAGTAAAATCATTAGGATCGGCCTCAGTATCACATAGTATCATGATTCTAATAATAAAATGTATCACGTCAAATTTGATATTAACTATTGATTTTAATTTTCTTTCTTTTTGTTCTTTACTCATTGTTCTAGGATAAATATATTATCGTTTATGTACTGGACCCTTTTTAGGGATATTGGACTTTTAAATGATAAAATTTATTAAAAATCATTAAATAATGATAAAAAAGTTCAATTGAGTTTATTGTGAATAAATGCACCCAAATTTACAATATTTCATTAAAAATTTAAATTTTGTATTGTAGGTTTACATATTTAAAAAACAATTACTTGTTTTATAAAATTCTACTGTGCAACGAAGGATCTTGTAAATACTATGTGTATGCATGAAACAACATGATCTATCTAGGCCCACACAACAGTGCTATAGTAAATTAGATCAGGCAGCATTATCGGTTGGATCATGCCATCACGGTAGTAAGACACCTCTAGATAGCAACCAAACTCCTATAGAGGGTATTGTGTGATAGGATGTTTTGCTGATAGGCAAAACATCAAGAGCTTAAATCAGGATAGTACAAATTTTACTAACCAATAAATCAAAACATGTACTAGCTCTGGTGATCATTTGGACTTATTTTTTGTGGCTTATGGCTGAAAAGCACTGTAGTTGATTGAAAAAAACACTGTAGCTAACAGAGACTTATTTAGCATAATTAAATATAAAAAAATTTAAAAATATAAAATATATGTTAGCCCATTACATATAATACAAACAAATACGGGAAAAAAAGAACCGGCAAAAATGCTCAATAAAAAGCTAAAAGTTCAGAAAAAGACAAAATTTATAAATAGTGAAAAATAAGCCGAAAACTAAAAGCTAAAGCCCAACCAATCACCCCGCTAAGCATATGCATGTACCATATGACACGCCAACCTAGTGCCATATGCATGTACAAGAACAAAAAGGCAACAAAAATCTACAAAATCTCGTTAGTAGTCCTTCATGTCTGTAATGATCATGAATCATGCCGACGTATAATTTATGATGTGCCAGAATAACTGCAGCCTCATCATAATTGTCACGACGTCATATAAAGTACCCTATAGTACTAGTACAAGTCACCCCCGCTCTGATCGAACCCATCCTCCCCACCAAACCGCGCGACCCGCCAGTCCTCACCCCCATCACGTGATTCATCTTGGTTATAGTTGATATATTTCTGATTATAAATATGGTTTTACTTTTTACTGTTGCTATCAGACGGCCAGCATGCGACATATCTACATGTTATAGTAAACTTTAATGACGTGTCTAATAAATTCATCAGTACAGTGCAAGCAGTTTCATCTTGACCATAAAAAGAATGTATATAATCGTTAATCTAGTTTCAATTTTTACTACCACCATCACATAGTTAGCATGCGTCATAGCTAGGTATGATAGTAAACTCTAACAATGTATTAAGTAAATTCATCGGTACAGTGAAAGTGGCTTCATCCACTAGTGCACAACAGGTCATCACAGACGGTTCAAAAACGTTATCACAGATAGTTTTATGAACTATCTAAGTTTACGGGTCAATAATAATATGATGTCATCACAGACGGTTTTCGAACTGTCTGTGATGTAGACTATCGCAGACAGTTTGCAGTAGAAACCGTCTGTGATGTAGACTATCGCAGACAATTTGTAGGAGAAACCGTCTGTGATATATGGTTTATCACAGACGATTTCAACTATAAACCATCTGTGATAGTCAACTATCATAGACGCTATGAGTTAAATAACCGTCTGTGATATTCTTTTGTCCCTAACTCGATTTATGTTAGTTGGCTAGCCTCAGGAAATGCTAGCCATGTCCTCTTGCCTTAGGAAATGTTAGTCATGCCCTCTGAAATAAGCAGATCAACACAGTATATATACATCCAATTCACATTTATTCATTTCAGAAACAAGAACATTCATTTCACAAATCAATTAATAGAAATGAAATACAAATACACACATGAACAATTAATCTCAATATTATCCTAGTGAAATTCATTCTAAATTGTGTAACTCCTCATTTTCTTTTATGACTTTAGACATCAAGAAGTATGTACACTATCATCGAATATGTTTAAGATTGGCCTGTTCCAACGGAATTGTAGTGATGGACGAAACCTGTCAGTATGAAGATCAATGTTATGCATACATATATAGATTGATAATTCTGAAATAATTATTGCAAGATTGATAAACCTTTGAATTGTCCTTCACGGAATCGATGAGGCAAACATAGAATCTACAGGTGTTGTTGCCCGACGGCTGTCGGTGGCACTGCAAAAATAGAATTTGTTAGTTTGAGAGGCATTACTACGAAGTGTTATATAGGATTAATGTGTATTTGCGAATACCAGGAAATCTAGAACGTGTTGAAGGGCGTTGATCCCTCCCTTGTTTTTCCGTACCTTTGCAACGTACGTGGTGAACGACCTACGTGATTCCAAATAGTTAGCCTTAGTCATTGGAAAGGAAAAAAGATTACAATAGAGTTATCTATGGAGAAAATGTATTTACCTTTCGATTACTTGTTGGACAACTATGTAGTCAAATTTATTTTTCCTTTAGGGAATCAATGTATATTACCCTGTTACATTTTGGTATAATTACAATTAGAATCCAGTGGAACCTACATAGGTATATCATGGTTATTAAAGCTAAATTTGTGTTGCTTATAAAGTACAAATCAGTAAGTATAGCCACTAGTGTAGCACTTACCCCTGGTTGTAGGGCATAAGTATGAATTCCTTATCGTGGTGACCCTCCAATGCCTTTGTAATGTAATTCTCGACGAAGGATGCATCCTCCTTAATGATATTCATGACGACTAAGCATGGGTCGAGAAAACCAACCAGTGATTTCGTTAATCTGGCTTCACTCACCATGTATATATATATACACACACACACACACATAAAAGTAATGAGTTATATATGACATTTATCGGCATTACATAAACGTAGACCGTGATTCTGCACACTCTTACAGTGTCCAACATGAATGAGTGAGGTATCAAGGGCGTTGAGTGTGAAGAAAAAGAATAAGTCCTCGAAGGTAATCATGAAGATATAGTCATGAATATTGTGTTGTAGATGATGCGGCATGAACTTGATGTTGACACCCGAGCTCCGTTGTTCCTCCAGTTTGTTGGTCTGTTCCATGTAATACATATGCAATCTCTGGCAAGATAGTCTTGGAGTTAGGAGGCACTCTTTCGAGATGACAAACAGCTCATCTAGCATGAATTATTGGGCCAACGGTAAGTAGGGGATCTCATCATCTATCTTCTTCAGTTTGCCCTTGCCGCCTCGACTATAGGTCAACTTCATGGTAGTCAACCGGGCATGAGATGTAGATGCACCACGCCCTTATTGTGTCTTTGCAGGTAGCGTTGGTGCAGATCATGCCTGTGGAATTTGCACTAGTGCAAATATCTCCTGTGGACTTAGCACTGGTGTAGGTAACTCGAGTGGACTTGACACCGGTGTAGATGGCCCTTGTGGACTTGGCACAAGTGCAGGAGCCTCTAGGCAGATGTTGCTCTTGGGCCACTGGATGAATGTTCCAATGACTTGCCCTAGAGTCATGACCTCATTGTTGGGGGGCATCTGCAGCAGGACGACCTTGAATTTGGCATGAACACTGTCTACATTCACTTTTGCGAAACCTGGCACTAGAGATACACCGTGTACCAAGGCTCCAGCCTGGATGGATATGCCTTGCCCCAAGCAGCGCACAAGGCAACTGTAGTATATCTCACTTGGAGCTTACACTTCGTAGCCGCCTACATAACGATACAAAATTAGCTACTCCAACATGTCTATTAATGGATCAAGCATTCCAGAGATAATAATTATGACCAGTATGTCATCGATAGAAAATCGATGGTCACTTTCCAAGGTAGAGTTGGATGCACAGCTACTCCGACGATTAGGGAGCTGCCTAGCACAGGGGCAGCGTGGCCTTCCTGCTGATTTTTTCTATACCTTTGCATCTCATCTCTGACCAATATTTGCATCTCATCTCTAATTTTTGCCATAATTTCCTCTCGAGCTGTGCCTCACGCTTTGTTTTGGCTCTCTTTCTACTCCGGTAAGCTTCGGAGTCCTTTAGGAAGTCATGTTCCCAAGAAACATAAAGACCAAGACCACTCGTGTGACGAAACGTGATCTCAATCCATTTCCGTGCAACTATTTTGATTATTCTCTGAAATGCGAACATTGCTTAGCGAGGATTGAGAGGTGTCCCAGACACATCGACATCCGTGATGGTAAACTGGCCCTCAAGCCTTTTCGATAGTCCTCTTCCTTTTTGGGATTTTCTAGAGTACGGTGCAGCACACGCATCCGGTGATGATGTCAAAGAATGAGCAGATGATATCTTCAAAAGATAATAGAAGTGAGCAATCCTTGAGCCAATTCTTCATGAATTTAGAATACGATCATGTATTTATGTGACAATTTCTCTAATCAGCCAGGCTTTGAATTCTGTACTACCTTACCGAATATTTGAAGACAAACGGCAGTATTATTTTGTCAAAACTATTTACTTCAAGTAAATTGCATTTGTATCAATAATATATTCATGCTCTGCGATCTCTGAAATTTAGAATATATGCTCCTTTCGTTAGCCAATTAGGCTTATTTTACCATTTAAATGCTGGTGAAATTATGCTTCAAACTGAGCAATGTATAGAGATCAAACTATTATCTCTCAACATGAACAATATAATCAAGCCAAAGGACAATATGCTAACTAAGCACAAGGATGAGTATTTGTAATTAACATGATGCACAGAATACTCAATCTGACAAATTATCCTCATCAAGTAATGATAAATCAATACTAGCAAAATACTCTCTCATTAGTCACAGCGATCTCAATCTGACAAGTTATCCTCATCGAGCATTCACAAAGTCCACATTCTATTATGCAAAGTCCTCCAGTTCTAGACCTTACGAGGAGGGCTGCTGGAGTTGGGGGAGACAGCGACAGTGTCCACTACTACAAAAGAGGCTATACTGGATAGTTACATCACAAACGGTTCATATGAAACCGTCTGTGCTTAAACTATCACAGACGATTTATACTGGCAACCGTCTGTGATATTTTCACAGATGGTTATTAACACGAACCGTCTGTGATAATTGAGACTTCACAGAGGGTTCGTGTTAATGACCGTCTGTGAACTTTCACAGACGGTTCTTAATACAAACTGTCTGTGATAATCTAGACAACACAGATGGTTCATGTTAATAACTGTCTGTGAACTTTCACAGACGGTTCTTAATACGAACCGTCTGTGGTAATCCTGACAGACCTTTGTCGTATGAACTACAGAAACTATACTGAGACGAGAGTCAAATTCAAGGCAAATTTATTACAAAAGTCCAAAAAAAAGAGATTCCCATATTTTAATCTTCTGGGCTTCACATGCTTCTTCTTCGGCTTCTGGAGTTGGAGGATCAGCCGTTGTGCTCTCGAATGCTATTAAGTTTGTCCTTGCCCTCTCCACTCCCTCCTCAAGCCTGGGCAAATCATTGGGCCTGTTCTTTTCCTCCGAAGCCAACGGCTTTTGGCTTTTGCTACAGTACCTAACTTTCAAACGGAGTATTTTCTTAAGACGGGGTCTACAAGTTAAACGATGTACACGTTAAAAGCCCAACATCTGTACCAGCTAAAATCGCAAATGAGTATCTCTCTCTCCGTAATCTGTACCGTAAACAGTCAAAATTCAAAAATTTCAGCCAAAAGCCATAAGTCGTAGCCGTTGCCAAATAGGCCCATTAGCTTGTTCCATAATCTCAAAGAGGATGCCATGATAAGCGTCCTCAGAATCGGCCGATTCTGCTTGATCGGCAAGATTATCCATGTGTCTCTGCACTGTCGCAAGAGCTTCCTCCGCTTTATGCGCATTGTAGAGAAGAACGAGGCTGAGGGCGGTTTCCCTTTCCTGAGCAGCAATGAGACACCTCCGTCGACGACAGATGATGAGGTCCAGCTAACGGATGGAAGCGAGTCGAGGAAGGAGAGCAAGGCGTGAGCGGAGGAGCTGCTCCAGACGTAAATTGTTGGCCGCCTGTGTAAGGTTGCGTCTGAACAACTCATGATGGATAGATGAGAGGAAGGAGATCAAAAGAATACTAGATGTCATTATTGAGAAATCTGGTGATGAAGAAGATGAGGGACAGGATAGTGTAGAAGGGCTAGATTAGGGCGCGCATATTTAAGCATTAACACAGACGGTTCGTATTCCAAACCATCTCTGATATTAATATCACATACGGTTCTTAATACAAACCGTCTGTGATAAGTGAGACATCACAGACGGTTCGTATAACAAACCGTCTCTCATAGTCATTATCACAGATGGTTCGTGTAACAAACCGTCTGTGATAATCACAGTTCTCCGGGCCATGGCGTATACCCAGGATTTCGATCTCACCCGTCCATTCTCTCCACATCGAATGGTAGGCACCAGTTCCTCCCACTGCTCGGCCCTTATTAATAACTCCCCATCTACCTTTCCACCGGTACTAGTCACGTGTGAGTTCATCCACTAGCTAACTTCCTGCATCTCCCCTCCGCTGTGAGCTAGCATGCACCTTCGTTGTGGCACGGCGGGATTCTGGACAACACACTCTTGTCGTAAGTGTTGTAAGTGTGTCTTGTTTAGAGTGGCCATCGTGTCACGAAGGGGTCATTAGCTGTAATAGATCTGAATGTGTTGTTGTGTCTTGCCTCTGTATTTGCTTGTTCCTCGCTGACGCCGACTACTGCCATGAGCTAGCGCCTCCGTTGTGGCACGGCGAGAGGCTGGACAACACACTTTTGCCGTAAGTGTCGTCAGTGTGTCTTGTTCAGCCTCACTGTCGTGCCATGAAGGGTTCGTTAGCTTGTTATCCTGTAATAGATCTGAATGTGTTGTTGTACTTGCGTCTGTATTTGCTTGTTTTCGAAGGGCATGAATAACATTATTTAATTTCTTTAAGCTAGCCAAAAAACAGAAAAAATTTCAGGTATAGAGTGAACTATCACAGACGGTTTGTGGTATAAACCGTCTGTGAAGGACTATCACAGACGGTTCTATATACGAACCGTCTCTGATACTCAACAATCACAGACGGTTGGTATTACGAACCGTATGTGATACTCAACAATCACAGACGATTGGTATAATGAACCGTCTGTGATACTCAACAATCACGGACGGTTGGTATTACGAACCGTCTGTGATATTGTGGACATCACAGACGGTTCGTGTTAATAACCGTCTATGATAATTCATAGATGGTTATTTATACGAACCGTCTGTGATATATTGGTTTCACAAACCGTTTGTGGTTGGAACTGTCAGTGATAATCTGCGCTATTAATTACTGGGCGTACTTGCTCGATCTCGACACAGATCTGTCTTCATTGGCTGCATTAGTGGAGCAAGGCGGACGGCTTTAGGGAGTTCACAGTGAAAACATATCGCCGTCTTCTTGGTGATCAGAGGTCCAACATGAAGCCAAACTGGCAGAGTGCATTCACTGTGAAATATACGGAGGAAAATTTCCTCCATGAATCGGGCTACTTCATCATGACATTCGAAGACTTATTCTTACTATTCAATCTCGATGAAGTCAACGCATCACTTCTGCGATGCTGGACACTATAAATGTACTGTACAATGAAGTTCTACATTCACGTTATACCGATAAATGTCATTACTCTTTCCTTATGTATAGATACATGATCCAACAAGTCTGGCTATCGTGACAACCAGTGGATTTCCTTGACCCACACTTGGTCTCCGAACAATCTATCAAAGAAAATGCATCCTTCATGCAAGATTACATAATGAGGGGATTGATTGCTCACAGCGACAAGGAGTACGTCACGGTACTCTTCAACCAAGGGTAAGTACTTCACTAGTTGCCACACAAGTTTTATTTGTACTTTATATGCAGCATGAACTTAGGATTAATCACTATAGCAACACACATGACTAGATCTCACTGGATTTTGATTGTGATTGTACCAAAGTGGAGCAAGGTAATATACCTTGATTCCCTACTTAGGAGCAACCACGACTTCAGTCGTGTGCAAGAAGTAATTAACATGTAAACTTATTTCCTCCATACATAACTCTATTGTAATCTTTCCTTCGTTTGCAATGGCCGAGGCTAACTTTTTTGAATCACGTAGGTCATTTATCGCTTATGTTGTCCTAAGAGGGAGACACAACAAATCCAGTGACATGATGTGACACAACACATGATTTCCGGTACCCGCTACAACACAACAATCCAGTGACTTGATGTTATAATGCCTCTAGAATTGAAAATACCTATGTATGTAATTATATTTTTGCAGTGCCACCAGCAACTACAGGGTAACATATGTGGATTCTACGTTTGCCGCCATATGAAGGAAATCATGGACACCAAGATGAATGATCCAGAGGTTTGTGAACCTTCCAATAATTATTATTTTTTGGTTATATATATGTATATATATGCACACACTTGCTAATTAATGACTTAACATTGCCCCTAGCGACAGCCGGTGGACTTTGAAGAAAGTGCAGTGATCTCGACAAACTCGTTGAAATTCGTGGACACCTCTCCCAATTCTTGTTATCAGAGGTCATAAACAAGACTGGAGAGTTCCACCCTAGCAATGGTGATAATGAGATGTTGAAACAATGGATTCAATTGTACAAATCACTCAATTGTGCTTAATCAAATAATTCATTCAATTTAATTCATTTGTCGGATCTATGTAACGATTTTCATTCTATATATATGTGATCTGCTGGCTGTTTGTTTCATTCATCTGTGCTATATACGTGATGTAGATTGTTTTCAGAGGGCATGGCTAGCATATCCTGAGGCTAGCCAAAAAAACGGCAAATCAATTAATGTTGCAATAGCTATCACAGACGGTTCGGTGTTGAAAACCGTCTACAATATCTATATCCCAGACAGTTTCAAACACTGAGCTGTCTGTGATATGAACGATATCACAGACAGCCTTTGTTATTAACCGTCTGTGATATTGTGTATATCACAGACGTTTTTTTATCAAAAACCGTATTTGAGAATCGAGTATCACAGACGGTGTTTATTATTAATCGTGTGTGATATTTGCATATCACAAACGGTTAGGAACACTGAACTGTCTGTGATATACACAATATCACAGATGGTTTTTGAGAAAAATCGTCTATGATACTCGACTATCATAGACGGTTTTTTCTCAAAAACCGTCTGTAATGTAAGTTATCACAAATGGCTTAGGAGCTGTCTGTGATAACCACCTATTATCACTGACACATAAACACAGACGGTTTAGGAACCGTCTGTGATGACGGTTCCGAACCGTCTGTGATAGGACTGTCTGTAGCAGTGGTCGGGGGAGGCGACGTCGGGCTTGGGAGGAGGAGGGTGACAGCTTCGGAGGAGGAGGGTTACGGGCTCGGGGGAGGAAGGTCGCCGGACTGGGGGAGGTAGTGACGACGTCGGGGGAGGCGATTATGGGCTCAGGAGGAGGAGGAATGCGACGGGCTCCAGTAGAGGAGGGCGACGGGCTCAGGGCGAGGCAGCGGTGTTAGCAGGTAGTACAGTAGGGACAAACTCTAGTGCGCAATATATATATAGGGGAATAATCAGAGACGGTTCTGTTTAAGAACCATTTGTGATATTTATCATCATAGACGGTTCTTATTTAAAACTGTCTGTAATAACAAAACATAACCCATGGTTTTAATATAGAACTATCTGTGAAAATATATATCACAAATGGTTTACTTTAGAACCGTCTATGATGTTCTCTACTGATATATCACACATTCTCATATACATAATGCAAATTCACACACTCACACACACACACATATCACACATTCTCATATACATAAATGCAAATTCACATATATATCACACATTCTTATATAAATAAATGCAAATTCACATATATATCACACATTCTCATATACATATATAAATGCAAATACAGAACATATGTCACATAAATATTTCATTCATCAGTCCACTTGCTTAATTTTTTAAAAAAATTAGCCCTTCATTATGATCGACATGTATGTAGCTACTTTCATTACGCTCTTCCTCTACCCTTATGCCGTTTCCAAAATGGGGCAACTCTTCAAATTGATTAAATTCTTCCTGGTCCACTACATTCTCAACTTCGACAATCCTTCCTTTTCCATGAAGAACTATGTGACGCTTCTTATTTGCCTGGTCGGTTACATAAAAAACTTGAACAACCTAGTTAACGAGTATGAATGGTTTGTCTTTGTATCTGACACGTTTGAGGTCCACGGTAGTGACACCTTACTTGTCCACCTTCACCTGTGGGAGACAGACCCAACGACACCGAAATAAGGGGATCTTGAAAAACATGTAGTCAAGCTCCTAAATCTCCTCTATGAACCAATAGTAGGAGTTTCTTAACCCATCGGTACTAAGCACATCTATGCGGACAATGCTGTTCTTGTTAGTGTTCTTTACATCCCGAGCTTGTGTATAAAATGTGTACCTATTTATATCATATTCTTGCCATGTCACAACTGTAAATATTGCCCCTTTCGCCTACCATGTCAGCATATCACTTGATAAGCTCCTAGCAAGTCGCTCCTTCAACCATTGGTTGAACTAACTGTTATGTTTTTTCGTAGTCTAAATATCTTGCCACTCCGGATTCTGTTGCTAGAGCACACCCTTGTGCTAGTTGATATATGTGGACACTTTAGTCATGTGTTGCAAGACCGTGAAATGGGCTTGAGCATACGAATCTATATCTGGAGTGATTGCTTTCCTTCCGATAGTCTCGATACCCTTAAGCCTCCCCTCATGGCGAGATAGAGGCACACCTAACGGTTTAACTTAAGCCATGTAATCAACACAGAACTCAATGACCTCTTCAGTTGCATAACCTTCGATGATGCTGCCCTCCAGCCGAGATCGATTCCGTACAATGAACGGGTACATGCTAGTAGGAATATGGGCCCACACATTTTTATCTCCCACAAAATGTGAATAATGAGATAGACCATGATATCGAAAAATGATGGAGGAAAATACATCTCAAGATGACATAGAGCCATCACCACCTCGTCCTGTAGAGCATCTAGTCCTTCGGGATCGATAACCTTCTGAGCAATTATGTTAGAGAAATAACACAGCCTTATGATTGTCTCTCGGATCTTGATCAGCAAAATACTCCTAATTGCAATAGGGAGCATCTATGTCATCAGCACATGATAATCATGAGATTTCATGTCAATTAACTTCAAATCTTCCATCAAAATAAGTTTATTCATGTTGGCGGAGTAACCAGACGGAACTTTCACACTATGTAAGCACTGGCACAATTCATCCTTTATCGGTCTTTGTCAATGCTAACTCAGGCTTGATGTCCATATCAACCAAATCAAGCCATGACATAAATGTTCAGTAAGAGACCAATCAGTAAGAGACCATCCTTTGTTTTGTCACGAATGTTCAGTAAGAGACCAATCAAACCATCCTTTGTTTTGTCACGAATGTTCCATAAGAGACCAATCAAGCTATCACATACATTCTTCTCTACATGCATGACGTCGATGCAATGGTGAACTTTTAGGTGTTCCCAATAAGGTAAGTCCTAAAATATTGATCTCTTCTTCCAGACATTCTTCTCATGGGTTGTCGATTTATGTCCCTTTCCAAGCACAACATTAAATCCTTAACAATATCATAGATCTCTTTTCTGCTTAAATGTCTTGAAGCTAAATTTTCCTTGTTCTCTCCATCAAATTGTTTCTTCATCCTATGGTATGGGTGAGCCCTTCGAAGGAACCAACGGCGACGCATGTATACGGTTTTACACGAGTGCTTCAGCCACATACTCTCAGTATCATCTAAGCAAGGAGTACAAGCTTTGACCCCTTTCATACTCTAGCCCGATAGGTTAGTAAGGGTAGGATAGTCATTTATGGCACAAAACAACAAGGAGCATAAAATGAAGTTCTCTCATTTGTACGCATCCTATACCTGTACCCCTTCAATCCACAGTATTTTTAGATCTTCCACCAACGGTGCTAGGTATACATCAATATCATTCCCAGGTTGGTTTGGCCCCTGGGAAAGTATCAATAGCAAAATATACTTTCGCTTTATACACAATCAAGGAGGATGGTTGTAGATGCAGAAAGTTACGAGCCAAGTGCTATGTCGACTGCTTATGTTACCGAAATAATTCATTCCATCTGTACTCGATTCAAACATCTTATTCCTTGGTTCTACACTGAAGTCTGTAAACCTCCTATCGATGTTTCTCCACTGGGCGGAATCAGCAAGGTGTCTTAGCATTCCATCCTTCTCATACTCTTCTAAGTGCCAACGCAACAGTTTTGCCTCCTTTGGGTTCACAGAAAAGCCACTTCAAGCGGGGAATTACAGGAAGATACCATGCCACCTTAGCAGTAGGGCTCTCTTCATGTCTATTCTCTCTCCCATTTGATTCATTCTTATGCTTGTATCGAGATGCGTTGCACACCAGATATACATGCATGCTTACATACTCTTTACGATAGAGGATACAGTCGTTCGAACATGCATGTATTCTTTCTACTTCTATTCCCAATGGATAAAGAAGCTTCTTGGCTTTGTATGTTATTTTGGGCAACTCATTTTCCTCTAGAAGCATGTCTACTAAAAGATCTAATAGTGTTGTGAAGCACTTATTGGACTAACCATTGCATGTCTTTAATTTCAGCAGTTCAAGTATGGCTGATAAGCTCGTGTAATTTGACTGTAGCACGTGAACAAAGGTTTCTCCGAGTCCTCCATCAAGCCCCAGAATTTAACATACTCTCTCTCATCACAGTCCCATTCTGTATCGCGAAGCATCCAATCCATATTGTCAACATTCAGCCTATCTGAATCGGAACCACAATCGACATGATCATCTGGCGGTATATCATTGACTATATCATTATTACTACATTCCTGTGTAATCCACTTTTCGCCATGGTTGGTCCAACATGTATACCCCTTTCTGAAACCACTTCGAATCAAGTGTACTTCAATCTGCACTCGGCTCTTAAACATCTTTAGATTCTCGTAGTCAATACATGGACAATTTTATATTCCACCCCCTTATTCAACATATTCTCCTCGGCAGCTCTTGTAAAAGCAAAAACGCCATTAATGTACTCTTCACTCACACAGTTCAGCTTCGGTCCTACGTTACGCATATTACAATTTAGTATAACATATTTAATAAATTAATTACTATACATATATGTACGATCTAAATTAAGTATCTATGTAGCAATAATAATTAATTAAATTAAATTAAGTAGAAATAGATTATGAATTGACTAAACCCTAAACCATGCTAGATGTAAAATAATCTTCTCACTATATCAAGCTAGCTAGATCAATCATTTTCAATTCTCCTTTCACCAAAGCTATAAATATAAATTATAGTGCAATTAGGAACAAATTACTAACCATAGGTAGTCAAAATTTTAGTAGATCTATAATTACTCTTGCCAAATAGTATCCTTTCATCAAATTGCCTCAAAGCCCTGCCTCCAGCTCAAAGCAGCAGCATAGATCTGGAATTTAAGATAGAGTGTCGACAAGTCTGCGTGTAATTAATATAGTTGATTTATCACAGACGATTTCTTATACAAACCGTCTGTGATAGCTTAATTATCACAGACGGTTTATAATACAAACTGTCTATGAAGTATCACAGATGGTTCAAATAAAAAATCGTCTATGATATTTAAAAATATCATAGACGGTTCTATCACAGACAGTTTATAATACAAACTATCTATGAAGTATCATAGACGGTTCAAATAAAAAATCATCTATAATATTTAGAAATATCACAGACGGTTCTTGGTAATAACCATCTGTGATACTTCACAGACGGTTTTAGCCACGACTGTATGTGATATTTCCTCTTCACCGACGGTTTTTAGGACTAGCAGCAACACAGACAGACTCTAAACTAAAACCGTCTGTGATTGCATTTAATACAGATAGTTTTGGGGATCCTTTTGTGATGTGGTGTCTAATATACGCCTTTTATAGTAGTGATCTGTTCATAAAATGGAATGTATCTGATTGTAAATGTTGTTTCCACTTTTTACTACCACCATTACACAGCGTTGGCATCGGCATGGCAGACGATGGAGGTACAGTGGTGGCAAAACTGCATGATATAGGCAACGGTGATTGATTACTGCCGATTGGTAGGCTCTCGCGTCAGCATGGTGATTGGCCTCACCACATTTTTCTGTTGATTCCATGCAGCGTCGCTGTAGAATCATATGTAGATTTGTCTATTAACAAGAGATTTATTTATTTAAAAAGCATATGCTGTTTTAAAAAAGTGAACCTTAATTCGAGAGACTTCGATTTAGTCTATTGTTTAGAAATTGATTTATTTAAAAAGAATACAGTGGTTTAAAAGAGTAGACCCTACTTTTACAGGCTTAGGTTTGCTCTATGCTTAGAGATTGATTTGATTAAAAAATATCCGGTGAGATTGATTTGATTAAAAAATATCCGGTGTTTTAGAAGAGAAATAAAGAAAATAAGCATCCCAAACCCATGTTTAGCTTGTCTGTCTTGTGCCTTTATCCTTCACGCACTTAAGGGAAGAGGCTATTTTTTAATCAGAAGGAAAGAAAGAAAGCATGCATCATGGGGAAAAGGAGCTGCTGCCAAAAGACATACGCTACGTTCCCTTGTTGAGTATTGCTATACAATATTTGACTGTTTTTAAGGATAAAAACAGTCAGATTGATCTGGAACGTTAGATCTCCATCCAACGGATCTACCCATATAAGCTCCCTCCAAAAAAAATGACCCCCTCCAAAAAAATGACCTAGGGCGTTGGATCTCCATCTAATGGCTTAAAATCTGACTGTTTTTATCCTAAAAAACAGTCGAATGTTGTATAGACACTCCCTTCAGTATTGCTATACAATATTTGACTGTTTTTAAGGATAAAAAACAGAAAAATCTACACAGAAAAATCTATTATACAATAAAAATCGATGACAATTAATTGGTTTATTGTTGCTAAGGATAAAGGTACATTTCCTGATTTGCAAGCATTAGTCTTTTACCCCTGTTTTGTAGGCATTAGCAAACCACTCGCTGCTTATAAATTACTAGCTAGACATCTCAACGTATGTATATCGATTAGCCTGGTACTAGCTAGGGTTTAGTGCGCGTACGTTTCTTGAGAAAGGAGAACGTGCAAAGATGCAGCAGCAGGCTATGGCGGCGGAGGCGGCCCGCGTGATGAGGCAGGCGGTGACCCTGGCGCAGCTGCACGGCCACGCGCAGGTAACCCCGCTCCACGTTGCCAGCGCCATGCTCTCGGCCGCCGGCCTCCTCCGCGCGGCCTGCCTCCAGTCTCACCCCAACCCGCTCCAGTGGAAGGCACTCGAGCTCCGCTGCAAAGCCGCGCTCAACCGCCTCCCGACGACCATATTTCGGTATGGCCGCCAAGGTCACCACGTGCCGGCGCAGTCGAACGCGCTCATCGCCGCGTTCAGGCGTGCAAAGGCGCTCCTGCGCCGGGGTTCCGTAGAGGGCCAGCGGCAGCCGCCGATGCTCGCCGTCACGGTCGAGCTTGAGCAGCTCGTCATCTCCATGCTCGACGACCCGAGCGTTAGCCGCGTCATGCGTGAAGCCGGCTTCTCGAGCTCCCAGGTCAAGGCCAACGTCAAGAAGGCCGTCTCACCGGATAACCCATACACAACGGGAAGCAGTAGAAGTTGTCCAAACTGTAGCCATTCAAAGCTGAAAGAGTCCGAGGCCAATGCAGACGACGCCGTGCGCGTGCTAGACTGCATGGAGAGTGGGAGGAAGCGGTGCGTGGTCGGCGGCGGCGAGAACGTGCTCAGCCCGATCGTCATCCCAGACGGCGGCCTCGCATTAAGCCTCTGCTGCGACAGGTATCGCATGCATCAAATTTATCAGATTCTCGATCAACCCTCGTAGATCATATGCACGCATGTTTTCTCTTTTCTTGTGGTGGTTCTTGCAGCCAGGGGCAAGCTAGCCAAGCAAAGCCAAGAACAGGGTGGACCGTATTGGTCGACGCAGCAGGAGGTGACAGTGTAAGTGATCTCACACGCAACGGCACTGTTGAAGTCACAGCGACGGCAAGCCTCCCGTCGTGGCATCACCTCTACCATCGTCCAGTCCACACCAGACCGGCAAGCTGTGGCACCACTATGCAGGTACATATATAACATGCATGTTGATGCATATATAGTAAAGCAAAACAAAAATCCTGGTTAATCAGGTGCGGGGCTAAATTAATCACCATTGATCATATTTCATTACAAAGTTGTTCTGTTTAATTAAAAATCCACACTTTCTTTCCATGCAGCAGCAAGATTTGCGCAACAACTACTCGTGCAATGGATCCAAGCTCACACTAAGCTTTTCCTCACAGGCGGCTACAATCTCCCCGGCCGCTTCTTTCCTCCCTGGCGCTGCCCACTGCTACACCACCCTGATCTCTAAGCCATGGCAACCGTGGCCACACCACAAACATAAAGATCCAATAGCCAGGGCATACGATCAAAGGTCGCATGCCAACCCTAACCCGGAACATAACTCAGTGTCTAACTCATTGGGCGGCACAACAGAAGCTGCATCCTGCCGGCCAAAGTTCACCGAACTCACGGCGGTGAATCTCAAGATTCTATGCAGTGAACTTGAGATGCGCGTTCCAAGGCACAAGGATATCATTCCGGACATAGCCAGCACCCTGCTCATGTGCCGGTCGGGCATGATGAGAAGGATGAGGAGGCAAGAGAAGCTGAGATCGGCGACTTGCTTGCTCTTCCAAGGAAGGGATAGTGGTGGCAAGAAGGCAATGGCTCAGGAGCTCGCGAAGCTCATCTTTGAGTCTTTCACCCCAGTCGAGTCATATTATAACTTCGACGTCGAGCTCACTCTTGAAAGGCAAAGGTCGTCAGACAATGAGCTTGGATTTGTAGAGAGGTTGTACAAAGCGATCTGTGAAAACCCTCATCGTGTAATAATGATCGACAATATTGACCGATTGGATTATGACTGGGAAATCAACATCAAGAATGCGGTTGAAAATGGAAAAATGAGGAGTTGCAATGGTGGCGAGGTCAGTTTGGAGGATGCCATCATAGTTTTGAGCTGTGAAAAGTTTGATTCCAAGCCTAGGTCTTGCTGTCCGTGGGTGAAGCAAAGAGTAAATAGCTTCGATTTGAATGCTTGCGCTGAGGCTAATGGTGAAAAGGAGGAAGAGAGTTTGCTTAATGATGCAGGGATCCTAAGTGTGGTGGATGGTGTCTTCTTCTTCCAATCAATGTAGGATTTACAACTTAGTGCTATAAGGATGCCTCTAATCTCACAAGTTAGAGAATTGTAGTCTAGTTCAGTTGTTGAATTCTTGCCTGGTTATCTTTCCTTTTAGAATTAGAAGTTTTCACGTTAAACATTAGTTTTTACCCCGTGCAATATTTTGTGCTTCACTCCACCTTTTTCCGCCCTAGTCAGAAAACGTAAGTAATATTTACACCAGTGTGCTGCATATCAGAAATGGTTGTACATGTGTGCCTGAGGCTGAAACACGTGAAAGTGGAGATAAATGGGGGACATCCACGTAGCAGCCTACTGTGGATGAACAGTATTTGAATCGACACGTACGCTATGCATGGTGGAAGGTTGGAAGTTTAGTACCATATTGCTAGTCTAGGCCTAGGAGGAGACCAATTTATATAGTAGAGTTAGTCTTACCTAGTTCAAGCAAGCAAAAGAAGATTACACGCACTTGCTCGCTCACTCGCCTCGCAAACCCATGGAATGAAAGCTTCTTTTTGCACCTCAAAACCATGCATACAATTTAGAAATTGAAAGTTTGAATTACCCTATTTAAATTGGCTTTTCTGGCACACATAACCATGGTTAAGACAGTGTAACGACAATAATGATGGCAGTTTCTTTTGATGAGGCGAATTCTATAAAGGACATCTCACCTCTTAGAATTGGTATTAGCCGTCTTTCCCATTTCCTCTATGTTGTGTAGCCTTGGCTTCTCCATCCCTTCTTCGGTGTGCACCGACGTGGGGAGAGGAGTGTCTGCGAAGCCGGTGTCTCTCATGATCCTGCATGGGTTGGGATGAATCAAGTTTTTGGGAAGCATTCATGTGACTGCTCATGACTTACGACCACGACTACTACTCGACTTATGAGTACGTTGGCTACAGTACTCTTACGAATACGATCTCCGACCTCTTCGATGCTTGGATGCTTCGACCACCATGGTACTTTGATCAGACTCTACCACGAATTCTGTTGGAGTGATTCTCTGTAAGCTGCAAGAATATCATTTGATTTGGCTAAGCCTTGTTCCCTAGATATCTATCCTACGATGATGTTGGTGCCTACTTCTGTTAGTAGCATTCTTGGTCTAGACTTTGTCTTGTTAGTGCATATATATGAGATAGATATATTTGATTATATTATCATGTTACTATTCATAGTCACAAATATGTCTATATATATGCTACTGATTCAGTTATTGTTTTAGAAATTATAATAATCAAAAAGTACGTATATTCCTAATAATAATTGGCTCTCCAGGCACACTTGATGTGCAAACATGTGGAGTGGTGGAATCCAACCAAAGAAAGAGTGTAATATTCGTGATGGCATCTATTTGAAAATTCAACATATTTAGAAGGGCACAAATATCCTTTCCACTTAGCCAATGGGCATTGACCTTGTCAGAATGATATTTTCCAAAGAAATTTTTGAAACGGGTCGCATAAAACCAATTAAGAAAAGAGCAATGGTAAAAATACAAAACTGCAAGACAACTAGCGGGCTATATTTATACTTAACGCAGTTCGCATGCAACGAACGATCTAGCAAGAGCTGTAAAAGTTGGTCGAGTCATGTGCGAATGGTGGGTCTGTAACACCCCAGCTTAATAAAAAGCCCAGAATGTCACCCATAACTACAAATGCTACCAATTTAAACCTTTAATTACATATTACCAATAGGTAGGATTCAAATAATCTATCAACATAAGCATGAACATATAAACTTTAGCAATTTAAAAATCATTTATTGACATTAAAATGAACCAATTAACACTATGTTGAATCAATAATAAATCTAACCAAAGGGAATTAACAAGTATCACCAATATAAAACCATTAAGTGCTAAAGAGAAATCATTATTCATCTACGGAATTCATGGATATTAATATTTATTTCTAACAATGAATAAGTGATCACTAGGTGAAAAAGGAACTATAAAGTGCAAGATCAACTCGTGCTATATCCCACCATGCATGTCATCATCAACGGGTACCTAAAAGCAACAACAAAACAAGATTGAATCCATGACTCAGCAAGTACAAAATATAATAATAAATGAGGCAACATAATACAAACAATTCATATCCATTCACCATTATCTCAATTTTCACATATATATTCTCGTCAAGTTCCGTACATATGTCTCATTATCTCAGTTCTCTCTTCATGAATGCAATACACATGTCTCAACTTCTATTTTGCTTATACCGGTATAGCGGAGTATAACACCCGTCGGTGTTCACTCATGCCCACACTCTTTCTTTGGGGACCAATTGCCCATCCTTTTTTTATACGGGGACCTCCTTGCCCATATCTAATATATGGGGAGCTCATCCCACTCCTGTTGGTCACTTCTTTCCATCATGAATGCCCAACATACAATGCAATGATTATTATCTTTCTTCATTAACAATCGATGTAATCATCATTCTTCCATAGTCATCATCATCATCAATTATCATAAACATGAGAGCAATATAAAACAGGCATAATCATATGAATAACCATGACAAGTATTCATTTAACCAAATAATATTTCCAAACACTTAAATACTATTCTACCATGCACTTACCTTTCTAGTTATGACGACCGAGTTGATTAGAGGATGACACCAACTCTAAAGTTACTCATATTTCAGCAAATGCCTAAACTCAATGCAAGCCATAGTAATACAAAGCAACACTTAATCGACAATGCTCCTACATGCTCTCCAAATCCACAATATACCTCTTTAACGACTAGTCAGCCCTGCTGTCCCAGTACTAAAAGCAACATAATTTTCGACTCCCAAATCGTATTCTAGAAAACCATACCAATTTTGGAATCTACACAAAATTTTTTTACATCTTCTTCGTTGTCCACATACCTAAATTAAATCATCTAACCCCCCATTTTAACCCAGAAGATAGATGTATCATCTTCTGGACAAGAGGCTAAATATTTTCATATCTATTAATCTATTCAAGCGAATATAGTAAACCATAATATTTTTAGAAACTACAAAAAGTTTCTACCCCTTTCTAATTATTCCCAAAATTTAATTCTACCATATACTAAGCCAAATTAGTAATTTCCCACGACTACGTCCAGCAACAACCGGTTCTGAAAACAGTCTTCCAAAATTCATAACTTTTGCTCTACTCATCCACAAATCATATTCTTAGACTCTCTTGAATCCTTAAGAAATTATCTACGCTTTTCATGAAAAATAAATCCCAAATTATTCCATGTACTATTTTTAATTTATAGATTAACACGTACTGCCAATTAACAATAACTATCTAGATAATAGGATTACAAAAATCATAACTCACAATTTAACCATCCAATTGACATGATTAAGTACTCTACAGAAAGCTAAAAAGTTTTCTATGACTATCTAGTAGATGGCATTCCCAAATTATACCCATACAATGCTTGAAACCACATCTGATTGACACCACATCCGATACAACCTGTGCATACACCTGCCATACCATGTCTGGCATGAGACAATGAAGTGTACTACATGGACACGGTATAAATTCGGATCAACTTTAACAATCTGCACCTTGAGTCGAATTCCCGCTAGTAGTCAAAGAATATGATAGACTCATCCAATAAAATTATCATGTATACCTTGAGCGCCGAAAATCCAAAGGACTAGTGAGTAATACCAACTAAATCTGAGCATGGCTCAAACTTAGATGCAGGAACTGGCTTTGTCAACATATCAGCTGGATTATCATGAGTACTTATCTTGCAGACCTTAATATCACCTTGAGTAATGACACCTCGAATGTAGTGATACCTGATATCAATGTGCTTTGTTCTCTCGTGGAACATTTGATCTTTTGTAAGACAAATAGCACTCTGACTATCACAAAATATTGTAGTGCAAGATGTACTTCCAGAAAGCTCGGTAAATAAACCTCTTAACCAAATGGCTTCTTTACAAGCTTCAGAAATAGCCATATACTCAGCTTCTGTAGTGGACAAGGCAACGATAGCTTGTAAACTTACTTTCTAGCTAACGGCGCACCCTTCAACAGTGAACACATAACCAGTGAGAGATCTTATTTTATCCAAATCTCTAGCAAAATCAGAATCCATATAACCAACGAGTCCATCTCTAGTCTTCCCAAATTGAAAACGAGCATTAGATGTGCCCCGCAAATATCTAAAAATCCATTAAACTACTTTCCAATGTTCTTTTCTAGGATTAGCCATGTATCTACTAACTACACTTAATGATTGAGATAAATCGGGATGAGAACATACCATAGCATATATAAGTGAACCAACTGCACTCGCATATGGAACTCTAGACATATACTCAATTTCATCATTTGATTATGGACATGACGTTGAAGAAAGTCTGAAATGTGCAGTTAAGGGAGTACTCACAGGTTTGGCCTTATGCATGTTGAAACGACGAAGAAGTTATCAATATATCCCTTTTGACTTAAATATAATTTGCCAAACTGTCTATCTCTAATTATTTCCATACCAAGTATCTTCTTTGCTGTCTGAGATCTTTCACCTCAAATTCATTATTTAACTGTGCCTTCAATTTTGAAACTTCAGCCTTGTCTTTTGTAGCAATCAACATATCATCAACATATAGGAGCAAGTAAATAACTGAACTATTAACAATCATCAAGTAAACACAGCAGTCATAATTAGAACTTTTAAAATTCTAAGATATCATAATGGAGTCAAACTTCTTATACAATTTTCTAGGTGATTGCTTCAAACCATAAAGATGTTTCTTCAATTTGCAAACAAAAATATCCTTTTCCGGAATGATGAAACCCTCTGGTTGCTCCATATAAATGTCTTCTTCTAATTCCCCATGTAAGAGTGCGGTTTTCACATCCAATTATTCAAGCTCATAATCATGCATAGCCATAATGCTGAGTAAAGTGCGAATAGAACTATGCTTCACAACAGGAGAAAAGACATCTGTGAAATCAATACCTGGCTTCAGCCCAACAACTCTTAGATAATCAAGAGTTTGACAACATGCAACGTACCTTCTCCATGATGGTTTTGTCCATGTGTTCTGCCACACTATTTTGTTGAGGAGAGTCTGGGACGATATAATATCTCACAATACCTTGCATAAAACTTCAAATTCTTTAGAACAGAACTCCAACCCATTGTTAGTATGCAGCTTCTTGACATGCTTGCCAATTTGTCTTTCAATCATAATCTTCTATTCCTTGAATGTGTTGAATACATCCGATTTGTGCTTGACAAAATATGCCCAAATTTTTCTTGATTAATCAACAATGATGGTCAACATGTAACTTACACCTCTAAGTGACGGAACACGGGATTCTCCTCATAAATCAGAGCAAACATTCTCCAATATACCTTTGGTAGAGTGAGTTACAGTACTGAATTTCACCCTCTTTTGCTTGCCGAAGACATAATATTCACAAAACTTCAACTTGTCGATGCTTTGACCACCAAGAAATTGTCTTTTTGCATAATTCCATCATTCCAGCTTCACTCATATGCCCATACGCATATGCCAAAAATTAGTATCATCAGAATCAGAAGATTTTTTTGAGGCAACAGTAGCATTACCTGAAATTGTAGTGTCTTGCAGATGATATAAGCTGGCAGCTTTCATATCACCCTGACTTTTAGAACTCCACCTCCACCTGAATACTTGTACCTTTTAGCATCAAGAGTACTTAACGAGATAAGATTTCTCTTCAAATTCGGAATATGATGAACATCCAATAAAGTCCTGATGGTGCCATCAACATCTTGATCTGGATAGAATCAATGCCTGCAACTTTGCATGGAGTAGTATCACCCATCAACACAGATCCACTTGGCGTAGCTTCATAGGTAATGAACCACTCGCGGTTCGAGCTCATGTGGAAAGTACAGGCTGAATCAAGAATCCATTCATCGCTGGTTTTGGAATCACCGGCAAAGGCAATGAGAACATCTCCCTTAGAACCTTCTTTGGTGATAACGGTGGCTCTAGGTTCATCATTTTGTTGATCCTTCTTAAAATTGTTATTCCTATTCTCCTTATTCTGCAACTTCCAGCACTCGGATATACCATGACCATTCTTCTTGCAATACTTGCATGACTTTCTGTTTCTGGATTTAGATCTGCCTCTGTATCTGCTTTTTGCTTATACTTTTTAATTGTCGTTTGAACCCTTCTCGTATTGCCTGCCGCGAACAGACAAACCTTCTGTATGCGTATTTGAACTTTCACCCGGAACCATAAGTTTCATCTTTCCTTTAACATATATAGCTTCATAAACTTCACTAAGAGTAAGAGTATCTCAGCTATAATGAATAGTATCTCTAAAAGTAGAGTATGAACTGGGCATAGCAAAATAAGACACAAATCTTCATCATCGTACTTTACCTCCATAGCTTCGAGGTCTATAACAACTTCCTTGAAAGCTGTCAAGTGGTTCAACAATGAAGCACTCTCCGTTATCTTGTGGGAATAAAGCTTATGCTTCAGATACATCTTGCTGGTCATATCATTGGTCAAGCAAATCTGCTCTAGCTTCAGCCATAATACAGCGGCGGATGTCTCCTTCATAACCTCCTGTAAAATATTATTTGATAGATGAAGATGAATTTGAGATAAGGCCTTACAATCTTTATGTTGCTTCTCATCAGCGGACAATGTGGCTGGCATCTTGTCAATTCCAGAAGTGCATCATCCAAATCAAGCTTTGGTAAAACCGCTCACATCTTGACTTGCCATAGAGAAAGCCTCGTGTCGCAATCTAACAGCGGAAGATCATACTTCAAAGTCGCCATGTGCAAAAAAAAACCAAAATTTGATGGTACGAATTTGAGTATACTTAGCAAAATTCTCACAAAAGAAAAATTCCTAGTGCGATTCTTAGGTGCATGTAGCGATTTCCTCTAGAAAATAAATCTAGAAACACCAAAACTTGCCCGGTAACAGCACCTTTTCTTCTCGGATTTTGTGCCTATGCTTTCTTTTTCTCCCAGCAAAGACACGTTAAGGACTTGCTTTTTTTTCTCGCTTTGATCTCTGCTGCTTGCCTATGATGCTTCGCTCGGCTGTTGCTATTTGCCGCTACCGCACGCGCACGTTTTATTGTTGGGATGAGGAATCGAGTCAGAGTCACCGCGCACAAGATCCCGCCGAGACGAACCCAACTCCGAGACAGAAGACCATACAGCTCGGCGGCTCGCTTTCTCGGGATGACGTGCGCTGCTGCCCCATGCAGATTGAGCAAACACGCGAGACGGTTTGGACGATGGCTTCGAATCGACGGGAAGAACACACTCACTCTTTTTTTGGATCTCTCCTATGCTCTAACCACTTGTTGCAAATAATGCACAGAAAAAATAGAGATAAAAGACACAAAATTTTTACGTGAAAACCTTTGCGGAAAAAATCACAGACGCTCGAAGGCAAATCACGATAATGAGGAGAGTTTACAATGGAACGCTTGCTCTTTTTATAGGCTACTGTGGTACATATATATAATGTGAGGAAAAAGAGTCCCATATGGAGAGGAAACCGAATCAAAGTCGGTTGCTACAGATTAACAGCACGTCTGATACAACCTGTGCATGTACATGCCATGCCACGTCTGGCATGAGGCGATGAAGTGTCCTACCGGATACGGTACGAATTCAGATCAACTTTAACAACATACATCGATCTTTTTACTATTTACACACAGGTTCTAAAAAAGATTTTTTTTTTAATATTACAGGGTCGGTGGCCGAGCTAGCTCTTCCTCCTCCGACGCCTCTTGCGTGCGTGCAGCCTAGGTCGCCATGCATGCTCGATCGAGCGGCCGAGAAACCCACGGCACGGCAAGGCCCACATGCACACTCGTCTCCATTGCATGCTCTCTTGATCGCACTGCGTGCAGCCAAGATCGACTTCTCGGCGTCAAGTCTCAGATCTCACGGTGGAATTAACAAGGGGCCAGCGTTCTTAATTTCCCTGCAGCCATGGCCAATTAACACGTAGGTAGACCGTCCGGCCACCCGGTTTCTTAACGCTATTGCTTTCCTGTCAAAATACAAGTTGCTTCAGGATCACTGTTAGTTAAACATTTTTAGATTTGATGATTAATATATAAAGTGATACCTGATTTACAACAAGAAATAATGTCACTAGATCCGTTATAAAATATGCTTTTATAATATGTAATTAATTTTATTTAAAATAATATATTTTTATAGAATTTGTTGATCAAAATAGCACCCGGAGACTACGTCAGTATCCTGAACGACTACATCAATATCGTGAACGAAATATATTTTGATACCTAAGGAGGGGGTATATTATTCCTGCTCCACTGATACACTAGATCGCAATGCATGTAGCACACAGACTTGATTGAAGCTGCAACGGTGAGTGCTGGAGCCCTGACTGCCGGACTTGATTGAAGCTGCAACGGTGAGTGCTGGAGCACTGACTGCCGGAGCTACAGAGCTTCCCGATGGGGCCGGCCGCGAAAGGGAGGGCCTACGTACGTAGCCATGCATGAACCCAGGGTGTGTGTTGTTAACAGCCTTGTTTGGTTCTGCCTTTTTTTTAAAAGCTACAGTAGAATGCAGCTAACTAGTTAGCACAAGGCTAGAGCTAGCCGCAGCGATCAAGCTCGATCACAGAGCGCGGTTCCATCGACTTGACTTTACTGCTGTGATCGTTTTGGTTTCAGCTTTTAGCTTTCGGTTTATTTTTCACTATTTATAAATTTCGTTTTTTTGAACTTTTGGTTTTTGTTGAGATTTTTTGCTGGTTTTTTCCCCGTATTTGTTTGTATTATACGTAATGGGTTAACATATTTTTTATATTTTTAATTTTTTTAAATTTAATTATACTAAATAAATCTCTGTCAGATACAGTGTTTTTTCAGTAAGCTACCGTGCTTTTCAGCTATCTCCGGTCGGTGAAGCCAGCTAGCTGAGCCAGAACTGACACGCAACGGGAGGATGGATCATTGGATCGTACGTGGATAAACAGGGGAGGCCGTACCTACGTCGACCGTACATAGGTACAAATTGCAAGTCCCTTGTTTGTCCCTTGCTTCCTACTATTAATTTGTGTCGTCGTGGTGCACAGGAGTGGAGGATCGGTTCGTATCTCTCGTGCAGTGTTAGTATTAATAACTAACTTCAATTAATGAATACAAGGAGCAACCATACGTGCAGGTGCAATGTGTGTACTGTAGATTACTGTGGCGTATTTTCATGGTGAAGAACGATCATTGCTGCATGTACCGTAGCAAAAGTACGTACTTGAGCCGGCACTAATTGCCCAAGCAATGCGTATTTTATGCACGGTAGCACTGAGACTCAAAGTACCCACACAAATTCAGATCCAATGGTCCACGGTAATGCAGGAAGCTGGACGGCACACAAACCATACAGAACGACCAAACTTTTGAAAACAAACTTTTTCTCTGACTGCGAAATACAATGCCCGAGGGCAAGAAAGCAATGCACAGGACCAAATAAAACATTTTTGACCAAGTAACGTCTATGCGCAGAGACGCTCACAAGAGGGCATAGGGTTCTGAATACTAGGCTCGCTGAAGCGAGGCCACCAAATCTTCACGAGCATCCTTGATGTCTTCAAGCTTTAATTTTTGAAGGGAGAGGGAAGGAGAAAGCCAATTTTCCTTTTTGGTAGACAGAAGTAGAGAAAGAAGAGTATCGAGAAGGGCTTTGGCAGCGAAGCTCATGCTTCTTATTATTACATTGAAAACAAAGCTTTTTTGAAAACAGTTTTAAAAAATATTGAGGTTGAAAACATTTGCTTTTCCAAGGTAAGCCCCATCAATAGTTTTGGTTTTGAAAGCGAGTTCTTGGAAATTAAATTTCTTGGGGTTTCAAATACTGGGGCCAAGTTTCAAAGTAACTTTTGAAATCAAGTCTCTTTGCAAGGAAGGTATACTATATACTTTTGATATAGAATTTTTTTATAGCAAGACAAATTATCAAAGGTGGTTTTGAAATGCTTGAATTTTGCAAGAGAGATCCTAGAATTCTCTGATATTCCAATATCAAACAATAGACTACTTTACTCCTATATTCTCCTATTCGTAGGCTTATAATCCACGGCCTTGTAAAGTTTGCCTCTACCTGATTGAATCTAGGGTATCTCCCTTCATTACTTAGTCTCAGCATGACTGTTGTCTAATACTCCGAACAGTGAGTGTTATCATTTATCTGATCCACAGATCATATAACTTACAAAGTATCACTCGTAGTTTCATTCACCAAATCTGGGTTACCTATCCCTCATATGATTCTCAATTTCCTCCATAAATTCATAAATCCAATCTTGTATTCACTATCCAACAATCCTATTCAACTATATATTTGAGGAATACTCTAAATTCTTTACTTTTAAATCCACCCGTACTATTTGTATTATGGTTTCAATATCTCTATATTTTAAATCTACCAGTATCACTTATATTATAACCCAACCTTTTCCGCCATTGATGTATATTCATAATCTGTTTATCAAGTAATCAGTCTCACTACCCGCAATTTTCTTCCAAGTGACTTTATTGTCATAAACATCCGCCGGGAATAATGTTATTTCTCAAATCTATAAATCAATGGTTATTATAACTTCTTCTAATTTTCTTAGAATTTCCAATAATCCATCCGGTAGTCAACTATATTCTATTATCCCACCATTGCAAACATCCACCTAGAGTCATACTGTTTATTAAAGTTGTAGACCAACAATTGCTATTACACTTCCCACATTGCTAAAATTCCATCGATCTACTTATTTAGCCAATCCAATCCTTTTACATTGGTCTGCTTATTTGGACAATCTAATCATTTATATTGGTCCACCCATTTAGTCAATCCAAGCATTAAATTGGTTCACTCATGTAGCTAATTCAATCATTCAAATCGGTTTGCTTATTTTTCATCCAGCAGAAATTGACACCGTTGGTTCCCTCCTATGATTGACATGAATCCACCAAGATTTACACATACATTTGAGAAATCAACAAGAATTTTGGAATAAATTTGGTGGGCAGTTAAATTTTTATTATTGTTATATATATATATATATATATATATATATATATATATATATATATATATATATATATATATATATATATATATATATATGTATGTATGTATGTATGTATGTATGTATGTATGTATGTATGTATGTATGTATGTATGTATGTATGTATGTATGTATGTATATACATATATATATATATATATATATATATATATATATATATATATATATATATATATATATATATATATATATATATATATATATATATATATATATAT
Source organism: Dendrocalamus latiflorus (assembly GCA_017311315.1). Taxonomy (NCBI): domain Eukaryota; kingdom Viridiplantae; phylum Streptophyta; class Magnoliopsida; order Poales; family Poaceae; genus Dendrocalamus; species Dendrocalamus latiflorus. The sequence goes on from CM029635.1 coordinate 2,467,207, forward strand.
ATATATATATATATATATATATATATATATATAGTGAAAATTTTCCTCGGAAGATCAAGTTCGTCAAAATGGGTTTGAAACGAGCTTTGTAAATAATTTTGATAATTTCATCTTCCAAGGATGAACAACTTTTGCAAATAAACTTTCAATCTAAACTATATGATTTTGGCCCAAGGTAGGTTTTCAGAAGAATTTTCGAAAGGAGTCTCAGACTCTTGTTGTTGGAATTCGGGACAAGAGACCTTCAGAATTAAAGATGGCTGGGGCAGCATGTAGATTAGAGGCCAAAATGTTCTACACTTTCTTAGTTGGCCAAAAACCCTAATTGACCCACTTAAACCCTCATTTCTAACCGCAAAGACTATTTTGTTATCTTACTGAACAACAAAATTAATAATTTTATAGCTATTGATTTATCCAAACATAGTAAACCATACCTATGGAATCTAAAGAAAACTATCTACCTTTCTTTAGTTATGCCCAGAATTTAATTCTATCATCTACTAAGTGCAATTAGCCAACACCCACAACTTCACCCAATGAAAACTAGTTCCAGAGCAGACATGTTCTCGAAACCATCACTTCCAATATGCCCTATTAAAATTTACTCATCTAGGGCTCTATGGAAAGATAATAAAATTATCTACAATTCTCTAGTTATTGACTAGACATAATTCAATCATATTTAAGATGTAAACCATCAAAAACCACAGCATCTCTCGATTGTAACGACCTGCAAGACAGCAAATTTTCAAAGACCATATCTTACAATCTATCTAACTGATTGTAGTGATCTTGAACTTGATGAAAATACTACAAAGTTATCTACAACTCTTTAGTATATTATCTCCCTAGATTCGTCCTCAAGACCCCTCAAAAATTGTTTAGATCTAAATTGTGCGAGTCTAGAAAAACCTAGCAATCCTAAACAAGAATTAACGCAATTCACAAAGCTAATCACACCCTAATTATCAAGTTAATTGACACAAAATTTCATCTGCAAGACTTGATGAAAGTATTAGAGGATTACCCATACATCAAACAAGATCTAATGAAGAAAACACGCAAATTCTTCTTCTTCTTAATATGTTCCTTGCCTCCTCGTATATCTCCTAGAGTAGCCATGGTAAAGCCCTCGGGAAAAGAAGTAGAAGCCCTAGAGAGGTATACCTCCTGGGGAAGGTGGCGGTTGTCCTTTAGGAAGAGAGGGGCAGCCCTAGGGGCAGCTTAGATGGGCTGGCCTATTTGGCCCTCGTACCCTAAATTAATTACGACTGTCAATATTACTACTACTATTATTAATATTATCATCACATCATTGTTGTTGTTTTCTTTTAGTCATAATTGTTAAAGATTTAGGACATTACATACTAGTTAGGGTTTAAGGTTATAAATAGTTAGGCCCAAATAGCACCAAGTGTTTAATAAATTTATAATTAGAATTTTAGGGATATTATAGGAAACAACAAGACACGAATCGCTATATGAATTGGAATTTCATAGAATCACGATCCTGAAGGTAGGATTGCATAGAATCAAGTAAAATCATTACGATCGGCTTCAGTATCACATAGGATCATGATTCTCATAACAAAATATATCACATCGAATTTGATATTAACTATTGATTTTAATTTTCATTCTTTTTGCTCTTTACTCGTCGTTCTAGGATAAAGATATTATCGTTTATGTATTGTACCCTTTTTAGGAACATATTGGACTTTTAAATGATACATTTTATTAAAAATAATTAAGTAATGATAAAAAATAAGTTCCATGGAGTGTATTGTGAATAAATGCACCCAGATTTACAATATTTCATTAACAATTTAAATTTTGTATTGTAGGTTTACATATTTAAAAAACAATTACTTGTTTTATAAAATTCTACTGTGCAACGAAGGATCTTGTAAATACTATGTGTAGGCAAGAAACAACATGATCTATCTAGGCCCACACAACAGTGCTATATTAAATTAGACCAGGCAGCATTATTGGTTGGATCATGCCATCATGGTAGTAAACACTTCTAGATGGCAACCAAACTCCTATAGAGTGTATTGTTAGATAGGATGTTTTGCTGATAGGCAAAACATCAACAGCTTAAATCAGGATAGTAGAAACTTTACTAACCAACAAATCAAAACATGTACTAGCTCCCGGAGCTGCTTAATTAAGGCCCCGTTTAGCAGAGCTCTAGTTCTAGGAAATCTGTAGATTTCCTAGAGCTGGTCATCTGTAGCTCTAAGAAATCCTGGATCTAGAGTTGCAGGCATGTTAAGTGCATTTACATGACTCATTTCATTTATATTATATATTAAATAAAAATATTTAAATCACTTTAATTTAGTCAACAAACTACAGATCCAGCATAGATGTCGGAGCTAGAGCTGTGACAAACAGGGCCTAATTTAACATGCCAACCTAGTACCATATGCATGTACAAGAACAAAAAGGCAGCCAAAATCTACAAAATCTCGTTAGTATTAATGCACCATCGACTTCAATTTACATCTGCGGTCGATCAGAGCCAGAACTGACGCACAACGGGACGATGGATCATTGGATCGTACGTACGTGGCTAAACAGGAGAGGTCGTACCTACGTCGACCGTATATAGCCATAAATTGCAAGTCCCATAATTGTCCATAGCTGCCGATGAGAGCAGAGGATCGATCCGTATCTCTCCCAATGTTAGTATTAATAATTAGCTTCCATTAATGAATATAAGGAGCAACCGTATGTGCAGGTGCACTATATATAAGGGCACTCTCGTAGACAATTTTTATAGCAATGTCTAGAAGAATAGAGATTGCATTAAAGGAGTGTTTAGATACAACTACTCTCATGGATAGTGCCTATATGTTTTATGTCAGATCATTATTATTACATGTATTGTGATCTAAACAACATTGTAACCTTGTGGCCTACATATTTTGCTTTTTGCTATTTGGTATAGAAATACAAGCTGTCGACTGTATCACATAAAAAGAAGTAGAAAACCTGACAATATCAAGTAGAAAGAAGAACTATCTGTATACTTACTGACACAATACTTTCTACCGATAGTTGTACGCACATGGTGCTAGCTAGAATTACATTGGTACAGATTGAAATATATTGCTAGTTAGAACTAGTAGGCGTTGCATCTCAATTCATTCAAACAACACATTCGTACATATACGTGAACAAAAACATGCTTACATAATCGACTATTAGAATTACACCGGGGATACTAGACTCTTCGAAGTGCATGTGGCAAGTTACAAGCTCCGAGGAATATATGGCCACCCAATATTAAGAAGAGCAATGCACAACCAAAACTGCAAGCCATGAACGGGGTGCAAAGAAGAGAGCAATCCATGCGTGTTGCAAAGAAGATAGGTAGGGCCAAGGAAATCTTCAAATGGAGGTGAGCACCCTGAGATTGATGGTTTCTCATCCTCCCCTATCACAAAAACAAAGAAAAAAATCAACCTCACCCTTTAATAGTTAATATTCATTCACCTTTTGTCATTACAATTCAGAAACTCAAGAACATGAGACAGAGAGTCAAAGTCTTGGTGTACCAGATCATGGAATCATTGCAGACAAGAAAATCTTCAGATGGTAACAAGAATACATAGCAAAAAAAAAAAAGGCACAATGTAACATATCAACACGCTTAAACAAAGTACTAGATATGAATAGCTCAATTGATAATGTGGTAAATTGATTGATAATAGCAGAGGGCACCGAATCAATAGGGGCCAGAGAGCTTACAGCGGGAATGCACGGGAGAGTCGCCATCGTAGTGCAGCTCTAGGACGGAGATTAATGCACCATCTACTTGAATTTACATCTCCGGTCTGTCAGAGCCAGAACTGATATGCAGCAGGACGATGGATCATTGGATCGTACGTGGTTAAACAGGGGAGGCCGTACCTACGTCGACCGTTGCTGCCTACTATTAATTTGTGTCGTCCTGGTAAAGCGGAGGATCGATTCGTATCTCTCTTCCAGTGTTAGTATTAATAATTAGCTTCAATTAATGAATACAAGGAGCAACTGTACGTGTAGGTGTATTATATAGTATAACTGTAGATTACTGTGGCGTATTTTTCTGGCGACAAATGAGCGATTCTGCATGTACTGTAGCAAAGTGCGTACTCGAGGGCACTACATTACCTCTCCTACATTACCATATATAGCGTTCAAACTCTTAAGCACCCACACAAATTCAGATCCAATGGTCCACGTTAATGCGCATTATCGAATACCCTTAGCGTGATTTTGTGATGACTCCAACGATTGTGTTAATCGCATATGATGACTCCAACGATTGTGTTATAAGTATTCAAGGTTGTCAGGATAACGATACGGATTGTACAATTCTATGATATCACAGAAATGACATGATACAAATCACTATATTATCATTGATGTACTCAGACCCTTTTTAGGGAACATTTTTGAAACTTTTCCAATATATATATATATATATATTACAGGTGATAAGAGAAAAGAGAACTATACTAGAATTTTTTTAAATGGTCTTTATTTAGTGGACCATAATTTTAGATACTTAGATTTGATCTTTTGACCAGAGATTTATTTATTTAAAAAGCATATGGTGTTTAAAAAAGTGGGCCCAAATTTTAGAGACTTCGATTTAGTCTATTTGTTTAGAGATTGATTTATTTAAAAGCATATAATAGTTTAAAAGAGTGGACCCTAATTTTCAGCCTTAGATTTGCTCTATGCTTAGAGATTGATTTGATTAAAAAAAATATGCGGTGTTTAACAAGAGAAATAAAGAAAATGAACATGCGAAACCCATGTTTAGCTTGTCTGTCTCGTGACTTTATCCTTCACGCACGAGTGGGAAGGGGAAAATTGAATATATAGGACTGGGTTGAGAGTGGTTTTGTAAAATAGGATCAAGTTATTTGTCCTTGTAAATATAGGACTGAGTTGACCACCTTCTTGCAAATATAGGATTTTTCCCATTTTAATTTCATTTTCATTTTTCAGGCATTTTTCTCCACCGAAATGACTCTTTTGCCCTTCTTCTTCCTCCTCACCTGGCCGCGCCGCCGCTGGCCGCGCCGCCGCTGGCCGCGCCGCCCCCTCGCCTGGCCGTGCCGCTCCCTCGCCCGCGCCGCGCCGCCGCCGCTCCGTCGCCCGCCCCGCGCCGCGCCGCCGCCGCTCCCTCGCCTGGGGAGGGAGCGGCGGCGGCGGCGCGGCGCGGGCGAGGGAGCAGCACGGCCAGGCGAGGGGGCGGCGTGGCCAGGCGGCGGCGCGGCCAGGCGAGGGGGCGGCGCGGCCAGGTGAGGAGGAAGAAGAAGGGCAAAAGAGTCATTTCGTGTGGAGAAAAATGCCTGAAAAATGAAAATGAAATTAAAATGGGAAAAATCCTATATTTGCAAGAAGGTGGTGAACTCAGTCCTATATTTACAAGGACAAATAACTTGATCCTATTTTACAAAACCACTCTCAACTCAGTCCTATATATTCAATTTTCCCAGTGGGAAGAGGCTGCTTTTGAATAAGAAGAAATAAAGCATGCATCATCGGGAAAAGGAGCTGCTGCCAAAAGAGAGAGAGGCTAAGTGACTGTTTTTAGAGCTTATTTATAAATCTACACGGCAAAATCTATTATACAATAAAAATCGATGACAATTGGTTTATTGGTGCTAAGGACAAAGATACATTTCGTGATTTGTAAGCATTAGCAGCCAGTTTTTTTACCCCGCACAACACGGAAAGAGAGATTATTAATTTCTAGGTAGACATCTCAACATATACGCTCTACTACCCTCCAAGCACATGCGTTCTACTACCAAGTATTAGAGGATTACCAAGTTAATTCACATAAAATTTTATCTATAGGACATGATGAATGTATTACAGGATTACCCACGCATCGAACAAGATCTAATAAAGAAAACATGCAAATTCTTCTCCTCCTTCTTAATCTCTTCCTTGCCTACGCATATATCTTCTGGAGTAGCCATGGCAAAGCTCTCAGGAAAAGAAGTAGAAGCCCTAAAGAGGTACGCCCCCTAGGGAAGGTGGCGGCTGCCCTTTAGGAGTGGGGGGCAGCTTAGATGGGCTAGCCACCTTAGATGGGCTAGCCTATCCGGCCCTTGTACCCCCCAAGTGAATTACTATTATCAATATTATTATTATCATCAATATCATCATCATCATTGTTGTTGTTGTTGTTGTTTTCTTTTAATCATAATTGTTAAAGATTTGGGACATTACATACTAGTTAGGGTTTAGGGTTATAAATAATTAGGCCCAAATAGCACCAAGTATTTAATTAATTCATAATAGAATTTTATAAATATTATAGGAAACAACAAGATACAAATCGCTATACGAGTCAGAATTTCGTAGAATCATGATCCTAAAGGTAGGATTGCATAGAATCATATAAAATCATTAGGATCGGCCTCAGTTATCACCTAGGATCATGATTCTAATAACAAAATATATTGGCATGTCAAATTTGATATTAACTGTTTGATTTTAATTTTCTTTCTTTTTGCTCTTTACTCATCGTTCTAAGGTAAAGATATTATCGTTTATGTATTCACAACTATAAGACAAGCTATACTGGACGCCTCATTACAGATGGCTTATAGGGAACCATCTATGTTGTAATTATCATAGACGGTTTTACAAGCGTGATTATGTACCGTCTATGATATGCAACTATTACAGACAGTTCTTGTTAATAACCGTATGTGATAATTGCAGACATCACAAATAATTTTTAATTAGAACCGTATGTGATAGTTCTAAGACGGTTATTAATATGAATCGACTATGATATTTGCATATCACAGACGGCTTGTGGTTGGAACTATCTGTAATATGTATTTGTACGAATGAATGGTGCATTATCTTCCCAATGCGCTCCTTTTGATCGTTTTGGCTCCCCGATGCATCTCTTTGTCTCATGCGCCGAATGTATTTCTTGTTGTATAAAAATGATCGTCCGCCACCAGACATTAATCCCCACATCGCTAATATATCCTGTATGAGCACCTCGCTTGTGGCTATCTTCCTTGCCTTCCTTATCTCTCAATCACAAATAAATGGCTTCCTACTCTCCTTGTTGTCGGCATTGATAGCCAGCCTGGCCATCTTGGACGAGCTCGCTGGCCGTATTCTGGCGGATGCTACGGAAGGACACTATGCCAATAGTGTCCTCCCTTCTATGTCTGAGGATTTGCCAAATCAGTTGAAGGCCACCTTCTGCCATCTTAACATCCTCCTTAGCCGCATCTTTCGGTTGGTCTCCCACTTCCAGCGAGCTAACCTCGCCACCGACGTGGTCCTCCACAAAGACGTTGCATGTCTCCAGGAGGCTTGCCATCTCTTAGAGTGCTTAGTCGAGGTGGCAAACAACTAAGTCAACCTTACCGAGACCCCTCAAGTAAGATAAGAAAGCCTATGGGGTTAATACGACTTGATTGTTTAGTCGGAGGGTGTTCCGAAGACACTAAAATGAACGCATCAGCAGGTAGACATATTTTGTGCTTCGTTCGTTGATGATCCCAAACCGTCCGATGCTGACCACATCGCCTACAAAGTTTGAAGACGAAGATAGCATACAACATCTGCTACTAGAAAAACATTGAAATAGTTGGGTTTCTACTTTTTTTGTTACCTTTTATAAGAAGCGACTGGCCATGCTGTTTGGCCATACGTAAAATCAAGCAGTTGAATTTGTATTTAATGTCTTCTATATATGTAAATGGTATCGGTATAATGACATGATGGTATTACTAACTGTCAAAAATAACTAAGTAATATATATTTACGCCTGAGTTATTTACTTCTGAGTCATTACTGAATTTGCATTTATGTATAGAAGAATGAATTTAGAACCGTATTTATCACAGACGGTTTTACTTTAGAACCGTTTGTGTTGTGTATTCATAGACGGTTATTATTACAATCTGTCTATGATAATTAATTATCATAGATCTATTTATTCTTGGTGATTAGAGGTTAGTGTTTGCTTCTAATTATGTGCCTTGTAATAAAGAGGGATGACAGCTAGGTTTGCATCTAGCTTAATTGGTAGTTTGCTCCAATTTAAGAATACATATATATAATGCTTCATGAACAGTATGTAGCTAGCTATTTAATTTAAATATGGATAATTTATTATAAGGTGAATGACAATTATGTGTAAGTATTAGGCTGGCTAGCTATAGTAGTATTAATAACCCAATTTGACACTAATTTGTTACATGCGTAGCACAGATGGACTGAAGCTAGATGTACGTTGAGAACCATATGAGTGAAGAGTATATTAATAGCATGTCTGCTTTTAGAAGCATGGCTGAGAAGGATATGTTGAAGAAGGGGATGGAATATATGTACTATCCATGTAGTGATTGCGATAATATGAAGATATTTACTAACTCAGCGCAGATCGAAGCTCACTTAATTTGAAGGGGTTTCAAAAAGGGTATACATGTTGGATCAGCCACAGTGAAAAGAATATTATACAAGAAGGTAGTTATAACATCGTCGAGGGAGACAATGATATGCTGGTTGTGGACTATGCTTTCGATGAGAATAGATCTCATGATGACAATTTAGATCAGATGCTACGTGATGCAGAAGGGAACTATAGTGATAGAGAGTTTCATAAATTCGAGGGCTTGATGGAGGACTCAGAGAAACCTTTGTTCCCGGATGCAAGCCATAATACATAAGGTTGTCATCTGTTCTTGAACTGTTAAAATTGAAGGCAAGTAATGGTTAGTCCGACAAGAGTTTCACGGTATTGTTAGGTCTCCTAACGAACATCCTTCCAGAGGGAAATATATTGCCGAGAACCACCTACCAAGCCAAGAAGGTACTTTGTCCATTGGGAATGGTAGTAGAAAGAATACATGTATGTCTGAATGACTGTATCCTCTGCTGTAAAGAGTATGTAAAATTACATATTTGTCCGGTATGCAAAGCATCCCAATACAAGCGTAAGAATCACTCCAATGATGACGAGGGCATCGAGGTGAAGTAAGGACCTTCTGCTAAGATATTATAGTATCTGCTTGTAATACATCATTTGAAACATTTATTTGAACCAAAAAGATGCGAGACTATTGCGTTGCCACTCAATGAGCATAAGAAAGATGGAAAGATAAGATACAATGCTGATTCTGCCCAGTGGAGGAACGTCGATAGAAAGTTTGTAGACTTCGGTGTGAATCAAGGAATATAAGATTTGAGCTGAGTACAGATGGAATGAATCCTTTCGGTACCATGAGCAGCTAACATAGCACTTGGCTCATGAATGTATGCATGCACAACCTTCCTCCTTGGCTATGTATGAAGCGAAAGTACATTTTGATGTCACTATTTATCCAAGGGCCGAAGCAACCTAGGAACAATATTTATGTGTACTTAGCACCATTGGTGGAAGATCTTGTGACTCTGTGGAACAAGGGGTACAGGTATGGAATGCGGACAAATGAGAAAACTTCACTCTGTGTGCCATGTTGTTCTACACCATCAATGATTTTTTTGCTTTTAGTAACATGTTAGAGTTGAGTACAAAAGGAGCCAAAGCCTGTCTATACTGCTTAGATTATACCAAGAGTGTGTGATTGGACAACTCACTCAAAACTGTGTACATACATCATAATAGGTTCCTTCCAAGGTATCGCCTATACAGCAAGATGAAAAAATAATTTGATAGAAAAAAGATGATGACTTAGCACCAAGGCCTTTTAGTGAGAAAGAGGTCTACGATATGGTCAAGGATATCGATATTGTGCTTGAAAAGAGATGTAAGTTGAGGTCCCGTCAAAAGAATATGTGGAAGAAAATGTCAGTATCTTGAGACATACCTTATTGGGAGCACTTAGAAGTTCGCAATTGCATCGATGTCATGCACGTAGAGAAGAATGTATGTGATAGCTTGATTGGTTATTGAACATTTGTGACAAACCAAAGGATGGTGTCAACGCACAACGTGACTTGGTCGTTACAAACATTAGGACTGAGTTAGTACCGATAGAGAGCGATAAAAGCCAGATGTACCTTCCCCCAACTTGTTGTACTCTGTCTAAGTCCAAGAGAACTAAACTATGTTAGTGCTTGCATGGTGTAAAAGTTTCGTCCGGTCACTCTGCCAGCATGAAGAAACTTGTTTCTATGGAAGATTTGAAATTAATTGGCTTGAAGTCTCATGACTCTCATGTGCTAATGACACAACTACTTCTTGTTGCAATTAGAAGTATTTTATTGAACAAGGTTTGAGTGACAATCATGAGGCTAAGTTTTTTCTTTAACGCAATTGCTCAAAAGGACATCAATCCCGATGGACTAGATGCTCTGCAGACCAAAGTGGTGATGACTCTATGTCATCTTGAGATGTATTTTTCTCTATCATTTTTTGATATCATGGTCCACCTCATTGTCCACCTTGTGAAAGAGATAAAGATATGTGACCCTGCATTTCTATGTCATATGTACCCATTTGAGAGGTACATAGGAATTCTCAAGTAATATGTACGCAATCAATCTCGGCCGGAGGGCAACATCATCAAAAGTTATGCAAACGAAGAGGCCATTGAGTTCTACATCGATTATATGGCTTAGGTCAAACCGATAGGTGTGCCTATATCTTATCATGAGGGGAGGCAAGAGGGTATCGGGACCATCATAAGGAAAGTAAAAACTCTCGATCTGGATACGTACACTCAAGCCTATTTTATGGTCTTGCAACATATGACTGAAGTGTCCCCATATATTCAAGAGCACAAGGACATGCTACGCCAGGAGAATTCAAGCCAGTCAGAGGTTTGGATCTCGATACAGCACAATCACCGGTTCAATGAATGGTTGAGGGTGCGATTCACTAGAAGGTCGTCAAGTGAAATGCCGTAATGGTTGGCAACAGGGCCAAAATTTACAATTATGACATGGCAAGGATACGACATTAATAGGTACACATTTTATTCAATAGATCAGGATAGAAAGAGCATAGTTCAGAACTCAGGTGTCAACATATATACATTTCATGAGCAGTTCAGTACTGCTGCCCCAAGCTCCTACTACAGGCTTATAGAGGAGATTTGGGAGCTCGACTACATAATTTTCAAGATCCCTCTCTTTCGGTGCCGTTGGGTCCAACTCCCACAAAGTGTAAAGGTTGATAAGTACGGTGTCAGTACTGTGGACCTTGAATGTGTAGGGTACAAAGGTAAACCATTCGTACTCATGAGGCAAGTTGTTCAAGGTTTTTATACAACAAACCCAGTAAATAAGAAGCACCATATAGTTCTTCATGGAAAAAGATGGATTGTCAGAGTTGACAATATCATGAATGAGGACAAGTACAATCAATTTAACAAGTTGCCTCCATTCGGAGACAGCATCAGACTTGAGGAAGAACCAAGGGATGAAGTAAGCTATATGCATGTTGATCACAGTGAAGGGTTTATTTAAAAGGAAAATAGCCAAGTGGAATGATCCCACAAGGTGAACACCATTTGAAAATTATTCCAATGTAATTAAGAAACTCGGCATGTACTTAAGGAATTATTCCATTGTAATTGATTTAGTAATTTAGAATTAATTATATCTGCGATTGTATATGCTTGCTTGTTTTTAGAGGGATGGCTAGCATTTCCTGAGACTAGCCTAAAAGCCTGATATGTTGTATATAGAAGGAATTATCACAGATAGTTTGGTGGTACAAACCGTATGTGATATATGTATGTACAACATCACAGACGGTTCTATAATAGAATCGTCTTTGATATGTACAATAACATAGACAATTCCATAATAGAAGGGTTATTTAATAGAACCGTCTGTGATAGTTCTTTTATAAGTACGGACCCTGTAGGTTTTGCACTCTTACTCCTCACTCGCGCACCTCTCCGTCTCCTCCTCCCCCCACTGCAACTGCCACCACTGGAGAACTTGACGTTTCCATCCTCTCCTTCCTCACTAGGCGTGGTGGCCCCGTCACCTCTCCTCCCGACACCACCTCTCCTCCCAGCGATGCCTCTCCTTCCCATTGCCTCTCGTCTCGGCGCCACCTCTCCTTCTAAAGGTATGGATCCCAAATCCCACTTCTTTACCTCATGTGTGATAGATCCATACCTTTTAATGTGTGTTCATGGGTTCTGTCCTCCCTGTCACTTCTCCTCCTAAAGGTATGGATCCCAAATCCCACTTTTTATCTCATGTGTGTTACATCCATCTATATCTGTTAGTGTGTTTTTTATGTGGAACCCAAAAAGGAATGGGAGAAATAGATGTGGGAGGGAAGGTGGGCCTACTTGTGTCGGGTTGGAAGTGGTAAGGTTGTTGGGGGTGGTCTCGGTGTGGTCCTCATGTGGATGAAGACGTGAATGGTGGTCCCTTGTCATTGTTGAAAATGTCGCTTTCATGTGGCCCTCACAGTCGGCCTTCTGGGTCCCTGGTGGTCCACGCTCTACTTTGGCTTCCACTATGTTCTTGTCTCCCCTCCTCTGACTCTTCTCTTCTTACTTCTATGGGTGGGCTAATGGTTTAAGTAAAAAAGGGCATTGTTGTGGCTACTAACCAAATAGTAAAGTGAGAGAGTAGTACTGGAGATGACGGATGAACAATGCTTGCCCCCTTTCATATGTCAGGGGCAGGTATATATATTTCCATGAGAAGTATTTTACAATTGTGCCCTTACATCCGTGTGCCCCCCCCCCCCCGTAGGGGTGTCTATGTCCTTACACACATCCTATTTTGGGCTTTACAACCCTTTAGTAGGCCGGATGGGCTTAGGTGGGGGCCACCCCTACAACAGGCATGAAACACTGTGAGTCAAAGTATTAGTTGTACAAGAGGAACCTACAACACTATACACTTGAGCTTCAAAAGGGTTCAAGAAAATTAATTTGCTTCATCCTTTTCAAGTTTATGTATACGGTGCTTTAATGTTCGCCAATGTTTACACTCACAACTCATTGTAATTAGTTTTTTCTTATAAGAGTGTTCATGACATCGTCGTCACCATCGATGTTGATGATGGGTCTAATACTCCGAAGACTGGGGTAATTAAGCATGGTAGAGGAGTGTCGAAAAGGCCAAAGGGCCGAATAACCAACACAGTGGTCTCTCCAGATGTGGTCCTCTGCAACTGAAGAAAGTAGCAGCAGTATTTTGGACTACCTGTGGGATACTTGGAAGGCAACGGGTCCTCATCACCACAGGAAACTGGAAAGCTTCGACAAAAATGAGAAAAATGAGCTGTGGATGGAAATATTAAACTTGTTCACAATCTCAGCAGAAGTCTAGGGACTCGTATGGGGAAGGCATTCCTCGTGATAGGAAAAGCATGGAAGACCTTTAAGAGCACACTTGTCATGTAGTACGTCACCAAGGATCATACGCTCTTCACGAGGTATCCTTTTGTATCGCTGAAAACATGAGAGGCCTTTGTGTGGACGAAGATGACAACTGAATTTCAATAGGAATGTGCAATGCATAAGGCTCTCTAGGCACAAAACACTCACCCCATTGACTCGACACCACTGGGTACACAAGTAAAATCCCACAATGGAGGATGGAGGACGAGGTCACAATCCAATGAGAGGCCTTGGATCACAAATGAGCACGCCCAAAACTAGTTAAGAGCGAGGTCATCAACTACGTCTTCAGGCATCGCCTCTTTCAAAAACCCCACAGACGAGGAAGTGTCCCAACACTTAGTAAGATCTGTACAAACTACTTAGTTGTTAATAGGTCCATAACTTCATGGGTCTAAAATAACATGATTGCATCTTGTAGCAAACATTGACTACTAAATCTTTCGAAGGCTCCTTCGAAGTAGTTAAGGAGAGGGATATACAATCCACAGCCTAGGGAAACAACTGAGAGATGTCCACAAGCACTCGCAAGCCACCCCCATTATTGCGGTACCTAGTCCTCCTCAACATCAGAGTAACTGCGTGTCTGTGCCACTTTCTAAACATAGTGATGCCAGCTCACCAATCAACTAAATCCAGGTAATGTACATCTTTAGAATGCTACAGAGATAGACCTGGTGGATGCCTTAGATAATCATGTATCATTATGAAGGAGCCCATGCCATGCATCCTTAGAGTCAGGCTTGTTAGCTCCATTCCCATTGACGCTGGGCGGGGATGGCATATCCAAGGCTGCCAGGGATGTTGGTGCATGGTGCCCAGCTAGGGACTGGTTTCACAAAGGTCTAGGTGGACATGATTAATGATGTTTCAGGGCCATCCCACTGGAGAGGCTCCCAAATGGAGAAATCATGATACTAAGGGATGCTGTCCACACATTCGTCCAGTGGCCCAAGAGGGATATCACCCTGGATCCTTCCATGCTACGATCTCCACATGAGCATGCATGCCTGTCAAATAGAACTCTCTACGACTCCACCTCGAGCTCCACTTCAGAAGACCATTGAATCAGCTCCTGTGGAGATGCCGCTAAAGATGTATTGCAAGCGAGACACTAAGGTTGAACAAAAGAAGATTAAGGCACTTGCCGGGCCATGGAAGTGCAAGCTCAGAGTGTCATTGGTCCCCGAGTCATAATTTCCTAGCCTTAGACTGGTTTGCAGGACTTTGCATGCCTGGTACATGCAGAGGTCCAACGGGAAGCCAAACCGGCTAAGTACATTCACCATGAGATACATAGTGGTGCATTTCCTCTATGACTCGGGCTACTTCGTTGTGACCTTTGAAGACTTATTCTTACTATTCAATCTCAACAAACTCGACGCTTTATTTCTATAATGCTGGACACTGTTAGTGTACTATACAATCAAGTTTTACATTCACGTAATACCGATAAATGTCATAACTCATTGCTTATGTATAGATCCATGATCCAACAAGTCTGGGGATGGTGTGAACCGGTGGGTTTCCTCGACCCACACTTGGTCTCTGAGCAATCCATCAATGAAAACACATCCTTCGTTGAAGATTACATAATGATAGGATTGGTTGCTCAGAGTGACAAGGACTACATCCTAATACCCTTCAACTAGGGGTAAGTGCTTCACTAGTTACCATACAAATTTCATTTGTACTTTATATGCAACATGAATTTAGGATTAATCACTATGGAGGCACACATGACTAGGTCTCACTGGATTTTGATTGTGATTGTACCAAAGTAGAGCAAGATAATATATCTTGATTCCCTACTTAGGAGCAACCACGACTTCACCAATGTAAGCAATTGGTAGGTAAATTCATTTTCTCCATATATAACTCTATTGTAGTCTTTCCTTCATTTGCAATGGCTGAGACTAACTTTTTTGAATCATGTAGGTCATTCAGCACTTACGTTGCCTGGGGAGGGAGACACAAGAAATCATGTGCCACACTTCGACATAGGATGCAAATTTCGTACCCCCTACAAGACAACAATCTTATATTACACTTTGTAATAATGCCACTAGAACTGACAATACCTATGTAATTCTATTTTTGCAGTGCCACCAGCAGCTATAGGGTAATGTATGTGGATTCTATGTTTGCCACCATATGTAGGAAATCATGGCCACTAAGATAAATGATCCAGACGTTTGTCAAACTGCCAACAACTATTTCATGATTATTAGATTATATATATATATATATATATATAGCTAATCACTTTAACACTCATAGCTGCAGGGCATGGAATTCGATGAAAGTGCATTCGATCTTGACAAAGTCGCCGTAGTTTGAGGAAAGTTCTATGAATTCTTGATGGCGGAGGACATTCACTCAAATGGAGAGTTCAACCCTGCTGTTGATGATTAGATGTTGAATAATTTTATTTAATTGTAGTTCACTCAGTTATGCTTAATCAAATAATTAATTCAATTGTACTTCATTCAGTTGTTTAATTCAGTTATGAGATCTGTGTAATGATTGTCGTGTGCTATATATGTGATCTGCTCCCTTATTTTCAGAAGGCGTGGCTAGCATTTCCGGAGGCTAGCCAAAAAATAGAAAATAATTTAGCTATCATAGACGGTTCGTAACATCAAATCGTCTCTGATAAATGATATATCATAAATAGTTTTTAGTGTTAGCCGTCTGTGATATGTAAGATATCTCAAACGGCTATGTTTTAGAATCATCTGTAATATATAACATATCACATACGATTTTTGGTATTAGCCATCTGTGATATGTCAGATATCACAATTGATTATGTTTAAGGACCGTCTGTGATATGTCAGATACCACAGATGGTTATGCTTAACAGATAGTTTTTAGTATTAGCCACATGTGATATGTTAGATATCACATATGGCTATTTTTAAGAAACATCTGTGATATCTAACATATCACAGATGGTTGTTTTGAAAAACCGTCTGTGTTATAACTTATCATAGATGGTTTGAGAGACATCTGTGATAACCACCTATTATCACACACACATAAATTCAGATGGTTCAAAAACCGTCTGTGGTGACCCTTTCTGTCATAGTGATTGGACCCTTTTTAGAGAACATATTGGAGTTTTAAATGGTAAAATTTATTAAATAATAATTAATGAATGATAAAGAGTAAGTTCAATTGAGTGTATTGTGAATAAATGCACCCAAATTTACAATATTTCATTAACAATTTAAATTTCGTATTGTAGGTTTACATATTTAAAAAATTACTTTTTTAATAAGATTCTACTGTGCAACGAAGGATCTCGTCAATACTATGTGTACGCATGAAACAACAGTATTATATATATTAAATTAGATCAGGCAGCATTATCGGTTGGATCATGGTAGTAAAACACTTCTAGCTAGATAGCAACCAAATTCCCATAGGGTATATTGTTAGATAGGATGTTTTGCTGATAGGCAAAAATCAACAGCTTAAATCAGTATATTACAAATTTTACTAACCAACAAATCAAAACATGTACTAGCTCTAGCTGCTATCTCCCGGAGCTGCTCAATTAATTTGACATATAAACCTAGTACCATGTACAAGAACAAACATGCAACCAAAATCCACAAAATCTCGTTAGTAGTCCTTCCTGTCTGTCATGATTCATGAATCATGACGACGAATATTTCATGATATGCCAGTGTAACTGCAGCCTCATCATAATCGTCACGACGTCATATAAAAAAAAAGTACCGTATAGTACTAGTACTGTAGATGATACTCAACTAAGTCACTGAAACTCTAGCCATGCAAAATCGGAGCCGAACGGTCTACAAAGTACAAATGGGAAATAGACACACACGTCTCTATATGTATCTCCATCCCAGGGGCCTTTTCCGTACATACAAAAATCTAGCATTTTTGTACTCATAGGAGTACATACTGACACCTTCTAATATACCATTTAAATAAGCGTGTTATATATCTTTATCACTTTCGATATATTTAAATACTAATTCTACGATAACTTCAATGTGACATGGTTGAAAGATTTTTATCGGAGCCCTTTATTGTAGTGATATACCTCTTTTCATATGTGAAAGTAGTATACACATAAATTATGCTATACAAAGTAGATTTTGATGAAATTTTTTATGGAACTCACTTTGCAGAATCTTGTAGTCATTATTAGAGTACGCTCAAAAGAATAAAAAGGTATAACTGGTGCGGTTTGCTGGTTGAATTCCTGGTGCGGTTGGTGCGTAACTTTATGAATTATAGATGTTAACTTTTTGCATGAGATAATAACTTTACAAATGTAAGAAACTTGATGAATTATTGATGATAACTTTATGTTCAGTAGATAGTAACTTTCTGTAGCATTGCAATGTGAAAGTTTTCACGTGAGAACTGTAAGTAATTTCATGAATTAAAAATGATAAATTTTTATGCATGGAATAGTAACTTTGCCAAATATAAGTAACTTGATGAATTATATATGATAACTTTATGTTAAGAAGATAGTAGTAACTTTTTTATAACTAACAACCCCACTAAATCCCAGAAAAAATGGCACATGGCATCGCTTGCGAAGGGTTGCGCACGGGTCTAATGTGCGTAAGAACTGTAAGTAACTTTATGAATTATAGATGATAACTTGATGTGCATGTGATAGTAACTTTATCATAATTAACAAACGCTATTAATAGTTCTATGGGATGGGATGGTGGGGCATTGGCTGGTTGGGTCAGTTAGGGTCGTGTGCTTATTCTACTCTAGCCACTGAATAGTATTTATATATATAGACACTACTACAAAACAAGTTACATTGAATGCTTCATCATAGACGGTTTATGGGAACCATCTGTGCTGTAATTCTCACAAACGTTTTTACAAGTATGATCATCTATTGTCTATGATACGCAACTATCATAGATGGTTATTTTTAATAACCGTCTGTGATAATTCACAAATGGTTATTAATAAGAGCCGTCTATGATAATTGCAGATGTGACAGATGGTTAGTGTTAATAACCGTCTGTGATAGTTCATGGACGGTTATTAATAAGAACCATTTGTGATAATTGCAGATGTCACAGATGGTTCTTGTTAATCACTATCTGTGATAGTTCATAGAGAGTTATTTGTAGGAACCGTTTGTGATAGTTACGTATCACAGACAATTTGTGGTTGGAACCTTCTGTGATTTATATTTATATGCATGACTAGCGCTTCGTCTCCCCGATGCGCACGTGTCTTCGATCGTTTCGGCTCCACGATGCATCTCTTCATCTCACGTGTCAAATTTATTCTTTGCTCTATAAAAATAATTGTCCACAAACGAAGATTAATCCCCACATCGCTAATCTACTCTCAAACACAAATAAATGGCTCCCTACTCTTCCTCGTCATCAGCATTGACGGCCTATTTGGCCATCTTGCACAAGCACCTCATCGGCCGTACACTGGCTGATGCTGCAGAAGGATACTATGCCAACAATCTCCTCCCTCCTATGTCTGAGGATTTGCTAGAGCAGGTGATAGCCACCTTTCACCGTCTTGACATCCTCCTTCGCCGTGTCTTCCGATTGGTCTTCAACTTACGGTGAGCTAACCTTGCCATTGATGTGGTCCTCCACAACATTATTGCACATCTCTAGGAGGCTTGCTGTCGCTTGGACTGCTTCGTCGAGGTGGTGAGTGACCGAGTTAACCTTGCCGAGACCCCTTAAGCACTGGAAGAGAGCCTATGGGCTCAATTCGACTTGATTGTTCAGTCGAAGGGTCTTCGAGAGACACACGAACGAGCACGTCAATGGTTGGACACATTTTGGGCTTTGTTCGCTGATGATCCCGAACCGTCCAATGCTGACCACGTCACACATGAAGTTTTGAAGATGGAGATTTATGCTACCTCTGCCACTAGAAAAACTTCGAAGCAATTAGGTTTCTACTTTTTAAATCTTTGTAAGAAGCGATTGGCCATGCTGTTTGAACATATGTAAATACAAGCAATTGAATTTGTATTTACTATCTTCTATATATGTAAATGGTCTCGGTATAATGACATGACGGCATTACTGACCTGTAAAAAATAACTAAGTAATACATATTTACTCCTAAGGCATTACTGAATTTGCAAATATGTATATATATATATATGAATTTCCATTTATGTATATGAGAATACATTTAGAACCATCTATATTTAGCACAGACGGTTCTACTTTAGAACCATCTATGATATATATTCACAGACGGTTATTAATGTATGCATATACAATCTTCCTCATTGGCTGTGTATGAAGCGGAAGTATATTTTGATGTCACTACTTATCTGAGGGCCGAAGCAATCAGGGAACGATATTGATGGGTACCTAGCACCATTGGTGGAACATCTTGTGACACTGTGGAGCGAAGGGGTACATGTATGGGATGCGGACAAACAAGAGACCTTCGCTTTGCTCACCATCTTGTTCTGCACTATCAATGATTTTCCTGCCCTTGGTAACATGTCAGGGTTGGGTACAAAAGGAGCCAAAGGTTGTCTGCATTGCTTAGATTATACTGAGAGTATGTGGTTGAACAACTCACACAAAACTGTGTACATACATCACCGTAGGTTCCTTCTAAGGTGTCACCCATACCGCAAGATGAAGAAATAATCTGGCGGAAAAAAGGGAGTGACTTGGCAACAAGGCTTTTTAACAGGAAAGAGGTCTATGATATGGTTACGTATATCGATGTTGTGCTTGGAAAGGGACATAAGTTGAGGACCCGTCAGAAGAACATGTGGAAGAAGAGACCAATATTTTGGGACTCACCGTATTGTGAGCACTTAGAAGTTCACAATTGCATCGACATCATGCACATAGAGAAGAATGCATCTGATAGCTCGATTGGTCTCTTACTGAATGGTTCAAGGTGGATTCACTAAAAGATATGGCAAGGATATGACATTAATGGGCACACATCTTCTACAACAAATTAGGATAAAAATAGCACAATCCAGAACTCAGGGATACACATAGATGATTTCTTGAGCAGTTCAGTAGCACTGCCCCAAGCACTTACTACAGGCTTGTAGAGGAGATTTGGTAGCTGGACTACATAATTTTCAAGATCACTCTATTTCGATGCCATTTGGTCTAACTCCTAAAGGGTGTAAAGGTCGACAAGTATGACATCACTACTATGAACCTCGAATGTGTAGTATACAAAGATGAACCATTCATACTCATAGGCAAATTGTTCAAGTTTTTTATGTAACCGCCCCGACAAATAAGAAGCACCATGTAGTACTTCATGGAAAAAGAAGGATTATTGGAGTTGAGAATTTCGTGAATGAGGAAGAGTACAATCAATTTAATGAGTTGCCTCCATTCGAAAATGGCATCAGACTCGAGGAAGAACCAAGCGATGAAGCAAGCTATATGCATGTCTATCATCATGGAAGTAGCCAAATGGAATGATCCCACATGGAGAACACCTATTTGAAAATTATTTCAATGCAATTAAGAAACTCAGCATGTAATTAAGTAATTATTCCATTACAATTGATTTAGTAATTAAGAAATAATTACATCTATGATTGTGTTTGCTTGCTTATTTTCAGAGGGTATGGCTAATATTTCCTAAGGGTAGCCGAAAAACAGGATATGTTGTAGCTACAGAATGAACTATCACATGCAGTTTAGTAGCACAAATCGTCTATGATATATGTATCATAAATGGTTCCATAATAGAACCATCTGTGATATGCTTCCATATTATAGGAGGTTCCATAATAGAACCATCTGTGATATGCTTCCACATCACAGTCGGTTCCATAATTGAACCATCTGTGATGTGTTTGCATATCATAGACGGTTCTATTATGGAACCGTCTGTGTTAGATCTGTCCATATGTGTTAATGTGTGTTGGAATCACGTTTAATGTGTTTATGAACTTCTCTCCTCCCCGTCACCTCTCCTCTTGAAGGTAAGCATCCCAAATCCCAGTTATTTATTGTTGCCATGTCAAATCCCTTGGAATGGATCTAGAATTTGGGGAAAGTAATAGATAGGATAGCTGCAAACTCTAGAAGCTAAGGCTGGGAATTTAGGGCATAATGGCTTAATGCCTTCTCATTCCTTAGGATATATACACACATATATACATATATATATAGGTGCCGCCAGCTCCCCTTCTCCCCTATGTTCAGCCGAACACACCCTCCTCCCTATCTCTCTCTCTCTTTCTCTCGCTGGAGTTTGTCTATGTGCTTGTGAGTTAACTGTGAGCAGTTTATCTATGTCCTAGGATTACGATCTAGGGTTTGGGCCAATGGAAGGAACCCTGGAAATTATCTCGTTAGTCAAGTAAAAAAGGGCATGAAGTACTGTGAGTCAGAGTAGTAGTTGTACAAGAGGAACATTACAACACTCTACACTTGGGCTTTAAAGCACATGAAGAAATTTGCTTTATTCCCTTGGAAACCCAAGTGTACGGTGCTTTAATGTTCATCTTGTAATTATTGAGAAATACCAACATGAGCAGCTTGACTCACTCACTCACTCAGCCACATCCTTTTGCCTCCTCTCCTCATCATTGCCCCTAGTCAGATCCATTGCCTTTTCATAAAGTTTTCAAGTTTCACCTTTGTAGGTTTTGTAGCTGCATGGCATATCTAACAGTGGCCATCTTAGTTTTATCTTAAATGTCACATCACTCAAAATCCTAGTTGAGGATAAACAAATTGTAAGGTGTATGAGGATGGAAGCTATGGTGAAAATAATAAAAAATAGCTAAGAAATGATTTTAGAGATAAATTGTTAGAGCTGTTGTTTCTAAGTGAGTTGGAGTTCTTAGAGACAACCTTAAGAGTGGGTTGTGTTATTGCTACAAGATCTATTTGGAATGGCATGTTTGTATTCCAAAGAGACCTTGTAGCAATAATATATGTCAAAGAGACCTTCAAAGGGCATGAAGTAAATCACATGCTCTAGTGTGTTAGGTTCTATGGAATAAGTCATGGCTGTTGTCTCTTCCTCCTCATCATTCTGCATATTAGGCTTGGTTTCTGTAGACGTCGTAAAAGGATCTTTGGGCTACCGTGCCCTTCATTTGTTTTTCATTCCACATAAATGAAGGACGCGACAGCTCAAAGATTCTTTTAGGTCTAAGACAACAATCAAGCCCAACACACAACATGATGAGGATGAAGAGACTCTAGCCATGACCAATTTCATAGAACCGACACTAGTGTGTGTCATTAGTTTCATACTAGAGTGTTACAAAAAGACCTTGTAGTAATAATATATGTCATCCAATATTCTTATTTCTTCACAACTACATTAAGAACATTAAAGTATGTAAATCAATCATGTGCTAATGTTTATGCTCATAGCTCATTGTAATTAGTTTTTTCTTGTAAGAGAGATGACGTCTACACAGTCATCGCCGTCATCATCGATGTCACCGAATGGGTTAGACGCTCTAAAGGCCAGGGTAACTAAGCATGGTAGAGGAATATTGAAAAGGCTAGAGGGCCAAATGACCATCATGGAGGTCTCTCTAGGTGGGGTCCCTCTACAACCGAAGAAAACAGTGGCAAGATTCTGGACTACCTACAGGATACTTGGAAGGCAATGGGTCCCCATCACCATAGCAAACTGGAAGTCTCTGATAGATGACGAGCAAAAGGAGCTGTGGTTGGAAATTTCAAGATCGTTCAAGATCCTAACAGAAGTCTAGGGACTTGTGCAATGGTAGACATTGCTTGCGATGGGAAAAGCATTGAAGACATTCAAGAGCACGCTTGTCACATGGTACATGAACAAGGATCGGACGTCCTTCAAGAGGTATCCTTTTGTATCACCAGAAACATATGAGGCCTTTGTGCAAATGACGACGATGACTAAATTTCAATAGCAACATGCGACACACAAGGCTCTCTAGGCACAAAACACTCACCCCGTAGACTTGGCACCGCTGGGTATGAGGGTAAAATCCCACGATGGAGGATGGAGGACAAGGTCGCAATCCGATCAGAGGCCTCCCCGCCATTTACCAGGATCACAAACGAGCGTGCTTAAAACTGGTTAAGAGCGAGGTCATCAACCACATCTTCATGCATCGCCTCTTTCAAAACTACCACAGACGTGGAAATGTCTCAAAACCTAGTAAGATATATTAAACTACCTAGTTGTTAATAGGACCATAATTTCATGGGGCCTAAAATAACATGTTTGCCCCGAATCTTCCCAAGGCTCCTTCGAAATAGTCAGGGAGAGGGATATACTATCCATGGCCCTAGGAAACAAGGAGCACCTAGGTCATACGCAAGGCCTAGGATTTTATGTACGTTGGAAGCATGGATTCCCAAATGACTCCAAGGTATATAGGAGTAGGAAGAGATCCAAAGCTGAGCATGAGGAATAGTTGAAACGGAAGCTTTGTGCACAACTTCAGGAAGAGTTATCTACCTCACTTAGAGACAAGATAATTGCCCCACTTCGAGAAGAGATAGATTCATTGAGGGAAGAACTAAAAGATGTTCGTAACCAGTCACAAGCCACCCCCATTATTGCGATAGGTAGTCCCCCTCAATAACGAAGTAGCTGCGCATCCACATCACTTTCATAACATAGCGACTCCCAATTACCTATCAACGACATCCAGGTAATGTACCTCTCTAGAATGCTACAAAAACAGACCTGGTGGACGCCTTAGCTCATCATGTATCGTTATATAGGAGCCCACACTATGCTCCTCAGACTTAGGCTTGTTGGCTCCATTCCCGTTGATGCTGGGTAGGGGATGGCATATCCATAGCTGCTAGGGATGTTGGTGCACGGTGCCCAGCTAGGGACCGATTTCACAAAGGTCTAAGTGGACATGACTAATGATATTTTAGGGCTGTCCCATTGGAGAAGCCTCCAACCGAAGTGATCATGACAATAGGGGATATCATCCACACATTCGTCTAGTGGTCCAAGAGGGACATCACCCTAGACCCTTCTGTGTCATGATCTCCACACGACCATGCCTATCAAACAGAACCCTCTATGCCTCCACCTCAAGCTTTGCTTCAGAAGGCTATTGCATTGACTCTCATGGAGATGACACCAAAAATGTATCACAAGCGAGACGCTAAGGCCCAATCAAAAAAGATTAAGGCACCTCCTAAGCCCTACAAGTACTCCCTTAGAATGCCATTGGTCCCTGAGTCATAATTACCCAGACTTGGACTGGTTTGTAGGAGTTTGCATGCCTGGAACATGCAGAGGTCCAACAGGAAGCCAACCGGTAAAGTAGATTCACCGTGGGATACATAGAGGCACATTTCCTCCACAACTAGGGCTACTTTTTTGTGACCTTCAAAGACTTATTCTAGGATGTTGGACACTTTTAGTGTACTATATAATCAAGTTCTACATTCATATAATACTGATAAATGTCATAACTCATTACTTATGTATAGATCCATGATCCAACAAGCTTGACGATGGCGAGAACTTGTCGGTTTCCTTGACCCACACTTGGTCTCTGAGCAATGCATCAATGAAAATGCATCCTACATCCAAAATTACATAACGATGGGGTTGCTCACTTAGAGTGACAAGGACTACATTCTGCTACCCTACAATTAAGGGTAAGCACTTCACTAGTTGCCATGCAAGTTTTGTTTGTACTTTATATGCAACATGAACTTAGGTTTGATCACTATGGTGACCATGACTAGGTTTCATTGGATTCTGATTCCAGTCAGCCATCTCAAAGAGCTCGGCGACGATGGTCAAAGGATGCAAGGTGATGTCTTCTGTGAACCTCCTATTGTGAACACCCTGCTTGAATTCCCTGATGACAGAAGCATCAGAGACCTCTGGAATTGAATTATGAACCTGACTAAAGCACCTGATGAATTGTCGTAGGGTCTCGTTGTTGTTTTGCCGCATCCGGTGCATGTCATCCTCTTTTCCAGGGTAGTTGTATGTGCCCTGGAAGTTGGCGAATAGGAGATTGCAAAGGTGTTGCCACGAGTAGATCGATTCGAATGGTTGGTTGAGCATCTATGAGCGAGTAGACCCTTCGAGCACTGTTGGAAGATAGCTTGCCATGGTGTGCTTGTCACCTCCTACTGCCTGAACCGCGGTCGTGTACATTTGACGGAACTCGATGGGATTCTGGGACCCATCAAATTCTCCATGTTCACTAGGCAGAACCGTGGTGGCTAGTGCACTGCTCAAAGTTCAGGAATGAATGCCTGACATCCAGTAATGACTTCTTGATGCCTCCTTTGTGGTAAAGGGTAATTGGCGTCACTGGGTGATCATACTCGACAATGCCACGATAGTGGATAGAGCCGATCTATAGTTACAAGGGTAGTACAACATGTACTCTATTTGCTACTATAAATTCCTTGCCCAAAGTGGTGATCGATCACCTCCTCGGTCAACTCACCGATCTAGAGTTGTTCGAAGGACTCTCCTTTGGCTAGAGTTGTAGTTAGAAGACTGTTGTGTCATGTCATCATACAGAACCCCATGTGGTGAGTTCTGTGAATGACTAGATGTGGTCATAGCTGTCTGACTCCCAGAGTTATGCCGACGGGGATGCTCAAATATGTCCATCATGCTGTGGAGCCTTCGCGCAATCCCTTCGGCGAAGTGGTCATAGCATGGTGCTCGAGCAAGCTCTAAAGTCATGTTCTTGAGTAGGTCATTGATAAGTTAGAGCTCTTGAGCCTCTTTAGAATGATATTGGGTATGCCCATGCAAAGACCTCTGGGCAGCCAATCGCCTCCTTCGAGTAGTCTCAGGATTCTCAATCTCTGAGGCTATTGTGGCCACCTTAATGGAGAGTGATTATTTCTAGGATTTCTCCCACGCTCATCAAAGAACTGAACTAGTTCATCACTGGAGGTTTCCTTGCCATCCTAACGAGGAGTGACAGGGTATGACCTACAAGGAGGATCCTCAGGTCCTCTTCTGAGGGAGTGATTAGAATCTGCAAGGAGGGCAAAGAACTCCTGTATAGAATCTGCACTTCCGATGGAGGACCCCTCCCTTGAAGGATGTTCCAGTGAGAGCACATCACGGCCTGGAGTAAACCACACCAGGTAGGGGAATTCTGGGTTATAACTATTGGAGTTGAATCGTATGAGAGTGCAAATGGACTCACAGGGAGCCCACCCACGCTCTCTGGTTAGACAACTAGAGAGTTACAACCACCAGTTGGTGATGAATTCCCTGAATCACGGACTCTAGGGCTCGCTAAAACTGCTGGAGCGGTCGTTGAGGAACTCGAACACTTGGGGGT
The DNA here is from genome assembly GCA_017311315.1 of Dendrocalamus latiflorus. Lineage (NCBI taxonomy): Eukaryota > Viridiplantae > Streptophyta > Magnoliopsida > Poales > Poaceae > Dendrocalamus > Dendrocalamus latiflorus. The sequence goes on from CM029635.1 coordinate 2,493,877, forward strand.
GGGCCCCTTGTCATGTTACGAGTCATGTTCATGGTCAGATTGACCCTTGTCATTTAGGAAAACTGGTTCCTCCATCTAACGTATTGCTCTGGGGGATATGGATCCCTCCTCAAGCTCACCATCAGAAGTAAGCATCGTCTGTTCATAGTCGTAGCAGGCGTCCATGTCAAGATCTACATAATCGGTCAAGTTGAACTAGTTCTCCTTTTTCCACTCCCTTGCCATGAGGATATCGGAAGAAAGAGAACATGCTGAAAAGGAAATTACCAGAGTCTTGGAAGAACTTACCCACGGACGACATCAATTGTCAATATTTTAATATCAATCTTATGTATGATTTGTTTGGATTCGAGAAAATTCTAGAAGACTCGATGTATGGACATGTAGAGTAGAGACACGGGAATTTTTATACAGGTTCGGGCCTTCTCCTAGGAGAATAATAACCCTACATTCTGTGTAGCTATTGCTCAAAAAGATGTTTACAACTAAAAATAATACGAAAATGCCTAGCACTATCTCTTAACTCAATGTGATCTGCCCCCACTCTCTCTTCATCATTAACCTTTATATAATTGGCGAAGCGGCAGCCATTGTCTTGTGCCAAAAGACACCTCAACGCTTCAGGCGATAACCATTCGATGGTAGTTATTGTCAAAAAGACATAGAGGCTCGTTTATCATGCAACGGTTGTTGTCAAAGAGAGAGAGAGAGATCGTGTGCGATTATCAGGAATAAACGCATATTCTAACCACCTTGTCAGATGACCCTACGATATAGTAGGACATCGTCAGAAAAACTTACGACTGTGTGCTTGTAGAAAGACTTACGAGTATATGGTCGTAGGAGATCTTACAATTATGTGGTCGTAGAAAGGCTTACGACCACTTTATGAAATTTCTTCCTTATCGATAAGGGGTATACTCGGAGAATACAATGACATAATAATTTGAGGATTACTCTATCCTCATTAGTAGGAAACATAGACTTCAAACAGTTGTAAAACATATTTGTAATGTATAGTCCCATGCTACAAAGATTTAACATACGAGCCATAACTATTTGCAAAACGCATTCGCAAATATAAGCATCATGCTACGGAGAGCTAAAGCAAGTGAGGTTGAGCTATCAACACATGATGAGACTCAAGCTACTAGACAATACGCTCTTAATAGCTCGACAACCTATACTAGCAATCCAGTCTTCCAACTAAGCAGCATGACCGGTAAAAAACTAGGAACAAATTCTTAGTCCTAGCTAGTCAGATCTTTACCTTAAGTCACTGTCTTGATATGCATCAACCCATAATGCATCCTTCACTTGAATTCTATCAACACATGATGGGTCTTCACTTGACTTGATGACCACTTGTAATCATTTCCTCTTAGACATGCATCAATTCATGATGCATCCTCTTCTTGATGGCCTTCAACTTATGAAGTCATCTTCCATCCCACATCTTGATTTGATGATCTTCAACATATGAAGTCATCCCAAGTCAACCTTATTTGCGGAACCTAACATATTCATCCAACTCATGGAAAAATGTTAGTCCACAAATCAATTGCCATTAATTACCAAATTTCACCATTAACTTATAATGGAGTGACTAAATTCTACAATCTTCTCTTTTCGGTAATTCATGACAATCCCAATAAATAGTAAGATAGAAAATGATTTGCGAGTATACAACATGTACACAATAATTATATACTCTAGAATAAGCTTCTTAAGCAATTGACTCATTTGAATGTGAGTGTTTATATTTGAGTTAATTGCTAGTAAAGCTTACTCATCTGGTTGTCATTAATCATCCAACCATTAACACATAATGGAGGAACTAGATGACAACCCGATTATGAGTATATATGAACTACACAAGCTATATGTATACTTAAGATATATGTTTCAAAGTAAAGATCCTTAATATGTGGAAGAAGGAACATGGATCAATACTAATGAAACCACAAAATATAGAGTGAACTTCCCCTAAATGTGTGCATACAAGAATATATAATAAAAACATATGCACATATTCAAGTTTGACAATCTATAGAGTTCAATCTATATTTTAGATTCGAGGAATACACTATGTTATAAGAATGTGATGTCGAATGCATACCTCTATAATTTTCACTTTGTCATCCAAATGAGACTAAATAATATCATAATCAATAAACATGTTAGTCTCACAACTGTATTTGTCATTTATCGCATCCAAATGAGACTAGGCAATATCATAGTTAATAAACAATTTAGTCTCACAATTGCATTTGTCATTATCACCAAAACCAACTAAATGGATCTTAAACTTACAATCTTCCCTTTTTGGTTATTAATGACAAACCCATTAACAATAATAGCATTTGGATGAAAATGAATATATGATAGGAAATTAAACTAAGGTAAAATTACAAGTATCCAAATTGTTAAATTTAATTTTCTTTTTGACAAATTGTTCTCCCCTTATACACTATTCTCCCCCTTTTGGCACTATTTAAATTTAACTCCCCTTTTGGCATTAGTCAAATTTAACTTTAAATTTAACGGGCTATTATACATAATTCTCTCGCTTTTGGCATTGATCACCAAAAAAGTAAGGAAGACGATCATATACATGGGGATGGAGCTTGCGCGCCGAAGACTTCGTCCCACCACCGACTTCATCGATGTCAAATTCGAAGGGCGGGGGACCTTCGTCTGACCACGCCATGGTCGTAGACTTTGTCCAACCACATCGCGGTCAGGACTTCATCCGGCGCGTGTGTTAGCTTTGTCCTGCCACCAATTTCGTCAACATTAGTCCAAATGGTGGGGTCCTTTGTCTAAACACACTGTGGTTAAGGTGCAGGGTGGCTCAGCGCATCGTGGCACACAAGGAAGAAGAGAGAGGGAAGGAGGGGCCCGGGCGGACTTAGCCATGGCACGAGGAGGGCGACTAGCGATGCACAATGGCATGCTATGGAGTGGCAGAGGACGCATGTGCAGCGGAGCTAGGGATGGGCGCAAGCGGAGCACACGCAAAGCACGGCCGGGGCATTGGCGACGCGATGGGGGCGCCGGGCGGGCCAGGATGGGCTAGAGGGGGCTAAATGGGCCAGGCCTAAGGCAGGGTTGAGCTGGGCCAGCCAAAGAGGGAAATTCAAATTTTGAATTTTTGAAAATCATGCAAAATTGAGGAGCACATTTGAATTCAAATTTAAAATTTTAAAATTTTCCACAAAATTTTGCAAGGCCCCAAAATGGGGTGTTACAGCAGTAAAACTGAACCCCACAGAGAGATAGAGGGACACACAAAGTGTGTTCCTCTTCATCTCAAAACAGAGCTAGGTAGGGAGCCGTGGTTGGCTGAGGAAGAGCTTGCTGGCAGCACAGTAGTGATGGCCGGCCCATGCAAAGGCAAAATGGAACAAGGGTGGTGAGGTGAGGAGCTAGATGGCCACAGCTCAGCTTGAAGCGCACAAGGGCGGGCTCGCGAGGTCGACGGTTTCAGCTAGAGTTGGGGAAGGAGGTAGCATGACATGTTCCAATGAGAAAAACCCAAAATTGGATGAGGGGAAATGAATAGAAGTGCATGGAACACGATGTGACGTGGATGGTTTGGGGGGAGCTCACCGGGCTGAACGGAACGGCGAGGTTGATGCATGCGGCGACCGCGAGCATTGGCATGGCCGAAGAGGAGAACGACGATGACGTTCCCGACATTGTGCCTGCCAAGAGAGGAAAGGGAGGTGAGCGTGGGGAAGAGAACGTCGAGATGAAGCCAAAAGGTATGGTGGCGGCCGGTGGATGAGGCTCACCCGTGAAGCTGTTGCGGCTCCGCGGACGTAGTGGCCGGGAACAGGGAGCTTGTGGTGGTAGCATCGTCGTGCCACCCATAGATTCACCACGGGCACCACAACCCATTTTGGAGCTCGCCATTGATCTCTGTCGTCCCCCCTCGCTGGCCTGAGCCTATCGAGTTGTGCCCATGGCAGCTCCCTGTTTCTCTCTCCGTTCCATGACTCGAGTTTGACGTGGCACCCCGTCCTTGGTCATGTGGCACCCATTAACCGCTCGACCTAAGCTTGTGACCATGACAGGTGGGCCCTAATTGTCAGGACAGGTTGGGAGTAGTTGTAGATTGGTGGAAAAAATGGCTCGCTAAAGGCGTAGCTCCATGAGACCCAATACAAGTGTGGCAGCAAACTGATAGTTTCATTACTAAAAAGTTGCACTTTTATCAAATTTACTCATGTTTCTAAGTTGTGCTGTTATCTGTCTACCGCAAGCAAAAATAAGATCCACACAAGGCACATGTACAGTAATTGATTGGGTGTACTCGACAATGCTAACGAGCCAATGTGTACGTCCTGGAAAGACCATGGCAATAATCTTTTTTTCTTTGTTTGCATGCTTTAACCACAAACAAGTGGACTTCAAAATTAAACATTCTCCTATGACACTGCTTTATGCCTAAGGCTGCAACGACTTGCTGGTCACACCTACTGTGCAATGCAGGCAAGAAACATTTGACGATCGATCTTGAGTCCCACGTACGTAGGCGAGTACACTGATTTTGGGCCTAGAACAGGATGGCCTGACTGGTCACCAGGCCTAAATTCACAAGACCCTAAACCCATCGTTGGGCTAGGCCAGGCCCGTGAAGCTCGGCGCCAGGCCGGTTAGGTTTTTCCCCAGGTCTAAGCTCAAGGCATATCTATTCAGAGGCGTTTGGAAAATAGGTTATAGGAGGTGGAAATAAGATATATTGAGATGTAAATTAAGATAAATTTGGCCATTAGATCAAGAGACTGTCAGATATATTTATCTCACTTTATAGTTCAATCTTATTCCCAGCTCCAATAATCCATTATCCAAATGGGCCCAGTTAAATAGGGCCCACTTGAGCTGTGAGCCTGGGTGGGATACCCAGATCGATCATCCCCGGTTTGCGCGACACTGTGAGAGAAGCGCTCTCTTACCCTTTTTCCTCTAACACAGTGACAGGCGGGTCCCACTCTGACTCTTTTTTCCTTACACTTTATGCTACTCTTTAGAGCGAAGGAGATTGTAACGAACCTTGGTACATAAAATTCTTTCGCAATCCTAGGGAGGAGTAGGCAACGAAGAAGTTCGTTTCTTTGTTTTTTTCCCTTCAGAATTGGTAAATGTTGCTGGCGTAGCAGGACCTACTAGAGATCAGTGGCGAATCCACCGTAGGTGCTTGTGGGTGCTCAAGCACCCCCTCCTCCCACCGTAGTTGAAGAAGACCCGGCCAGCCGGAGGTTGAAGAATCAGAGTCGGAGGGTGAAGAAGAGCCGAACTGCCGGAGTTGAAGAAAGCAAGAGGCGGGAACAGTAGATAAGGTCATGGGGAAGATGGACGCTGAACAGTAGATTTGTAGTCGGAGTCTCGGAGAGAGTGAGAGACTCACCGTCGTCACGGCAGCCCGCAGCCCGGCGCGACGGAGGGGGAGCTGGGGAGGGGGAGTCGGTCGGCGACTCGGCGTGGAGCCGCAGAGGGGGAGGCTGGGGGCGGTCGGCGGCCCAGCACGGAGGGTGGCTCGACGCGGAGGCCGCGGAGCGGAGGGGCCGAGGGGGAGGCAGTCGGGCCGGTCGGCCACTCCGCCCACTCGGTAGCGGCAGGCGCGGGCGCGGCCACGCGGGCGACTGGGCAAGGGCGAGCGGCGGAGCAGAGTGGTAGACGAGGTGACGAGCGACGACACCGACGAGGCGATGAGGCTATTCCCCATTCGCCTAATCGCCCGGGCTATGTACACTTGTGAGCTGTGTGCTGTGTCACTGTGACTCTGAGCGGACTACAGATGAGGGCGTGAGACAATGAGGCACCGAGGCCGTGAGCTGCCCCTGCCGGCTGCCCATATGCCCGTGACTCCATGAGGCGTGACCGGTGACCGCGTGATTTCGTGAGGGCAGTATTGACTATTGAGTAAGTACTGACTGATGAGCTATTGTCTTCAGACATTGAGTAAGTACTAGCTGATTAGTCAATTTATTTAATTAGTTATCGACTAGTTGTTATTGAATTATTCTTAGATTTATAAAAATAGAGAAGCGAATTTTGCACAAATAGTTTTCAAATAATGCAACTAGCAGTAACCCTCCAACCACAGAAAGCAGAACTGAAGCAAAAAAGGTTCGGCATGAACATCTGAGGCACATTATCCATTAGCAAGGCACTAAATTTATTGTATTGTACATTTTCAATTTGTTCTCTTCCTATTTATATATGAATTTGATATTCCAATGGCAAAAGACTAGTATATGTAGTTTTTGTATATTTATATTGTGCTATAGCTATAACAATAGAGCTCCCTCTCTATTTTCATCCTGGATTCGCCACGGCTAGAGATCATCCCAAAAACACTCCTCTGCACTGCTTGGGTTGGGTCTATTAACACACAGACTCGAGGGAGTACTTGACTAAATATTTCGTGGAAATCAGTGATCAAATGTCTCACCGACGTACGTGCTTGAAGGTTCGTGCATGCATGCGCCTTAACTCCGCCGGCTCCGGCGAGCGCGAGCGGCGAAACCCATGACCGACTAACACAGACTGTACAGTACGGACCTCCACTTTCTACACCTAGTCCAGTGCTGATACAACAGCTAGATCACCATGCATGTGGGGTGACTTCATTGAACCGTGGCACACGGATAAATAAGTTAAGCTTCACATGCATAAAATAGTTGGATCCTCCATAATTCAATGTTGATCGATATTGCTTGGTATCCACATATTAATCTTTATCGGTTATATCTATCTAATAGTTGTTTTTGTTCGATAATACTTCGTATTGATGTGTTGTTGAGAATCAATTTTCGCTCAAGTTATCTTGCTATCGGCGATCACCGTCGGTCCATATCTTTTTACCGATTTCGATCAAATCGGTTGGTATGCGTTGGTCCATTATGTGCTTGACCTTTACACTCTCCTAAAGATGGGATGCTGCTATCCCAAAATCTCCCGGCTTCAACAATTGGCATGCAGCACGACTAGAATTTAACTTTCTCCGCTATTTTCGGTCGTACTCTCGTAGTCTCGTGGTCGGTTTATAAAACCTCCAGTTGTTGTCCATTGAAAAGCACTTAGAACGTACGAAACAGAAGAAGAGACACTTTAGAGCAACTCTAGCAGTAGCCCTTAAATCAGGGCCCCTACTTTTGATTTGAGGGCTCCTCCTATTTTTGAGGGCCCAATTTTTTTTGCATCTACTCCAACAGCACCCCTCAAATCCATTCCACTACACACTGACACATAGGACCCACTCCTCAAATGAGAGCCCTCAAATCCATTCCACTACAATTTGAAAAATGAGAGCCAGAGTAGGGGCCCCTAGGAATGAGGGCTTGGAGGTCTCATTTAAGAGGCCTCCTATTTTTGAGAGCCAAGTAGGGGCCCTGTTGGAATTCAGTTTTTTACTCTGGCTCTCAAATATGAGGTTTGAGGGCTCAAGTAGGGGCCCTGCTGGAGTTGCTCTTATAATATCTACTAGCTAAATGCTTGTGCGTTGCTACGGAGTTAAAAAATTAGAACATATTTGTATGTATGTTCCAATAAATTTTACCACCTGTTAGTTTTAGAACATGTAGTATAATAAAATTTTAAAATCCGTAGCAACGCACGGGCATTCAACTAGTATTACGGTGCAGAGAGAGTAGCATTGGAATTGATCTGTCATCATTTTTGTTCTCACTTAACAAAGCAGAAGAAAAACACACGCCATTAATGAAACGATAACTTCACTAATCTGAATAACCATCTTCCTATCTCACTATCTTTTACAAATCAAAATCGGGGCTGAGCCAGCCTGGTGCCAACGCCCCCGGGTCCACGCCGACGCACGCACCGCACCGACTCCGGCCAACTCCAAGCGCCAAAGCGTCGGAGCCAGCCAGCCCCCCACCGCACCCGCTTGCCGTTCCGCTGTTTCCATCTCGCCGACCCCCTTCCGCTCCGCTCCCCCACCCTGTCGAACCCCACCAACCCACCACGCGATGCCCCACTCTCTGCTTCTTGCTTCCGCTCCACGCCGCGTCCCTCGATCGCCTGCCCGCCTAATCTCCTCCTGCGATCTCGTCCCCCCTAGAGAGGCCCAGATCTGGTGGCCCCTTTCTCGCGCACGAGGTTGGCCGGTCGATGGTGTCCGCCGCGGCGCAGGCGAGCGTGCTCGCGGACTGCGTGGTGCTGTTCGTCCCCATGGAGCTCGCGGGCTGGCACCTTAGCCGCAACAAAGGTGCCCTTCTTCTCTGGCGCGCTCTTCGTCTCCCTCGCCGCTGGCGTCCACCTCTCCCCGTACCTCTCCTCCCTGCCCCACCTCCTCGCCTTCTCCTTCCTCCCCCACCCCGCGTCGTCGTCCTCATCGTGCATCCCATTCCTGCACCACGTGTCGTGGGCGGACGCCAGCGCCGGGGGAGCAGAAGGTAGCGGCGCGGCAGGAGGGGCAGGGGCATGGGGAGGTGAAGCGAGAGGGAGTGGAAGCAAGCAGAGCAGGAGGGGAGGGAGGCGAGAGAGGCTGGGTAGAAGAGGAGGTGGGAGATGGTAACTGTTGATGGAAGTAGAGAGGAGGGGTAGTTAGATATGAGAGAGAGGGAGAGAGATGTTAGATAGATGGTCAAGATTTCAGTATTCAGATTGGACGGTTGAGAAGGGAGGAAGAAGAATGCACCAACCACCAACTCAAACTTATTAAATAGAGTATATTTAAAAAAAATTTGTAAACGCTTCAATAATGGGAGCTAAACATATGTAAGAGATTTCAACCTCTGTATAGTTGTCGATTCACTTGTATTAAAACTAATTAAATTCGATTGACCGATGTGTTCAACTCATAAATTCACAGATAACATGTCTCATTATCACAAAAAAAAAACATTACTTGTTGAAGCCTCGTCCCAATTTACATTGCCACGGCCTCTCAGAACCCCACACCCCCGGAAAAAAAACAATTCATGCATCGAAAACAATTTGGTCTTCATGGTTTTTCACATTAATTTTTCAAGCATAATATTTTTTCTTTCTTTTTGCAAAACCAATCCTGGACAATTATTCTTATTATTGCTCCTCGGTGCCCTCCTCCTCTTCATTATCATCGTCATCTGAAGAAGATGACGAACTATCAGAGTGATCCGATTCTTCGTCTTGTTTTGGCCCCGGGGAGGTAGACGGAACAGATGAAACATTAACGCTGGGTGGCTCCGGTGGCATTGCAGTAAGGAAGCCTAGCGTCATGACAACATCGGCCATCAATGGTCGCACGGAGTCTTCTTCTTGCAAGCACATCGCAGCCATGGCAACCACTTGGTTTAATGCTTTGGCTGGGTGCTCCCCTTTTATAAGCGGATCAACGAGCTCGTGATATCTCTTTTGATCCTTAAACATTGGCATGGCCTGCAAATACGCAACGCAGATTGAAAAAATTTAGCAAATTAATATTGTTAGTTATGCTAATGCCTAGTAGAAAAGACAAATAGAAGCGAAGTGCAAGAAATTGACTTCAGAACTTGCATAGGTTTATGTAAAGTCGATATTGGATCAATTCAATCAAACGAAAAAAAATGTTGAATCACATTATCAAAAGTGAACTTAAAGAGTTTCAGTTATCGCTGTTGCATCTTCTTCTTCCTATTATTTTCTGAGAAATGCCAATTCATAAAAACAACATGAATGCTACAGTAATTATCACAAGATTGACAGCATTGATTAGTGCCGCACGGGATTCAGTAGGGGAGGCAGCGCACGGGTTTCAGGGTGAGAGAGGCCACACGTCAGTTAGCATAGCTTTTTTACGAGAAGGGATGGGAGAAAACGCATCATCCACGAACTCTCCTTTTTAAGAAGTAAAGATTAGGAATCCACTTATCCAACTTGGGCATCACAGCTTCAATCAAGGTATATACCCCCGGTGGTTACAATCAGACGTTTAGTCGGCTAGCAAGTGTGTGTTCGAGATGACCTTTCTTTTGCAGATCACGTTAATACTTAATAACGTAAACAAGCCAACTGGCCCGATCGAACTGCGTGCAATTAATGCATGTCCACCCTCGTTTGAGTTGTTTAGCGCGCAGCCGCGTTCAACATCCGGCCCATCCTGAAGCCGCTCTTTCGTGGATGCAGCGGTCGTGCCGCACCGCCGCCTCGCGCGCCGCGGTGGACGCCGTGCGGCGAGTCGACAGCCGCGTTCCACATGAAGACCTCGACTGTAGCCGGCCGCGTTCCACATGTGTTATATCATCTAGCACAGGCTACAACTAGGTTATTTGCAACAGTTACGTATATAGATCAGCCAATTATCGTTTGCGAAATTGTCTCGCGCTAGCTGTAGGCATTTTGAGCAATACAAGTGGATTATCGTTGATCATTCGACGCGAGACCACTCGATTGCATTGCATTGCATGCACTTCTCAACCAGGATCCGGTATTCTGGTTGACAGTGGCGGAGAGAGGGGGGCCTGGGCGCCTGGCACCCCCAACCTTCTACTAACCCGCGCGACTCCCAGGCCCGCGTCGTCAAGACTCCCGTCGTCGGCTAGCCGGCAGGCATGCAGCCAATTCATACATTATTTATTGCCTCTGTCGAGCCGAGGTGTTAGATGATCCGTGCAGACTTCCTTCTCCTCCTCGATTTCAGACCTGTATGGATGATCCGTCGGGACATTAGGCCGCTGATCTTGATCGATCAATTTATTTGGCGCCACTGCGGACGTATCATTCAGAACTGAAACATCGTATGCCTCTATTGCTTCCATGTCAAATGCCTTGTTCTTGCGATTGTCCCGTGAAACTGGCTCCGTCAGCTTGATATCTGCATGATTCTCTGCATGACCATGATTAGCATTGGTAATCTCAGTGCCTCTGAACATTGTGCAGCACATGTCGTTCTTTCGGCTCCTCTTGACTCCGTTTTTTGGATCTTTACTGGTGAACATGGGATGCAATGCTCACAAGTGTCATTGCCTCCTTCGTCATCGGCAAGACAGATCTCCAAGTGATTAGCATTGGTAATTTATATTGAAAAGGAATTGACGACAAAGATTAGTAATGATGATATTATTAAGGCATATAATCTTGCTGGTAGTCGTAGAGCTAAGTTTAAGTTAATAGAGATGTAATTTTCTTTGCATTGTAATTTGCGAAACATATTACTCTGATATGTGATTATTCGATCGGTAAATCCAGTATGGTTTATTAATTCTACTTTACTTGTTATCCATGTTACCCCCCATATTCAATTCCTGGCTCCGTCCCTTCTGGTTGATGTAGGTCTGCACATATTTGGAGTTGAACCAGACAGTCGAATATCACATTCATGCATAGATTGATGATGCATACGTATTCTCTACTTGAATATACATACGTGGCATATATATATATACCCTCGTCCTATATATATATATATATATATATATATATATATATATATATATATATATATATATATATATATATATATATATATATATATATATATATATATATATATATATATATATATATATATATATATATATATATATATATATATATATATATATATATATATATATATATATATATATATATATATATATATATATATATATATATATATATATATATATATATATATATATATATATATATATATATATATACTCCCGGGTGTAATTACACCCACCTCTAATATACCACCTAAATAAATTTGAAATACTCATTTATCACTTTAGGTATATTCATATACTAATTATAAGATATTCTAATGTGAACCACACGAAAAAATTGCAAGGGAGTCCATAGTTTTTAGCGTATTTTGTAAATACCTTTATATACGTACATAAAAAGGAGTATGTTGAAAAAATGTACATACCACCTCTGAAAAATTGTTCATACCACCTATATAATCTTAAATACTCGTATACTACATGTACATACTCCTCGTTACGCGAGATACTCCCTACGTTGTGAGATATGATGTAGGGTGTAATTACACCCGGGAGTAAAAAAGAGGACGAGTGTTTCATGCACCATGGTGCCTAGGCACCAATATCAATACCCGTTGATTTGCTTCGAGATTCGCAACGTTTGATGTGGGTATCTTCATATACCCATAAAAAAGTATATTTGAGATGTCAAACTCCGAAAAAATTTAAATTCAACTTCAGTTTAATTAGTTTGAACTATTTTTATGGTATATACTCACTGTAGTTGCATTGAACTCAAAAGTAGTTCAAACTAATTTGAACTGAGTTCAAAACTTACTTACCATAAATATATCAAGGGTATAAAACATTTTCATACCCAAACTCAAAAAAATTATCAATCATACACGTGTATCGGATGTTGGTGCCTAGGCGCCATGGTGCCTTATGTAATTTTTCTATATATATATATATATATATATATATATATATATATATATATATATATATATATATATATATATATATATATATATATATATAACCTGCAAGTTCCTGTTGTCCTTTCTTTCACATGCATGGGTAAAAACTAGTAGTAGAGGTATTATGTCCTTTCCTGAGGGGGATCTTATGTCTTCCCTCGTTGTGCCGTGGAATTTAATTTGGGCGTACGTCTTTCTGCACAGAGCCAGAGGCGCGCAATAGATGGTAAGTTGGACCCATACTATCATAGGAAAACCGTGCACAGTTCCCGACCGGTTCTTATGGCAAATCATGGTTTAATTCGTATCCTATCCTCAGTCCACAGTGCTGAAATCTTGCAAAGCAAGTACAAACTATAAAGTAAATAATGTCTTTTACCATAGCAAAAAATTGCGTTGGATACTATATAGGGGTGCTCTTCCGAACTACGGCCAATAACTTTTGTCTATATTTTTTGAGACAGTAGCGGACAGCAAAGATACCAATACGAACAATATATATGGTTTTAGACTCAAAAAATCATTTAAAGAATCTATTTTAAAAAACCACTATGTTTCGATATTTGGCTTTTCAACTTTCAGAGAAGCATGAAAGAACAAAGCCATAATATATAGCAAGTATATATATATATATATATATATATATATATATATATATATATATATATATATATATATATATATATATATATATATATATATATATATATATATATATATACACTATGTAGCAAAGTTGTACTCTGATGGTACTGTAGTTGAGTAATGTTGTTTTGCACTACAGCAATGATCGAAATCGTAGCTAGCTAGGTGTGCAAAGTTGAATCCAACAAGCAGATATATAATGCCAAAATGGCGTGCCTATATATTATGTGTTATATATCGAGACCGATCCTCTGCAGTGCAACAATTAATTATATCGACAGAGATGGAGGAGCAACGCAATCAAGAGCATGTGTGCGTACACATACACACGTACCACATAAAAATTACTTTAGCATTTTATAATATGTTATACTACATGCGTATATCAGTGCAAATATTATATTGGAATTTTAGGCATATATGACATTGTTTCATCTGTATTTATAAAAATGGCAGTATGCCGCTGGCAATAGCAAAAATATCGTTTTTGCCACCCAGCCACTGGACGTCGACACCGTAGAAGCAACACGTCTCACCTAGAGCCCGGCCACTGGGCGACAGGCAACCTGCCCCTCGGCCACTGGACTCCAGGCGATCTACCATCCGGTGGGTAGGCTCCAGGTGCTTAGCACCCGTGATTAGAAAATTTAATATGCATTGCTCGTAAAATTGTTTAGATATATCAAATGAGCAGAAAAACTTACGGAATTTTTTGTGGAGCTTCCCGACGCCGCGTAGTTCGTTGTGTAATTTGCTTGTAATTTTTTCTTTTACTCAAAAATTCATTTACGTAAATTATTTGTAGGAATTTCTAAATATTGGAAATGAGATGAAAAAATTATAGCAGTGGACTTAATGGTGCAATTTTTTATTCAATTACGTAAGGAGTATATATAATATTACAACAAACGTATTGCACGGGATGCGATATGGCTCACTCATCTGAGCCACTGCTATTCCCTCGCCGCATTTGCCTCCCCGTGCGTGGCCTTTGTCTTCTGTTGAGCATGAGCATGTCCCGTGGGGTACGTCAACCGGTCCAAAGCATGCGTGTTGGTTCAGAGGAGGTATGGAGACCGTTCCGTTTGTTGAGTAGCTGGCAGTGGTGTAGTAGGCTAAGGTACACCAGACAGTGTCTGGTGGTAAACGTTCGATTTGCTCCTGCTGAGACATACCGAATTGGGGGCCGCCAGAGATGAAGTCGTGAACGAAAAACTCTAGTGTCGTAGGGGTGGCCCCCACCTAAACCCAGCAGGCCTGGTAGGAGGTCATAAGGCCCAGGATAGGCCATGTGTAATGACATAAGTGCCCCCAGAGGGGATAACCAGATGTAAGGGTATAACTGTAAAAGCACTCCTCATGTGTATATATATATGAATACAGGTCATGGGGAGGAGGCAGGTCATTAGACTCATCTTCATCACTCTCCACTACCATCTCTCTCTCTGTTTGGCCCGTAGCCACAACAGTTGGCGCCGTCCGTGGGGAGGACAAGGACAAGCCTGAAGACCGAAGAAGAAGGATGGCACCAAAAAAAAGCTTCATCGGCGGCGGCGAAAGGAAAGAAGACGGCTGGGTCGGAGCGGCGCGTGAACACCAGGGCTTCGGCATCGACCGCCGAAGAAGCTGGCGGCGGCGTCGACGCTCGCGCTACAACGACCGACCCCGCCAGTGCTGCTACAACGACATCCAACCCCGTCGCTGGTGCTACAACGACCGACCCCGCCAGCGCTGCTACAACGACATCCAACCCCGTCGCTGGCACTGCAACGACAGCCCCCGCCACCCTCGCCGGCAGCGCGGATCAGGCGGCCAGGGGTAGCCGCAATGAAGCATCCGGCGGATCTGGAGATCGTTAGACGGTGGTCCCTGCACCGACCCGTCCACTGGGTGTTCCGGCGGGCCCGACGGCACCTGCGGTGGAAGGCGCCATACTAGCAGCCCTCAACGCATTCCAGCGGGAGCTAGGGGACCTTCGCGGAGCCGTCCGAGATATGCAAGAGGCTCGGAGCCAGCAGGCTGCGCCAGTAATCGCGTCCGAGCCCACGCCGGAGAGGGCGGACAGTCGCGAAGCCCCCACGTCCAGCCGCGTGCCGCTGCAGCGCGTAGATCCGGAGTCCCCGCTTTCGGCGGGGCTACAGCAGGCGGCATGGCCCGAAGACTTCAAGTTTCCTAGCGCCATCGACCCGTACAAAAGCGACACGGACCCCCGCGAGTTCGTGCGTGTGTACGACACCGCGATCGAAGCCGCGGGCGGAGACGACACCACGAAGGCGAAGGGACTCCCCCTCGCGCTGCAAGGAGTGGCGCTCTCTTGGTTCTTTACCATAGAGCCGGGCTCCATCTACGCATGGGAGCAGCTCCGCGACCACCTTCACAATAACTTCCAAGGAAATTATGTCGAGCGAGTCGACGCGGACCAACTCTTCGCTGTGAAGCAAAAACCCTCGGAGAAGCTCCGGGACTACTTCAAACGCTTCGCCAAGATTCGATGCCAAGTGAAGGACGTTAATGAAACCACCATCGTTAATGCAGCCATACAGGGCCTTCGTCCGGGCCCGATGGCCGAGTACAATGCGCGAAAGCCAATCAAGACGGTGGTGAAGCTCTTCGACAAATTGGAGGAATACGCCAGGGCGGAAGAGGACGCACGGCGAAGGCAAGGTGACTACTCCGACACCAACCAGGCCGGAGCCTCGGCAAAAGCCGAAGATCCGCCGAAGGACGGTTCTTCGAAGGGAAAACGTAAGCAGGAGTCGTCCAGGGATACGCCCGACCGCAGGGACGCCTCGCACAAGGAGTCGTCCGATCGGCCCAAGCGCGGCCAGCAGAGGTCGAGGCGAAACCGGTACGTCCTCGACATTGAAGGCGGTTCCGACAAGGGCGCTCCCGCGGGCCGAGGCGGTCGGGGGCGCCGTGGCCGGGGGCGCGGCCATGGCCGGGGCCGCGACGATAAAAGTCGTGGAGATTACGACGACCAGCACCAGGGACTGTGGTCCGTAGTCCACGGCCGCGGCAACCACGATACCCGCGCCTGCACCTCCATCGCGGCGCTCCGCGATAGCGTCGCTAGGGACAGGAACCCCGAGACGCGTCCGCCTGCGGTGGCCCACGTCCAATTCCCGTACGAGGCCCCCATACAGGTACAGGCGCAAGGGATGCAACCCCAGGAGGGCCCCTTACAGATCCAAGCTCACGTACAGCAGCCTCGTGAGGGCCTCCTGTCGCTGCAGGCCCCGGAGGCAACCCACCGTAGGGTCATTAACGTCATATCCGGAGGCTCTGCGCTGGAATTCGCCTCAGCACGGCAGCAGAAGGCCTATGAGCGAAGACTACATCACGTGGCGGCATACCCAGCGCAAGCACCACCGGATTGGGCGCAGCACAAAGTTACATTCACACCCGACGACGCCCAGGGTGTGGACTTCCCTCATCAGGACCCCCTGGTCATCCGGGTCATTATCGCGGGATGCGACGTGGGGCGCACCTTGGTGGACGGCGGCAGCTCCGCAAACGTATTGTTTGCGGCAGCCTTCGACCAGATGGGGATCCCTCGAAGCCGCCTAGGACCCTCAGGAATCCCACTGCAGGGCTTCGGGGGACAGCCCCTGCGGGCGCTGGGCCAAATAGGTCTTCAAGTCTCCTTCGGCCAAGATGACAATGTGCGGGCCGAAGATGCCACCTTCGACGTGGTCGACCTTCCGTACCCCTACAATGCCATATTAGGGCGCTCAATCCTCAACTCCTTCGGCGCGGTACCACATCACGGCTATCTATGCATGAAGATCCCGGGTCCCTGGACCATCATCATCGTCCGAGGCGACCAGGATATGGCCCGGCGCATCGAGCCAGGTACCAGATACCCGCGTCGCGAAGCCCAACAGCGCTCTTAGAGCTGGCGTCACAGCGCGGGGGTCCGCGGGGCCACTCAGAGGCGCCTTGGCGGGCCCTGTGGACGTCTAGCGACTAGAGGCTTCGGCCGCGCCAAGGACAAACGGTTAGTATATCCACCCCCTGTAACTGCTTACCCGCACAAACGGGGATGTAATGAAGATCGCCGTTTGCCACCAATCTTTCTTCATCACACGCAAGTACGCGGCGGAGGCGCGCGCAGGCTTGCGTGTGCACTCGCCGTAGCCAGGGGTACGGGACTGAGTATAAATCGAAGTCGCACGTTCGCGTGTGCACTCGCCGTAGCCAAAGGTGACGGGCCTGAGTATAAACAAAGACGCACGTTCGCGTGTGCACTCGCCGTAGCCAGGGGTACGGGACTAAGTATAAATCGAAGTCGCACATCCGCGTGTGCACTCGCCGTAGCCAAAGGTGACGGGCCTGAGTATAAACAAAGACGCACGTTCGCGTGTGCACTCGCCGTAGCCAGGGGTACGGGACTGAGTATAAATCGAAGTCGCACGTCCGCGTGTGCACTCGCCGTAGCCAGGGGTACGGGACTGAGTATAAATCGAAGTCGCACGTCCGCGTGTGCACTTGCCGTAGCCAAGGGTGACGGGCCTGAGTATAAACAAAAGATGCAATGGGGGGATGCCCTCGCGCGCACCAGTCTACGGACTTTAAATAAGATGTAGCGTCGAGGTCCGCCTCCGCACGCACCAGTCCACGGACTCTAAATAAGACGTAGCGTCGAGGTCTGCCTCTGCACGCGCGAGTCTCCGGACTATAAAGGAAGACGTAGCATCGAGGTCCTCCTCCACACGCACTAGTCCACGGACTCTAAATAAGACGTAGCGTCGAGGTCTGCCTCCGCACGCGCGAGTCTCCGGACTATAAAGGAAGTCGTAGCGTCGAGGTCCTCCTCCGCACGCACTAGTCCACGGACTCTAAATAAGACGTAGCGTCGAGGTCTGCCTCCGCACGCGCGAGTCTCCGGACTATAAAGGAAGTCGTAGCGTCGAGGTCCTCCTCCGCACGCACTAGTCCATGGACTCTAAATAAGACGTAGCGTCGAGGTCTGCCTCCGCACGCGCGAGTCTCCGGACTATAAAGGAAGTCGTAGCGTCGAGGTCCGCCTCCGCACGCACCAGTCTACGGACTGTAAATAAGACGTAGCGTCGAGGTCTGCCTCCGCACGCGCGAGTCTCCGGACTATAAAGGAAGACGTAGCGTCGAGGTCCGCCTCCGCACGCACTAGTCCACGGACTCTAAATAAGACGTAGCGTCGAGGTCTGCCTCCGCACGCGCGAGTCTCTGGACTATAAAGGAAGACGTAGCGTCGAGGTCTGCCTCCGCACGCGCGAGTCTCCGGACTATAAAAAGGCGAAGCGTCGAGGTTCGCCTCCGCACACGCCAGCCTACGGACTATAAAAAGGCGAAGCGTCGAGGTCCGCCTCCGCACACGCCAGTCTACGGACTATAAAAAGGCGAAGCGTCGAGGTTCGCCTCCGCACACGCCAGTCTACGGACTATAAAAAGGCGAAGTGTCGAGGTCCGCCTCCGCACCCGCCCGTCTATGGACTGTAAAAAGGAGAGGCGCCAAGGGCTGCCCCCGCAAGCGTCGTTCTAAGGAACCCTTGCGCGACTACTTCGCCAACGGCGCGCGTCGAGCGTGGAGATCCCGTCCCCGCGCAGCATGTGGCGTACCGATGAATCCGAAGCGGCATCAACACACAGCGCATGTCTTAAGATGACAGAAAATCTGCATATCGGAAAAATCACACAAGTATAAAGGTCCGACAGCATCCTTGCCGTTCTAAGCCGCTACCCCGCGGGCTCGTCCTTAACACGCGCTAAAGCTGGGGCCTCGCTCGAAGAAGGTCGGCCCGCCCAAAAGTTCAGCGACTCTTCGGCCCTTCGCCAGCGTCGAAGGCGTTGCCGGGTAGAAAGGTCGGCCGCAAGAAGCCGGCCCCAGCAAGGAAGCTGCCCGGGACATAGGCGAAAGTCAGAATGCATGCAGCAAGTGTGTACTCCATTCGCAAAAAGAAGGAGCAGTACAACACACGCCTACACCAAGGCACCACGGCGTCAGACCTGCGGGTTCCCGGCGCCTTCGGAGGACCCAGCGCCGCCCTCGTCGCGTCGAGGGACCCTGTCCAGAAATTGGCCGAGGCTCCCCGTCCCGTAGAGCGACTTCCGGAGCTCGACCCGTGCAGCATCCGCCCCGATGTAAGCCCAGATCCGGTCGAAGAAAGGCCCGAGGGCAAGGCGAGCGGAGCGGACGGCGCCGGACATTACTCCGGCCCCGCCAGGCATCTCCAGCCGGGGGTCATCTAGCCCGGCGACGTGCGTACAACCGCGGTGCTGCAGGAGCGCGCACACCAAGCATGCCGACGTGTACGCGCAGTGGGTGCCAAAGGTCGTAGCAGCGTCGCGCGCGACGTTGGCGGCATCCCCGACCCAGCGGAGGGTCCGAGACAGCTCCTTCGGGCCAAAGGCACGGTCCGGCACCTCAGTTACCAGCCCTTGAAGATGGCTCTCCAGCGCTTGCATGGCGTCCCACGCAACCACCGAGGCGTCGCGAAGCGTCTGGTTACGCTCCGCTAGAGTCAGGGCAAGCTCGCCTTTTTCCTTCTCTAGCGAGGCGACCTGTTCCAGGAGCCCGTCCCGCTCCGCCGCAAACCTCTGTTCAGCAACTGCCGCGGCCGACTCCCGCGCCGACGCAACAAGTCCCTCGACGTGTGCCCCCGCTTCGGCGCATTCCGCTTCCAGCTGGCGGATGCGGGCGTCCTGGGCAGAGCGGGCTCCAGAGGCTTCGCGCAGCTCCTCCTCAGCGGCCCGCAGCCTATCCTCGAGCGCCTTTCGGCCACGAGTATAGGCCGTTTGTAGGGCCTGCCCCAGCACAAGTGTCTGCAGAAGGGAAAGACTTAGCAAGCTCAGCTAGCCCAGGCGTTGTCGCATGAGTACTTACACTCACCCCAGACACCTCGAAGGCGTCCTCGAGGCGCCCCGCCCCGTAGGCCCGCAGCACTTGCGGGTCGACGCTGGTGGCCGCGTCATTCACAATCCCGCGCCATGCCCTCAGCGTCTCCGGAGGCGGCACAAAGTCCGCGGGGCTTACGCGCGCGGAGGCCCTGTGTTCCGCCAAGTGCTCCCCCTCCGGAATGAGCAACGCTGCAAACCGGGATACAGGTGAGCACCCCAAGGAATAAAAGCATACACCAGAGTAAGCTAAGCCACCGTACCCTCGGTAGCAGAAGGAATGGTCCCGCCGCGGGCAGAAGCCTCCGCGTTCGGGGAGGGCGACGGCTGTCCCTGCGCGACGGGCGGCGTGGCCAGGGGGCAGAAGGCGCGTATGCCGCAGGGTCTCCGGCGCTTGCGCTGGAGTCCCACAAGCTTCTGATGCCCGTGGCCACGACGAATCCTCGCGGTGTCCGGTGGAGCTCCGGCCGCACACATGGCCGTTTAGCCGGGGCAACCAGCAGCGACACCGCCCCCGCAGCCGCGGTTAGGGAAGACCCCGCGGCTGCCGCGCCCGGGGGCGAAGGTTCCGTGGTGGCAGTTGTCGCAGGGGGCACCTCGGTTTCTGCTGCTGTTGGTAAAGGCAGCACGGCTCTGTGCGCCCCCGCGGAGGGCGCCTCCGGCACCACAGCGGTCGCGGTCGAAAGCTCCACCTCGGCATCGCCGGTCCGTACGGGTTCCGCCTCGGTGACTTCGGCGGGCGGTGAGACTTCCCCCCTCCGGCTGCCCGCGGCAAACCCGCCGTCCGGGACGCTCGACGAAGATACCTCGCCTTCGGCGTCTGCGCCACCCAAGCCTGAATCGGCATACCTCGCAAACACTAGCAGCTGCCGCGCCAAGCGCGGCAGGCGCCCCGCTGCGGCCCCTCTTCCGAGACGGTGTCTTCTTCTTCTTCGCTGCACCGTCGTCTGGAGCAACACGGTCCGGCACGGCAAGCCCCAGCCCCGCCTCGGCGATAGCAGACGCGCGCTGCTCGTGCTCCCTGCCGGTGTACGGCCCCAGGAATACGCTCGCGGCTTGCTCTGCCTCCTCCAAGGAAATCCCTGAAGCAAAGGAGAATAGCATCAGCATATAACGCATTTCGCGTGAACAAAGGAGGGACGCGATCGAGGCTTACGAAGACCGGGGGGCGCCGGCAGCGAGCAGACCCATGGCGAAACATTGTCGTCTCGACGCTTCTCGGCGGCAAGACGCCAGTCGCGGGCAAGCGGTGCCACGCCGTACATCACGTACTCTTCGGCGAGGTCGCGCATGTTGAGGCGGGCGGCCACGCCTACGAGCCGCTGGACCCTCCGCTTGTCCTCATCATCGAGCGTTCGGCCGGGCGAGGGCTTGAACGCGATCGGTCGGCCTGTGCACTCAAGGCCGCTCCCGCTCTCCACACGGTGGTAGAACCACCGCTTCATACAGTAAGACTCCCACTTCCCGCGAGTTGAGTTCGCGGGGAAGAGCTTCTTGCACGACGGACGAAGAATAAAAGTGACGCTACCGAAGCTCGACAGCGTCCCGTCCTTCCGGTTCTTGGGCTGGCATCGTGCCTCGTGAAGATAGGCGAACAATGAGGCGCTGGGCCAACACGCCCCCGAGCGCAAGGCCCAGCTGTACACCGCGAGCCGGGCCACGGCGTTCGGAGTCAGTTGCGCCAGCTCCAGCCCGAAGGTCCGCAGCACGTCGCCCACCATAGCCGCCGCTGGGATGCGGAGCCCCGCGCCGAAAAAGGCAACGAACACGACCGCCTCCGACCTCTCGGGATGCGGTTCCGTCTCGTCGGCGGCGGGCAATCGTACCTCCTGGCGCTCGGACAACTTCCCCGCGCGCAGGAGCCCTTGGATCGTCTTCTCGGTCACGAGCGAGGGGCCTAGCTCGCCGGAGAATGTGCCTTCCTCCTCCGCCACCAGCCGCTCCTTGTCCGCCGCCGCCGGGTCGCGCTCTTGGAGCGCGTATTTCACCTTCAACAGCGAGGACCGCCGGCGAATGTCAGGGCCACCAACCGCCTGGCCGCGCTTGCTACTGGAGGCCATTGCTTCCCACAGAGAGATTGAAGCGGTGAAGATAGCGCGAAAGTGTAGAGGGCGGAGCAGACAGGAAAGAGGGCGTAAAGGTGTGGGGACGCTGTTACGAGGGCGCTATTTCAAGCCACCTCACCCATACCGCCGCTACCGAAGCGTCGCAACGATCCGCGTGCCAGATGCAACCACACCGGTGTAAAGGTCCGTCCCGCACGATTCCCTGTAACTGAAAGCCAAGTGTCACGACGGTCCGCGTACGGGACGCGACCGCACTCGTACAAGCGCCCGTCCAGCGCAATGCCCCATACCCAAAGCTGGAAGGCCACGACCACAAGCGCCAAGGGCCGTCACAGCACGACGCTACCTAGCCGCTATTAAAGGCGCACTAATGGGCCAGGGGATCACAACAGCTTCGGCGCGGCGCCATTCATCGCCTGCCCCGTGTCCCCCTTGCCTAGGGAAGAGGCGAGCGGCCGCGAGCACGCAACCGTCCACATCCCGCCGCGCACCAGTCATAGGCCACCGCGTGTCCTATGCGCGTCGAGGCGGGTCGCACGGTACGGGAACCTAACCCTGGCAGACCGGGGGCCGGCGTGATTCCAGGAACCTTTATAGCGCAGGGCCGCATCGCGAGATCCCAAGTCACCACACGCGTGGCGGTGTTCGTCTACCCCTACTTGGCACCATTCCCGCTGCGTCGATGTCGGCACCTTGATACCGGCGGGTCCCCGCTCTAGCTAAGGCACTTGGCCGCCCGCCTCGGCCCCGCGCCGGGGAATATCGACAAACCGCAAAGTCTGCCTCGTTCTCCTTAACAGGCCACCTATAGTGCATCAGCATTTTTTCAAAGCGATGCGGGCGGGCTCCATAAGGAACACCGGCTGTAGGTAGGTCTGCTAAGGAGAACAGGGCAAACCTTGCCATCGTGTGCGGAAACGCAGCGCGAAGGCAGCACGCGCGGCTGGCCACCGATCACTGACGCTGACCAAGCTCCCAAGAAAAATGGACCACCATCTGTACATCAACATTCCCCAAGCCGCTCAACGGCGCTAGGGAATGCTGATGCACGGAAGGGGCCCATTTTAGGGGAGCAGTTCCTACCAAAATGCATGCAGGAACAACGCCGCACCAGTGCCATATATATACCCCAGCAGCAGGGAAGCCAACCGGCGGAAGTCCAATCGGCAGAAGTCCAAATGCCGGGAGTCCGCCGTCACATTAATGATCACGACGCTCTCCACTACCATCTCTCTCTCTGTTTGGCCCGTAGCCACAACATCTAGGAATCCCCGATTGCGGAGGAGCCCTGGCCTTCACCGTACGGTATGGCAGCGATGCCAAAGGAGCTCTACCCACCGAATTATCCAAACCCTGCGTATAAAATATTAGTGCGGAGATTGATAATGAAAATAAAATACTACAAATTGAAATTTATGATGAAATAAATAGTACATACATAAATGTATTATGCATATGTATATGTATATATATGCATATGTACATACATACATATATACATATATGCCTACATATATACATATACATATATAATGGTAGCAATATGAAGCATCACGTTTGTAATTACCAGATTGATGAACTGTTGTTTAAGAGTGCACTTTTTACAAATTGATTTCTATCATGGTGATCACATCTAAATTGTCTAGGAAAGGCAGAATATCAAATATGCGCAGATCCGGTCTTTATTTTGTTCTGCAGACTTCACAACCCACCAAAACCCACCAAATTATATCATGTTGGCATCCTATCTTTACATTCCAGATCACAACTTTGGTTCCAATTATAAAAGGTTAACAGATGAAAGGATCTACACACCATTTCCAACTTGATGCATAAAAAATTGTTTGCTATTAGCTCATGCACTCATATAGTCATACCCACACATGAAAATGTATAATGTCAAAACAACAAAGCCTGAGGACAAATGTACCTGTACAATAAAATCTTTAATGTGTCGAATCTTGACAACATTGTCCAATAGGTGTGAGTCTGAGGGTAAAAATTCCTTATTCGCAAAATAGTGGTTTTCAATCCTTGTAAATGTCTGAAGAAAAACTATATGTGTTATCACTAACCAGATATAAAACACTACATAATACAAAGTTCTAAGTCCATAAAGTATTACAGCATCCATAAAAATGTGTATATACATATACATACATGTACACATATACATATATAATGGCAATACAATACTACAAATTAAAATTTATGATGAAATAAATAATTACATATATACACATATATATAATGGCAATACAATACTATATATTAAAAATTATGATCAAATAAATAATTACATACATATACATAAAAGTATGTAATAGCAGTACAATACTATAAATTAACAATTATGATCAAATAAATAATTACATAAATATACATATACATATATAATGGCAGTACGATACATGTTAAAAATTATGATGAAATAAATAATTACATAAATATACATATACATATATAATGGCAGCACAATATTACATATTAAAAATTATGATGAAATAAATAATTACATAAATAATTACGTATGTATTGCAAAGGAACTACCTACTAATATGACTATTAATCACCTATGAAGAATTGCGGCACTGCAAGAGTGACTGCATGAGAAGATTGCGAGAAAAATTGCGAGAGCGACTGCGAGAGGAGACTGCGAGATTGCTTGTCATTTATAGCGAGGGTAGGAGCGCAGGGTGCACTATCGACACCCCGATAAGTACGAAAAAGAAATTTGTGTGGGGAGCAGACGCGATGGCACCTCGTTTTTTATGGTTTGCTCCCTTGTCGTGTATGACACGGGAGAAACAAATGAAGGGCCCTTGCCCCATTTGGCTTGGCAACATGTAGCAAGTGACACCACTACAAAAGACGGTTTGTGGTTGGAACCGTCTGGGATAATATGCACTATTAAATAACAAGTGTACATGGTCTTGACACAGATCTGTCTTCATTGCGCTGTATCGGTGGAGCGAGGTGGCTGCCGGATTTGGGGAGTTTGGTGAAAACATATCACTTGTAGATTTATATATTTCTTTTTGGTGATCAAAGGTTTGTACTCAATTGCTTCTAATAACTTATATGCCTTGTAATAGAAAGAGATGATATCTAGATTTTTATTTAGATCTAACTAGTTAGGTTTAGAAAGATAATGGTACTTTGCTCAATTTCAGAATGGGTAAGTAGTTGATCCTAGTTTACTTCAATATATTGTTTCATGAATACGTGCCTAGCTAGCTACCTACCTAATATAGATGTGTAATTAAGTAGCTAGTCTGATTTGCTATAGTAGCGCTAATAATCCAATTTGGCACACATTTGTTACGTACATGTGTAGCGTAGATGGACTGAAGTTGGATGTACGTTGAGAACCGTGTGAGTGAATAGTACATTAATGGCTTGTCTGCTTTTAGAAGAGTGGCCAAGCTGGATATGTTGAAGAAGGGGATGGAATATATGTACTATCCATGCATTGATTGTGATAATCTAAAGATGTTTAGCAACTCAGCGCAGATCGAAGCTCACTTGATTTGAAGGGGTACAAATATTGGACCAGCCACGGTAAAGAGAAGATTATACAAGAAGGTATTTATGACATCATCGAGGGAGATAACGATATGCCATTGTGGACTATGCTTTCGATGAGGATAAGTCGCACAATGACAATCTAGATCAGATGCTACGTGATGCAGAAAGGAACTATAGTGAGAAAGAGTTTGGTAAATTCAAGGGCTTGGTGGAGGACTCGGAGAAATCTTTGTTCCCAAGCTGCAAGTCTCAATACACAAGGTTGTCATCCATTCTAGAACTGCTGAAATTGAAAGCAAGCAATGTTTGGTCCGACAAGAGTTTCATGGTATTGGTAGGTCTCCTAGCGGGCATACTTCTAAAGGGAAATGTGTCGTGGAGAACCACCTACCAAGCCAAGAAGATTCTTTGTCCATTAGGAACAGAAGTAGAAAGAATACATACATGTCTGAATGATTGTATCCTCAATTGTAAAGAGCATGTAAGCTTACATGTTTGTCCAGTGTGCAAAGCATCCCGATACAAATGTAAAAATGACTTCGAAAATGGAAAGGGCATCGAGGTGAAGTAAGGATCTCCTACTAAGGTGTTGTGGTATCTTCCTGTAGTTTCCTGTTTGAAGCGTTTATTTGTAAACCAAAAGGATGCAAGATTGGTGCATTGGCACTCGGAGCAGCATAAAAAAGATAGAATGATATGACACATTGCTGATTATGCCTACTGGAGGAACATTGATAGGATGTTTGTGGACTTCGATGTAGAACCGAGAAATATAATGTTTGGATTGAGTATAGATAGAATGAATCATTTTGGCAATATGAGCAGCCGACATAGCATCTGTGCCGTGACTCTGTGCATGTACAACGTTCCTCCTTGGTTGAGTATGAAGCAGAAGTATAATTTGATCTCACTACTTATCTAAGGGCCAAAGCAACCTGGAAATGATATTGATGTGTACCTAGCACCATTAGTGGAAGATCTTGCAATACTGTGGAATGAAGGGGTACATGTATGGGATGCGGACAAACAAGAGAACTTCACTCTGCACGCCATGTTGTTCTGCACTATTAATGATTTTTCTGCCCTTGGTAACCTGTCAGGGTTGAGTACAAAAGGAGCCAAAGGCTGTACGTACTGCTTAGATTATACCGAGAGTGTGTGATTGGACAACTCACGCAAAATTGTGTACATGCGTCACTGTAGATTCCTTCTAAAGTATCACCCATGCCGCAAAATGAAGAAACAATTTGACGGAAAAAAGAGAATGACTCAATACCAAGGCATTTTAGCGGGAAAGAGATTTATGATATGGTCAAGAATATTGACATTGTGCTTGGAATGGGACGTAAATTGAGGACCTGTTAGAAGAACATGTGAAAGAATAGGTCAATATTTTGGGACTTCCCTTATTGGGAGCACTTAGAAGTTCGCAATTATATCGATGTCATGCACGTAGAGAAAATTGTATGTGACAGTTTGATTAGTCTCTTATTAAACATTCCTGATAAAACAAAGGATGGTGTCAACGCAAAGCGTGACTTGGTCGCTATGAACATCAAGACCAAGTTAGCACCGATAGATACTGATAAAGGCTGGACTTACCTTCCCCAGCTTGCTACACTCTATCTAAGTCCGAGAGAACTCAACTATGCCAGTGCTTGCATGGTGTAAAAGTTCTGTCTGGTCACTCCATCGGCATGAAGAAACTTGTTCCCATAGAACATTTGAAATTAATTGGCATGAAGTCTCATGACTATCATGTGATAATGACACAAATGCTACCTATTTGAATTAGAAGTATTTTGCAAACAAGGTTTGAGTGACAATCATAAGGCTATATTATATTTTAACGCAATTGCTCAGAATGTCATCGATCCCGATGGACTAGATGCTCTGCAGACTGAGGTGGTGATGACTCTATGTCATCTAGAGATGTATTTCCCTTTGTCATTTTTTATATCCTGGTCCATCTCATTGTCCACCTTGTGAAAGAGATAAACATATGTGGCCCCGTATTTCTACGTCATATGTACCCATTCGAGAGGTACATGGGAATTATCAAGTTCTATATACACAATCGATCTCGACCGGAGGGTAGCACCATCAAATGTTATACAACCAAAGATGTCATTGAATTCTACATCGGCTACATGGCTCAGGTTGAACCGATAGGTGTACCCCTATCTCATCACGAGGGGAGGCTAGAGGGTATCAGGACTATCAGAAGGAAAGCAATAATTCTGGATCGAGACAGAACCAAAAGAACCGTCTATGATAGTTTCTCTATAAATAGACCCCAAGGATAGGTTCTGCTCGCAGAGTCCTCACTCACGCACTCCGTCCCTACCGCCCCTACTAGGCTTTTCTAAATCTGACAGCTCACTCGCATGCGACGCCGCCTCTCCCTCCTGACACCGCCTCTTCCTTGCGACACCACCTCTCCCACCCGATGCCGCCTCTCCCTCCTGACACCAGCTGCCTCTCCCTCCCGACATCTGCCGCCTCTCCGTCTCGACGTCGGTCGCCTCTCCTTCTTGACGCCACCTCTCCCTCCCGATGCTGGCCACATCTTCGTCCTGACGTCGGCCGCCTTTCCTTCCCAACGCCGCCTCTCCCTCCCGACGCCAGCTGCCTCTCCTTCTCGACGTAGCCTCTCCCTCACTATGGCACCTCTCCCTCCCGACACCAGCCTCTCCTCCCTAAGGTATGAATCCCAAATCCTACTATGGGTTTGGATATTAGCTCGATGATTATACTGGTTTAATACTGAAATTGGATATTCAAGCTTGAGCTCTAAATTGTTGCTATTACTGTCATTTGTCAATCTTGTGGTCTGTCACTTTTGGAATAGTTGGCTAATTTGTTTTGTGATCTTTAGTACTTCATAATATATACTTCACTTGTTAGCTAATTCGCTTTGCTATCAAACTTGTTGAATTTGTGATTGTACTGTTGGGAGTATATTAAGTTGGTGTACTGTCCTACAATCACTCCCTTTGCCTTCCTGCTGACCGAAAGTTTAATTGATGAATTTATGCTTAGTAGATAAGTAATTTGTTATTTACGAGCTCAAGGTTTGAATCTCATTTAGTATATCCAATTAGTGAAGAGTATAGACCATAGTAGCGGGATGACTAAGATTAATTCTTGTGTAACCCTACATCTGAGAGCACTAAACTAAAA
The DNA here is from genome assembly GCA_017311315.1 of Dendrocalamus latiflorus. Lineage (NCBI taxonomy): Eukaryota > Viridiplantae > Streptophyta > Magnoliopsida > Poales > Poaceae > Dendrocalamus > Dendrocalamus latiflorus. The sequence goes on from CM029635.1 coordinate 2,522,551, forward strand.
TTTAAGCTTTATACTAATTTTAGTTGATTCCCTATTCTTGAGAATGCTCTTTATGCTCATTTCAGTAGTCATCATTCTTCCTACTTTATGTTTATGCTTTTAATGACATGGTAGAATTACATGTTTATATACAATTTTTGTCATTTATATACTGCTGTAAATGTGCTTTGATCATATTTAATAATGCTAGAATTAAATCTAAATATATATATTACTACAAGATCTATTTGGAATGACATGTTCCTGTTCCAAAGGGACCTTATAGCAATAATATATGCCACATAGACCTTCAAAGGGTATGAAGCAAGTTACACACTCTAGTATGTTAGGTTCAATGAACTTGAGACATTGGTGTGTGTAATTCAATTCATAGAACTTAATTTGTTTACGCTCATATCTCATTGCAGTTAGTTTTTTCTTATAAGAGAGACGACGTCCACACAGTCATCATCGTCGTCATCTGGGTCTCATGCTCCGAAGATTGGGATAACTAAGCGTGGCTGAGTATCGAAAAGGCTAGAGGGGCGAATGACCATCATGGTGGTGAAGTGCTACGGGTAGGCTACACTAGCGCAAATTAAAATTTCTACCCGTAAACCAAGATCACTGCAGTTATAGATCACGGTCTTACCACTAGACGCGCAGGTGCGGAATGATGCAGCACGTCGGGGCAGAGTAGTCGTACTAAGTTGATGCAGCACGTCGGAGCAGAGTAGTCGTACTACTTCCTCGTCCACGTCGCGGCGTCCCACGTACAACTCCTCTATTGCGGTTCGTCCAAACGCTACAGATGCAGCGCCGCCAAAAGTATCCACACGTACGGGAGGAAGCGACGCACGCCAAATTACTAGATCCGCGCGAGCGACCAGGGCATGGGAGGGGTGGCGGCCAGGGTTTGAGGATGTCACGAAAACTTCTCTCCCCAACCCTGTGCGCCCTTGCCCTCCTTTTATAGACGTCCTTACAATGGGCTTCTACGAATAGAGGCCCATTAGGACTCAATACCCAGTCTAACTCGGATCCAATCCGAATTAGGCTTCAGCCCTTAAGTGTGTGACCCTATAGGTTCACGTATGTTTAGACATGACGCGAGTATACCTACTCGGTCAATAGTTGGTAGCGGCCTCTAGCAAGACGTGCCAACTCCTAAACGCACACAAAGATCATATCGGACGAACCATCACAACGTTATGTACATGCCAATCCTTTTGTCTCACGATATTCGGTCGAGCTCCAAGCTGACCAGTCTTTCTCGATCCTGTGATTCGAAATCCCTTACTAGGTTAACTTTTAACCTTAAGTAGCATGGCCATGCATTTCTGGATCCGATCACTCGAGGGGCCCAGAGATATCTCTCTCAGGTAGAGAGGGGCAAATCCCATCTCGACTGACCATGCCTCGCAGCATGCTTCATGACAAACCCGAAAGCTATCTTTATAACTACCCAGTTACGGAGTAGCGTTTGATAGCCCCTAAGTAGGTCGATTCACATCTCAAGTACATGCGACAATCTCAGGTCTAAGGACAAGACGTACACATTGTGTAGAGAGAATCATAAGTATAATAGCTATGTCTCATGTTGGGTCGGTCCAATCCCATGTTCTAAACATGTGTCCACATTATTGGTTTGACATCTCCATGTCTATGACCTGTGAAACATGGTCATCAACTGATACATGTGCTAATCCATCATTCACGTGTGTCCTCACATGAACTCCGACTAGGGACAACTTTAGAATAACCATATAAGTAAAGAGTTTCACAAACAAGTCACATACTTGTTAATCAACACAAAGCAATATTCAAGGAACATTTATTAAATCATGGATACAACGAAATATCATCATCTCTATGATTGCCTCTAGGGCATATTTCCAACAGGTGGTCTCTCCGGATGGGGTCCCTCTACAACCGAAGAAAATAGTGGAAGCATTTTGGACTACCTATGGGATAATTGGAAGGCAATGGGTCCCTGTCACCATAACAAACTAGAAATTTTTGGTAAAGGATAAAAAATCAGCTGTGGGTGGAAATAACAAATTTGTTCGAGATCCCAGAAGAATTACAAAGACTCGTGCAATGGCAGGCGCTCCTCATGATGGAAAAAGCATGGAAGAACTTCAAAAGCACTCTTGTCATGTAGTACGTGGCCAAGGATCTCACACCCTTCACAAGGCATCCTTTGGTGTCATTGGAAACATGGGAGGCCTTTGTGCAGATAAAGACAATGACGTAATTTAAACAACAAAGTGCAGTGCACAAGGCTCTCCAGTTGCAAAACACTCACCCTCACAAACTCGGCACCACTGGGTATGCGGGTAAAGTTTCATAGTGGAGGATGTAGGACAAGATCGCAATCTGATCGGAGGTCTCCCCGCCATTTGTCGTGATTACAAATGAGCACGCCTGAAACTGGTTAAGAGCGAGGTCATCAACCACGTCTTTGGGTGTCTCCTCTTTTAAAAACCCCGCAGACGAGGAAGTGTCCCAATGCCTAGTAAGATATGTTAAACTACATAGTTGTTAATACCTGTTCGAAAATAACATGATTTCCTCTTGCAGTAATTATTGATTACCGAATCTTCTGAGACTCCTTTGAAGAATACAGGGAGAGAGATATACTATCACAGTCCCTAGGAAACAAGGGGCACCTAGGTCGCACGCGAGGCCTGGGGTTTATGTTTCTTGGAGTCACAGATTCTCAAATGACTCCGAAACATATAGGAGTAGGAAGAGATCCAAGACCTATTGCAACGAACAAATAAAACATGAGCTTCATGCACAACTTGAGGAATAGCTATCTGCCTCACTTCAAGAGAAGACTGCCTCACTTCGAGGAGAGATAGATTCATCGAGGGAAGAACTGAGACAAGTCTGCAACCAATCACAACTCACCCCTGATAATGCGGTACCCAGTCCCCCTTAATGTCGGAGTAGCTACGTGTCCATGCCAATTACTCAACATAGTGACACACACTTACCTATCGATGACATACAGGTAATGTACCTCTTTAGAATGCTACATAGATAGATCTACCTGGTGGACAACTTAGCTCATCGTGTATTGTTATGTAGGAGCCCACGCCTTGCATCCTCAGAGTTAGGATTGTTGGCTCCATTCCCATTGACACTGGGTAAGGGATGGCGTATCCATGGCTGTCAGGGACGCTGGTGCACGGCGTCCAACTAGAGACCGGTTTTGTGAAGATTCAGGTGGACATGATTAATGATATTTTTTAGGACCGTCCCTCTTACAAAGCCCCCAAATGGAGAGATTACAATATTGGGGATGTCATCCACACATTCATCTAGTGGCCCAAGAGGGACATCGCCCTCGACTCGTCCGCGTTGCGATCTCCACATCTAGTGGCCCAAGAGGAACATCGCCCTGGACCTATCACATCGGCTCTCATGGCTCCACCTCCAGCTCTATTTCTAAAGCCTGATACATCGGTTCCTATGGAGACAACACCAAAAATGTATCGTAAAGGAGGCACTAAGACCCAACCAAAGAAGATTAAGGCCCCTCTCGAGCAATGGAAGTTCATTCTCGGAGTGTTGTTGGTCCCCGAGTCACAATTACCTAGGCTTGGACTGGTTTGTAATACATT